>BDMV01000008.1:7980681-8237422 GCA_008326285.1 Oryza officinalis
TTAAGCGGCCCGCATGGGATAATGGATCTTTTCGTGCGGGCTGCTTAAGCCGACCGCACGGGATAATCGATCTTCCCGTGCGGTTGGGCCATCCGCACGCGAAATGGTCTTTTCCCAAACCTTCTCCCGCGTGCGGCTGCACAGGAAGATACCTTTCGGCCCGCACGAAAAAACCGTTTCTGTAGTAAGTGTAAAGCACAAGTTCTGTCGCGCTGTCTAAAAAAAGGCTAGCTAACTAGGCCGTAGAGAAGAAACGAATAGGCATATGTATGGCTTGGCCTTGAGGCAAAGAGATGATTTGCTTTATTTGCTTAGATAATAGACCCAAGATGCACAAGGTGAAGGCAAAAATCTTAATTCGGAGCTTGATTCTTAGCGTGATCATGATTTGTCAAAGTGAGCTGGCAGCTACACTAGTACAGAAACAGCCTTTCCGTGCGGGCCGAAAGGCACCTTTCCGTGCGGAAGGCCTGCCCGCACGCGCGAAAAGGTCTGGGAAAAGACCATTTTCGCGTGCGGTCGGCCCAACCGCACGGGAAGATCCATTATCCCGTGCGGGCCGCTTAAGCAGACCGCAGGATAAGCGATCTTCCCGTGCGGTCGCGTTAAGTGGACCGCACGGCATTCGCTTATTCCGTGCGGTCCACTTAACGCGACCGCACGGGATAAGCGATCTGCCCATTTTTTTATGTGCATATAAAATAGTAAAATAGTATTTTATATGTTGTTTATTATTTTGTGCGGTTCAACAGCCGGCCCCCTCGGGACCGGTTTTTCCAGGCGCGGCCACTTATGGCCCGCCTGGAAATGGTTGGGGGCCTCGTCCAGAAAGCCCCTTTCTGTAGTAGTGACCCTTAGCGATTTAGCTAAATCGCTGGAGGACTGGAGGGCGCCATTGTAGTGTGCTGCCCAAAACCCATGACGATGATGAAGAGGACAACAGAGAACCCAAACGGAGCCACGGTGGCATAGTAAAACCTCATCGCATGGGCGGTGATAGCCTGGATCTTCGCCGCGATGCCCGCCATCACAAAGATCCCAATGGCCATGTCGAGGAAGAGCGCGATCCAGAGGACACGAACAACGTCGCCAAGACCTGACGCCTTCGTCAGGTAGTTGCTGTAGTTGCGGCCGAAGAACAGGCCAGCGAGCCCTCCGGTGACGAACAACGCGCAGTTGTCGAAGATGCGCACCATGAGACGAAGATGATCAGCAGATTGGCCTCCATGATCACCGTCGTCGTCGTCAACGGCGGCGGATCCCAGCCGCTCCGCGGACCATTCCATGGCGGCGGCGGTGACGGAGATGACGATGACCGCCGTTGGGATGGCGGCGGCGAAGAGCAGCAGGTCGAGCGAGGCGAGGAACAGGCTCGCCACGAGCACGAAGGAGGCGCACGAGGCGCATACGAGCGCGCGGTGCCACTCTCGAGGGAGCCGCCGATGCGTGCTGCACACCACGCAGGGCGAGCTGGTGAGGAAGGAAATGAGCAGGAAGATGGCCGCCGCGCGGTTGAACCTCATGGCCGTGCTGCCCGCGCCCGGCAGGCTCACGCCGGCCACCAACATCAGGATGAACTTGCTGAGCTTGTCCATCAGCTTATTGTTATTGTCGTCCAGCTCCTCCTCTTCACGACGGTCATGAGGATCATCATGCACGTACGGCTGCACATATAAATATTGATAGATTACATCCGTTTCAAAATATAAAAACTTTTAGCATTTCAATTCTCTCATAAAATATAATGATTTCTAGCGATATTCTTATTGATATTACGTATTTGTCTCATTGATCACATCCCACTTAAATTTATTTTCATCTTATCCTCACGCATTTCTTATTTATTGTCCAATTTTTTCTCTTAACCCTAATTTCTATTAAACGATCTACAAGTCCTAATATTTTGAAACGAAGGTAAGCTATGGCGGATCTAAGACCGAGCGACCCTGGGCAGCTACCCATGATTGCTGATGGATCACAGCATTACAATACCCATGAATTTTCGGTGATTAACAACATGTATAATTGTTTATATATATGTTTGTTCGGGCTCTAAACTTTGAAGTTTATAGAACTGCCACTGGAGGTAAGTAGTACAATGTATGGGGTTACTGATTAGTTGCTTTAAACTGTGCAATCTAGCGGAAACACACGTGATTAGCTTGTTTATGTGATCGATGATAACATGTCAGGCCATATGAGCATGCATAATCAACACGATTATAGCACAAAACATATAGATATAAAGGTATAAGTGGTTAACCCATGAATCCACTTAAAAATAAAATAAATAGGTTCGCGGATTTATCACTTATATCCTTACATAGACAGCAATAACATATACCATCGGTCCGCTCTCAATGTCACTGCTAGTGACACGATGTACAACACCGTCGATCCCACCGTCATCGCCGTGGCCTCCTTGTGATCCCAGTCCCAGTAGTGCCGATGGTTCCTGCACATGTGCAACAAAACGGAAAATAAACTCAGAGACTTTAATTAGTTTTGTTCTAGTACAAGTTACATATTTCGATTGACAGAAAAACTCGCCGGGCCTCGAAATTACCGAAACTAGCAAAATTCTCACTAATTTCGTTCCAAATTTTTGAGACAAATGTAAGCTTGTTTGAATGAATTTGGCCGAAAAATAACTAAACATCCAACAAAAACGTTGGCAATTAACATAACTTGTCCAAAATCACGATACTATTGCCTACTTGCATCAATATTCATCATCGATATTCAGTAACCTAGCAAAATTTGAAAAGTTCTTGGGTTCCATTGGAAGACAAAAATGCAAAAACATAAGAATATAAAAAATGTAGGAATAGAGTAGGATTGCATATGCAAAGCATATGATTAAAATATAGGAAAATATATTATATATATCATTTGGAACAAAGGAATATATGGTTGTTGATGGACTATACTCAACAACGGTATTTGTATATGTATAGTACGAGGGACATCAGTTCGTATACATGAGATTACGGTAAATTAGACGAGAGACATGAATTTTTATACTGCTTTGGGTCCTCAGGAAGAGTAATAACCTATCGACAGGCTATGGCTGGCTACGGTAGTTGTAGAGTTTGGGGATCGTTGATATCAGGATATACGCGATGAAAGAGCATTTATGTCCCTAGTGGGTTTTGGTTAATTGATGACAAACGATTAAAGGACTAATGAGCTTATTGAGTGTATAAGTAAGGGATTAGTCCGATTAAGATGAGGAAGAAGAAGATGTAATACATTGTGGTTTCATTATGATGTAAAGCTATAAGTGTTGGAAGATGGCAAGATGCGGTGAAGGATTGACAAGACTTGGCTACGCGATAGACCATGTAGGAGAGAAGGGCAAGGGAGGCTTGGCGCCAAAGGACCCGACGTAGTGGTGAAGGAACAATTGTTTGGCCGAATACCAACGAACCAATCGAGGCCATAGGATGTCACAAGTTGCTAAGCATCAACCATTGGTGAAGAATAACAAGATGAAATGTTGAAGATCAAGAGCATGTGATTTATTGATGAACATAAAGCCAAATTCCTTATTAGCATTGATCAAGGCAAAGAAAGAAGATAACGTAAAGGTATTCATATTGGTATAGTTTTTCTATTTGCTTTTGAGTTGGTAGGAAAGCTTTACTATTAAGTGAGATGTTGTCTTGATATCTTGAGATGAGTTTGGTGCTCAAAATCTTTGTTGAAGTGGTTATCTCTCTTGGATTTGTGTACTGGAGTTTTTCGGAGTTTTCTAAAATCAAGTTTGGATTTTTTTTCGAATATTTTCCGAAGGTTCTTCGGAAATTTCCGAAGCGTTGTCAACTTTAGAAAATTGGTACTAGTGTTTTTGGGAATTTTTCGAGGGTGCTTTGGAAATTTTCGAAGCGTTGTAAACTTGAGAAAATCGGTACTAGTGTTTTTGGGAATTCGAGGGTGCTTTGGAAATTTCTGAAGTGTTGTGGACTTGAGAAAATCGGTACTGTTGTTTTTCGGAATTTTCCAAACCATGTTGAACTGGTCGATTTCGGTATTGGTGTTTTTTGGATTTTTTTGAAATATTTTTGAAAATTTTCGAAATGCTATTTTGCCCAATTTTCTGTTGTGCTCATGCTGGAATTTTGCACTATTCGAAAAGTTCCAAAAGTACTATAGCAAACTTCGAAGGTATTGTAGCAAGTTCTGAAAGCTGTTTTTCTCTCTCGTGATTTTCGGATATTTCTGAAAACACTTCAAAAATTTCTAAAGAAATGGAATCTTTGCCCCCAAAGAGCAGATCTGAGGGTTTGGCTATAAATAGCCCCCTCCACTCACAAGCTAGGGTTGCTGGCTCCATTCATAATCTTTTGCCCTTGGCTTACTTTGATTTGAGATTCATTTTGAGCCTTGCTTTCTCACTTCTCCCTTTCCACCGATCTATAAGTTTGGATTTCGTGTGTGTGAGAGTGGTTGATTTGAGTTTGTTTGAGTGCTTGGTGTTGGCTTCGTAAAGATTTGTTGAGCACTCGATTCATCCCCAAGAAATCTTTGTTGCATTTGTTACTCTTGGTGGTTAAGGACACCTAGACGGCTAGGAGTCAACTTTGGAGACACCAATTTGTTTGTGGTGTGCCGAGAAAATTTGTGAAGGTCGGATCTCACATCCGAAAGGAAAGAAATACCCTTAGTGGAAGGAGGAGTGCATTTGTACAACCTCACGAGGATAGGGTTGGAAAAGACCCAGCTCATTGTGAGCTCCTCATCGGAGAGTAAAATCCCCTCAAGGATTTGAACTTCGGGAACACATCATCTTATAAGAATCCCGATGATATCTCTCTTACTCATCTAGCTTTGCTATTTAGAGCCGTTAGTAGCTTAGTTGCTATTTGTTCAATATTTTTTCTACTTGTGCCACTATCCCTTTTTCTTGTCTTGCTAGATTGCTTATAAATCTGAAATTTTCGGAAATATCTGAAAATATTCAGAAATATCTGAAAAGTCTAGCTTCCGTATTTTCGTAAAAGTTTTAAACGCCTATTCACCCCCCTCTAGGCGACATCAAGGTCCTTTCATGCGAGATTGAGGTAAAAGAAATAGGATACAAGGATTTTTATATAGGTTCGGGTCCCTTAACCGAAAGGTAATAGTCCTACTCCTATTGGACGAAGCCGGTGTTACCTTTATATATCAGTATCACACAAGTATAATATTTTGGATGACCTAGTCTAGTCTCTATCGGCTTAGCGACATGGAGCTCGCGCACGTAGTCGACGGCTAGTGTAGTCTTCTTTCTCGAACATGAACTCGACGAGAATGGAGGTAGCTCTAGATCCCTCATGTCGGCCTCTGTGGCTCCTACATTGGGTTTGTCTTCGTCTCTATTGGTGCTTCTTCTCTTCTTTGGGGGTCTTGTATTTATACTCTCGGGTACCCTCTTGTCCAAGTAGAACTAGGGAGCCAAGTATGAATATGATCTAAGTAATTCTTGTAGTGTTCGAGTAGGACCCTTTTTTCTCCTTCCTTATACGGAACACCTTCTGTATATGAGGTTTGATTTCGTATAAGACTTGATATATGATGAGCCCCGTCAAGCTTAACACAAAAGTATTAATTATGTCTTATCTATAACACTAACACATCCCTATTTCAGTTTATATGTATAGCTCTAAGTTGTGTCTCACATATTACAATGGGGGAGCAAGCTAGATAATCTAGCCTACCAACTAGTATTCGACGAGTACTAATCCGACGAATTGAAGTCGATGGCTAGTTGTTATCTTCCTTCGGTGGATTTGTGATATGGCTTGTGGCTATGGCATGTGATTCGATGCGCTCCCTTCTCAAGGGGCCTTGTATTTATACATGAAGGAACTTTCTCTCCAAGTAGAACTCGGAGAAGTCTATCTTGCCTTCCTTGGATCGGACTCCGACAACCTCGGTTCCCATAGAAGGAGTTTCCGTTCTTATTTGTTATATTCTTATACTTGAATATAACTTTCCACGTAAAACTAGGCTTTAGGTTTGCGGTATTTATGGCAGTTATGAATCTAAGTACAAGAGTTATACCTAATCCGTAACTCTTTTTAGAAGGTATTTATGGTAGTTATGAATCTAAGTACACGAGTGTCGGTGATACGGGCCCGGGGGTATCAAGACTAGAGGGGCGGGTGGCCCCCTGCACCCACGTGGCGCATCCCTTGGACGGGTCGGGCTCGGGGGTAACGTGGCGGCTGCCCTCCCTGTTTCCCCCGAGGGTCGGGCCGCTCCTAGACCTTCCCCGAGGGTTGGGTCGCCCCGACCCCCTCAGTGCTGGTGCCGCGTGTGCGAGGTTAGGTGAGCGTGGCCAGAGGTCACCTAACCGCATTTATGGCGGCTCAGGCGAGCGCACCTGTTGACGCCTAATCCGTTCCGCCGATGTGGACCCGGCGCGCGGACACACGAAGGCCTGGGAGATTTGCTTAGCTCTAGTGCAGTTCCTAAAATTGATGAAGCGCGGGCGTGCCAGTCAGTTTGATCCTGCCACTGACAAGATATGCAAAATAGCAGAATATATAGCGTATCGGCCTATCGGCCGATAGCAAAAACAACCTATCGGCCGATGAGTCGATAGGGCAGAAACAGCCGATCGGCCGATGAGCCGACGGCGCAGTTCCAGCCGATGCCGATGCCAGCCAATGTAGTTAAGGTTTTGAACCATCGGCTATGTACTAGGCAAACACCTATATAGAGACGATCGGCCGACGATAACATGATAATATAGCAATATAATATAGCATAAACCAATCACATGATAAAATAAATATTGATCTGAAGATTGAAGCACACATCGGCCAGAGGTCCAATGGCATAAACTCTCAATAAGCAGATAAACAATAAATTCTCTGTTGTCATCGGCCAGATCCAATCTATATGCAAAACTCTTGGGCCGATACAACGTCCAGATAACTCACCGGCTGAAACCCCGGTGAAACCCTTATTGGCAACCGACAGGCAGGCCAGAGATTATGGTTCTAATCACGACTTAGCGGCACTAAGTATGAAAAGAAACGCAAGATCTAGACAATCAAGCCATCGACTGATTTTCGGGGTGATGGATACCTTAGCCAATCTAATCTAGCGAGGCGATTTAGTCGATACCGGCGTAAACCCTAAAACGAATCTCGGCCGATACGATGAAATTGAGAAGCTAAATAAGATTGACTAAAATATATGATAGTAGGTGCTTACGTTGACGAGATCAGAACATCGAAGCCCTAGCCCCGACAGTGCAGGCAGCCATAACGAAACTTACCCCTCGTAGGAAGGGCATGAACTCGCCGAAGAAGACGAAAGTAAAAAGGTTGGCGATGCGCCGAAGTTGTATTGATCGTGAGATAATTTTACATGAACCTTGGGCTTACATATTTATACCCATAGGCTAACAAAGATCCTAAAAGAATACGACTCAAACTTTCCTAAAGATAAAAGGAAAAAGATAAAATCCTTATTGGACACTAAACACACTGTCCTAAAGATAAAAAGGAAACTAACGAATTCTCCTAATTAATAGATGCAAGCCGTATCCTCCTCAAACTCGATCTTCTCTGGATAAGATCTCCCCGAATCTAACAAGAATCCGACTGCTGTTGGCGGCTGGTTTTAAGAAAACCCCCATCGGCCGATATAAGACTCTAGGCCGATACCAACCTTGAGCCGATATGGATCCTGAACCGATGAGGACTTCGGGGCTTACCAAATTCTAACGTTAACAGCACCACGCCGCATTTAATGCGGCGTGGCACGTGCGTGGCCAGTCTATGACCAGTCACGATGATTGACCGGTCGTAAACCAGTCAGATCACGGGTGAGACTGCGGCAGGGTGCCTGCACGCTACCCCCGCGTCAGGCGGCGTGCGGCACGCCTTGCCCCATCCTATCGGAATGATGAGAGCATTTTGCCTCTCGTCCCTTAGCCGGAGTTGGTATGCCAGCTTCGGTCAGATCACATAAGTCTTCATCCATTTAATGGAATTTGACACGGGAGCCCCCGCGTCAACCGCCTGATCGGACGAAGGCCCCACTGCAGCATCTGTGCGTGTGGCTTCCGAGTCAAGCAATGAGACAGCCATTAAATGTAAAAGAATGTTTTCCTGCTGTCTTAGGCAGCCTTTTGGCCCATGTGGTAGCCCCTTGACATATAAAAGGAGGCCTAGACCTAAGTAGGAGAGAAAAAAAAAGGGAGATAGACAGGAGAAAGAGGGGGAACAAATACTTGTATTCCCGGATTTTCCAGTCGCATATCCACCACACACAGGAGTAGGTGTTACTCTCCCAGTGACCTGAACCTGTATAAACGCTTGTGTCCTTGTCTTTTTCTCTTGCTCTCTCGTGCGATCAGGGGAGGCATAAATCTCACCCCGCGCCCCTGGCCGAACTCACAAAGAGGGGCTCTTTTCGTCCCCCGTTGAGGAGCTAACACTCCGTCAAGGAGGTATACCTAATCCGTAAATGTCATATGTGAACTAATCACCATAAGGATAACTGCCATGGACTTCTCAAAGGAAAAGAAAAATGGAATCAAATGCAAATGAAAAATTCCTCCAAATTTCCTATTCCTTCTTCCTCCAATCCAAAGGGGTGAATATATAGTAACTCAATCCTATAGGAAATTGAAACCTCCGAATTTCATCTAGAATTCCTAGGATCCAAATCAAGGAGGCCTAAACTTTTGAGTAAAAGAGAGATTTTTCGCAGGGCATGCCTAAACTTTCGGTTGGGTTCGCTGAAAAATTAAGAACCCTGCAAGAGCAGGATCTTCCTGTTCCAATCAACGAACCGATTAATCACAAAGAGAAGAGAAGAGAAACCGATCGAGCAGACAGAGAAGGATGCCAATTAAACCAGCATATAACTATATAGCTCACGGCTATCTCTAAACTTAATTTGCACCTACTACATGAACAAATAGTAGCAGTGAAAACTTGCCTGCTTCGCCATGATTTGTCGATCGGATCCCACCTGAACCCCCCACCCCCTCCTATATGTACACTTTGCAGCCGTCCTGGATTCCTGGGGCCCATCGCTAGAGTCGGTTCATCGTCTCGAGGAAAAAAAGGTTTAGGGGATACGCCTACCGAAAACAACAAGTCGGCCAACGTACCTTCTCCATATCAGATTAGTGCTCATCTTTGTCGTGATTAGTTCCCACTAACCAATACCGGACATCGCGCACATAGTTAAGGTAACTTTTTTTAAAAAAAAGATGGTTGTTGCCGTTTTTAAGTCTGAAAAACTATACTTATAATTTGAAGCTTTCGAATACAATTTTAAACTAAAAAAATTAAAACTTTCAACTCAAATTTAAATACTTTCTACTAGAAATTTTAAATTAAAAATTCTACCCAGATTTTACAAACTTTTTATTGAAAATTAGAAAAATTCTACCCAAAATTTAAAAACTCTCAACTCAAATTTGAAAACTTTTAATTCAAAATTTAAACTTCCAACTTACAGTTTTAATAGCTAAATTATGGAACTTTTCAACTCATATTTAAAAAGTTTCAATTCATTTTAGCTGTGTGAATTAGGCTACGTTCGCTTGGAAGAGAAAGAGAAAAAAACTCTATTATTTTTCATGTGCATGTTTTCTGAACTACTAAATGATATATTTTATTTACAAAAAATTTTCTAAGAAAAAATTACTTTAAATAAATCATATAAATCCATTTTAAAATTTTAAAATAATTAACACTTAATTAATCGTACACACCAATGACTCATCGGTTATGTCTATTTTTTTTCTTCCCTGAAGCGCTCCCTTGGATATGCCCATCTGGTCGCGCAATTCCGCAGAAATTAACTAGTTGTTTTGCCATTGGCAATTTGGCATCCCAATTCCCAAGGGGAGAGAGGAGCGATGGCGTACGTTGTCTTTATTATGCAAAATGGGAAAAGTGGAAAAAGATTTGGATTGAGATCAAAGATCCAGAGCAGATGCAGATATCCAGTGTTTGGACAAATGATTCGTTTACCTGGACGAAGGGCTTCGATCTCTCGTCGCCAACGTGGACCACATCCAGATCCATTACCGTCGAACTTGAAAACGTGGACGCGCGGTTTCCGGAGCTCCCGGAATCAACAAGACGGCGTACTTGCTGGGCCCGGCGCCCCGGCCGGCCGGCGGTGTTCATGGGCCACCGTATAACCTCCTGTCTCCGGCGGACGCGTCGGGCGAGCGCTGCATATGAGGAGGAGCACGCACGCAGGAGGGAGACGAGCGAGGGCGGTCGGCGAACGTCTTGGAGTTCGCCGGCGCCGCCGACCCTCTCGATCGTCACCATATGCTAGCGTCGTCGTCGTCGTCGTCGTCCAACGACTGCGTGCGGCTCCGAGTGGGCGACGCGCGCGGAGGCAGACGCGCATCGCTTACCTCTGCTGCGTCGTTGTTGTCGCCGGGCGCGGCGTCTCGCAGCCCTCCACCGCCAGCCAAGTGCGCCAACGCCGACCTGTCGCTGGCCGGCATCCGACTTGCTCCTCTCCATGCGTGTGCATGCGCTTGCTAGCTCCTGCTCTGCCTCCGACCGGCGTCCAGCGAAAGCAGGTGAGACCGTGAGAGATGGCAGGGGAAGAGAAGCTTTAGAACATGGCAAGGAAGGAGCCGGCATCATGCGTAGCACCGGGTTGCAAAGGAGAGAGAATCTTCAGGCCCACTTGCCATACACAACATGCGATACATATATTTGCTATTTATTGTAAGTGGGCCCCACTAAAGGATAAATTGTGGGTTTCATACATCGCTGAATTTTTCATCTACTAGTTGCGACACAGGTGGGTCCCACCTTTGAGACCCCTTCAGGAATTAGACAAAGGACATGCTCTTACTATACTGCCCACGACAACGACAGGTGCGCTTCGGGGCCGTGTAGTTTTGAGCTTGAATGCTAAAAGGACCCGCACGAGAGAAGAGCCGACGCACGTACGCGCGAGCTGATTGGCGTTCGATGGGACGTCACGTACGATTATATTCGTTGGATCAGGTGATGTTCTATCTTTATTAAAATTAAATTTTTTAGAACGAAAAAAGTAGCTTTTTAGTGAAATAAATTAATTCTATGGTACCAAATGCTATAATACATCTATGGCACAATTCTTCTCCCTTTCTGTTTTCTTTTCAGTTTTCTTCTTTGAATCGTGATCAACGGCCGCCGCTTGGACCGGCATGATCGATTTTATGCCCGCGGTTAATCTTGATCAAATTAATAATATCTACTCTAATCAATTTTATGCATGTGGTTTATCTTATCAAACATCTTTGTTGAATCATCCTAGCTAAAAGAAATTCGATAGACAAATATTTTTTATTCTTCGAGACGTTTACCAATCAATCACCAACAAAATACAACGCATATGGTAGGTTGATGAGACCTGGATATTGGTGTCATAGTGCCAAAGACTTTTGTTTCCCTACGCACGCGGAGCAGAATGGCGCATCAACTAGCTAGAACTGGTAATCGAGCACCTATCTGCGATCTTATTGGCCCGTCGATCGAACGCCACGAGACGGAAAGGAACAAAACAAGCACGGTAAATCATTTTGGGAGGGGTTGGAACCTTTTCCTCGGATACGTAAAACTAAACAATAAATTACTATATAATTAATTAAATATTAATTTTAGAAAATTAAAAATAAATTGATACAATTGTTTAAAGCAATTTTATTATAGTTTTGTTAAAAAAATAACATTTAGCAGTTTGCAAAACGACGTGCAAAAAAGATAGAATAAAAGCCGAGAAGAGGGAGTAAAAGTTATTAAATTTTGGATAATCTCATCCAACCCTTGAATGGGGATTGGCACCCGATGAAATAGACATGGTGGTTGTAACGTGCCTTCCCGCTCCTACGTTCTATGGAGATGGAACCACGGTGCTTGGGCCACGTCCCTCTCCTTCTTAGCGCTCCTCGGCAACCGACACGATGGATCCGCCGGTTGTCACCGGTTCCCCGTATATAAATGTATATGCAAACTATTGATCAATGAGAATTCATTTCTCTCTCTCGCTCAATCTCTCTTGCTCTCATTTCATTCTCAACAGTAAAAACACTCTTGAAGGCAGCTTCCTTTTAGAGTTTTGGCTGATTAATGAGTTGCCTTCGCTTAGAAAATATGTAATTAACATATAATTAATCAAGTGTTGACTTTTGATTAATCAATTACAAACATAAAAAATAAATTTGTTTGTACTTTTAAAGAAACCTTATATATATACACACACATACATACATAGTACAGATGGGTTGTGTTTTATTAAAACACAACCCACCCCCCCCCCCCCCCCCCCCCCCCNCCCCCCTCCTCAGGCCACACGTACGAAGTAAATCTTTTACTCTTTCTACATACGCCTATTTATATAGCCATCCAACCACCATTCATTCCCCACTAATTCCCAATCCTATTTTTTCGGATCTGAGAGAAGACGGTTTTAATGAGTGACGGCGGCTTCATGAGGGGGATCGACGATGAAGCTCTCGTCGGTGAGATGAGGGAAGGATGCAGCGTTAGGCGGAGGTGAGCGGCCATCGTCATTGCCCCTCCTTCCAACTATTTTCCCCTGTTTTTTTATCTGGAGAGGAAAAGGGAAGAAGATGATAGAGGTGGCATCCAGGGCTCCCGGCAAAGGGCACAGATGGCCTATTCCCGGTGGCTAACGGTGGCGAGCTCGACGACCAGCAGATCGGGAAGCCTCTCCACCACCCTGGGCATCCTTCCATGGCTGCCTCACCCCATTCCCCCACGGATTTGGTGGAAGCCGAGGACTTTCACGTCGCCTTCGTAGCGGCTGTTGATCCCCTCCACCTGACTCAGCGGCCACAATGGTGTGCTAATCTGACGATTGGATCTGCTTCAAGCAACGGTGTCCCCGCCGCATCCGTCGTACGGTGTCCATCACGACCTGGGTATGCCTCTACCCAGCGTTAACATCCTCGACCGGCTAGACGAATCCTAGGCTGGGAGTGAGGAGGCGCGACCAGGCGTCTTCGTCATGTGCCACCAGCGCTGGCAGTGTTCTGACCGCGGACAACAAGTACGCGTGTCAAGAAGGCCATGCCGTGTGGCGGGCGGTAGCTGCATGCGTGCTTGCTGCGTGAGGCTTATCCGGCTTGCCACGGCGAGCTTGCTGCATGCTGAGTCATGTTGCTAACGAGCAAGAATCTAGAGCAAGTGAGCTATGATTCTTGTTTCTTGATTTGTGATTGGTCAATTGAGCAAGCAAGCAGGAGTCCAACAATTTGATCTCAAAAGTGACTGTTTGATACCGAGCATAAATCTAGAGCAAGTTAACTAGTTTCCAACCTTGCTAAACTTTTGAGATAAAATTTTGTGATGGTGGTTTTTGACATATTGGGATGTTGTATCGATTGCATTTTTTTATTTTTCTTAGATCAAGATAAATGTGCATTTGTCGCACATGTGTAATTTTTTATTAGTTGTCTGATAGAACCAAAATACAATTTGTCATGATATCACTTTGTTCTTGATGATATTATTATGATTAATAGAAGAATTATTACTTGCATATAACTACTCGTAATTTGTTTACTCAATCATGGCAAAGCGGAGTGAATTAATTACTGAATGCGAACATGTCTAACGAATAAATACATTACTAAAAACAAACATGTCTTGATAAATACACATGGGATTAAAAATATTACTATAAATTTTAATCCCATACGTGAGGCTCCAATACATTTAGTAAAAAATTAATTAAGGGTAAATCATTTTACTTAACATTGACTGAAACTTGGGATAGAGGTGTATGGCGTGATTGCATTTCAAGTAAATAAGTTACTCCCTACTTAAAAGATGCAGGATGGATACACGACATGATTTGCACTTCAAGTAAATAATTTACTCCCTACTTAAAAGGTGCGGGATGTGTACATTGTTAAATTTTATGTATAGTAAATATTTACTTATAGTATACTATGTCACGGATAAGATGTTAGTAATCATTTTACTATACGATGTTTTTGGAAACGTGTAGGATGGAGGGTGCTCAGGGAGGATGGGGCGCCTGGGGGTGGGAAAAGGTGCGGGGGAGATGTGCAGGGGGGGTTGGGTGGGTGGAGGGGAGGGGGTGTATGTGAGAGGAGCGTTTTAGTTATCACGTATCCCGGGTGTACTTTAGCGCATATACATATATATGTGTGTGTGTGTGTATGTGTGTGTGTGAAAATGGTTTTATAGCAAAACTATTTATACCTGGGGCATAGAATAGCTCCCAAGGGTCAAACCCATCTCTCACCTCAGTCAAAGGCTGATCAAAGCGTCCTCACGCCAGTCAGACCTCGGTCAACGTGCCTATTGACTTCCTCCACCACCCACCTCTTCTTAGAGCATCTCCAAAAGAATACCCAAATAAGACTCTCCAAACATCCATATAGCCAACTACCCATCTGATTTAGCAAGTCAGACTCGTTGCTCATTCCAATAACCTCTCCATCTACATTCTCTATTCTGAGTCTATGACAGTGGATCCCATATGTCAGCCTCTACTACCCCTTCTTCTTTCTCCTCTTTCTCCCCTTTTCCCAAGCCATATGTCACTCTTCTTTCTCCTACTCCGACGAATAGAGATGGCAAACGCCGGACGACGATCGCAACAAAGGATGGTGATGGCAACGATGGATCTGTGCGCACAAGGCGACGGCGACGGCGCATCCATGTGCGCCGCCCCCTCCCTCCCTACTCTCTCACTGCCACACCCTCCCTCAACCGCCTTCATGTCCATCGTCATCGTGCCGCCCCATCACTCCGCTCGTCGTGCTGCCCGGACGAGGCCGCCGCTACTGGTGGTGGTGGAGATCGAGACGAGGGGAGGTGTATTTGTGGGGACGTCGTCGGCCAGGAGCTCAGCCACCTCGTCTCCTATCTCACCGGTGGAGGCGCTCGACCTGATTGTGACGAAGCCGAGGTACTCCTTCCCGGCGACGACAACGGCGGCGAAGGACGCGAGCGAGAGACGATGGACAATGGCGAGGCGACGGCGGCAAAGAAGCCGAGGCACACTGTCTTCCCCGTGGTGGCAGCGGGCACGGGCGGATGAAGGAAGGGCGCGGCAGGCACGACGCATAGGCAGAGGGATGGTGGGGAGAGAGTGGAAAGAGATGGTGGGCCCATAGATGGCCAGTGCATGCGGCTGGCCAGCGGATGGCCAAATTTGGTCAGTTCTAATTTGGCCAGTTCTAGCCCATGTTTGGCAAGTGCTATTTTTTGACAAGTGGGATGGTCATTCTGTTGGAGTGCATTTTTTGTCCAAAATTGCTAAAATTTAGCTTGGAGAGTGGGATGGAGAGATTGTTGAAGATGCTCTTAGCTCTCGTCTCACAGGAACAGTGTAGTAACGCGATGGTCACCGTGCAATAACATTGTGTCTTACGTGCAGTAACAACGGTAAAATATGATTGAAATATAGTCATGACAGATCTACTTTTGATAAACATTTTTTCTAGCGTTATAGTGCAAACGATTTAAAAAAGCAATACATCATCTAAGAGATATTGCTCTTCAAAGATTGGTTTTTAAAAATTTACCTCTCCATAAGTAGTAATACTATAGCATTATTGTTACTATTTTCTGTTGTGCGTTACTACAATTTCATCGTGAGTGTAGTAATGGCTATAAGTTTTGCAGTAACACATGGTGTTACTGCAATTTATTCATAGTGTTACTGCAATAACATGTGATAACAACCAATCATAGGTATAAGAACTACCACCCACCTTGCACTAGTGCAAGTGATATCTTTAAAATTATTATCTTTAAACAATGATATCTCTCACATCATATATTATATTTTTGAACCGTTTGCACCATAATGCTTTTAAAAAAAGAGCTCTACAAAACTAGGTCCGTCATGATTATATTTTAACTATATTTCATCAATGTTACTACATCTACGCTGCAGCGTTATTGCATGGTGGTCGTCCTGTTACTGCAATATCCGTACGAGATGTGGGCATCTAATAGGTAGACGCGGGGCTAAGTTAGCAGACACTGACGTGGGAGCGCTTTGATCGCGTTTTGACTGGGGTGAGAGGTGGGTTTTGGGCCCAAAGAAAAGAGGAGGTGTAGATATATATATATATATATATATATATATATATATATATATATATATATATATATATATATACTCATCCTCATCGAACAATGACAAGACTAACCTTATAAATAAACAACTAAAGAATTCCAGAAATGTGGGTGGAAACAAACTAGTCCATGGTGTTTTTAGTTAGAATAATGTAGCTTCTCTCTTCATATATATATCAAAGCTTGAGATGATGGAGTAAACTGAATCATGAACCTGCTTTCCTCAATATAGGAGGAATGGACATCAACTGCAAATCTGTGGAGACATACACTTATCCATTGCAGGTCATAGGACAGAGTTGCCACTAGTTATGCAAATCATCATTGCCCGTAAGCAAGTAATTAATTAAGGAAATAATTTTACTGGCCATTTATATCTTTGACTTCTAATATGTGCAAAGATACTTTTAAATTTTCAATATTGTCTAAGTCTACATTTTGAATGAGAATTTTGAATTTTCAATATTGTCTAAATCACAATAATTCAAGATATTATCATATCAGTATTTAGAAAATAGAGCAACTAAACTATGTATAAATTTAAAGATTTGAATAAATTGTTCAGCTGTTCAGTTTCATGTATATTGCGGAGTATAAACTTTCGTTTTAGATTGGCCAGTCTGACAACACAGTACTAATTTCTCGTCAAGTTTCTGCGTTCTGACTAAACATATCAGTTTAAAATGTTAGAGCATCTCCAAAAGTTTGGAAAAAATGACTTGGCAAATGTATGTTTTAGCAACTCCCAAAAGGATATAGCAAGTTAAAAACAAGGCAATCTCCAATGGTTTGGTAAATTTGACTTGGCATAATAAAAAAAATGGAAGGGCCCACCACTAATTCTGTTGACCGGTAAATCTGATGCCGGGCGATCTGTCTCCCTCTCTCGCACACGTAGTATCCCGCGCCGCCGCCTGTGGTCACGCGATCGTGGTCACGTAGGGCACCGCGATCGTCCTCTTCGCGCGCCGGAGGCCATCGCTGCCGCCATGCCGTAGCTTCTCCCGCCTTTGCCGATCACATATCCTCCTCCCTTCTGCCGCCAATCTCGTCCACCGGCCATCTCCTCCTCCCTATGCGCCCATCCCCTCCCCAAGCCAGCCCCTGCAAACATGCCTCGCAAGAAGAGATCTTTTTTCTGCAGACAATTGGATGAATCGTCATCATCAGATGACGATGATCAAGTCATATTATCCGCTGCACAAATTGTGAACACTTATTCCAATGCCAAGAGAAGTCACGGTGGATCTATCGTAGGCCATAGAGTTATTTATCGAGGAAGAGAAGGCGGCTACGACAGGATGTTTCAAGACTATTTAGCGGATAATTCAACATACGGGCCTGAATTGTTCCGTCGAAGGTATTGGATGATTCATCATCACATGTTTGTACTATATGCTAAATTATTTTACGCGCTTATAAACTTTAGCTTCTTGTATTCAGGTTCAGGATGTCTAGGGAGCTTTTCCTACGCATAATGAACGATGTTGAAGCGCACGATGATTACTTTGTGTAGAAAAGGAGTGCGGCCAATGTACTTAGACTGAGTTGCTTCCAAAAAGTCACTGCCGCCTTATGTATGTTATGTTATGGGGTTCCAGCTGATGCTACCGATGAGTACGTTTGCATTGGCAAAAGTACTGCACTTGAGAGCCTACGTAGGTTTATGAAGGCAGTTGTCGAAATCTTTGGAGATGAATACCTCCGATATCCTAATGAGGCAGACACAACACGCTTACTGGCACTTGGTGAGCAGCAAGGTTTTCCTGGAATGTTAGGGTCCATCGATTGTATGCATTGGGCGTGGAAGAACTGCCCTTACGAAAAACAAGGTCAGTACAAAGGTCATTGCGACAAGCCGACCATCATTTTGGAGGTTGTTGCTTCGAACGACCTTTGGATATGGCATGCCTTCTTTGGAATGCCTGGCTCTCACAATGACATCAATGTTCTTCACCGGTCTCCTTTGTTTGATAACTTGACGGAAGGTACAGCTCCTCAGGTGAACTATACCGTTAATGGGCATGATTACACAATGGGTTACTATCTTGCAGATGGTATATACCCCTCATGGGCTACTTTAGTGAAATCCATCACTCTTCCTATGGGAAACAAGAATCAGTACTTTGCGAGAGCGCAAGAGTCTGCGAGGAAGGCTGTGGAGAGAGCTTTTGGTGTTCTACAATCTAGGTTCCCCATTGTTCGAGGACCAGCTCGCATTTGGGATCCAGAGACACTAGAACTTATCATGAAGGCTTGTGTGATCATGCACAACATGATAGTTGAAGATGAAGGATATATTGTGGACCCTGACGAGCGTTTCGATTACGGTGGTCAAAATGTGCAACCTGGTCATGGACGGGGTACTCGTCCACTTGATGAATTTATCGAGGCACACAAGAGGATCAGAGATAAGGAAACACGTACATGTGCAGTTGAAACAAGATCTCATCGAACACCTTTGGAACAATTATCCCGATTTATATTAGCTTTTGTTTTAATGTCCTCGAAAAATTTGTATCAGCTAGACATGAGCTTTTAATTTAAATTTATTTCAATGTGATCACAAGTATCAGTATAGTGCCATGCAGGCCAGGTTCTGCCGTGATCAGTACTAGTATTAGTATCAGTACAGTAGCATGCACACCATGAGCAGCAGTAGCATTCACGTAGACATTTTAAACTCAAATGAAGCAAGTACTGATGCATACAATAAACATTAATTCGACAATGGTTCTGAAGATGAATGAAACATAGGTTCAAATAAAAACAAACTTAAGGTTTGATAATTCCAAAACTGAAATGAGAATAACTCAATCTAATTTGGTGAAAGCCTTGACATGATCTTCTTCTGCATCATCTCACACCACTGCAGCTGCAGTGGGTCGAGAGACCTCTTGTCCACTAACATTATTTCTTTCTCTTCTTTCATCAACTCTGCCTCGGCCCTTTTTTCATCATTTGCCACACGCTTCTTCTCAAGCTCTAGTGTTGCCTTCTCTAGCTCAAGAGAAGCAAGGAACCTCTCCTCCTTTGCCTTCTCTTTTTCCATGTCGAAAGCTTCCTTCTTTGCCCACATCTTGTCCAAAGCCTCCATGCAAGCTTCGCCACCACCTCGCCTAAGGGCTTCTTTTGCTTTCTTTACCCCCTCTGGCCTTTTCCTTGGATTTTTTGCTTGGGTTTCTTGATCAGCACCCACCATAGCTTCATCATTGTTGGTAGCTTCTTCTTCTTCCCTCGGCCTGGATGCCTTGGTGTTCTTGTTTTTTTTTCTGCTTTGCTAGTTTCTCCAACTCAGCAAGCTCTATTCTCTTTGTTGCCCACTTGTCTTCCCCCTTGAGTATCTTCCAGCAAGGCATAAGCGTAAATCCTTTTTTGTCCTTCTCTACTTCCACATACATCTTCAATGCATCTGAAACCTGTATAGCAAATATAATTGTTCAGCCAATATACATATATATATTTCGAAACTAAAATATACATATAGCAAATACAACATACCATGTCTTGGACAGTGCATCCACTTTGATTCCTACGCTCAATGGCGTCATAGCAAGCATGAAACTTGTTTACTTGATATTGAATTGTGAGCCACCTGTGCATGATGGAGCTCTCTGTCCTAACAGAGCCAGTTTTGTTGTTCTTCTCAAAGAAAGCATGAACTCTACCCCAAAACGTGGATCGAGTTTGGTTAGCACCATGAATTGGATCTTTGCTAACATTTAACCAACCTGAGCATACTACTTCATCTTCCTTCCACTGAAAATTTTTTTGCCTCTTTATTCCCTTTGTACTGCGACTAGCCTGTACATCCACATCAATTGGTGGTTCAAGTTCAGAAGGAATACTATGAGTAGTGTGGGAGTTCTGTGTCATCGGAAAGGTGATGTCATCTAGACCAGCAACATGCCCATAATCTCCATTGAGAAGAATGTTCGACAAGAATCCTTCTCCTTCCATCTTGTTGAATCTACACAAAATTTAGAAGCAAAAATGAGATAATATCAGGGAGCAATAGAATTGGCCGAAGGACCCTGCTGCACTGATCGGCCAAAGACAAAAAAAAACTACACGACTACAACTAGACCGGCGGCCCTGCCTTGCCCTAGTACTCCACACGCAGATGATCAACAATACCACCAGGCCGGGCATGGAGATCGACGGGGAAGAAAAGAGTAAACAACGGCGTACCTCGATAAAAGCACGACTGCAACACCGGCGTCGCAGGGGAGATCACGGTCGTCTCCTCGGTGATGGAAGAACCGATCCAAAACGTCGGTGATTGAACACCGCGCTCGAAGAATAGCGCGGCGCGTCGAAGATAAAAAGAAGCCCAGCGGCGGCGCATCGCAGAGAACAATATATAGGGCAGGAAATTTTTCGCGGGAAGGAGAAGGGAATTGTCCGCGCGCGCGGGAAGGAAGTCGACGACGAGGGAGGACCGATAGCAACGCGAGTACGCGCGCGGATGTATACACGCGCGGACGGGGAGAATGGCAAGCTGCCAAATTTGCCAAGTCCTTTTACCAAACCATTGGAGAGGGTATTTTTCATGTTTTGCCAAAAAAAAGAGGGATGGCAAGTGATTTAGGATACTCTTGGAGATGCTCTTACTCTCCAATTTGAGTTTTGCATCATAACTGGTTGGCTATACATATGAGTCGGAGCACAAAGCTCCTCTAGCGGGAAGATAGGATACCCTCGAAGACATAATACCTTACTCCTGTGATCTTCACTATATGATAAAGATTACAATGTGCTCTTAGATGGTGTTCTAAGTACTAGAGGATGTACCCTTTTCACCGAGTTGTGGTTTGAATCTAACCCATTTTAGAACCCTCTTCTCAGCAGTATGGATCCTCCTTTCTTTATATGACAAAGGGATTTCACGATGCTCATGCATGCGTATAAAAGTGAGGCCCAACCTGTAGGAGCTGGTAGGCTTAATCTTCTCATTGTCTCTCCAAGAGGGCTGGTCGGATGTGACGGGTTGACCTACCGCTTGATGCGTGGAGTAGGGTAGCTGAAACTATCCTCCAAGCTATCACTGGGCCCACTCGTTAGTCAAGGAGGTTGATGAGAGGGGTCCCATTGGCCGTGCACGGAGCACCTGCCACGTCGCCCTTCTTTTCTTTGGGGTGACGTGGGCAAGAGAGGGGAGGCATGCACCGCCATGTCGCCAATGATCTTACCACAGAAAGCGTATCACACCCCCAATTAATACGGAATGACAAGGTAAGGCTGCACACAGGATCGAGTCAAATCTATGATGTAGATCCGTCCGGAGAGACCTCGAGTCCCAACGTCGATCTCAGGGTCCTGGTGTTAACGATGGATTTTGGTAATCGACTTGGAAAGAAAAGAGGAAACCGAAGCAGAGAGGAAGGATTGAGTTGGAGTCGGACCAGGCTTCGTATCGGACCCGGTAACCGTATCGGACTGGGGAGGTGTTGCCAGAAAGAGTGTATCGGTCGATACGGATTCGATATGATTGTTGACTGATACGGGTTGTAAGTTGACAGAGTCAGCGTGGGCTTGGTCTGGGCTCAAGATAAGCTTTAAGGAAGTTGCCAAATAGAGATAAAGCTCGGTTTTAGGCAATTGTATCATGTAAATTAAGTAGTTTAGATCTAATCTGTGGCTTAAGTCTGCCGCAAAGGCTTGTTTGTTAGTTGTAGATAAGATCGTGCCCTACAAGGGTTCTGTTGTAACCTCGGGTATAAATATCCCGATAGTTTGTACATAGAATCTCTCTCTCAATCAATCATACAACCAAACTAATCTACTTTCGGCGCATCGCCAACCCTCGCAAGAGGCTGACTTCCGACGAGTTCTTGCTTCCCAAGAGCAAGGTAAGAACTCGTACCCGACGATTTACATCGTCGGGGCTAGCGTGTCGTTTTAGGCACGTTAAGCCCTGATGATGTGATCGTCGTTTATCGTGTGTTAGCTAATCTTGACGCGGTCTTCTTATTCTGTCTCGTCAGCAGTTGACTCGTTTTAGGGTTTATTGTCGACGATGGTTGAATCAGTTTGCTAGTTTAGATTATCTAAGGCATTTACCATCCCCAAAAGCAATCGACGGCTTGATTTTCTTTGTGTTAAGTCTCGATTCACACTTTGAGTTGCTATTGACCTTAGTCCTGTTTCGAGATCTAACACGAAGCCTGCTTTCGATTGTAATTAAGGATAGCGCCGGGGTTTCAGCGGTCTTATCTAATGCATGTGATTATTTATGTTCTTGCATGTGTTTGTCACTTATACATGTGGATCGACGAATGTAAACATATCGGTCACAGAGTGTTTTTAAAGACTTCTTTGTGGTTGGTGTATTTATGTTAGCTGATTGACTTGTATAAGTTTACACTGGAGTAATAGCTAGTGTAGTTATCCTCGTGAAACCCTCATCGGCCAATTCTATTAATCTGTCACACGCTTTTGGCACGGGCCGATGAGATTAGATCTCTTCAATTTGCTTATTATATTGAGTAAGCCGATACAGCTTTGCCCTATCGGCTGGGCTATAACAATGTGACATCGGCCTATCGGCCGATCGACCATTGTTTTATGACATGGTTTACTTGTTTCTTGTTGATTGCAGATCAAATCAACTGGCACGCTCTGCGCACGACTAGGCAAGCCAATTTGGACCTGCACTGGAGTTAAGCAGATCTCCCAGGCCGCCGTGGAAACGTAGAGCCCGTCTTTTGTTGCGAGGCGGGTCTAAATTCTGCGCCAACACGCTTTTGGCACGCCCAGTGGGACATCGATTTTCAACTTCACTTCCAGAGAGACCACGCTCCACCGTTTGCCAAAAGCTGTGTTTCGCCAACACGCTTTTGGCACGCCCAGTGGGACCAAACAACGCAAACCCAGCAACCACAACAAGATCTCCTCAAGATGTCAAAGCAGGTCGAGATTTCCGTGGAGAACATCGTCCCTGTGACTGCCGACCAGCTCAATGCAGAACAAAAGGTTGAGATGGAAAATCTGGTCGAGCAGTTCCAGAATATGTACTTGCAACCATATTCTAGGACTCGGCAAGGCACCTTGATCCAAAAATCCAAGGTAGTTATGCCGAGTCCCGGAGATGGAGCTGGCACGTCGGCGGCGGCACATGACCACGCCGTCAAGACCAAGGGTACTGCAGCGCCGACGTTGCAAGATAGGATTGACTCCACAGTTCATTCTGCGCTAGTCAACCAGTCAGGGATTCTGGTGAACACATTGACCAATACGGTCAAATCGATCCTAGATGGGACGATTCACCAGTACAAGCCTCAGGGGCCGATTTTCTTACCAGAAAATAAGTTCCCTGCCTATCGGACCCTGAAGAACGACCTGAGCACGGCTCAGCCAACAGCACCGATGCCACCCCCATCGGCGCAGCCAATGACAACACTGCCATTGGTCCTTACCAAGCAGACAGGGGGGAGCCCTCAGCATATCACGGAGGAGCAGTATGCACAATGGACCAAGGGGAAGCAACCAGTGATCGAGCCGATGCAGCAAGTTCATATCAACCAGCCATCGGCCGGACAGTCGCAAGCCCCGGTTTTCAACAATCCTCCACCACAGGCGGTTTACAATACGCCACAGGGCTACCAACAGCACACCACAGGGCAGTATGGCGCGCAGAACCTTGATCACCATTATCAGCTGTACTCCCCCAGGCAGTATCAAGCAGAGGGTTTGCAACAATCGTATCAGCAATACCTCCCACATCGGCCCGCAGGATATTGGGCCGATATGATAGCCGAAGTGATGCGTGATCAGTTCGGCTTGAAGCCCAAGGAGGACTCTACAGTGTATCGGCACCTGTACCCCGAGGAATTTGACAAAGTGCCATTGCCAGGCCGATACAAGATCCCGGACATCTCCAAGTTTTCGGGGCAGGACAACGTCTCGACTTACGAGCATGTAAGCCGATTCCTAGCACAGTGCGGGGAGGCATCGGCTATCAAGGCGTTGAGGGTGAGGTTTTTCCCTCTGTCCTTATCAGGGTCTGCATTCGCGTGGTTTTCGTTTTTACCCTGCAATTCCATCAGAGGATGGATAGATCTAGAGAAGCAGTTTCACAGGTATTTCTACAATGGCGTACAAGAGATGAAACTGTCCGATCTAACTGCCATCAGGCAACGAGTGGATGAATCGGTCCCAGAGTATATCCAAAGGTTTAGAGACATAAGGAACAGGTGTTACAGCCTCAGCTTGACCGATTCCCAGTTGGTCGATTTGGCATTTCAAGGATTGCTAGGGCCGATATGTGAGAGGTTCTCCTCGCAGGAATTTGAAAGCCTAGCCCAGCTAGCACAACGGGTATCGGCCCACGAACAACGATTCCAGGAGGCAAAGAAGTTTGTAAAGAAAATCAACACAGTTTATCAGTATGCCTCCGACGACGACGACGAGGAAGATGTTGATGTCGACCTGGCCGAGTGGGCCCAGATGAGGAAGCCGACAACTTGCCAATGGGCCAAGAAGGGCGACAAGGAGGATAAATACGACTTCGACATCAACAAGGCTGATAAGATATTTGATCTACTGTTGCAAGAAAAGCAAATTCAGTTGCCAGTAGGTCATGTATTGCCATCGGCCGAAGAGATCAAGAAACGGAGATATTGCAAGTGGCACAACTCTTATTCACACCATACAAATGAATGCAAGATCTTCAGACAACAGATTCAATCGGCCATCGAGCAAGGCAGAATTAAAATCGATGATGCCAAGCGGCCGATGAAGATCGAAGGACACCCGTTCCCAGTCAACATGGTGCGGCCGGACAGGGCCGATGGCAGTGCCCATCGGACTGGCAAGCGACCTTATCAGACCTCTGAGGGCCTGATTAGAAAATACCAGCGGAGGCAGGAAGAACAAGCTCAAAACCACGTCGATCAAGACAACTCTTACGACCCACATTGGGAGTGCGAGTTTTTCCGATTTTGCTGGAATGAGGGGATGAGGTTGCCATCCATTCAGGAGTGCCCTGCGTGCAACGGAGCAAAAGATTATTATCAGGGCAACTCAAGCAGGCAAGCGCATCGGCCGGTCAAGCAAAGAAAATCTGTTCATGAAAGGTTAGGGCCGATACACTAAGACCAACAGACCGAAGCCGAGGAACAGGTCCAGAACCCTCAATGGTGCCCAAGCGATGTATTCACTAAGACACAAAAACGGCGGGTTCAGAGGCTAAGGAGGAGAGAACAAATCCAAGAGCAACAGGTGGCAAAAACCCATCGGTCGGCCAAGACCAAGAAAGAGTGGAGGATAAAATCCACAGTGGTCACGGCCGATGAGGGCACCTCCAATACAGCCCGGGCCTCTGCGGCTTCAAAAGGTAAACGAGCGACATCGGCGCCTGTTAACATGGTTTTTATACTGCCAGCAGAGTACAGCGTGCAGGCGGCCAATGAAGCAATGGCCGACGATGAACAATCTTCGGCTAGGCTACAGTTGTTACCAGATCAAGCCATATTTGACAAGCCAGTTGACGACAACTACAGGCACTTGCGGCCGTTATACATCAAGGGATTCATCAACGGGCGGCCGATGACGAAGATGCTGGTTGACGGCGGCGCGGCGGTCAATTTGATGCCATACACAACCTTCAGGAAGCTTGGAAAGGTACCTGAAGATCTAATCAAGACAAACATGGTGTTGAAAGACTTTGGTGGCAACGCGTCCGATGCGAAGGGGGTCCTAAACGTGGAACTCACCGTGGGCAGTAAGACAATACCCACCACCTTCTTCGTCTTCGACGGAAAGGGTTCCTACAGCTTGTTGTTGGGACGGGATTGGATCCACGCAAACTGTTGCGTCCCTTCAACAATGCACCAATGCCTCATGCAATGGTAAGAGGACCAGGTCGAGATCGTGCAGGCCGATCGGTCGGTACACGTGGCCAATGCCGATCTTGCAGTATGGGAGATGGAGGGAATCGACTGCTTGTCCGGGCGAGTCTGGGACGCCGATTTCCTCAAAGTAACTGACTGCGACATCGAGACGATTGAAGATCAAAGATGTGTCGTCCGCCGTTGAAGATGAACAAGCTAGTCCCTACACAGATGATGCGGTGGACAAGCTCGATGGCAAGTTGGGACAGGGTTTTACGTCGGCCGATGAACTTGAAGAGGTTGATATAGGAATAGATGATAGGCCTAGACCAACGTACGTAAGTGCTAACCTGCCAAAGGAATACAAGAGTAATCTTATAAATCTGTTGAAAGAATTCATGGATTGTTTTGCATGAGAATATCATGAGATGCCAGGATTAAGCCGATCGATTGTAGAACATCGGCTACCAATCAAACCAGGCTATCGGCTGTTTAAACAAGCTCCTAGGAGATTTAAGGCCGATATGCACGAAGCTATCAAGGCAGAGATCACACGACTTTATGATGCCAACTTCATCAGACCTTGTCGATACGCAGAATGGGTCTCCAACATAGTTCCAGTAATGAAGAAAAATGGCAAGCTTAGGGTATGTATTGACTTCAGAGACTTGAACAAAGCAACACCGAAAGACGAGTACCCTATGCCTCTGGCCGATTTGCTTGTCGATGCCGCGTCTGGGCACAAGGTTATCAGCTTCATGGATGGGAACGCAGGCTACAACCAAATTTTCATGGCCGAAGAAGATGTTCACAAAACAGCCTTCCGATGCCCAGGGGCAATCGGCCTATATGAATGGGTTGTCATGACATTCGGTTTGAAGAATGCTGGAGCTACGTATCAGAGGGCCATGAATTATATTTTTTGTGATCTTATCGGCTCTTTGATTGAAGTTTATATTGATGATGTCGTCGTGAAGTCAAGAGAATATGATATGCACTTGGCCGATTTACGCAAGGTACTCGAAAGAGCGAGGAAGTATGGTTTAAAAATGAACCCTAACAAGTGTGCCTTTGGCGTATCGGCCGGTCAGTTCCTGGGTTTCTTGGTCCACAAAAGAGGAATCGAGATTACACAGAAGAATATCGATGCTATAAAGAAAATCAAACCTTCGACGAACAAGACCAAGTTACAATCTCTGCTTGGCAAGATCAATTTTGTTCGGCGCTTTATATCGAACCTGTCAGGAAGAATAGAGCCGTTCACTCCGTTATTGAAGATAAAAGAGGATGAAGAGTTCATATGGGGTGATAAGCAGCAGAAGGCGCTGGACGACATCAAGGAGTATTTGAGCTCCCCACCAATTTTAATTCCTCCATAGAAGGGAGTTCCGTTCAGGCTATACATATCGGCCGATGAGAAATATATCGGCTCAGTCTTAGTTCAAGACATTGGCAGCAAAGAGCGAGTCATTTTTTATCTCAGCAGGAGGTTGCTGGATGCCGAGACAAGGTACACGCCGGTAGAAAAACTCTGTTTGTGCTTATATTTCTCATGTACTAAGTTGAGGCATTATTTACTTTCCAATGAGTGCATTGTGGTAAGTAAGGCCGACGTGATGAAATACATGCTATCGGCCCCCGTATTAAAAGGAAGAATTGGGAAGTGGATTTTTGCCTTGACAGAGTTCGACCTACGGTATAAATCGGCTAAAGCGATCAAGGGACAAGCCCTAGCCGATTTTATTGTTCAGCACAGAGATGACTCAATTGCATATTCAGATATTGTGTCATGGACCTTGTATTTCGATGGGTCTGTCTGCAGACATGGATGCGGTATTGGCCTAGTTATCATATCCCCTCGGGGGGCAAGTTTTGAGTTTGCTTTTACTATCAAGTCTTATTATACTAACAATCAAGCAGAGTACGAAGCAGTGCTTAAAGGCTTGCAGTTATTACGAGAAGTCGAGGCCAATTTCGTAGAAATCATTGGTGATTCGCAACTGGTAATTAATCAACTTTCTGGGGCGTATGAATGCAAGAATGATATTCTCAGAGTATACAACGAGGAGTGCAAGGAGTTACTACAAGATTTTAAGATTGTGACGATGAGGCATATACCCAGGAAGCAGAACTTCGAGGCCAATGATTTAGCTCAGGGGGCATCGGGATACAGGCCGATGGCTAAAGATGTTCAGATTCAGATTGCTCTCGTGCATGCCGACGACTGGAGGTTTGACATCATCGAGTACTTGAGGAATCCTTCTCAATCGGCGTCACGAAGAATGAAGTATAAAGTTTTACATTATGTCTTGCTGGATGATGACTTGTATTATCGGACGATTGATGGTGTCTTACTCAAGTGCTTAGGCCCCGAGGAGGCCAAAACTGTTATGAGTGAAGTACATGAAGGGATTTGTGGAACCCATCAATCGGCCCATAAAATGAGATGGCTGTTGAAGTGCGTCGGATATTTTTGGCCAACCATGCTAGAGGATTGTTTCAAGTATTATAAAGGATGTCAGGATTGTCAGAAGTTTGGAGCAATTCAAAGAGCACCGGCATCGGCTCTGCATCCAATCATAAAGCTGTGGCCATTTCGTGGATGGGGAATAGATATGATCGGCCAGATTAATCCGCCATCGAGCAAGGGACACAGATATATCTTGGTGGCTACAGATTACTTCACAAAGTGGGTTGAGGCCGTTCCCCTTAAGAAGGTTGATTCCAAAGATGCAATTCAGTTTGTCAAGGAATATATTATATATCGGTTTGGGTTACCTCAGACAATAACCACCGATCAGGGATCAATCTTCGTATCCGATGAGTTCGTCCAGTTTGCCGACAGCATGGGCATTAAATTATTAAATTCTTCTCCTTACTATGCGCAGGCTAATGGGCAGGCAGAGGCTTCTAATAAGACCTTAATCAAGTTAATCAAGAGGAAAATTGACGAACAGCCGAGGCAATGGCACACAACGCTGGCCGATTCCCTTTGGACGTATCGGATGGCTTGCCATGGTGCAATTCAAGTGCCTCCGTATCAGTTAGTTTATGGACATGAAGCTGTGCTGCCATGGGAAACCAACATCGGCTCAAGAAGGATTGCCTTGCAAGGCGACTTGACAGCCGATGAGTACCATAATCTTATGGTAGATGAGTTAGACGATTTGGCGCATGTCTGATTACGGGCCTTAGAGAAGATCAAACGTGATAAAGATAGAGTGGCTCGTCATTATAACAAAAAAGTTGTCGCCAAGTCATTTGAGGAAGGGGATCTTGTATGGAAATTAATAATGCCGATTGGTTTCAGAGATAATAAATTCGGCAAGTGGTCGCCTAATTGGGAAGGTCCTTTTCAAATTCATCGATGTGTTCCTCACAATGCTTATTTGCTCCAAGGGCTGGATGGCCAGATTTATGGACGAGCTCTTAATGGCAAGTACTTAAAGAGATATTATCCCAGCGTCTGGATCGACTCATGATCGGCCCTCCAGCCGATTTATGATTACAGCCGATGTGTTATGCATCGTCTTTAGATGGCCGATACATACTATCGCCCTTAGTTCAAATTTTACAACATAAGCCCTCATCTTCTAAAATTTGGGGGGCATATATATATACGAACGCGGAATTTTTTTCAAGGAATTTTCTTTTTCAGAGTAAGATCGAATTCGGCTTTCTGGCCGATGAGATTGATTATAGTAAAGGGATATTTGTTTGCAAAGAGGATTTCAGAAGTAATATTCAGAGATGGAATTTCCAGATCAAATTCGGCTGCTTGGCCGATGAGGTTTGTATTTACACAGTATAAAGACAAGATGTGCTACATCACCCTATGAAGTCTGCAAAAGCTGCAATGGTTTTACGACAAATCTGCTCGATGTCTTCTATAGCCTGGGCGTCATCGGCCGTCGACCATGGGATCGGCTTCAGCGATCTGCTCAGGGTTGTAAGGTACTTGGCCGATGCCTTGAGCTTTGTCGTCTGGTCTTCTATGGCCTTAGGTGATGCAGCTATCCCAGCTTCGACTTCTTGGATTTCTTGACGCGTGGCTTCCAGCTTCGATTCTAGCTCTGCCTCGAGACGACGGAGTTCTTCAAGTCTGTTTTTCAAGACGATCGGCTCCATTGCTAGCTCGTCCAATTTGGTCTTGTCAGCGTTAACTTGGGCCTTGCTGGCGGACAAAGCCGATTCCAGTTGGTCACGCTCTCGTCGCTCTGTGAGTCTTTCTTTGGCCTTGTTGAGCTTGAATCGGTATTGCTCCAAGAAGATGGCCGGTGTTAGGACCTCCATCAGGTCTTCAGGCAGTTCGTCTTGAATTTCTTGTGCCCTGACCCTGATGGGGGTACAATCTTCCACCAAGTACTCCAGCGAGGACTCCAGCCGATTGGCGATATCGGTCAGCCGGTTCTTCAGATCATCAGAGATTGGTGCCCTGGTTGTGCTGGGTAGCTCCTTGTCCTCATCGTCAAGAAACTGGCCGATATCAAAGGAGAACATATCGGCTAGGTTCTGCAAATATCAACATGGGTCAAGGTCAGCCTCGTTAAACGGGAACCGGCAGAAAGGGAAACAGAGTAATCCTAGTTACCTGTGTTGGAGCATCGGTGGTGCTCGCATCGGCCTCCCTTTGCTGTGTCGACGCAGTAGGCGAGGGGGTTGGCCGATGTGGTGAAGGTGACGCAACCCTAGGCTGAAAAAGCAGGGAATTGGTAAATAGGGTTATGTGATTAGAAAGATAATGCAAAAATCAACTCTTACCGAGACAGTCGGAGAGGGTGGTGGAGAAGGAGAAGGAGTCCTCAATCGTGCCTTGGCTCATTCGCGCCGTTGTAAGGTTGCCTTTTTGGTTCTTGGTAAAGGGGCCGATCGAGTTCTCTCCTTCAGTACAGATGACACCGCAGCCTGAAAAGGATATCGAATTAAAGTGTAGCAGTAGAAGGGGATTATGTAAACGCGGAGAAGAGATTGTATTGACCTTGCGAACTGCATGTCTGGTCCTTTTTGGTTGGGGGGCATCGCCTTGGTCATCGGCCGGTGGAATCTCAGTAGCTTCGGCCGATGGCTCCTTGGTGGTTTCGGCCGATGGGTCTTCTTCTTCATATGCATCGGCAGCCGCTACATCGACTTCCTCCTCCATCACTTGTTCTTCAAGGAACTCTTCCATGGAGGGGTCCAGCTCTTCAAGATCGGTTTGGTCATCAATTTTAGCCTTCTTGCTGGATTTTTGGGATTTGCCCTTGGTTGGCGCTTTCCTCTTGGGGTTTTCTTTAGTCATCGGCCCCTGAAGTAATGATGATATTTTCAGGGCAGTAAGGCCGATGATGGATTCCAATCCTGATGGAGCTATGGCTTGAGCATAAAAGATTTTCTGACCACTGTTGCTCACGGATGGAATCGGCTCGTCTGGGACTTGAGGGCTGATACCCTGGATAAGCTCTGTCACATAAAATCTGGCCGATTGATGAAAAATGTGAGCGGCCCACTCTTGCCACAATGCCTGGAAACTGATATGGACAAAAGCGTTCAGATGCAGCCGATCGCAATCACCGAGATTTGGGAGCTCGATTTCCAGCGCTTTACTCATGACCAGCGCCGATGGAATCGTGCCTCTGCTCTCTAGGAGCTTATGAAGATATAGACTGATAGGGAGTTGCTCGAGCCCGCGCTGTCTAGCAGCCACCATTGGGTTGTAAAACTCATAAGATAGGCTGGTGCTCCTTCCCTGAAATATGCCTACTGGGAGCAGGCTTGGAGTAAGGCCGATCATGAATAACTCCCGTGACTCCATGTCGTCATTTATCAAGCTCAGCTGAAGATCGTCGGGGAGTTCAAAATCTCGGTCCGATGTGTAGACAAACATGTCCATCCTGGCTGATGGAGGGCCGGTGAAGAAACGAATGAACCATGTAGCCATGTCATCGGCCGATTGGTCTGCACCTGGGTAAACGGAGGCCGCTTCCCCATAGGACATGTATTTCTGCTCCTGGGATCTTCGTGATCGGCGTATTTTGATGGAAAACGAGAGTCTAATAGAGGTGGCCGATCAACCATGGTGTTGGTGTGAATGGTTAGCCAGAGTTGAATAAACCACCATGGTCCTCCATGAGCTACAGTCTGTTTTAGCATCAAATCTTGAGTGGCAATATGGAGTAGCCGATATATAGCTCCCAAGAGGTATCGGCCTAGAGGGATTTGCTTCTTGTCGACCAAAGCTTGTGCCAAGTGTTGGCAGTTTGTAGTGGGGCCGCAGGTTGATCCACAGAAGACAAATCTTTCCAGCCACAATGTCAGGAAGGCTACGTGCTCTCGTTCCGAGACTGATCTTTGTTCCATGTGCTCAGAAATGTACCCAGACCAGCCTCCAATTTTCTTAGTCTTCAATTTGTGACTACTGTTTACCAGGAGGCTGAAGGGGTTGATCTCGGAGTCGATATCCAATCCTGTTAGTATCTTGACATCTATAAGGGTTGGGGTCATCGGACCTTGCTTGAACATGAAGGCATTCAAGGTACTAGACCAGAAGTAGCTGGCAGCCGACATGAGTGGTTCATTCTTTTTGGTATCGGCCAGGGATAAAGTGATGCATTGGCCGATCCGAATCTCGTCCCAGTGGACTTGTTTGGCAGCAGCAATCCTCTTGTGCCATGTTCTGTATCCGTTTAGCTTTGATGGCCAGGACCTGAAGGTATGTTTCCATGAAGAAACATTGGGCTTAGCTTGCCTGAAGGGGATTCTGTCTGTTTTCAGCATTGATTAGCCAAGTTGGGTCGCAATCGCCCATGGGGCCTAGCAGAAAGCGATGAGATTTGTCGTCGGTGGGGATCAAGATTTGGTTTTTGAAGACCTAAATCATGAGAATGACGATGAAAATATAAGACCCGGGGGGCAGAGAGTAAAAACCTTAACTTGGAGAAATCGGCGGAGAAAGTGATAATGCGGATTTTGAAGAAATCGATTTACCGCAGGGATCTCGGAGGCGTAGAATGGAGCGGAGGCCATTGTTGTCGCTGAAGGGGTTGCTGTGAAGGGGGTCGATGTCGACGGGACGCCGAGGGGTCGCCGGAGTTGAAGAACACGAAGGGTTTGTTGAATCGGCGACGGAAGGATTCGAATCAGGATCTGCACAGTTTTCAGACAAGACCTAGCAAGGAAGTCGATGGGTTCCTCGGAGCTAATTCCGCCACATTATGTAATGAAGCGGAATTGGGGGGCATGTGTTAAGGATGGATTTTGGTAATCGACTTGGAAAGAAAAGAGGAAACCGAAGCAGAGAGGAAGGATTGAGTTGGAGTCGGACCAGGCTTCGTATCGGACCCGGTAACCGTATCGGACTGGGGAGGTGTTGCCAGAAAGAGTGTATCGGCCGATACGGATTCGATATGATTGTTGGCCGATACGGGTTGTAAGTTGACAGAGTCAGCGTGGGCTTGGTCTGGGCTCAAGATAAGCTTTAAGGAAGTTGCTAAATAGAGATAAAGCTCGGTTTTAGGCAATTGTATCTTGTAAATTAAGTAGTTTAGATCTAATCTGTGGCTTAAGTCTGCCGCAAAGGCTTGTTTGTTAGTTGTAGATAAGATCGTGCCCTACAAGGGTTCTGTTGTAACCTCGGGTATAAATATCCCGATAGTTTGTACATAGAATCTCTCTCTCAATCAATCATACAACCAAACTAATCTACTTTCAGCGCATCGCCAACCCTCGCAAGAGGCTGACTTCCGACGAGTTCTTGCTTCTCAAGAGCAAGGTAAGAACTCGTACCCGACGATTTACATCGTCGGGGCTAGCGTGTCGTTTTAGGCACGTTAAGCCCTGATGATGTGATCGTCGTTTATTGTGTGTTAGCTAATCTTGACGCGGTCTTCTTATTCTGTCTCGTCAGCAGTTGACTCGTTTTAGGGTTTATTGTCGACGATGGTTGAATCAGTTTGCTAGTTTAGATTATCTAAGGCATTTACCATCCCCAAAAGCAATCGACGGCTTGATTTTCTTTGTGTTAAGTCTCGATTCACACTTTGAGTTGCTATCGACCTTAGTCCTGTTTCGAGATCTAACACGAAGCCTTCTTTCGATTGTAATTAAGGATAGCGTCGGGGTTTCAGCCGGTCTTATCTAATGCATGTGATTATTTATGTTCTTGCATGTGTTTGTCACTTATACATGTGGATCGATGAATGTAAACATATCGGTCACAGAGTGTTTTTAAAGACTTCTTTGTGGTTGGTGTATTTATGTTAGCTGATTGACTTGTATAGGTTTACACTGGAGTAATAGCTAGTGTAGTTATCCTCGTGAAACCCTCATCGGCCAATTCTATTAATTTGTCACATGCTTTTGGCACGGGCCGATGAGATTAGATCTCTTCAATTTACTTATTATATTGAGTAAGCCGATACAGCTTTGCCCTATCGGCTGGGCTATAACAATGTGACATCGGCCTATCGGCCGATCGACCATTGTTTTCTAACATAGTTTACTTGTTTCTTATTGATTGCAGATCAAATCAACTGGCACGCTCTGCGCACGACTAGGCAAGGCAATTTGGACATGCCACTACTACAAAAACGATTTTCCTAGACGAGGCCTCCGATAGATTCTAGACGGGCCATAAGTGGCCGCGCCTGAAAAAACCGATGCGGCATTATCCCGTGCGGTCCACTTAAGCGACCGCACGGGAAAATCCATACTTCCGTGCGGTCCCTTAAGTGGACCGCACGGGATAATACCGCATTATTCCATGCGGCCCACTTAAGGGACCACACGGAAATACGGATTTTTCCGTGCGGTCCACATAAGCCGCCCGCACGGAAAGGGCCCGCTACCGTTGGACAATGTGACATTTTCAGGATTTTTCCTACTTATTTTCTTTCTCCTCTTCTTTATAATACTATAATTTATTTTGTGGGCTAGATAAAATAAAGTGGATTTTTGTGGAGATATATAAAAACACCTAGTTTTCATTTTCCTTGGTTTCACACAAAAATTCCTTATATTTTATTCTCAGCAAAATAAAGAAAATCAGCCTGTCCGAAATTAGATTGAATTTTTAGGGGGTCAAAACTAATAAAATAAATTATGGAAAAATTATATTAATTCATTATAAATAATATAGTATTTTAATAAATTATGTTCCTTACACACTTTCATATAATTTAATGCATTTTTGGATGAGGTACGAGTTTTGCCGATTAGGGTTTAGGGTTTAGGGTTTTGACCAATTTAATTGGGGATCTAGATGTAAAGATAAAATCATTCCAAAATTCCAGTGAATCTAACATATTAAGTAGCATCCACATGAATTTTTCCAAGATTTTATCTTACACCAATTAGTTTTAACAATTCACTAAGCTTATCTTTGAGTCTGTCGTTAAACAGTCATAACTCAAGTGTCCTTCGATAAAACAGTCATATCTTTTTCATACGGATTCGAAATCAGACATATAATATATCGATGGAAATCTACAGAAAAAGTTACATCCGTTGCTCCCCCGCTTTGCCGGGTTTGGCGAAATCAAAATCTCGAAATTCCGCTTGCAAGATTGTGTTTTTGAGGTGAGAAGCTTTGGGACCCTTTTCGATAGAACTTTGAAAAATTCTACGGACCACATATTTCGTCCGTTCGAGCTTAAATTTTCTGTGGTTGGTTCCTGCGTGCTCCTATGTGTGAAAAAAATATTAGAAAAATAAAATAAAAAAGTTGTTTTCTCTCTCCTCTACACTAGAGAGAGAAATCTAGAGAGAAAAATAAAAAGGTTGAACTGGATTTCCGTGCGGGCCTCTTAAGCCGTCTGCACGGAAAGATAATCTTTCCGTGCGGGCCCTTAAGCCGCCCGCACGGAAAGATTATCTTTCCGTGCGGGCTGTTAAGCTGCCCGCACGCGATGGTCATCACCGCCTATATAGGTGCGCGCGGGCTCCGAAATTTTCTAACACTCGACGAAATTCAGATCCCGCCTCTACCGTCAAGGGCTCTCCTCTTCCGCCGGCGGCCTACGCCTCCGCCTCCGCCTCCCCGCCGCCGGCCTCCTCCGCCTCCGGCCTCCACCGCCCCCTCCCCGCCGCCGGTCTCCTCCGCCTCCGGTCTCCACCGCCGCCTCCCTGCCGCCGGCCTCTTCCGCCCTCTTCCGCCGCCGGCCTCCACCGTCGCCTCCACCACCGCCACCACCGCCGCCGCCGTCGGGTGTGCCGGCGCATCCGCCTCCATCGACGGCCGTCTCCACCAACTGCCACCTCCACCACCACCACCACCACCGCCTCCTCCATGGCCGCCGCCGCCGCCACCGACTGCCACCTACCGCCACCGACGACGACGACGACGACCACAATTTATTTGTAAATTTAATTGTACAAAAAAATTAGTTGGGAAGTATATATGTGAAATTGTGGTGATGTGAAATTAATTTTGTGTTATTTGTGATGTATATACGACGGCCGGATCCGCGCCGCCGTCGGGATAGCTATGGTTTTTATTTTTTTTTCAATTTTTTTTTCGTGCGGTCGACTTAAACGCGACCGCACGGGTAAATCGATTATCCCGTGCGGTCGGCTTAAGCGGCCCGCACGGGATAATGGACCTTTCCGTGCGGGCCGCTTAAGCCAACCGCACGGGATAATCGATTTACCCGTGCGGTTGGGCCGCCTGCACGCGAAAATGGTCTTTTTCCAGACCTTCTCGCGCGTGCGGGCAGACCTTCCGCATGAAAAGATGTCTTTCGGCCCGCACGGAATAACCGTTTCTGTAGTAGTGTGCACTGGAGTTAAGCAGATCTCTCAGGCCGCCGTGGAAACGTAGAGCCCGTCTTTTGTTGCGAGGTGGGTCTAAATTCTGCGCCAACACCTGGCCCACTTGCAGTCGTCATCATGGCCCCGAGCTGATGTTGACCTTAGGTCACCTTTCTCAGCTCGGGGCGACACCTGGGACCCTGCGTAAGTCCTCACCTCAACCATGGTAGGCCTCACAGTGCCCCGAACAACCGATGGAGTGGGAATCCTCGTTCCCACTTTTCTAACAATATGCATGCTTGCCCAAGGATATGAAGGGGTGAGCTAATCGATATTTACAAATATTTAGGGTGTGTTCGTTTTCTTGTGTTGGGAACTTATTTCTTCGATATGAAAAACGGAGCGACTCATTAGCATATGATTAATTAAGTATTAATTTATTTTTAAAAAATGAATTAATATGATTTTTTAAAACAACTTTCGTATAAAAAATTTTTACAAAACACACACCGTTTAGTAGTTTGAAAAGCGTACACGCGAAAAATGACGAAGGTGAGTTGGGAAATATGGGAGAAAAACACAGCCTTGGTGAAGGTGGCAATTCCTTCTGGGATTCACAGTAAAATTGTGGAGCAATATTTTTTCCCGTTCAAACACACGTTCCATTTTTTACATGTTTGTTTCAGTCTTTCAGTTAGGATGTAACAAGAATTAGTTAAACGCATGAGTCATGAATCCAATTCACATCTCATTGCACAATTATCATGATCAACTCCAGGACTATATATATTATGAACAAACTCATCTTACATAGTGACCACTAAGCTTATAAAATAGCTAAACATATATGCATGCATGTTTGATATGCAAACACTCGTTTAGACACACAAACAACACATTTGGAAATTTTTGTAAGAGGTTAGAGGAAACTGAACATGAGATACCGGAGAGGGGTTGGTTTAGTGTAGTAGGATCAGCGCTAGTTTTTCTGTTACAAACTCTGTCACAAGCACCCACGAGTGTCAGGATGGTTCTAATTATCTAATCTAATCTAATCTAACCTATTTAAAAATTATAATGATTCCAATCATCACACAAGCCTTTTGTCCGTCGCGCCTCTTCGCTCGTCGTGGATTTAATTATGATGATTCTAATCGTCACACAAGCCTTTTGTCCGTCGCGCCTCTTCGCTCGTCGTGGAGAAATCCATGTGGATCGCTCATCATCGCATCAATCCGATTTTGTTACGAAACACTCCAGATCGATGTCTGTTCCAACGCTTCAACTGCGCGCCAAAAGCAGGCCTGTACGTGCGAGGGAGCCTCGCTCTCCTTGGACCAAAAGAAATGGATGAATCAATTCATTAGCAGATTCAGTACGAGGGTGTACGTTCATCCGTACGAAGGCTCAGCCCAGCCATTGACCGGTTTATGTATGCCTCAGTCTAAGAATATCTTAGGAGCACCAGATCCTACTACGTCCAGCCTCCGCCGCCGCAGAGTCGACTGGTCTGTGTACGTCCCTGTTGCGCCATAGAATTAATGTTGTTACTACTACCTTCATGTCAAAATGTTACTACTTAATATTCAGTAAGACATATCATAATAATACAAATTTAGACATATCTCTATCCAAATTTATAGTACCATAATACTTTCATTCAAAGGCAATGTCCAGGGTTAGGAGGAGACCTGCCCTCCCCAATGACAGAAACCACCAACCCCCTCTCCCGCTGAGACATCATACATACATGCATTGATGCATAGTAATGAACCTCCTGTTAGCGTTTTTTCTTCTTTCTTGCTGAGACATGCATAATAATTAATGAACCTCCCTCTCAGCTTGTAGAGTGTAAACTGCTAGTACTACATGTCATTAATATCTAGTGCATAATAATAATGAAGTTTAATTCCATTAGGTTACTAATATTTGAGGCGTATAATTTATCATGGTGTAATGTTCAATCATGAATTGAACCTCAATTCCCATAATGTAATTTACCTCTCCATTTTAATTTTAAATTTCTATAATACTATTTAATATTTGCAAGACAGGGAGTTTGTTGCTTCTTTGATAAGATCTAGGATTTTTTATTATTTATCTAGACTTTTAGCATGGATGATATTATCTCCGCTTATAATCATTCTGCTCAGTAATCATATGACTAAATTAAAATGAATAAATGTATGCAGTAATGCTACCTATCTATCTTCTATCTTTTATATTATCATGTTTTTTTACAATGATATGATTTATTGCTTGTGGAAAGTGTTGAAAATTTGCGTATATTTTTTACACTATTTTTTTTAATGATCATAATCACTTGTCAAGCTGGCCCTCCTCATGTTCAAACTCTAGCTTCGCCACTGGTTCCATTCAATACTAGGTAGCAACATTTTAGGACGGAGGTAGCATGACGGTATGCATGCCACAGCACACGGCTAGTCTGTTGACGGTTCTTAAATACCAAATCTGACCGTCAATTCCTATATAAAAGTGAATGGAATAAAACATCAAACTTAGTGGTAGTGTTTATTACTAATCATTTTCACAAGTGTTGGTGGATATTTGTATGCATGTAATTATGGATGAAAACACACCCGTCATGCGAAGAAACACACCTCCAACCAATCAAATGCAAGCACGAGGATTCACAGGCCCATAAATCATAGCAACCAACATAATTGGAGCCAATTCGCCATGCACCGTCATGAGGACCCACAAGACAATGACTCAGGTGAAAATAAAGGAGAAAGGCGATGAAAGTGGTTCCCCAAACCATGGTTCGGCTGAACCAGAAGTATGGCTGATTGCCACCATCTTCTACGTGTCGCTTCCTCGTCTCCCGAATGACAGTTATGCTTAATTCCTGGACAATTTCGACTTAAACTATCATCATTAGGAGCTATAAAAGAAGTTCTCATTCCATTTTCACAACACACAAAAAAGTGAAGTATAACTCACTTTCATACTTTAGGCATCACTTTAGAAGTGTTGAGAAAATAGGTAGAGAGTGAGGAGGAAGGTCCAGAGGAGTGCTAGAGTTGTCAGCACTCTCTTCTCTCTTGTACCTCGGCGAATGCTTTTTTAATAAAGTAAGTGTTCGAGATTTCCTTTTTGTATTTAATTTACTTGCTTAAGTAAGATATATTCTCATCGTTGTGGGTTCGTCATTTAGTATTTATATTAAGTGTTCTAGTACTAGTACTCTGGATAAAGAAGGAAGTTGTTGCGTGAGGCTAGAGTAGTAATCAATAATATAGATGTGGTGTCTACGTTAGCGATTACCTTCGTTTATTGTGTGCTCCACGAAAAGATGGTGACAATCCTTTCCATCCTTCGTATTCCTCCACGTTCGGGTACATCATAGAACTACAGGCCGGAGTCTCTTGACAGACAAGGGGTGAATCAATGCTTGAAGAAATTTATAGAGTTTTACCTTAACTTAAGTTAAATTAATTAATCCATAGGAATCCTCTCTAGCCTAAGCCTATCATTCGTTGTTGTCTTTGGTTGAATTATATTCCTAGATTATACACACACGTTCTCTGTGATTCGATATCCTTGGAATACTCTAAGGTGAAGTGCTACAATAGTATCCGTGTGTTTACATATTTATCTATGACCATAACAAATACCAACACAGTCCTTGAAGTCGTATCTCTCGGATGAGATGATTTTTTTTGGATAATGAATTAAACCGGCCTATAGACCCAAAGTGGATGTACACAACCCAAACGAAACTTACAAGTGTACTTAGACTCACACCCTTATAAAAGGTTTAACACCATCTCAAGCAACACGACCCAAGCACATAGGCTCCAGCAAAAAAAGTCTTAAAAGCTACTACAAAGTTTCCACCACACCACATAAGGTAAAAAAGAAAGCATTAATATTCCAATCTTCTTCTTAAGTTCCACCCCCTTATTGTGGAAAAGCCAAAAACTCTCTTTTCCAAGATCAAGCAACCTTCTCTTACTTTTTTACCATCTTCCTCCTTAAGTAGCAAAGACCATTGTCTTGCGCAGAAAGTCCCCCTGAAATCACCTGCAACAAGAAATTAGCATAGGAGCCATTAAAGACTACATCATTTCGGCATAACCATACCGCCCAACATAAAGCTACGACCCCCACAAGGATTTGAGCTCTTAGCGTAGGCTGAAGCCCTTTAGCCAATTACCCAAAAGACTAGCAATATTCCTAGGCGGATGAATTCCAAAAGATATAAAGACGGCATTCCACATGAATCTTGCCAAAATGCAATCAAAGAATAGGTGTTGCATTGATTCATTAGCCTCACAAAAACAGCACTTAACACGACCCTTTCATCTCCTCTTGGCCAAATTATCTTTTGTTAGAAATACTGCACTCTTTAAGTACCACAAGAAAATTTTAATTTTTAGTGGTATTCTGAGTTTCCAAATCATGTCTTTTTGAGGAACAACCTCCCTATACACAATCGATTTATACATTGAGTTAACCGAGAAACGCCCATCCTTTTGTGCCTCCTAAAGAAAATTGTTATTTTGCTTGGTCAATCTTACTGGCAAAACCTTTGAAACCATTTCCAGTGAGGCTTTTAAATTATGACCCACTATAGCCCTTTTAAAGGACACTTTTAGCGGCCTTTTACTCATAACCCCTACCACTGACTCATTTTTTTTTATAACAAGGTTATCCAGCGCCAAGTAGCGGGCAACAAAGGAAGTATTCCCATTCCATTGATCCTCCCGGAATCTAACCTGAGTCCCATTGTGCAATTCTAATGATCCACATGACAAGAAGATGTTCTTAACCACATGAGTACCAACCAAAAATGAGAATCCCCTGATTTTTTCTTTACATGCGTTAGAGTTTTCTTTGAAAGATATTTTCTTCTTAGCAGGTCTTGCCAAACTCCCTCTTCATTTATAAGTTTATATAACCATTTGCTTAATAGACATTTATTTTGTTGTTCCAAATTTTGTATCCCAAGACCCCCGCATTCCTTTGGCTTGCACAAAATGCTCCTCTTGGTCAATTTATACTTCTTTTTATGCTCTTCACATTGCCAAAAGAAACACGACCTGTAATAGTCTAGATTCTCAAGAATACCTTTAGGTACCTCAAAAAAAGAAAGCATAAACATAGCTAGGCTACTAAGCACCGAATTTATCAACACTAATCTGCCACCTACCGACAAATGTTTTCCTTTCTAGCTACTCAGCTTTTTTTATCCTTTCTTCGACTGTGTGCCAGTTTTTGTTTGACAATTTTTTGTGATGCATTGGGATCCCCAAACATCTGAAGGGATACCTACTAGAACCACAACCAAACAACATGGCATACTCTTTCTCCACTTCCTTAGCCTTACCATAACAGAACAGTTCACTCTTGTGAAAGTTGATCTTTAGGCCTGATAACCTCTCGAATGTACTTGTACAGGTTTGAGATTTTGGCTTCTTCTAGATCATGTTACAAAAAGAGAATTGTATCATTTGTATATTGCAATATAGATAGCCCATTATCTACTAGATGTGGTACCACCTCCCATGCTCATTTTCCCTCTTAATCAAGAATTCAAGATCACTAACATGTCAGCCACTAAATTAAAAAGGAATGGTGATAACGGATCCCCTTGTCTTAAGCCTTTTTTTGTTTGAAAGAAATTTTTAGTTTCCTCGTTCACTTTAATTGGTACACTGCCACCTCTAACTATTTGATCTATCCAACGACACTATACTAGCAAGAAGTCTTTCATTCTCAAAGTCTGTTTTAAGAACCCCCAATCTACTTTATCATATGCTTTTTCAAAGTCGAGCTTAATAGCAACCCCATTCTTCTTCTTTCTATGCATTCCGTGAATTATTTCGTGTAAAATAACCACACCTTCCATTATGTTTCTTCATGGTAAAAAGGTTGTTTGCAAAGGTCTAATGAATTTTTGAGCTACTAGAGCTATTCTATTAGCCATTACCTTTGTAAAAATTTTGAAACTCGCATTTAATAGAGAGATAGGTCTATACTGCTGAATTTGCTTAGCATCCTTTTGTTTGGGTAATAAAGTTATGGTACCAAAGTTTAGACTATGCAACGGTAACTCTCTTATTTGTAAAAATCTCCCGGACGAGACGATATCGGGGACAACACTTTAGAGGTGGCACATCTACTTCTAGATCTAGCTTACAGACTCCATAGAGGCACGCCACTGGACGAGGGCATGGAGGAACACGGGCATCAACAGCGGGCCGGTGGTTGCTCTGCCACTCGACAAACCGGCGGCATGTGAAACGGAACTTGAAGGCTTTGGAACCTCACCGCTACTATGGCAGCTACGCCCGCTGCCGAAGAGGACGTGTCCCTGCTGCCGCGCCGCCGCCACCGTGTCGGTGCTGCCCGGCGGCCCCTAGCATGTTGCCGATGCGGCTGACAAGCTCCCATGCATCCTTTCCCTGGCCGAGATCAAGCTTGACATCGACCGCCACCTCCATGCCAAGCACAAGCACGCCCACTGCATTGCCTAGCTTGACCCGGATTCGACTGCCGGTGACTTTTAGCTGCTGTCAACGACCTCCTCTCTAGATTCCGGCCATCACCACTGCCGCAAGAACCAGGTCCATGCAGGCAGGGAGAAGGTTGCACCGAGGAACAAGAAGGGGAGAAGAGATGAGGGGCAGGGAGGTCATTTGTTACTCGGTTTGCTGAGTTGGCATACAGGAATGGCAAAATGAAAATAATTTACTGGGTCTGTACGGCAAAATATCAAAGTTATTAAAGAGAATGACATTTGAGAACTGGCTTGGAAAGAGGATGGACAAAAAGTAAAAAAAAAACCCCATATTTATATCACAACATTCCAGTCTTCCAGCAACCAATCTAGACATAATCACACCATCTTCCTGCTAAACTATGATACCGTCTCTATACATGATTCTCTCTTCTCTTATTACTCCCTTCTCATCGACATATACAGTGACGGTCAGCCCGACCACGTGAGGGCATCAATCATACAGAAGGGATTAGCCCATCAAGATAAAGAAAAGAAAGTGTGATCATCTTCAGCATCAAGAATGTGTTGTTGGGATAATGTCTTGTCGAAGAGCTGCTGAATTAATTGGAAAGGGAAATGGGAGCTATAAAGGTCATGGTTGAAACAAATTCTTTGGAGATGGTTAACATGGTGGACCAGAAAAAAATAAACCGGTCGATCCATGGCACCAAGCCTGGCCCTGGGGGCGGGACGGCGGGGCAGCCACACTGGCCCCCGAATCCCAGGGGCCCTCGGCCGAGAATAGGCCTGCTGCAGCTCTGCTACGGTGGCCGCGTTGCAGTGTAGCGGTTGCGATCATTAAGCCACCGGATGAGTAGCAAATTAGCTAGCGCCACAACCCACGTCGGGTGAGTAGCGAACTAGCTATCGCAGAGTGCCCGCATCGGCAGTCCCGCAACCGCATCCGGCACACACATCACAAGGGATGCTGCGTCGACGCCAATACATCCGCCATCACAATCCGCGTAGCATCTGGCCAGGCACAGGCCTCAGGCAATCCCTCGTTGGCCCTGTGAAGATATGCCTCCATGTGAGAAAATTTTCTTTGATAGTTTGATTGTACTCCCAAAATCCCAAAAGCCCTAGAGATTGACACTGTCCGCAGTCCGCTCATCATTGAATCAAAACAAACCATTAAGGGTGTGTTCGGCATCATGTGTTCCCAACTTCTCTTTCTTGTGTTTCACACACACGTATTTCAAACTGCTAAACGGTACTTTTTTATAAAAAATTTCTATACGAAAGTTGCTTTAAAAAATCATATTAATCCATTTTTTAAAAAAAATTTAGTAAATACTTAATTAATCATGTGCTAATGAGTCGCTCCGTTTTTCGTGCGGAGGGAATGAGTTCTCAACACAAGCTGCCAAACACAGCCTAAGTGATCAATTGTTAAACTACGGATGCAATCGTATAAAGTACGCTACATGCTAGATCACAGTAATATTAGGTAAGATTTGTTTGAACTTAATCTAGTACTTTTGTATTAGCTTTGTAATTTATGAGTTTAACCACTGATATATTTCAATTACCAGTCAATTCTTGATATGATGTGTCGAGAAAGTAAGAAAGTATAAATCGGATGACAAAAAAGAAACAAGTAGATGAGGTTGATAGAATCACACAAGGCGCAATGGACAATAAATAAATTAAGAAAATATGTATTGATTATTATTAGATGTTTTCATGCTTATATTAAAGGGCCTCTGCTTATGGTCTCGCCCTAGGCCACCAAAACCTCAAGACCGGGCCTATATGGCACCTTGATCCAAGATTTGAAATCTAGTTTGAGTGATTTCCAAGCTACGAGGTTAGTTTGGGTTTGACGTTCGACGAACATAGTAGTACATAGGTTAGCGAAGGAAGGTATCTTTTTCTAGTTGTTTCATAACTTGGGTTTCGATTCCTCCAGGTTTTATTTCACCTTATCTTGATGAAGATTGTAAGCAGATTTTTTAGGTGAATAAAGTGCTACCAAGGTTAACCAAACAAAAAAAAAAGAAGTATTGTTGGGAATTGGGAGTACTCTCTACATTTCCGGTGAGTGGAAATTGATTGGAAACACATATCAGCCTACGTACCTTTCTGACACATGAGCAATGTGCTTTTAGAATAACTATTTATTCTCAGGGTTTGAGATCCTGGAGTAAACTGAAGTTTGAGGATTCGTTTCCTCATCTTGGAGCAAATTATTGGAGGTATTGTAAAGAAGGGTAGATGGCACAAACCGATTTCTCTAAATGTATTGGACCATCGAAATGTTAAGACAGTATATTGCAAATCAAAATCTAATGGCTTACAGATATCAAAATAATGTAAAATGTAAAGAAGCAAACTCGTCTAGTTGCTGCAGATCATTGTTGCCGGTAAATAAGTATTTTATTAGTCATATTTCCAAATTTGACTTATAATATGTAGAGAAGTACTTTTAAATTTCAAGATCTCGTGTGCATTTACGTTTTGAATGAAAAATTTTGAACTGTATGGCCAAATGTCACAGCAACACAAAATTGATTTTTATAATATCGATATTTAGACTACAAAACAAATTAAGTATAAAGGAAATTTCAAATTTTGAGCAATAGTTTCTAATTTTTGTATTCAGAATATGAGATTCTATGAAAGCCATTTATTTATTTTAGTAATAAAAATCATTTCGAAACTTTCGTCAATAGGTAGATAAACATAACCAAACAAGTAACACCTAAAGTCGTAGACATTTAGGACCATTTTAATCCGCTGGAGGGTTACCCTTTTTCAACATCCTAATTTATTGAATGCGTGATTAAATTTAGAAAGAATAAACTATGCAAGTTCCTTCCCTGCTGTAATTTATTAATTAGTGGAAGGATATACTTTTCGTTTGATAAAGAAAATATAAACAGTGAATGGCCAAGATTAGGTCTTACCGATGGCCTCGAGTAAGGAGAAACACCCACAAACAGCTCTACAGTTCATCATCTGCATCGTCTCCTACCCGAACGAGGAAAGGACTGCCGACAATCTTATATGGATACTTTCCGTGACTAGTTGTTGTTCAATGCTCAGTGTTCCCCGTCGAATACTTGGGCCTTCCCATCAGTCCTGAGAAAATCTTGAATTAATGCTGATTTCAACTTCATAATTCAGAAAATGGACAAGAGATGAGGAACTTGGTAAAATATCTCCAATGGTGTGAGGGCTGTGCTACTAAATTCTTGCCTCTCTTCCATCCCATTCTTTTGCCTGAGGGTGTCCACCACAAGATGGATATGATTAGCAGGATTATAGTCTACTGACTACTGGGATGAAGTGGAGGGATTAGGAAGGGCTATAGATCCCTCTTGGATGGATTTCCCTAGGGAAATTCATCCCACGTTGCCGAACAAAGCCTTTGGGCAACCAGGGTTCAGAAATAAACCCTCTGACATGCAATGCAAATGGTAAAAGAAAATGAAAGATACAAATTTAGGAATAGGAACCATTGTGGAGTGATGCATAGGTTCAGAAATAAAATGGATGGTTCACATAGGTGTTATTCACATACATTTGACGGTAAATAATAGCAGTTGTAAAGAACAGGGTCATCATACTACATTCCAGTGACAAACCTACACCAATCTCACTCAAGAACGACTCGAGCATAATAAAATTAAAAATAGTATGGGTGAATAAATGATGATTAATAATAAGAGAAGAGTTTGGTAAAGTAGACCAGACAAAAAAATGCCAAAGATATGCCAGTTTGTTACAGTTTGCGTAGGCGAGCACGAGCCGCACCTCAAAAACAGAGATCATCAGCTACAACAATCTCAAAAAAACAAAACAATGCACCCATTTAAAAAATAAGCCCCAATCTGAATGCACCCAATCGCCAAGAATGCCAAGATCCACAATCCAAAGCGCTTCTGAGAACACCGGCCACCTGAAGAGTAGATTGCAGATGCCCTGCTTCCTCCTCCTCCTTCTGAGAAAACATGTCAAAATTAACCCTAGGAGAAGGCACTAGGAGAAGGGAAGAAGAATAAACTATGGCGAGAAGAGGACTAACCAGAGGGCGGCAACAATTGCTCAACGAAGAAAGGAGACGACGTGTTGCCACTTGCGCGACAGATGAAGTCGGCGCGATGAGAAAATTAAGTGGTGCGAGATACTTCCCTGTAGGCACGATTGAGGGACGAGGTGGCAGCGCATGCTCTCGTGCCATGGAGGAGGAAGAGGAGTGGCGGAGCCGGAGAGACTTTTGAGCCTGGACAAACTTCACTGTAACTAGTATTTGCTATAAAATTTTCATCATTAATTCATACAACAAGTTTTCGCAGGTTAGCTCGGGCGGCCGCCCGGGGTAGCCGGGTGTTGGCTCCGCCCATGAGGAAGAGGAGGCGCTGACCACCATGCAGCGAGTAAGCGACGCTACAAGGTGATTCTGATGGGCGAATGAGGTGTTTCAAAGTCACAGAAAATTTAACTACTTGTATTTGCCACTCTTATAAATGGTCACTCTTCATTTGTTACTTACAGATGTTCTTGCATATTCCGAATTTGTCCCTAGAGAGATTATTTGTTACTATTTATCCAAACCAAATTGGAAGTGATGTCAGAGCTTGCTTTTTTAGTCAAGGAGGTTGGAGACCTCATGAAGAATGGTGTTAGTCATTTTTTATCTAATAAAGACAGGTGCGAGTCCTTATCTGTATTCTGGCTGGCCGGATGATAGTTGTAACCTTATTTCATATTTTATGGGTGTGGACTCTATTGATGAGTAATATATCTCTCTTCCAAAAAAATGACACGACACGTAGACAACTTGGATAGGTGAAGTGCAATATGCATGCTGCTGCCCCTGCAGCTAGGTAATTGCAAAAATACATTTAGGGAAAAAAGGTATCAAGTGCATGTTCAACGGTATTATTTAGAGACCGCGTATTTAGAACAGTTGAAAAAAAAACTCTAACCATTAACTTAAAAAATATTTTTTATTACTATACTTTTTATTTTTTATCCTTATGTAACCATGTTTTTATATTATAGAAACTAAAAGTCGTTGTTAAGCCGTTGTTATCCGTAGCTAAAAGTCATTGTTAAGCCGTTGTTATCCGTAGCAATCGATGTTTTGTCTCTTCTTTTTTTCTCTTTCATATCAATAAATATTTCTAATTAACAACGCTAATAAGAGACCCTCTTAATTATCACTATATATGCCCTAAAGAAGCAATTAATACAAGAAATTAAGGTCAAATAGCTGACATGACGGCATGATCCATATTGCTGGAAGCAATTTATATTCTGTAGAAAACATACAAGTGTTTACATATATTTCAAACATAATTTGAAATGCTACCGATTAATTAATATTGGAATGTCTTGAAACAACGTGTAACTATATCTCATGAGATGTTAATTGTGATTTGTGACTGATAACCAGCAACTTGGCCGGCCGGTCATGAAGAAATGTACTCCCTCTGTCCTAAAATATAACAACCTAAAACTAAATAGGACATATCCTAGTTCAACAAAGCTGGACAGGAGGCAACATGAATGAGTAAGTGACCTCCAATACATATTTACTATTTTCGTTTTAAAATATAGTAAGCTATGACTAGATGAAACACATCAAGATTCGTTGTACTAGAATAGAATGTATCTCATCCACTCATAGGTTATTATATTTTGAAACGAAGATAGTAGATATGTATTGGGGTAAAATTGACATCTCACTTACTCATGCATGTTGATTGGGGATAAAATTGACATTTCACTTACTCGTTCATGTTGCCTGCTCACCTATCATGCCACATTAGCGAAAGTGGCACCCAATAAACAAAACATCTTTCTCCAATGACCAATATGCAAGAACTATAAAGATAAAAGTGATCTAATAAGATAAATAGTTAAATATCAAATATCAAGGAATACGAGTTAGATAATTTGTGATGCTCAAAGGACCACACCTACCAACAATGACTCATTAGGATCCGTGTCACTACTCGATTACTTGCTCATTACTTTTGCTGAATCATCACTCATTAACCTCTTCATATGCTTTTCAGTTTTTTTTCTGCCTTTAGGATGTGTTCTTCTCTTATCTTTCTCAACTCATTTCTTCTATTTTTCGCGTGCACGTTTTTTAAATTACTAAACGGTATGTTTTTTTAAAAAAATTATACGAAAGTTGTTTTAAAAAATCATATTAATTTATTTTTCAAAAAAATAGATTAATACTTAATTAATCATGTGCTAATAAACCGTTTCGTTTTACATACAGAAGATATTAGTTCTTATTCCACATAACCGAACATGACTTCAAATAATTGCGTAGTACTACTACTTTCCGTCCACCAAATGTTTTATCATCCTGCCATTAAAAAGCTTATTTTCTGCTTATTTGGGACAAAAATGCAGGAGTCACTTGCCGGTCCTATATGCCTTGTTAGTTGTCACCAACAATAATCTGACGTACGTCTCAGTCATCTCATTTTCCCTTGTTTGTCGTATCCACAGACACGATAAGGTGGACTAGCCAAGTGAACGTACTCCCTCCCTCCCACCAAAAACCAATCGATGACATTTTTTCATAGTACTAAAAAAATATCATTGATATTTTTTAATATTAGATTGATTTTTTTTTGACAGAAAGAGTAGGTCTTACGCCTTAAAATACAAGAGAATATAAGAAATTTTGATCAGATAAAATATATCCTATTACTACGAATCTTAACAGAAAATATTTTAAAATATAAAAGAGTTTGATCGGACACTCTATCCAAATTCACTTAAATAATACTATGATGTGCATAGTGTCACATTCGACCAAAATCTTTATATTTTATATTTTAAGCTATAAAACAAAGAGAGTACTTCACATAGATATGGATGATAAAATGGTTAATCCCACACAAGCCTTGTACACCAAAAGTGTGTAAGCTGAAGGTAATTGAAGCAAAGAGTGGCATAATTATAGATGGGTGGCTATATTAGAATATTTATGTTAGTCAGATTGATTTTAATTCAAAAGAGTAATAATAAAAATAAAATTGGAGCACTAGCTCAAAAGGCTGGCAGTGGGTTTCTATATTACTAAACATATTAACACATTGCACAACTCCTATATTATGATGGATCTGACTACAAACTCAATGGCTATGTCTAGATTCGTAACCAGAAATCAAACACACACATATTGAGATAGATGAAGTACTACGTACACATATAGTTTTGGCGACTCTGTGAGACAGTGTATAAGCTAGCATTGTAGTAGACAACTAAAGCAAAACACTACATTAGAGCTATTAACAACGTTTTGTAGCCATGCACAAATAATAGTTTTCAATAACACGAAGTGTTCTCGATGGTGAAACTAACCTACCCAGGTTTAAATCCTACACTTGACATGAGTATTCGTATTTACGACTAATTATTCTTTCAGTGCTACGAGACGTATCCCTGGACAGCGAAGCGTCCATAGTGACTTTGTGACTCTTCATCGATCTCGAGACATATCAGCCCGTTGCGAACACAAATACGGTACTCAACCCTAAATTTATTTCTTCAAATAAACACGTTAAGTTAAAGCTAATATGATTATTTCAAAAATTGAACCCAGCCACTATCTTGGGTCACATTCAGCTTATTCACGTGCACCTGCCGTTCCCTGCAGGGTGGCCGTATCAATTGTCTTCCTTCCCTGTCCACCGGAGCCGCCACTCACCTTTCACCAACGCACCGATAAATTCCAGGAATCCAGCTTTTCATCTCCTTCGTCTCGTCACTCCTCGTCACTTCTTTCCAAGCACCCGTGAAGGTGAAGAAGGCGGACGGAATCGGAATCCCGGCGAGATGATTGCTCGCGGCCGCGGTCTCCTCCTCCTCAGATCCAATGCCGCCTCCAAGGTGATGTTGATTAGTTCTGCCTTCTCTTAGAGTTTTTACTGCAACTGCGTGCAAGAGGAAGAGGTGTTTGTCGCTGTTCTTTTCTATTCATCTTGTAATGTAATGTAAGAAGTGGCGCGGTTTTGTTGTTTCGGTGTTCTTGTTTTGTGAATATTGGGAGGTACTAGTGTTGTTTATTTTTTGGACTGTGGAATTGGTTTTTGATCCCTTGAAAGACTCAAGAAAAGGGTGTTGCTGTTGGTAAGCAGGGTTGGATGAGTGTGCTTTGTTTGTTCTGCAGCCTTAGAAAGGTGCAGTCTTTTGTTAATCGTGATTTGTTTAATAACTGGAACGGTTCTGTGCTGATTTCTTTATCATTTTTTATTTTCCCTGTTATAGATGTTATGGTTAGTCAGATTTAATATGTTTATGCTTCTCTGAGCAATTCTAGAGCGATAGAGCAACACTGAACCCTGATCATTCCATCGTTATGTGATCAGCAACTTGCTTTCATTCTTCGTTTTGTTAAAAATATTTTACTTGAATGTACAGATTTACGCTGTTTTGCTCAAGATTCGAGTTTTCTTCAGAACAGTTTGCTCTGACAATAGCTCGAGTAATATGCAGCAATTTTGAACTCTGAACATTATTCTTTTGTCAGCATTTCTCACAGCTCATGTGCTTAAATTCTGTAATGCGTCCATTTCCTCACATAGGCAAGCAGCTTAGTAAAATATGTCGCTGCCACTGGATGTTTGCCTGAATATTCCTCAGAGGCACCGGCCAGATATTTCAGCTCTGAACCGTCTCTTCAGGTCGACTCGACAGAAGAAAATGGGTATGTTTCATGTGCAGAATTATCATATAGTTTATGTGTATAGGCATCATAGCTGGTGTAAATTTCTTGTTATCTACAATTAATATTGCTGCAATTATTTTACCTGTATCAGGTTCAAGGGGCATGGCATGCTGGCTCCATTCACTGCTGGATGGCAGAGCACCGATTTGCATCCTCTGGTTATTGACAGATCTGAGGTTCTATAATCTGGCATTGTCTTAACTTTTTCCTTTCATTCTCAGATTATAGCACACGATTTAGAACATGAAGCTTGCCATGTTGACTTCTCTTCATAATGCGGTGGTTTCTAGCTTTATCTTACATTATATTCAACGAACTGCAGGGTTCTTACGTTTATGATATCAATGGGAAGAAGTACATAGATGCTCTTGCAGGATTGTGGTCTACGGCTTTAGGTATGTGCATCAGTTCAAGCTGTATTGTCAGATTTTTGTGGTATACCAGACAGTTGTTCCTACTTCCTTGTAAAACTCGTTTCCCGCATATGTAGCAAATGTAGTATTGCACATATATATACCAACTGAAACTTTGCTATTGTCCTTTGTATATTGCCTCCTTTTCTTTGTGTAATTCCCTTTGTTTTCAGGTGGTAATGAGCCTCGATTGATCAAAGCTGCAACTGATCAATTGAACAAATTACCCTTCTACCACTCCTTTTGGAACCGTACTACCAAACCCTCATTGGTACTTTTTTTTATCTCACTATCTTTACAGGAATATGGTTAAAACCGTAGGTTGTTGATATTATATCCCAAACAGTGTGATTGTTATTTTACTTGATAATTCCCCGTTTCACCATCTTCCAAATAGGAATAAAATTTGATGCTACAATTGATTACATCACATTTAGTAGCTTCCTTGTTTCTGTTAAAAATTGGTGGTTTCTGAATGTCGATGGTTATACTGATAATTTCAGGATCTTGCTAATGAAATTCTCAGCATGTTCACTGCAAGGGAAATGGGAAAAATATTCTTTACAAATAGTGGTTCAGAAGCAAATGATTCTCAGGTACAATAATTATTCAAAACAAATAACTATCATTATTTGGAGTTTATACTATTCCTGTTCTCACTATGGCCTTTTCTGTTCAAGTTTGGTTAGTAAAAAATTACAAAAATAAATGTTATGCCAGAGAAGATAAAAGCATTGTGGGATTTTATTTACTGAAAATAAATAGTGTATGGTTTCCGAGTTGTGATGTTCCACAAAGTACGAAGGTCAGATACCATTGATTGAGAGGATTATGGTGGAGTAGAAGTAAGGAAGTATTCGGTATTATAACAGTGCTTGTTCTTTACAGGTAAAGTTAGTTTGGTATTATAACAATGCATTGGGAAGGCCAAACAAGAAGAAATTTATCGCACGCTCAAAATCGTATGATTCGTTTTACTTTACACTTCAGCTTTTCTCCTAATGCAATAGACGATTTGTTGATACGATTTATTTTCATTTATGATTATCTGATTCCCCAATTCATTTTGTCCTGCATGTCAGTTGTATATTTTTACTTGCAGTTCAGTATATAAGTCTTTCACATGTCAATACCAGATGATGGTGTCAGTTTATATTATCATGCTTTTTGTAATAATTTTGCATCAAACTTAACAACAGATGAAATACTCTAAGAATTATTCCTAAATCAACGTCCTTGCTTCCACCAGCATTACCATTGCAATATCATTTAAGCTCCTTACCTTGATTTTAAGTTCTCAAGCCATTTTGGATGTCATACATTCCTTCTGCTTGTATATTTTTACAGATATCATGGATCAACATTAGTATCAGCCAGTCTATCAGGGTGAGTAAATCATACTCCATAATATCAATATTTCTTTATGTTAGTCCTTAAATCTATCAAATAATATTCATACTAGTTCTGAGGTAATTCTATAATCCTAAGTAGATGTTTTCTTCTCTTGGTATATTTAGAATAACTTGCTAAATTCCTGCATTGTTTACAGTCTTCCTGCTCTTCACCAAAAATTTGATCTGCCAGCTCCTTTTGTTCTGCACACAGATTGCCCTCACTACTGGCGCTTCCATCTTCCTGGTACTCCTGTTGCAGCATTTTTTTCTATTTGTGGGGTTGGGGGCTTTTACTATCACGCAATACTACGCTACTGAAATGATTTTACTGTGATATAGATGAGACAGAAGAAGAATTTGCAACTAGACTTGCCACCAACCTGGAGAATCTTATTCTCAAAGAAGGACCAGAAACGGTGAAGATCTTTTTCCTTATGCCATCAGAAAACACCATATCCTATATTTTGCTGAATATTTCTCTGATGCATTTCATCTCCTTTATATTTTCAGATTGCTGCTTTCATTGCTGAACCTGTGATGGGTGCTGGCGGTGTTATCCCTCCTCCAAAGACATACTTTGAGAAGGTAACCAGAATCACACGTTAGATTTTTCTTTCCCTGATCGTTAGGAAAGAGAAACTGCCTTCTATAAATATTTGGCCCCACGGTCCATACAACGTTGATGCATCTTCTGAATTCAAGAAACGTTTATTGCCTGTTGATTGTTGAACATATTACATCCATCATATCCTCAATTCAGTTTGTAGTATTTGACATATTTTTTGCTGACTACTGAAGAGAAGTTATTTATTCTATCTCCTTAGGATTATATTATTTCCATTAAACTTGGATGTAAAACTGGGACTCTTCTGTGTTTATCATTTCCCGGTCAGCCCATACACTGTTCTGGGCATGCATAAAAAATGCATTGATATTTAGGTAGAATTTAATTACTATACCGTCTCTAAGATTTCTTATATTTTAAACAACTTCCAACATTTACGTAAAAAAACAACTTGCACAAGAAGGTAGCCCTGATTTTCTTTTATGTAGCTTAATTATTATTTCCATGGTGCTGATGCCAATTATCTGTTCTTTCCACATCAAATAGTTAGATTCTTGTGCTGCCTATAATAATTTTCTGTGGGTTTGTTCTCTACCAACAGATTCAAGCAGTCCTCAAGAAGTATGACATCTTATTAATAGCAGATGAGGTACTCGAAAGTTTCTCTATTAGAAAGAAATTCTGAATGCTAGAGTATTACTTGGTGGGAAAATAAGTATATCATCATCCATTTGTAGGTCATTACAGCATTTGGTAGATTGGGAACCATGTTTGGATGTGATATGTATGACATCAAACCAGATCTTGTCTCAATAGCCAAGGTGAGTTCATGCTTCAGTAACAGCAGAGTGCTTATCTGATAAGACAAGAATTCTCTTCTCTCTTTTATTTGTTTGGAGAAACTGATAGAGAATTGTTTTCTCATTTCTTTTCTCCCGTCAGGCTCTATCTTCTGCCTACATGCCAATTGGAGCTATTCTTGTTAGTCCGGAAATAACAGATGTAATTTATTCACAAAGCAACAAACTCGGTAAAGACAATTCCATGGGATGAACTACTTATTTTTTGTGTTGCTTCTGAATTGACAAACAATTTTCTATTTGTTACAGGTTCTTTTGCTCATGGATTTACATACTCGGGGCATCCAGTTTCCTGCGCTGTCGCCATAGAAGCATTGAAGATTTATAAGTAAAACACACTTTTCATAACAACGCAGAATGTTCATATTATGCTGGTGCGATTGTCTGATGAATCCTTCTCAATTTCTATTAGAGAAAGGAATATCATTGAACATGTTCAGAATATTGCCCCAAGGTTCCAGGAGGGAATCAAGGCCTTCTCTGGAAGTCCAATTGTAGGGGAGGTATTATCATATCTAAGTTTTTTATTTAATTTCGTTAGATTTCAAAGCCAGATGCATATCTCCTGTTCAAACACATAATTGTGTTCTCCTTTACGCAGATACGTGGTTTAGGATTGATACTTGGGACTGAATTCGTCGACAACAAGTCGTCAAATGATCCATTCCCTGCTGAATGGGGTGTGTACCTAACTACCTATCAGGCTATCATGATTTAACCGTTTAATTTTTATGAAGAATACACCAAGATTTTCAACTAGAAAATTTGGGGCCATTTTAAGGGGAGAATAACAAACAGTCAAGTCCCAATGGTGTAGGTAATTATTTTTCCACCATATGGGTTCAGGTCAGCTAGCAACTCTGAAGCTAAATATTGGCAATAACTTATAATCCAGTAAACTAATTTTATTCCATGGCTGTTTCTAAGCTGATATAATGTAAATCCTTCCGTACATTTAGTGAACTCAATCAATCAACTTAGTAATTGAAAGAAATAGGAAGGGCACTTATTCAAATGGGTTTATTATTTGGATAACCTGTTCTTCAGGTTTAAGCACAAGTTATAAATGCAAACTAGAGGTATAATAACCCTTATGAAATGGTATGCATTATTAGAGTAAACTGATCTCCTTATGGTTGCTAATCCCAGGTGTTGGTTCATTGTTTGGTGCTGAGTGTGAGAAGCGTGGAATGCTTATCAGGGTTGCTGGGGATAACATTATGCTTTCGCCACCACTTATAATGACTCCTGACGAAGTTGAAGAAGTAAGATCACATATTTACAATATATCATACTTTCTATATATAATCTTTCGTGTAACTGATTGAACTAACCTGAATCTGTAAAAATTATGTGTTAATATCTAGATTATTAGCAAATATGGCGATGCCCTGAAAGCCACAGAGGAAAGGATTGCAGAGCTCAAAGCCAAGAGGGGTTAGCCATTGCCATTGCCACTGTCGTTGTTGCAGTGATTGATGATGGTGATGACAAATTGACAATGTTCAATATACAGAGTGGTTTCATCTGTAGATTCCAATAATGAACTGTAAGCCTGAAGCTTGTTCTTGATGTGAACATTGAAAATGACACAACAGTTATCTACAACTGAATATTGGAATGGGGAATATGGCAATTGCTTCTCTCAATCATATCAGTGAGGTCTTTGACTTTCTTCAATTGCCTTATTGTGTTACTAGGTGTTCTGCTACAAGTATAGTTTAAGCAATACTGTGATGCTGTTTGGTTTGATACAGATATGGCCTCAATCTATAAGAAAACAAGTCATATTACAATCCATTCAAACTGTATAAGAAAGCCATTAGCTTACGTAATCAAATGTTGACCTGAAATGGAACCTAAACCAATGCTAATGGTACACCTGCTAGAGTTGCAGTTGCACCATGTGGAGGTGGTTTGTACATATGGATTACCAATACAGACAGTTTTAAGAAAAATTCTACAAGCCTAATTAGATTTAGTCATTGTCATAGATAAGTTATTATTTTATATATCATTCTATAATGTTTGATACTCCAGCTGGCAAGCATCAGTAGTCTCACAGCTGAAGCTATTTGTGATGAGTTTGTGTTGTGTTGGTTTGGTTGTTTGACTTTGGTTTGGACTTTGAGAGCTTTAATTACTGGTGTATGTGTTAGGTGTCTATCTTGTTCTCCCTGATGTTCTATTGGTGGCTTTGGTCAATCATTTCCTGCAAACTGTTGTACCGAATCTGTGGTTTCCCTCTCAGTTTTCAGCATTTTTGCTTGCGCGATCGAAACTTGTCAGTCTGTAGCATCTTTGATTTGATTTGTTGAATTAATCTATAGTACTTGTGTTTTATTAAGTCAGTTCTTTCCTCCCAACTATCAGACGCAAACTTCCTCATATTTTACATGGTAAATCTACCTGGTCAAGTTGATATTTCGTCCCATATGGATAATCACAAATTTAAAATTCATCACCAAATTAAACCACAATGGTACCAAATTGAATATCACAAATGAACCCAAATATACAGAATGAAGAACAGGATGTTCAAGTAACAAACCACCATCATACAAAAAGATGGTGCTCAACAAATCTGCTCAACACATAACCAAGTACATAATAAGAGGGAAAATAAATAAATACAAGTATGAACTAGTGATATACACAAGACAACACACAGAGAGAGCATGCCACCATGATCACCATGAGGAAGCATCATGCTTGGTCATCAGAAGCACATGTCAAGGAGACAGCAGCAGCAGAGTGCAGCGCAGCTGAAACAACACAACACAGAGGAAGCAGAGAATGCCACATCAGCAGGAGATGACAGTAAATTAAGCAGAAATTAGCCCTGAAGACGAAATAAGGAGGAAGCTTTTTGGCCTAGGAAAAGCGTTTAGTACTGACCATCCTTTCCAGAAGCCGTCGCCGTGGTGGTGGTGGTGGTGGCGGCCGCGGCTGGTGGTCTCGCCGGCGGCGGCGCCGACGCCGGCGGGGTACTGCTCCTGCGGGCCGTCCTTGGTCGGGTAGCCGGCCGGCGGCGGCGCCACGTAGGCCGGGTACGCCTGCTGCTGCTGGCCTTCTGCTTGCACCGGGTAGGGGTAGCCTGCAGAATTAATATCACACGAACAGCATGAGAAAAAGAAAAACAAATTAATTGAAATAGTACTAGCTACAAATTCAGAGTAAGTCACATGAGCTGCTCAAGCACTCTTGGCTAGTGGATGAGTAGTTCGATTGATTAATTAATTACCTGTGGCAGGAGGAGAAGCCTGGTAGCTCATGATGAATTAGCAAATGAAATCAAAGAACCGCTACAGATCAACGAACTGTCTTGCGTATAGTAGGTAGCTTTTGTTCTTGAGATGAGACAGAGATGATTTGAGATGGAGGATAATGCATGCATGTCGAGCGGTCGATCCATCTATATATAGGGAGATCGATCGAGATGGATTGCTTAGACGCGTCGTGGATGGGTCATTGGTGACGGAGACGGAGGAAGTAGGGAAGAAACCAACGCCCGGCAGGTTGCAGGTTAACTGATTGCAGCATGGCGGTGGCCGGCTTGATGCTAGTGTTTCTCTTAAATTGTGCAAGAAGTCGTTAGCGCGTGATGATGTGTTCAAAGATTGCAGCATGATCACGCAACAAGCAAGAGAGGATATGAGATCGATCGTATTAGGAAGGTTCTGCTGGCTTCGCGCCATTGGATCGACGCGTTTGCATCGCATGCAGTTTGCGGCTTCGATTTTTCTACGCACGACGCAGGTAGGCGACGAGTGTGGCGTCGTGAGGAAGTCCATGTGGCGCGTGGATATGGGAAGAAAATGGCGAGTAGGGAAAGGAAGGTCGGTGGAGGCACGTGGAGACGCGTAACAGTATCATATGGGCTGCCTGCTTTGGGTTGTGTCATATCACCACGTCAGCCTCCATCCATTTCCTTTCTCTGCAGATAAGTATAAGCGGGAAAAATGTTTTTATCTTCAAAAAATATCCACTCATTCCTTATCTATCATCTAAATAGTCATTAAAAAATTTTAAAAAATTGATAAGATAAATTAATATAAAACATATCACTTCACAAACATGTAGGTTTAAATTAAACTTTTATAAATTATAACAAAAATTATAAATATAACTGTAAATGTATATTAACTATTTTCAGTTTAATTTATTCTTTTTATTGTAACTTGTAAAGTCGAATTTGGCCTTGCATGTTTGTGGAGTATATATTTCATATTAATCTATGTTGTTATTTTTTAAAAAAAATTTTGATGATTATTTAGCACTACTACAGAAACGGTTATTCCGTGCGGGCCGAAAGGCATCTTTCCGTGCGGAAGGCCTGCCCGCACGCGCGAGAAGGTCTGGAAAAAGACCATTTTCGCGTGCGGGCGGCCCAACCGCACGGGTAAATCGATTATCCCGTGCGGTTGGCTTAAGCGGCCCGCACGGAAAGATCCATTATCCCGTGCGGGCCGCTTAAGCCGACCGCACGGGATAATCGATTTACCCGTGCGGTCGCGTTAAGTCGACCGCACGGAAAAAAAATTCAAAAAAAAAACCATAGCTATCCCGGCGGATCCGGCCGTCGTATATACTTCCCAAATAACACAAAATTAATTTCACATCACAAATAACACAAAATTAATTTCACATATATACTTCCCAACTAATTTTTTTGTACAATTAAATTTACAAATAAATTGTCGTCGTCGTCATCGGTGGCGGTAGGTGGCAGTCGGTGGAGGCGGCGGCGGCGGCCGTGGGGAGGCGGTGGTGGTGGAGGTGGAGTCGGACGTCGGTGGAGACGGCCGTCGATGGAGGCGGATGCGCCGGCACACCCGACGGCGGCGGCGGTGGTGGCGGTGGTGGAGACGACGGTGGAGGCCGGCGGCGGAAGAGGCCGGCGGCGGGGAGGCGGCGGTGGAGACCGGAGGCGGCGGAGGAGACCGGCGGCGGGGAGGCGGAGGCGGAGGCTACCGGCGGAGGAGGAGAGCCCTTGACGGTAGAGACGGGATCTGAATTTCGTCGGGTGTTAGAAAATTTCGAAGCCCGCGCGCACCTATATAGGCGGTGATGATCATCGCGTGCGGGCAGCTTAACAGCCCGCACGGAAAGATAATCTTTCCGTGCGGGCCTCTTAAGCCGCCCGCACGGAAAGATTATCTTTCCGTGCGGACGGCTTAAGAGGCCCGCACGGAAAGATTATTTTCTCTCTGGATTTCTCTCTCTAGTGTAGAGGAGAGAGAAAACAACTTTTTTATTTTTATTTTATTTTTCTAATATTTTTTTCACACATAGGAGCACACAGGAACCAATCACAGAAAATGTAAGCTCGAACGGACGAAATATGTGGTCCGTAGAATTTTTCAAAGTTCTATCGAAAAGGGTCCCGAAGCTTCTCACCTCAAAAACACAATCTTGCAAGCGGAATTTCGAGATTTTGATTTCGCCGAACCCAGCTTGCTGGGGAGCAACGGATGTAACTTTTTCTGTAGATGTCCGTCGATATATTATATGTCTGATTTCGAATCCGTATGAAAAAGATATGGTTGTTTTATCGAAGGACACTCGAGTTATGACTGTTTGACGACAGACTCAAAGATAAGCTTTAGTGAATTGTTAAAACTAATTGGTGTAAGATGAAATTATGGAAAAATTCATGTGGATGCTACTCAATAGGTTAGACTCACTTGAATTTTGGCATGATTTTATCTTTACATCTAGATCCCCAATTAAATTGGTCAAAACCCTAAACCCTAAACCCTAATCGGCAAAACTCGTACCTCATCCAAAAATGCATTAAATTATATGAAAGTGTATAAGGAACATAATTTATTAAAATACTATCTTATTTATAATGAATTAATATAATTTTTCCATAATTTATTTTATTAGTTTTGACCCCCTAAAAATTCAATCTAATTTCAGACAGGCCGATTTTCTTTATTTTGCTGAGAATAAAATATAAGGAATTTTTGTGTGAAACCAAGGAAAATGGAAACTAGGTGTTTTTATATATCTCCACAAAAATCCACTTTATTTTATCTAGCCCACAAAATAAATTATAGCATTATAAATAAGAGGAGAAAGAAAATAAGTAGGAAAAATCATTGTAGTCCAACAGTAGCGGGCCCTTTCCGTGCGGGCGCCTTAAGTGGACCGCACGGGAAAATTCATATTTCCGTGCGGTCCCTTAAGTGGGCCGCATGGAATAGTGCGGTATTATCCCGTGCGGTCCATTTAAGGGACCGCACGGAAATATGGATTTTCCTGTGCGGTCGCTTAAGTGGACCGCACGGGATAATGCCGCATCGGTTTTTCCAGGCGCGGCCACTTATGGCCCGTCTGGAATCTATCGGAGGCCTCGTCCAGAAAAATCGATTTTGTAGTAGTGTAGGTGACATGCAAGAAACTAGAGAATGTTTTCTCGAGGGATGAAAATCCAATCTCCAAAATAAGGCCCTTAATAGTGCGAGTACGTGGCTTGCGACACGTCGGAGTCGGGCCTCCACGTCATCGTGGGTCGGTTCTCAACCAAACAAACTACACGGACCTCAGCTCTACGCCTGTGTTGGCGAGACCGTCTCCTCGCCGCGCCGTCCCCTCCCCTCCCGTGCTTGCTTCTCTCCCAAATCTGCCCTCCCAAACTTGGGTCCATTTGAAACCATTTGATAGGCAACTAGCACTGTGGGAGCTGTGGCTCAAATTTTCCCTAGGCCTATTCGGCACATGAAGTTTCAATAGTGTGTAGCCTGCACTGTTAATGGCCTAAGTAGTATTACTCTCTGTGTTTTATCAAGGATTAGATGGGACACATTCTAATCCTACAAATCTGAACAATTTTAGCAGCTTGGACTGGGACACATTCTATTCTTACGAATCTGAACACCGTCCCATCCGGTTAAGGGAGTAGTACTTCCTCCATTTCATACTTTACCGATATTTTTTTCTAATTAAACTTTTAAAGTTTGATAAAGTTTATAAGATAAATATAGCAATATTTTTAACACAAATCAAATATATAGTCAAAATATATTCAATGTTAAATGAAACTAATTTGGTGTTATAGATATTGTCAAATTTTTATATAAATTTGGTTAAACCTAAAAAGGTTTTACTACGAAAAATATTCAAAGTGACAATAGAGAGAGATACTCCACAGTAAACGTGTGGTACCATTTCTATCGACTATCCTTCCTACTGAATATCAGTGAGTACATATTGTACTTCCTACTGAATATCAATGAGTACATATTGTAAAAGCTAATAGAAATATATATATATATATATATATATATATATATATATATATATATAGCAAAACTATTTTACACCCGAGGTATAAAATAGCTATTCTATACTCCCCTCCCTCCCAAGAGCCAAACCCACATCTCTCTCTTTTCCAAGCCCAAAACCCACATTCCACCTCAGTCAAAAGCTGGTCAAAGCGTCCTCACGCCAGTCAGATCTTAGTCAACGCACCTACTGACTTCCTCCACCACCCACCTCTTCTCAGCTCTCGTCTCGCAGGACCGGTTCAGTAACACGATGGTCACTGTGCAGTAATATTATGTCTTACGTGCAGTAACAACACTAAAATATAGTTGAAATATAGTCATGACGGATCTACTTTTGGTAAGCATCTTTTTATAGTCATGGTGCAAACGATTTAAAAAAGTAGCACATCATCTAAGAGATATTGCTCTTCAAAGATTGGTTTTAGAAATTTACTTCTCCATAAGTAGTAATACTATAACATTATTATTACTATTTTCTGTTTTACGTTATTACAATTTCATCGTGACGTTACTACAAGAATACAGTAATGACTATAAGTTTTACAGTAACACAGCGTGTTACTGTAATTTATTGATAGCGTTACGGCAATAACATTTGGTAACAACCAAACATAGTTACAAAAACTATCACCCACCTTGCAATATCTTTAAAATTCTCATCTTTAAACAATGATATCTCTCACATCATATATTCTAGTAATTTGTTTGTGTTAACGGTACGATGATATTTAAGTAACTGTGCACATCGAATCTATGTTGTTAAAAAAATATTTCATTAAGGTTAGGTTACACCATAGTAGTAAAGAAATGATTAAGATTGCTACAACCATATAACAAGATAGACAGTGAACTTCTGCTCAGTGCAAGGGATAGGGTGTTGTCTCCAACGATGAGCAGGCTTGGTCTTTGAATTGCTATGCCAGCTGCTCAGCCAAGCAAGCAATATTCTTGTGTATGGTGTACCACATATATAGGAACACGATGCTACAGACATTCAGTTACTTGAATTCAGGGTTGCCTTTTGTGATTCTTTAGCAAGACTGCCAAATTTATTAGTTGACAGTTATAATAATATTGCAAAATTTTCCAAGCTAAAGCATCATGATGGGTCATCGTACATTCACCTAGTATATGATGAAGAAAAACATTTTTGGATTGCACAAAATTTGCATTCCAGTCAAAAAAAAAAAGCACATAGAGTAAAGGCTAATAGGAGCCTTTAATTTCCTACAAACTTTTCGTTAAAAAATGGCTCCCATATAGAATTGTAGCCTACAATCAACAACACAGTTATAAATATCTATGCTCAAATGCCATCCGGTACCTTATTATCACCAGAAGTACCCATGTCCTAGAGCAAGATTAACAAAAGGGTGGATGGCTGTATGCACTCTGACCAAAAGGTTGTGCCTATTGGTTGAGCTAGGGGGAGTGAGAGGATGAATTTACTCCTCGCTTGTCAAGATGTACGTTGGTTTTCTAGCAGCTTCAAGCCTCCTAACCGTGTCTCTGACCAAAAGATGTACGTTGCCATGACACAACGTGATGTTTATCAGTAAATTACAATCTAAGTGTTTTGTAGTAAAATTTGCTAGTTGTTTACGAGGATATATGTAATTCATATAATTATAGTTGTAAAGAGGTGTTAAGAATATTTTTTCCGTAATTAAGTGTACCCTAAGAAATCAACAAAGTAGCAAACTAGTCCGTTTGGATTTCTCTTTTTCAGATACAGTCTGCATTCTCACACGTCAACGTTTTGGTCAGACCAACCCACCAATGTTAGGCCACAATTCGCATGCTACTAACTGACACGAATGGAGGCTAACGAATACGGAGTAATAAGGTTTACATGATCTTCTAGGAGTTTTGCTGCACCAACCAAAGATTCTATCTCCCCCCATTTGAAGTTTTGAACTGATCATGATCCATGTGGGTTTAAGGCTTAGTTCTTAGTTCTTTCGAGCTCTTTACAAGCAACACGTTTTTCAAACTACTAGACACTGTGTTTTATATAAAAAAAATTTATACAGAAGTTTTTTTGAAATATTAAATAAATCTATTGTTAACATTTATAATAATTAATATTTGATTAATTCTACTCTAATTGCTTGTCTTGTTTGACGTGTAGCAAAACAACGATCGAACTCAGCCTAACACGGGCCATCGTACTTAGTCCCTCTATTTTATAATCCGTTTTATATTATAAGTCATTTGACTTTTTTTTAGTCAAAATTCTGTTTAGGTTTGATCAAATTTATAGGAAAAATTAGCAATATCTACGACACTAAATTAGTTTCATTAAATTTAATATTAAAAATATATTTTGATATAATGTTTGTTTTGTATTGAAAATTTTATTATATTTTGCTACAAACTTAATCAAACTTAAAAGTAAATTATTTTTATGTTAAAACAAAAACTATAGATAAATCTAGCTGCACAAGTGCACATCCCATGGTGGAGGCGTAGAGCTCGCTGAGAATACACAAACCATTCCAATCTTAAGTATCTACTCGCTTTGTTTCATATTATAAGTCATTTATTTTTTTTTAATTTAATTGAATTTATAGAAAAAATTAGTAATATCTATAACACTAAATTAGTTTCATTAAATTTAACATTGAATATATTTTCATAATATGTTTGTTTTATATTAAAAATATTACTGTATTTTTTTACAAACTTGATCAACTTTATAAAAGTTTGACTAAGAAAAAATCAAACGATTTATAGTATGAGGAGTAACAAATTAGAAAGCACAGGCAATAGGGGCGGAGATAAGGATGGGGTACTTTGGGCTAAGCCCGGCTAAGTACACTGAAAATTTCACTGAAATCTTATCAAAATATACTGAAAATTTAAGTGTCTAGCTTTAAATACATTACTCTGCCCTAGGTGTTGCAAATCTCGGCTCTGCCCCTGACAGGCAAGATGTTCACCCCCTTAATACCTCCACTCTTTTGGCTACTTTTCATCTGGTCAATTGTACCAATTTTTAATACTCTTTTCTTTAGTTTAATCAAATGGAGAAAAGCTGCTTTATTCTTTGGTTTCTTTAATATGCTAGACTGTGCTTCACCTAATTAAAGCTTGTTAATTATCATGCCTAACCGCATAGATGGCTCCATCCTTTTCTCTACACTGGCACTAATACTTTGCCCTAAACAAGCATCGATGATTAATACTGGCATTTGTGCTCCCAGTTGTAATTAATCATACAGATCAAAAGCCAGCTTAGGGTACTCTCCTCTCTGAATCAAAACTACTTCATGTTGAGCTGATTTGAGTTGTCCCAGGTATATACCTGCTCAAATACTCTAAAAAAATGTATAATAATAGGCTGATACAGCTAGCTAGCGAATCCATGTCTTGTGATTAGTACTAATGTTTTAAAGATAGTATCTTAATTTTCAATCATCAGGCTGCTTCGTCCATATAAATTGAGCAAGATATGAACATTGCTAGCCATCAGTTGTCAGTGAGCACAGGAAACATCCCGTTTCTTGCATGAATATCGAACTAATTCCTGTGAAATTCTGTCGTTTCAAACAGGCTTGTTATTTTCATGGCCAAGGAACAACATCAGCTCATCAAGGTATGTGCATTAACAGAGCAAAGCTACCTAATTATACATTTTAAAAACGCTTACCTAGTAATAATAATGCATCAAATTAATTTTCATGTGAATAATCTTATCAAGTTACTGTTCATGCAGAGAGTTGAGCTGAAGGTGAGTGTCAACTGCTGCGACGGATGCCGAAGCAAGGTGCTCAAAGCCCTCAACCTCAAAGGTATCAATGGCATCGTATTCTCGGCCATTGATCTTGGCTGCCATGGTTGATTCTTGAAGCTTGTGTTTAACGCTTTAATTCTCGGTGATGCAGGCGTGCTGAGGGCGGAGGTCCACCCGACGGCCGGCAGGGTGGCGGTCGTCGGCGACGTGGACACCGATCGCCTCGTCAAGAGGCTCGCCAAGGTCGGCAAGATCGCCGAGGTCATCGCCCAGCCGCCGCCGGAGGGGGAGAAGAGGAGGCACGACGACGGCGGTGACAAGAACGGCAAGAAGGAGGCGTCGCCGGACAACGGGAAGATTGGCGGCAAGGCTACGAAACATGGCGCCGACGGCGACGACAAGCGCGGCAAGAATGTCGGTGAAGGAAACGGGGCTAGCTCTGCTCGAATCCATGGCGTCTCCGAAGGCGACGAGGTGAAGGCGGCCATGTGCTATCACCGGGCAGAGCCGCCGGCCATGGCCGTGCCCGTGCTGCAGCTGCCGTACTATGCGGCGAACGGCACAATGCCGCCGCCGCCGCCGGCGGCCGCGTACGGTTTTGGTGGCTGCTACCACGGGATTCCTCCGCCGGCGTTGGCGCCGTGCCGCGGTCCGATTCCGGTGGTCCGGCCGCAGCCGACCCGGTTCGCCGACGACGGCTGCTTGTACGGCGACGACGACACCGCCGGCTGCCACGTCATGTGAAGATCTTCTACAGTTTTTGGTCTGGACGAGGAGCTAATGCATCAGAATGTATTCTTTAATCTTCTTTCTCGTTCTACTAATGGAGAACACTAGCCTAATTTAATTTATTCAATTGTTTTTTATGAATTTTCTGCAAAAACAAAAGTCTTTCTGTATACTGTCAAGAAAATACTAATACAATACTACATGGTTATGTTCCCCAACAGGACTGTCTTACACATCCACAGCCCTTAATCTCTCAAATACTACTATGATTATTCATAAATTTATAGAATTTTAATTTATCTTACCATCTTAACCTTACCTTGCCCTTGAGGGATAAAAACCTTTCAGAAGGTACTGAAACTACATAGCAGAGAAAGGAGCAACAACTCGATAACCAAATCACTTCCAAGTTAAATGATGGTACAAATAACTTGGAAGTCCTGAAAACAAACTTTCACATATGCCACAGAAATAATGCGATGAACCATGTATTTTTACCAAATTGATCATACCGATACTGGATAGGATAGAGAAATACAAACATGTACATATGTGTAACTAGCAGTCTGATATTATTTGAAATAGCTCCAAGTTAAGATCATAAGAATAGAAAACTTTGTGATCTCACAAGACGGTTCCACTGGGAAATTGTTACATCAACCTTTACATATCACAGGAGATAAATGGCATTTTAAGATGAAGCAGCAGTAGCTTCAACAGGTGCAGCGTCCCAGAACGAAGTCTTCTTGCCTGTCTTTGAAACGGTCTGAAGAACGGCATCTGGTGTAACATTTCCCTTGACAGTGACCTTCTGCTCCTTGATGTCTACGTCGAACGACTCCACTCCTGAAGCAACCACAAGTCCAACTCAGATGTTTAGATCAATACACTAAAAATATCGCAGTGGCACTTACAATAATATACATGCAAGTATATATAATCATTTGTACTTCCATGATCTAATGCAGAAAATTGGAAGTCACTAGTGCAAGCATATATAATCATTTATAGCCTTAGCATTATTCAAGCAACTGCCTTGGACCAAAGTGTAGAAGATGAAGCACATGCAGTTTTTTTACCTTGCATCTTTCCCAGTACCCGCTTAACAGCTCCAACACAACCTTCACAGGACATGCCAACCCTGAGTACAACAGTCTGCATAAAAGACAAAAATCCCAAGGTATCAGATAAGTTGACCCAATCCTCAATCATATCTTTCCAATGAATAAACAATAAAGACACGCAACACAGTACTCCGAATCTCAGAATCCATCATCATAATCCCCAATCAAGATTTACTGTGATCGAGAACAACTAAATGAATCTATGCTTCATTCAAGGCATGTTAAAGAAACAAAATATCCTTATCTGGAAGGGAACTAGTAATAATCAGATGGGAACATGCATGCTCTATCATTTGAACTCACAGACCATAACCAACAACAATGGCTCATTTAAGGTAGGCACAACAACTATCCGATCAGTACGTCCCATAACAAGACATATCATTGCACTAAATGAAATCATCATGCAAGTTTCGATCCCACCATAAAGCTCGAAAATTTGCCCATCAACTGGAGTTTGAACGTCTGAGCTAAACTAAACCTTTCTAGTTTCTAGCAATTCCTTAAACTAATTCCACCAAGAACAATCGGCAAGTCGTACCCTGTCAGCACGATCAGCCAAGCCAAGCCAAGCCAAGCCAAACAGACCACGCACAAGAACAAGCTGATCATTCGATCCGAGCGCTGTGGGCGCCGGCCAATCAGATCAGAACCAGATCCCTAATTAATCCAACAAGCAAGCTCAAAATACGCTTCTTGCCCCAGCTTCTGGCAACTCGGAGCGAAAAAAGAAAAAAAAACTTCTCGGGCCCTCCCCATCTACCCCCTATCGATCGATCAACCCTCCCCTCCTTCCGGGACCGCAGGAAGGGACGGGACCCCCCCAATAACAAACGAAATCGACGAGGGTGCAGGAAGAGTTCTGTCGCGGGCGTTACCTCGGCCATGGGGCGGGTTGGGGGGAAGCGGCGGTCGACGCGGCGGCGAGGCGAAGAGAGGTGGGAACTCCGGTGGCGTGTCCGGCCGGGCTGGGGCTAAATAGACGGAGGCGTCGGTGGCGTCGTTGAATGGGCGAGAGGGGTGAGGTGACGACGTGCCTTGATTTTTTTTCTTTTTTTTTGGTTTACTTTTCGGACCGGGGATGACCGGGTCAGCGTGTATGACAGGTGGGGTCACGACCACGAGTGACATGTGCTGGGTAGCGAGGTAGGTGGGGGCTGGTTCTAGATTTGCCCTTCTCTTTTTTTTTCTGCGGTGTTGACCTCGCTGGTCAACGGTACGAACGGCTCCGGAGCCATCGTGATTCGTGCCGTCACCGCGCACGACGCGTTGGCAAATGGCAATGGCTTTGATTAATTGCGAGTAATCTCACGGGAATTGCAGAGCAGAACCATGCTTTCGGCCCTTTTTTTTGACAAATTAGTCCTTTTCCAAAACATATTTCAAAACTAAACCATACAAAAAAAAATTCAACTATAAATTGACGTGAGCTTAGCGTCAACTTAGACGGTTCAGCGCCAATACCATTGGCACTGACCCCCTCCCCTCGCCAACGTGACAGCCGAACTGATCCCCTCATTTACGTGGCAGGGGATCAGCACCAACCGCCTTCGCATTGAAGAGTCTAACCTCAGCGTCAAGCCCTTTGGCGCTAAGCTTGGTTACTTAAGCCAATGCGAGGCCGCGCCGACCCAACTTCTTTTCTTCCTCTTCTTTCCTTCTCTCCCCTAGGGTTCGAGCGATGGGACCATCTCGAAGCCAACCGTGTGCAGGATGGTGCAATGCACATCATGAGTGACTTCGAGGCATACTTAGCCTAGCTTGTGAGGAACTACCGCCTTGCCCTACGTCTGGCTTGGACACTAGCCGACATAGTGGACGCCCCGACTAACGTGAAGGAGCAGAAAGAGTTCGATACACGTACCCGTGTAGATACCGCGGTGGATATGGGATCGGTTCGAGATAGAGTGGTGAGTATCGTCTCTTTTTCCTCATATGTACTTTCCGTACTTCGTGGTTATAACTTCTCACATCTTTATACCTACAGGCATAGGAGCTGGTCAGGACCATGAATGATGCGGGCGTGGCGTTACGCACGACCCTTGGCTCGCAAGAAGAGAGTTGCGTTCTTCACAATGCACTACAGGTAGATTTCCAAAAACCGCGCACACTACACATATTTGGAACTAATGCCTAAGTCGTTCTTTTGGTCGCAGACTCTACGCCAGCGATGTAGGAAGTTGGCCACATGACTGGGATGTAGGGCTGACGATACCATCGAACTAGCTTGACGGGCCGAGAAGGGGGAAGAGGAAGGATAGGTTGAAGAGGAAGAGAAGGAACAAGAGGAAGGAGAGAAGGAAGAGGGATAGGAGGAGGAAGAGGAGGAGGAAGTGAAGCTCGGTCCCACTTAGCCGTAGGACGTACCACAGTCGTCACAGGGGAGGGCATCTCGGTCACAATGCAAGAGAGCTCCTACTACGGATTGGAAGCACACTCCCAATCAACCTCGTGCTCCTAGGAATAGGAAGAGGTAAGTTGAATTTGGTTAGTGTTTAGGTTGATTGCCTCTGTAGTTAATGACTAGTATTTTTGAACTCAAAACTAGACACACTTGCATGGATATTGTGACTTCGACTTGTGAACCTATATTTTGGATGGATGCGTGTCTGTGGACGTGTTTATGTTTATGTGTGTGGATGGATGGATGTATATGAATTTTGGATGAATGTGTCTGTGTTATAATTGTATGGGATGTGGATAATTTTGGATGTCATGGGAGGATCTGTGGATGGATGTGTTACAGGTGGTGAAGGCTGGGTAGAGCCGCACCTCAGCGCCTGGCGCTGAGGTCTTTAGGACTCAGGGCCATTACCCTTGATGCTGACCTTAAGGAGCTGTGTTGGGTGGACCGATGCGCGAGCGCTAAGTCCCAAAGTTCGGCGTCAATTACGTTGGCACCGAGCTTAGTGGTTCAACGCTAGGACGACTGGCGCTGAGCCCCTGCTACGTAGGCAAGGGGTTCGGCTCAAACATCACGTTGGCAAGAGGTCAGCGCCAACTACCCTGGCACTGAACCGTCTAACCTCAGCGCCCATGCGATTGGCGCTGAACCCACGACCTATTTTTTATTGAAGTTTTTTGCACGATCTAGTTTTGAAAAAAGTTTTTGAAAAGGACCAATTTGTAAAAAAACGGTGCTTTCTGCTTCGTTAATAACATGAACTTTGCTGAGGTTTTTATACTGTATATATACTGCCCTCTGTATAAATGTATCGAAAAAAATGCCAAAAGTTTGCACGATGGAGTCAATGCCCGCATGTGAAAGGGAACGGAGGTAGTACTAACATATAAATTATTCCTTTTACAACTAATTTTAGACAGAAAAACATGAACTAGTACGAAAAGGCACGAGCAATGTCAACAACTCGTGATAACCAACCAGGCAAGGCCAGCCTTTGCTCTTTGCCATCTTTGCAGTTCCAGAAGGATGAACAAACAATTGCCCAAGTTGCGAAAATGCAAGCATAATTCAAATGAAATGAGATTTGACCTCTCATCAGTAGACAAGAGATGCAATGCCATACAATCAACTACACCATGACATGACAAAACTGAATGTTACAAGTATCAAAGGAGATCAGTTTCTGACTGCATAAATTTCTCAGGTCTAAATCACCATGGAAGATAAAGAGAGAGCATTAGAAATTGTACAGCACAAGCAGACCTCCCTACAGCGGATACATTCATACATACATTGCTGAGTACAAGGATTGCCAGTTCACACATTCAGTCCATGAATGCTGTTCTGTTCATATCTCTCTCCATATTTAGGTGTATTAAATTGTCATTTTTGTCAAAACTCCAACCAGCTACAGGAAAGTACTCCCAACTCCAACCACCAAAGTGTTATGAGCTCCTGAAAGATAACAATTCACATTGTCAGATAATAATACGAAATTTTTTTGGTCTGAACCTATGTAGAATGAAACACATGCTCAACATAGTTGATTTATCCCACAACATAACACTTGAGATTTGATATCTCACTGGCAGCTTCAATTTTACTGGGCACTAGCCTCTCCGGTTGCCCTTTTCTTTCTGAAGGAATAAGCCAGGTTGTACACACAGCACAAACATTTAGGTCCATTTGAGCAAAATAAAAATATGAAAAAGGAGGGTAGGGTTAACAAAAGTACGGAACTCATGACCAAGCTTATCTGTGCCTTAATGATTAGTGCTTTCGAAATTGGAGGTGGAACTATGTGGCTAAAGCAAAATATTTTTCTTTTCTAACAGAAAAATGCAGTTGACTAGGAGTACCATCCCATCCTTTTCAACCCCAGTCCCATAACCTCCCAGGAAAATATTCTGACCTTACACATTTCAGTACAAGCTATCTCATAACCAAGGTTCTACTGAAATGGTATTGTCTCAATTCGATTGCAGCAAACCAGAATATTAATCCACAAATGACAGTAGCAAATTATAGAACTGGACCAATATAGCAGTGGTGGCGGCAGTAGAGATGGTAACATCCACTTTAACAATTTGACAGTACTCTGAATTCATGTGAAGAAGCTTGTTAGGTGATCCAGTAAGTAAGGCAGCACTTCAATAGGTAAAATCTTTTCTAGCACTTCAATAGGTAAAATCCAATTATTGCAACTAGGTCAGTATTTTAGCCCACTCAAATCGTTTCTTATATGCTCTACACAACAGCAAGCGCTCATGGATTGAACATTATGACCTTGGACCGTGTATCAGCGTATGGTATCAAATCAAAAGATAAACCAATAACAACAATGACAGGAAAGTAAGGAGTTCTTACCCACCAAAAGAAGCAGCAATGAGATCAGTCATGCTTAGCTCATCCTAATCTGACATGCTGGAATCACCACCATCAGGGGCATCAATTTCATCTTCGTTCTTCAGGTTCCCACAGACATTGCACTCAAACACATGGGACGGCTCACCATTCGGCAAGGGTGGCAGTGGTGCAAGCATGCCATAGCAGTCACCATGGTTACACAAATACCTTACAAAGAAGTATGCATGCGGGAAATCATCATCGCTATCGGTACCACCATCCCCCTCCTGCTCCATCCCATCATCACCACCATCTCCACCATTACCATCCTCTTCCTCCTCTTCCATGGTGTCATCCCCATCGCCGCCATCACTATCATCATCTTGCTTCCACTTGTTTTCCACCTGACACCGCTCACACTCACATCGGAACCCATAGTCCTCCAGCAACCTCTGCTGCCGATCCTTGTACTGCCAATTGGCCGCGAAGTAGCTGAGACAAACCTCCCTTCCCTCAGTGATATCATGCAGAGCTCGCACCACAATGTCGGTGTTCCCCGGTCCCGGCCTATCGGCGTAATCGAAATGGCAAGCATTGGGCAGGCAGTCATGGTTCAGCAGCGACGCCCGCGGGTACACGGCGTAGGCCCTCGCCTTCCGGAGAGGCTGCGGCACCTCGGGGCGGTAGGGCTCCATGATGGAGAAGCTGTTGGTACGGTCCTTGGCGAGGAGCGCCGCCGTGAGGTCCGGCGAGAACACCGGGGGCAGCATCTGCGGCGGCAACAGCGCCGCCACCATGGCGTGCAGGGTCGCCGGGTCCTGGTCGGTCGGAGGCGGCGCCGTGGAGGAGGAGAGGGAGAGGAGCACGCGGAGGGAGTCCTCCAGGAGGGAGTAGGCGGAGAGGAGGAAGAGGAGCGGCTCCTGGTGCGGTTCGGCGGCGGACGCGAGGTTTCCGCCGCCTCCGCCGGAGAGCGCGGCGCAGAGGAGGCGCGGGTGGGAGGCGGCGGAGCAGGACGGGGAGCAGAATCCCGCGGCGCGGCAGGAGGGGCAGGGGGAGGCGGGCGCCGCGGCGGAGAGGGAGCGGAAGCAGGCGGAGCAGAAGGAGGGGAGGGAGGCGAGCGAGGCCGGGTACAGGAGCAGCGGCTGCTCGGTGAGGATGACCTCCCCCTCCCGGATGTTGCGCGCCGCAAGGAGCCCGCGCCCGCGGCCGGGGAGATCGGCCGCACGCAGCGCGTCGCCGGCCATGGCGGAGCAGAGCTTCTTCCTCGGCGCACTCGCGGCGGCGGCGGCGGCGGCGGTGGGAGAAGTGGGGTTTGGGGGGTTAACCGTTTGCTTGTAATAATAAATAAATGGGCCGAATATTAATTGGGCTTTTTGTGTATGTGGGCCGTAATTTGGGGCCCATGTTTACAAATCAAGGGAGAAATTATGAGTGGGCTCTTAATGGGCTTGGATTGGAATCATGGGTCCAAGTTGGAATAGTTAAGCGAGAAATTACGAGTAGTTTTATAATGGAATAAGTTCATCTGAAGTCCCTTAATTTGTCAACGAATCCGATTTTTGTCCTTCAACCGAAAAATCAGATACAGCGGGTCCCTCAACTATCAAAACCGGTGCAAATGTGGTCCTTCGGCGGTTTGGAAGGCGATCTTGGCTGATGTGGCGTCTACGTGGCTAATTTGACTCGGCTTTCATCTGACGTGGCATTGACGTGGCAATTCGATCTTGGAAAAATAATAAAAATTATGGGCCCACATGTCAGCTACACACAAAAAATAATTAAAAATTGATGGGGCCCACATGTCAGTCTCACCCCTCCTTCCCTCTCCCCTCTCTCCCCTACCAGAGCGGATGATGGGCAGGGCGAGGTGGCGACGGGCAGAGCGGCGACGGGTAGAGCCGGCCGACGAAGCGGAGTGGGTGGCGAGCGAAGGAGGGGGCAGCAACGGCAGAGGGCGGGATTTGGGGGTGAGGCCGTGCGCTGGCAGGTGGGGCTCAAGCGCCGGTCGTCGCCTTCCTCCAGCCGTCGGCCCCTTCTCTCTCCCTCCGGTAAACCCAACTCCTTCCCCCATGAAGTCTGCCTCAATCCAGCGCATAAATTTCAAATTAAATTAGGGGAATGGAATCCCCATTTCTTATACTTCAATTCTCCTAACTTTTCCCCTTGATTCTTGTGGGCACCCGGAAATTATACCGTCCAATGTAATTTGTGACCACCACATAATTTTGATTGAGTGGGATCCATACACGCATAAATAGCCACTCATATCTCAATGTGCCTATGATCACAAATTAACACCATTCGATATAAAATCCATAATGCCGAATAATGAGCAAATGAGATATTGCTGGGACTCCGCATGCTAGTCAACTTCAGCCTGAGATGTGCCCGTCAAACCACACGAAGGCGGCGACCGGATGTATTACACATCTCAGGAGACTTGACTCAAATTGCAAGAGCTCTACAATATCTCAATTGCTCAAAATTCATACTCGTGCTTAGCTAGTCCCCAGGAAAAGCGACTAGCCTTGCACTTTCATCGCAAGCAATTGATAACCATCACAAATGCATAAACATGGATAACAGATCAGCAAAATACATATATTATAATGGGATTCAACCACCCATCATACAACTCAAACTATAGCAGCGGAAGTTTTATAAGTTCACATAAGCAAAAGTAAAACCTGTGGTTTGCCCACCATCCCACAAGGGCAACCAACCGGGGCAAGAGTCAAGCTGAAAAGCTACTCACCACCCTCACCGCCCTCGGTAGGGTAGTAAGAACAAACAAGTTCACCGGCATCTTCGTCTGAAAGTTGCAGACATCGGGTTAAGTACGGAATATACTCGCAAGACTTACTCTTTAATATATAATATATAGAACAAAGGAGAATGCAAGCTTCTACCTTAAAAGATGGCATAATGGTTCAAGTTTTGCATAAAAGCCAATTTGATTTAGCAAGTAACAAGTTGAAAAACATGGAATTTCTAAAGTAACATAATCTGAAATTTAATCACCAATAAGCACAACCCATGCTCTCAATACCATTTATGTATCAGCACAACCCGTGCTCTCATCACCATCCATGGACAACCATTGTCCAACTATGGCTTATCAACATATTCATCGCATATCCAAGACTAACCAACCCATTTAACCCGGTTTGATGCTAACATAGTTGAGCTAACACATCAAACGATCGTCCTGTAACCGTGGACATGGCTATTCGAATAGTTTTACTATGATCAGAGGGGTACATCTTTACCCACACGAAAGTGAACAAGAATCAAATGCTTTCACACGCACACAGGTGTGACTCACAAGTGACACAAGCTCATAACATGCCCTTTCCTAGTCACACCCCAACTACTTAAACCATGCCTGGGCCCCTGACGACTTAGCCACGTGCGTGCGTGATGTGGCTAAGGCGGGCTCACCATCGTGGGAGACACCCCCTGCCAAAACACGGCACACCTGGGTTCTCCAAAGGAACAACCATCCTCACGATTGACCAGCGTAGCGTAGATGATCACAGTGCAACGTAGTACTAAGTCAAGCCGTCCCATACCGGCGTGTGGTAGTACGTAAGGTGCTTGAATAGAGGTCAATATGTTCGGTCCTTAACAACCCAGACGAGGCTACTTTCATCAGGGAAAACCACCATCCCTTCATCGCCCTATCACTCGTCCAAGTTAAAGCATATTTTCCATATGAACCATTTAGTGAAAGTAGTCAGATTTTATGCCCATAATCGCAAATAGTGAATAAATTCAATCGATAGCTCCATCTATCGACTTTTAACACTAATAGACCTAAGCATGGCTAAGCATCGATGTAACAATAAAACATTCCCAAATATCTCTATCCCGAGGTTACAAGGATAAATGGCAACAACGAAACAAGAAAGGACATGCATCAATTAGGCATAACCAAAACTAACCATTATCGATAAGTTTGTAGTAAATCAACACATGCATATATATTATTTTGCAATCAAATCATTTTAGTAAAATAGGGATTCTATATGCTTAGATGCTTGCCTGTCTGCTGTGAGAAATCACACTCAAATTCAGGATCTTGCTCCACATACTCCGGAACGTCGGAATCTAAATAATTATAACGTACGATACAAATAAACATCCAAATAATGCGAAGAATCCAAAATGCTCTAAAATGTATGAATTCTTCATAGTGAGTTAGTCATGTTTTAACCTGATTTTAGGTGAAGAAATTTCTATTTTATCATTGCTATTTTGAAAGTTATGAATTTTATAAGTTCAACGAAAAGAAAATTAGTTATTTGTTTAAACTGGTTTTAGGAGGTAGTTTTATCAAATTCCTTTCATCCAGATTAAATGATACATATTTCTAAAATGAACAGATTTCATAATTTTGGAATTAACTAGTAATTTTCTAGGAATTAAATAAGTCCTAGGTGCAAAATAAGTGTTTTTATGTTATTCATAATTATAGCTACATTTTCTGTACAAAAAGTGTCATATTTTACATTACTCAGTTAAAGTTCATACTTTCCTGATTCTACATAAATTTAGTTCACTATTAGAAATGAATTTTCTACTATTTTCACAAGTTCTATGTCAACTATTTCATATTTGAAATTTTAGAAATCAATATCCTACTGTAAGTGTAACGCCCCGATTTTCGTCAAAAATCCTATTTTCAAAAATTTGGTTCTTTGAGTGTATTTAGGATTTTTGTGCCAAAGATCTCAATTGATCCGTTCCCTTGTGAACCCAGAATCTTGATCATGATATCGTCTCCCAAAAATTAATTTCCATTATTCAGAATTTGAAGTTCGAGTACTCCTTCCTAAACCTTTCCAAAAAACCCGTACGGTTGAAATTTCGATTTCGGGATTTTAACCGTGTCGTCAAATAATCTCCCAACCATTCAGAAGTCTAAAAATATTTATTTTTAGACATCGACCACCGGACCAATATTTCCTATACGTGTGCATATTAAAATCAATATTTCTGCCATCGTATCGACAGTCATTTCCTTCCCATTCAAGTATTTGAAATATTTTTGGAATTCTACCGCCCGGCGATTATCTGTCTTTTTCCTGCTACCCTAGTTCTTTACATTTTCATTAAGTCAGGCAAGTTAATTAGGTTCATCCAACACTCGTTCAAACACATTTCTTTGCCCCATTTTCTTTCCTAAGCTCCCTGTAAAACCGACGTTAGGCACCGTCCTGCCAGTACACAGTGAGAGTTTGGCATCGTCTCCGTCTTCTCCGCTGGAGTTAGGCACCGCTCCGCGCCGCTCGCCGAGCAAGTCAGGCAGCAGCTATCGCCAGGGGAGCTGTAGATGGAGAAACATGCACAGGGCATCAATGGACGTTCTCTCGCCAAGTTCCTCCTCCCGAATCACCCTGACAGTATAAATACCGGAGAAAACTTACCGTGGAGTACCTCAGCCGATTCACCACTCATTTTTACCACTCCGGAGCCGATTCGCCGAAGTTCCCGAAGTTCGTCGTGTCAAGGTGGCTGACTTTCTTCTCCTTTTCTTCTTCTTCTGCTCAGTCCTCCTCCTTCTTCCTCCCCTGCCGAGCCACCCCCTTCCTCTTCCCTGCCACGCGCCGACGCCACCCACCACACCGCGCGATGCAGCCGGCACCAAGCCGCCGCTCCCAGCCGCAGTCGGCGCCTAGCCGACCGGCCGCTGCTCCCAGCCGCCCCCCCACGCAGCCGGCGCCCTGCTCCGCCGCGGCACTGCAGGACGCGCCGCCCAGGCCGGCGCCGCCTCGCGGCCCCGCGCGCACCTGCCTGGCCGCAAGCCGACGCCGCGTCGCCCAGGCCGCAGGCGCCGCGCCCGCGCGCCGTTCCGGCCGTGCCGCCGCTCGCCGACGCCGCTGCCGCCGTCTCGGCCGAGGCGCGCCCGCGCCGCACGCGCGCCGCCGCCTACGCCGTGCGAGCCGCCTCCTGGCCGCGCGCCGCACGCTGCCAGCCCTGCATGCCCGCGCCGCTCGGCCGCCAACCCCGCGCCGCGCCGCGCTAGTGTGTCGCGCCGCTCCACTGCCCTTGCCGCGCCTTCGCCCGGCCGGCGCCCCTCCCTCCCGGCCTTTGTCTCCTGGCAGCAGAGCAAGAAAAAGAGAGAGAAGGAAGGAAAGAAGGAAAGAGAAAGGAAGAAGAGGATAAGAAGGAGAGAGAGAAGAAAGAGATAAGAAGGAGAGAGAAGGAGAAGGGAAAAGAAAAAAAAGAAAAAGGAAAAGGGTGGGACCCACTAGGTTGACTTCTCCTGCGGACCCAAAGACTCGGGAAAAAGTCTATATCGCCTCCCTCTTCTTTGTCGGGCCGAAGCCCATAAAGTCTTCCAAAAAGTCTACCTTGCCTCCCTCTCGTTATAGGGCTAAGCCCATGAAAATCCCTACAAAGTCTACATCTTGCTCCCTCCACTTCATTGGGCCAACCGGCCTAATACTCTATCCACAAGTCCATAAAACATCCCTTTTGTTCCTCGGGCCGAGCCCAAGAATGGACCCCTAAAAGTCCATGTTACATCTTCGGGCCAAAACCCATCCACCAGCCCCTTCTCCATAAAAGTTCAGTTTGCATCCCTCTACACCTCAAACTAATCCCTAGAAGTCTATATTGAATCCCTCCTTCATCTCTGGGCTAAAGCCCAAGCCTTCCCAAAATGAAGTCCATGATTCCTCCCTCTTAACATCACAGCCAAGGAATATTCTTGGGAATATTCCTTTCCAATTTAATAAGTTCACTTCCACATTTCAGAAAATCCAGTAATCCTCCAAAATCCGTATCTCCCCAACCGTAAGTCCAATTGACTCCGTTCAACTTCCTCAATCTTTCTAAAAATGAGGTCTACCCAAGGGCACAATTAGTTTATAATAGTTATTATCTACTTTATAGGGTTTTGGATGTTTTTCTCTTTTCGATCGCGTAGTGGACGTTTCGGAGGTGCACCGGACGGGGTTTTCTCGAAGATTTGAAGACCAACAATAAGGCAAGCCACTCTTCGATCATATTGCTCCTAGTTTATAAAATGTGTTGATTGCAAACTTGCATGTTTAGCGTACACAATTATTTTGATCGGCCATCGGTCTACGAGCACACGACCGACGGACCAACCTATGTAGTTGCATTATTCTCCGTAGGACCTTGTTAAAACTTAACCCTTGTCGCTCCACCACAGCAGTACCTCAATACTTACGCTCTCTGGGCGTAGGTATCCTTTTGCACCATTTGTTTATGTCAGGTTTATATATGGTTATCGATGTGGAAAAACTTGGGTTGTGAAAGGTTTATAAAACCCGACTCGGGGAGTCGGTGACTTTGAAAACAAAAAGGTTTTGTGGGAGAAAACTTGCGGTGCGAATCCTCTCCTGTGTGGTTTGGTTTCGTAGTCGGCATAAGGACCGTTTCCTTTGGGTTTTACATCCGAGCATCTCACAGTACGACCACATGGGTAGAATGGGATGCCCCTAGATGAGTAACTAACTGAAACATAGATGTCTAGCATGTTGGCAGGTGAGGAGCACCGGTATGGTGGAGTTTACGGCAATCTCCTGTAGTGGGGATGTGTCGGGGGTCCATACGGTGGGGCCTGAGTAGATGAGGGCTTGAAAGTTGGCCTGATGCTTGGTGGAGAGATTCCACCCATCTGTGTGACACGAGACATTTATGGTTTGGTTAGAGAAAGGCTTTGTCGCGAACTTTCAATACCGGCCAGTATCGGTGTAAGCTTTGTGTCTTGTGGGAAAAGCGTACAGTCTCTGTAGAGGTTTGATTGAACTGTTCGAACAGCCGTGCCCACGGTCAAAGGCGAATGTGAGGTGATGCCCATAGCATAGATTTGTTTTTAAAACTCATTTAATAAATTGGTTCGTGGAATGGGAACCGTTACCAGAGTCCTTCTTTGTGAAGGACGGCCAGCCTTCGTGGTTGGGAACAGGCCTGTGTGACCTGGGGTGTCGTTTGGCACCATAGGGCCGAGAGGGCCGGTTTAGGGGCCGAGATGGCCGAGTTTGGGTTGGTAGGTCGAGAGGACCGGACCCGGAGTTGTTAACCTTGAGACTTGGTTAACGGATGATTATTGAAGAGAATGTTGGTTTATGTTTTGAAAGTGAAAAGAAGCTAATAAAGAAGGAAGTGCTATGAATGCTAAAATTTGACTTTCCCGCTCGAGTCATTGCAAAGCAACTCGTGGGTGGATTGAGGTGAGACGTCTCTCTCTCCGAAGGGAAAGTTACTTGAAAACCTACACTTAGACCTTTAAAAAAGAAAAGTGTTTTAAAAATGATTTGCTAAACAAACTCAGCCTGTCTTTGATGCTTACATGTACACATTTTCTAATGGCTTTTTGAGTACGAAAGTACTCAATCCCCATTGTTGTTGTTTTTCCCCTCTTGGCTTATGTTCAGGAAGAAGATGAATGTTGGAGTTTCGTCCCTAAACCCAAACTACTGCCGGTGGTTTTGGTGCCCTAGCTCCGCTAAGTTTCGCTGCTGCTGACTCTGATTGGAGGTTGCAACTCAGGGATTACCCGAAGCTACAACGTAAAGGTATATTGTATTTATTTAAATCTTGCGTTGATTCATCATGTTACTGCTGGTACCAGCATCATTATCCTGGGACTGGTACCTGTTTTGTGGTTCCGTGGGAAAGCGGTTCGCCGCTCTCCTGCGGCACACCCTCCTCGGTGCCATTTGTACAGTGGCGTAGGGGCGGGGTGTGACAGTAAGCATAGGTTTTTATTATACCATATTAAAGTTTACAAATTTATGAATCTACTGGAGTTGGTTTCATCTCAAAAGGAGTTATAAATAATTTGATATGAATTTTACAAGTTTGATACAATTTTCAGTTGACAAGATATAGATTTATCTATTTTCTTTAATATTTCCAAAATAACAATCATTGGGTCCACAGGTCAGCCTCTGACTATTTTGCAGAAAAGCCCCTGGAGTTCCTGGACTAAAACCCGAGGTCCTTAACACGTGCTAATACATATATTATTAAGAATCCCTAAGTTTTAATCTATTTGCAAATGAGTCCTAGGGTCCACATGTCATACATAGAAATTTTACAAATAGAACCTTGCATATTTTAATTTCTTGCTAAACAAATCCCAGCCTATTAGATGAAGTGGGGCCCACCTGTCATTGGCTCAATGGAGAGAAAGGGAGCAGCAGCAGCTGGCGCAGGCTGGGGCTACATAGGCGGCTGGTGGAGGGCGTCGGCGGCGAACGGCAGTTCCTCGGCGGGTGCAACCAAAAGGAGAAAAATGCGCCTGCCTCTTGCGCACCCAACGGTGGTTGTCTCATCACCGGAGATGGTCGGAATCGACACCAGCGACAGCGCGAGCGGTGACGGCTTCTCGGCTGCAGGTGCAAGTCAAGGTCCGGCTCAAATCGATGCGAACGAACACATGCATATGGTCCTATAGGACTCCTAGAAACTTACCAAGGGGTTAGAAATGGTCGGCGGAACTCAGACAGCGACGGCGACTGAGAAAGAACTCCGGCGGCGGTGAAGAGCTCGAGGACAACGTCGCTAGGTCCAGTCGGCCATTCAACTGCCAAATCAAAGTATGCCTCGACTCAGGAGCTGCAAGAGGATGGTGTAAGTGCAAGGAATTGACTTGAAGCTTACCGGAGTGGAAGGGATCAACGACGGCGTCGGTTGGCCGGAGCTAGGGAAGATGACGGCGATCTCCCTCGTCGGTGGATGATTCATGAAATTGATTGAGGGCTTTTGAAGAGGATCTCGAGGCATGGTCGATGGCGCAGTGGCTCGGCCTGCGGTGGACTCAGTCGTGCTGCCCGACGATGATGACAACGGCGGCACAGTCCGGAGCGCACTCTTAAGCATCGTCGGCATGGAGGTGTTCCCGTCGGTCGGCTGCGCGAAACCGAAATGTGTCAAACTGAAACTTGCTCGGTATGGAGAGGTGAGCATGGAACATGGAAGAGATGGAGATGGCAGTGGCTCGTCGGTGACGGCGGCTATCGTCGTTCTCACGACCGGTGGCAAGTTTTCAGAGCTATGGATAAGTTAGGGTTTCTCTCCCTCGATTGGATCGGCGCAGGAGTGAAATGGGGGAGGAGGTGATGCCACTGGAGAGGGTATAGCGGACGTCGGCTGCTGCCACGGCGGTAGACACGCGTCGAACACCAGCGTCGATCTCTTGCTGCTCTCTGTCTCTCTCTGTGTGTTACAGCGGTGGAAAAGTATATGCACCGAGTTAGAGCTAGCCTGTGTGACTGCTATGTGGGTCCAGGCGATGTGCACAAAGGTAACAAGAGAGAGATGGGTATAGAATCTGGTAAACACAGTGCTCAGAGAGTATTAGGGTTTTTTCCTTATTTAATTTTCTCTCCCTTCTTTAAAATTCCAAAACTCAATTTCTGTGCAAAATAAAATAATGTGGATTTTTTTGGTAGTAGTTAAAAATACCTAGGTTCTATTTTATTTGGTTTCACACAAAAATAATCTATATTTTATTCTCAGGAAAATAGAGATTCAGTTTAGCCAAAATTGGTTTGAATTTTTAAAAGGTCAAAACCTACAAAATAAATTCTGGAAAAATTTTATTAATTCATGATAAATAAACTAGTATTTAAATAAATTATAATTCCGATACCTTTCTAAGTGATAAAATACACATATAAGATGGATGTTAGTTTTGCCGATTAGGGTTTAGTAATAAACTATAGTTTGACTGCTTTGACCTAATTATTTGGGTTATCAAAAGTACATACTAAATTATACCAAAATTCCAGTGAGTTATATATATTAAATAGTATCTACATGAATTTCCCCATGATTTTATATTGCACCAATTATTTTTAAATATTCACTAAGCTTATCTTTACTTATATGCTTCCTATTATAAAATATAATTTAGTGCTGTAAAATTATATTTAGATAATTCTTGACCTAATATGATGTTGTTGAGCATGATTTATACTTTTAGTTACTCAATTTCATATATTTTACATCCTTGTAAAAAATACTTTAAGTGTTTGTTTCAGGTTTTTAAGTTAATGCTCATGAGTCCTAATATGAAATACCAATAAAATCCATAAACAAGAAAAAGAACTCAAATCTCAACAATACATCAGGCAACTACATGCACACACTATGTTTTATTTTCTTTCTTGAAACTATCAAGAAAAAGGTTTTAAATTAATCACGAATTTATAAATCAAAATTAATGTTCTTAGGCTCGCCCAGGGTTTTTGTATGGAAAATTTTAGTGTCTCTAATTCACGAAAAATCATTTTCCATATTTTAGATGCAAAATGGAGATTTAAAATTTTGGGTATGTTACAATTCTTGCTTTAAATCGCTGGAATTTGATGCCTCCTTCGAATCAGCATTCATAGCCCCCAGCCGCCATCTCCAGCGCCATTCCTCCCTCCCTCATAATCGGCTTCTCCTCCCCGTCCTATAAAACGGAGCCTCCTCCTTCCCTCATTCCGTTTTGCTTCCTCCCAAGTCCCTAGCCACCTCACCACCTCCTCCCTCTCTCCCCGACTGCCGACCGCCTCCAGCCGTCTTTAGCACGCTGCCCGGGTGCTTGCTTGCCGTGACGTCTCCTCCCTCGACATTGCAGCATCATTCCCCATCCCGCCCAGGCCCCATCTTCGCTGAAAACCCGCCGCATCACCGTCACGCATATTGCCTCCTCCCTCCCCACCCTACCCCCGCTCGCCGTCCTCCTCGCCTCATCTCTCTCTGTGCTTGCTCCGACCGCCGCTCGCCCCGCTTCGTCGGCCAGCCGATCCGCCCCGTCCGTAGCCTACTCCGGCCACCGTTCGCCCCACTCTGCCGGCCGCCCGCCCACCCCGGTCGTCGCTCGCTCCGGCCACAAGGAGAGAGAGATAAGATATAGAGAAGAGGGGAGAGAGAGGGGGAGTGGGAAGGAGGGGTAAGGCTGACATGTGAGGCCCATGTGGGTCCCACCAATTTTTAATTATTTTTTGTGTATAGCTGACATGTGAGCCCATGATTTTTATTATTTTTTTGGATCGAATTATTACGTAAACGTCACGTCAATTCCACATCAGATGAAGACCGAGTCAAATTAGCCAGCCAAAACCATTTTCCAAACCGTCGAGAGACCATGTTTGTACCGGTTTTGATAGTTGAGGGACCCGTTATATCTGGTTTTTTTAGTTAAAGAACGAAAATCGAATTCGTTGAAAAATTAAGGAACCTGAGATGAACTTATTCCTTTTATAATTTGAGAGTTAGACAAATTGAAGCGAGGAAGCGCAATAGCGCACGTGCAACTGAGTGTTTCGTGCACGCAACATTCCAATCCATGGTGATCATTATTCTTCAGCATAGAAAATGAGATTCCGTGACCGTGATCAACTGATCATTACGTGCAGAACTAACTATATTTTTTTTCTTGACGAATCTTGTTTTTATTCGCTCTCATGGGAGAGATATTTCGTCAAAGAAAAGAACTTTCATAATGTTCGAAATACTATATTTTGTTTTCAATAGATGGTTGCTGTTAATTTTTTAATATACGTTTAATCATGTATCCTATTAAAAAACTACATAATAATTATTATTTTGTTGTGTCTTGGTTTAACTATTAAAGAAACTTTAAGCACAACTTGCACATTTTCTCATATTTACATAAAATTTTAAAATGGTAAAACATGTACTCTCTCTTTTTTTTTAATACACGATGTCATTGATTTTTTATTTAATATGTTTGATCATTTGTTTTATTCAATAATTTTGTGCAAATGTTAAAAATATAAGTATCGCTTAAAGTTTTCTTAGTGATAAATCAAGTCACAACAAAAGAAAATATATTCACTTAAATTTTAAATTTTTTGAATAAGACAAATGATCAAACATGATGTAAAAAGTATACGGCATCATATATTATGTGCCTCTTTGAATCATAGGAATAAAAAAAATAGAGGGATAAAAAAATATAGGATTCTGATAGAAATACAAGTGTAAAACAAAGGATTGCAAAACACAAAAATCACAGGAATGATTTTTTGATATGACCGTAGGAAAAACACAGGAATCGAATGAGAGAGATAAACTCAAAGGAATTTTTCCGAGAGGTTATACTTCCTGTTAAGTTTCATATAAAATCTACACGCAATAAGTCATTCCATAAGAATTTATAAGATTTGAAAAAATTGTCCTTTGAATCAAAGGACTAAATAAATTTTTTTTTATAATATTTCAATCTTATAAAATTACTTCATAAATTCTTTGATTCGAAGATACTCAAAACAGAGGTAGTATTAAAAATCAATGGCATCATGTACTCCCTTCATTTCATGTTATAAGTCGTTTTGATTTTTTTCTAGTCAAATTTTTTTAAGTTTGATCAAATTTATTTAAAAGTTTAGCAATATTCACAACATCAAATTAGTTTTATTAAAACTAACATTTAATATATTTTGATATGTTATGTGTTTTGTGTTGAAAATATTATTGCATTTTCTTATAATTTAAAAAGTTTTAGCAGGGAAAAAAAATCAAAACTACTTATAATATTATAAATATAATATTATAAAACGGAGGGGGGAGTATTAAAAACCAGAGCAATATGACTTGAACTCCTCGCTACTTAAAAAAAACTTAAACTACTCAGTATACCAGGCTACATGGATTAAATTTAATAGCCTAGTTATCCACTATACCAAATTGCCATGGAGCAGCATTATTGTACACCAAGCACCCCAACGACCCGCAACATCTCGTGCACCATGTGCAGATTTCTCTACTTATCACGCATGCCATTAAAGATTAAAGTACCTGCATCATTGTTATGCTACAGTGACACCAGCTGCTGTCAGTGAGACAAAGAACCGAACAGTTGGTTTTTGTTAACCAACTACGAATTAAAAGCCACATGCGAGGAATCATCTACAATAGCGGCGAATCAGTGGTGGAATGCATTTATGCATGTCACTGTACGGCGGATTTTGGTGTCCTTAGTTTTTTTTTCTCTTTAATTTTTTTTAGGAGACTGATAGGGAGTCTTCTCCCATCTCTGTTACCAGAAACGCACAGCAGTGAATTGAGTATTAACGGTTACGAACTGGAGAACTGATTTATTTAATTTTAAAAAGAAGTTTCTATATATTTTTTTAAAAAAAACACACTGTTTATTTCGAAAAATGAATGGAGATTGGAGAAGCTGATTTAAATTCTGCCTAAGAATCGAGGAGTGCTGGTTACGAATTGGATGGCCAAGAAATCGTATTCGTGATTTCGACCTGATATTTCAATGTTTTATTAGGTCGTATAAAAGCACTATATTGGTGAAAAGAAATAGGAGTAGGAGAATATCCCGGTCCCTTTAACATTTAATCACAAGATTTTTATATTTGAGAGTATATGATTGGGACATTTCGTAAGATGACAACGAAAAGGCTTAAGCAATTAAAGTGCTCAACAAACACCTACCATATCTGCCGATATAATTTAGAATTTTCCTACACATCTAAATTTAAATATCCACTTTTATCCCTGAAAGAAAATTAAAATTAAAATTTGTTCAAATGAAGTCCACTCAAAATTTTAAATTCCATTCGAATTTAGATTTTAACAACCTACTAGCCTCTCCTCTACAACTACAAGAGGCAAAGCGAAAGGTTCAAGAAAGCGGTTACCTCGAGTCCACCCATCCATCTCCTCCAACCCCAAGATCCCCCACCCAAATCCACCTCCGGCAGCGGCGGCGGCGATGGCCGGCGGCGAGTACACCCCGGCGGACGCGGAGGCGGACCTCCTCCTCCCGCCGGCGGCGGGGTCGTCGCCGGAGGAGCCGGCGGCGCGGCCCCCGCCGGCGGACACGCTGGGCCTCGCCTACGCCATCTTCTTCACGCTCGGCACCGGCTTCCTCCTCCCATGGAACGCCTACATCACCGCCGTCGACTACTTCTCCTACCTCTACCCGGGCGCCGCCGTCGACCGCGTCTTCTCCGTCTCCTACATGCTCTCCTGCTTCCTCCCGCTCGTCCTCATCGTGCTCTGCTTCCCGAAATCCAGCGCGCCGGCGAGGATCAACACGGGGCTGTCGCTATTCACGGTGGCTCTCCTCATCGTACCCGTCATGGACGCCGCCTACGTCAAGGGGGTGCCTGGGCTGTACGGCGCGTTCGATGTCACCGTTGCCGCCACGGTGCTTTGCGGCGTCGCCGACGCGCTCGTGCAGGGTGGGGTTATCGGATTCGCCGGCGAGCTTCCCGAGCGGTACATGCAGGCTGTCGTCGCTGGAACCGCGACCTCTGGTAATGCTAATGCCTCCCCCGATTTCTTGGATTTGAATAGTTTCTCCTGAATTTTTTGCACATATCTGTTCACAAACCAGTTACTCGGTTTGACATTTAGAGCGGTCGAATGAATTTATGGCGATTTTGTGCAATAATTTTCTGAGCTGAATTTAGTCAAAGCGGTCAATTGTCTTGGTACAGTTGAATTCTGTGATGGTTGAATAGTGCCCCCTAAAATTGTTAACACGTCCGTTCACAAATCAAGTTTGACATCTAGAGAATTCATGGCGGTTTCTGCAAAAAAATATCTGATCCGAATTTAGTCAAAATGTTCAATTCTCACCTGCCAATTACATGTGTGGGGTGAGAAATTCGAGCAGGATTATTCACTGTGCCAGTCTGTTGTTGTGCATATAAATAAGGTGATTTGAAGTTAGTGGTCAAGAAACAACTACTGGCCATCTGGGTTTAAAACTTTAAATCCATCAAATTAAGGTTAGAGTGACGCCAATGAAGTACTTGCAAACTTTACACATTCAAGTGAAGAAATTGCAAATACAGGAATTTCAAGAACCAAAAGGCAATGTGGGAACATACCGGCACCTTACCAATCCGCGTACTTGTTGCAATTCAGATTGGTTTGACGATTGTTGCAATACACTGTGACATTGTTTCTTATATTGAATTTTGCAGGTGTGCTTGTCTCAGCATTGAGGGTAATTACCAAAGGAGTATACCCGCAAGACGCCGATGGGTTAAGGAAAAGCGCGATCCTCTACTTCGTTGTTAGCATTGTTGTCATGATCATCTGCATAGTGTGCTACAATGTGGCCGACAAGCTTCCGGTTGTCGTGTACTACAAGAACATCAAGAAGAGGGCTCAGAAGGCAGAGGAGGACGGTGGCATGTTTGGATCAGCCTGGAGGTCAACCTTGTGGAGCATTGTTGGGAGAGTGAAATGGCATGGGATAGGGATAGCTCTCATCTACGCAATCACTCTCTCCATATTTCCAGGATACATCACAGAGGATGTGCACTCTGAGGCACTTAAGGACTGGTACCCAATCATGCTCATCACTGCCTACAATGTGTTTGATCTTGTTGGCAAGTCACTGCCTGCCTTCTACTTCCTCGAGAACGCGAATGTTGCTGTCGCTGGGTCGTTTGGGAGGCTCCTGTTTTACCCTCTCTTCTATGGCTGCCTCCATGGACCCAGCTTCTTCCGCACCGAGATCCCAGTGACCATCCTGACATGTCTTCTTGGACTCACCAATGGATACCTGACCTGCATCCTCATGACCCTCGCACCCAAGGCTGTGCCAATCCAACACTCCGAGACAGCCGGGATAGTCATAGTGCTGTTCCTTGTCGCTGGCCTGGTCGTTGGTTCATTTGTTGCTTGGTTTTGGGTCATTTGATGGTCCTAGTCCAGCCATCCTGTGTATCCATGCCCAGTGTATCATAGTGCCATGTTCAAGCCATTCTTTACTTGTTATTTGCTTCATTTACGCACCAAACGGCCAAGGGTATGTAATTTGTTAGTGTAGCCCGGACAAGAATACTGGTGCTAATGTCTGTAATTTGCTACTATTCATGGAATGCCATCCACTGTCCATATTAACATTCCCAGCTCACATGAACGTAAATTTGCAACATGGTAATTCCATTATTTCCATTCATGTCATCACCTTTTATTTTCACTCCATTTAAGTATGGATGCTTCTAAAAATTCAAAGATTTTACTGGAATTTATGCAAGGATTTTACTGGAATTTCAAGAAAAGGTAAGGCTATGTAATCTTTATTCTGTTGTTGTCTAGTATCAACTTTATATCTTAGAAATGAATTTGAGTTTAATATGAAATTGTGTATAGTTGTCAAATAGTACCTCCTGTGTAGCAGTTTTCAGGTTGTGATTTCCACCATGCATTTCTCCCCTTTAGAGATCGTGTAAGACGAGCTATGAGAGCGCCTTTGAATTGCTTCAAGTTGCTTTCTATGAGCTGCTGTATTCTTTGTTGTCTTTCCAGGTTTACCATAAGTAATCATGCATATCGGAATCATCTTTGCTATAAGTAATCATGCATCTCGGAATCATCAATGTTTCGAGACTGGTGAGTCAGTATGGTACCACAGCTTTATTGAAGCAAACCATACATGTTCTGTACTACTCCCTCCATACTTGTAAAGATTGTCGTCTTAGAGGTTTGAAGAGTTTGTGCAAAGAAAGTCGTTTAAGCGACATGCACCATCCGCTGGACTCTTTTGCCCTTGGCTCTTCGATTCCTACGCCCGGCTTTACTCTGCATCTGCATGCGCCGCTCGTCCGCTCGCTTCGCCCGCTCATCCGCTCGCTGCTCGCCTGATGGCCTTCCGTTCGTCGCCGCTCGCCCGCTCGCTGGAGCACGCGCTTGTTATCAACGCCGTCGAACGTGAGGCGGAGGGGCACGTCCTGGAGGTCGACGGCGACGCCGCAGGCATCCGCGTCAGCCAACACAAGGAGCAGGCGGCGGCGCATGAGCTCAACGAGCGAGCTGGCCGTAAGCGCGTGGAACTCGACAGAGTGAAAGTCGAGGCTGGCCGCCTTGCGCTGGCGCTGCCACACCTCGTCGTCGCCGCCGAAGATGCCGTCGCCGAGAAGGTCCCGCACCATGTCACGAAATCAAATTTCCAAACCGCGCGCGGCATGCAAAACGATGAGCGTGGCACGCAGGAAACCGAATGAACTCAGGCCTCCCCGCGCGGCATGCAGGCAACCCAACGGACACAATGCCATGCAAATACCTCCATGCAAAAAGAACTGCAAAAAACAACACCCAGGACGGAAGCGAACCCAAGACCTCAAGCTCCTGCCCCTCGGCCCTACTTTCGCTAGCCAGTTAACCCGTCGAATATTCTTGTTAGAAAGGTACCCACCATCCTATTTAATAAGGGCAAAGAAGGAAAACTTACATTAATTAATCACTTCTTGATATGCTAAATGCTGTTCTAAACGACAATCTTTAACAATATGAAGAGAGTATAAGTTTAACAACAGGATATGATAATGCTGAAATGCTCTTTATTACAGTTGTAATAATGATGTATTCTACAAAACAAGAGAAAAATGGCTGAAATGCTGCCTATGATAATGTCATGTAAAGGCGGTAGGCTTTGCACCGACCATTTGCTGTAGCAGAAATCACTAACTTGTTGCTGTTCCCAAGACTTGCTACATACTCCTACACACATAGGATCATAATTCAGACAGGATCAAATCACTAGAAGAGAGAATCTGAAGGCAGGCTGGTTGGGGTGTGCTTGCGCGGCGTCCCTGAACACATGCTCAGCGGCGTCCCGAGGATAAACTTTTGCCTTCTCCGGCGGGACGTAGATGTGGACATCGATGAGCTGGAGGCTCAAGAGGTGCTCCATGCCAACAGGTGCTGACCCTGTTAGAATCTCATGAAGAGCTTCATAAGATAAAGTTTTTCACGTAAAACGAAATGACATTAACGTATGATTAATTAAGTTTTAATTATTACAAACTTGAAAAATAGATTTATCTGATATTTTAGAACAACTTTCATATAGAAACACGAAACACACCGTTTAACAGTTTGAAAAACGTGTCAAAAATATTTTATCTTTATCGGGTTTGTAGTACTTCCGATCGCCACCGTACATGCAGACATCGATGAGCTGGAGGCTCAAGAGGTGCTCCATGCCAACAGGTGCTGTATCGATGCCCAGCTCACAACGATCGAACCGCAGCTCGAGACTCCGGAGCTTGGGCATTACACCTGCCTGGAAGCCCAGCTGTGACTGTGAGGCAACATCTCCATCACAGATCAAGATGAGATTCTCCAAAGCTGGGAACGATCCCCCGCCACCTCCGAACATGATGGTGCCCTTGCTCTTCAGCTTCAGTTGCAATCGGAGGTGGACGAGGGAGGGCAGCTCTCCAAGAGCACCAACCTCGTCGGTGCAAACCTCTGACACCAACAGATGTAGGCGGCTGAGTTTAACGAGAGCAGCGTTGATCCATCTGGGAACTCCAGAGAAGCAACAACTTTCCAGATTCAATATCTCAATAGTGCGAGGAAAATCAGATAGTGAACCCAGCAAGCCGTCATCAGAGATACCACGCGGGTAATAGATTTCCAAATATCTGAGGTTTTGGAGTTTTTCAACAGAAGACCCCAGAGAATCAAGGTTACTAGCTGTTGACCACTCCTCTCTGTCAAAGTGCAGTCTCAGTTCCCTTAGATTGGTCAGCTCGCCAAGGGCCTTCAAGTCCATATCCGGGGGAGGACATATGTACAGAGTGCGTAGAGACTTGATGTTGGGTAACCTGTTGAGCAGCACATCCGATGGAAGCGTCAGGGTGGATAGGCAGGGCAAACTAACAATATCTAATGGGATGCTTATTACAGCAGCACGACTTATTTCAAGTGTCTCTAAATGCACAAGACCACATATTCTTCTAGGGAGCTCTACCTCACACTCACTGCCAACAATCATCAAATACCTTAGTAGAAGTAGTTGGCTGATGGCAGTAAGGTCAGCTCGCTCGGAGCTGCTACCCAACATGATGATATGCAGCACTCGGAGATATTTAAACTGCAACAGCAATGGGAGACCACTTGTACTCATTCCAAACAGTGAAAGAGATCGAACTTGAGCAAGGTGAGCAGGAATTGCCCTGCCCTCTATTGACACTGCGCAATCTGATTCTGCAGCCTTAGACTGCAGGGACAGCCGGCGGACCTTATTGCAGCTGTACCCATGCTGCCTAGCGATGGACACGTAGTCTTCACCACTGTACGCAACATTGATGAAATTATCCTCCTTGCACCTGCTCAGGATCAAATCAAGCATCATATCATGCACCCTGCAACCCGTCACCTCCCTATAATAGGTTCGATCTGGTTGAATCAAACTCCTATTGATAAGCTCATTGAAATAGCTCTTGCCAACATCCCCCAAGTCTTGCCCACAAGAGCTCCTCACAAAGCCTTCGGCTATCCACTGTCTAACAACATCATCCCTGTCGATACTGTAGTCCTCTGGATATTTACCAAGATACAGGAAACATGTTCTAAGATGAAGAGGAAGATTCTTGTAGCTAAGGTTTAGAATTTGCCTCATGCCTTCCAAGCTTGGATTTGTGCCAAATGGGGTACCCAAAGAATTACGTATGCTCTCCCATTCTTGCATTGTTCTTGCCTGTTGATAAGCTAATAGGCTGGCTATAGTAATAATTGCAAGCGGCAAACCTCTACATTTTATTAAGATTTCGGCTGAAACTTCTTCATACTGTGAGGGGCAACCATCCTCAGATCCAAATACTCTTTTAAAGAACAATCTTTTTGAGTCCTCATTATTGAGGGGCTTCATTCTGTGAATGCATTGATGGTTGCTACATGCCCAACAAGCCACATCTTCCACACGGGTGGTTACTATCAATCTGCTAACATTACCATTTTCTGGAAAAGCACAACTAATAATATCCCATGCTTCTCGTTTCCACAGGTCATCGACTACGATAAGATACCTGTCAAATTATTTTTTGCAAATGTTATATTTACATGTAAATATAACTTATTGTTTGCACATGTTATATTTACGTGCATCATCATAAGATATGATTGAAAGTTTAAAACTACAAATGAAACAATTCAGTACAACATTATTTAACAAAAGAAGGTAAATCCATTCAGGCGAATCCGTGAATACCATGGCTAAATTAGCAGATTGATGCCAATCAAGTTTGGTATCACCAAGTAATAGCAACTAAATTATGTATTGTAAGTGGAAGGCTCATCAAGAGACTTGAAATGGTCCCAATTTTTTTTTAATAGAAATCTACTAACAGAGTAATGTGTCGGGTATTGCACAGAACAATGCAAAATGTGTTTTAGTGTAACACTTATAAGCATAGCTGACAGCACACGGTTAATATCATTCCACACATCTAGCGCACAACTTGATAGGTGTAATACCTTTTAGTGTTAATCATGAAGTATATTGTCTCTGTTCAGAGGTATTTATACCAAGTATATAGTTCTCAAGGACTGAAAAAGAACACTCTAGTTAATTACCTCTTATTTCCCAAATAGCATCTAATGGCGTCGATGATGTCTTGCACCTCACGAGCTTGGGAAGACTCATGTATGTTAAGTTTTGACTGTATGGTACTGAGTAGCCTTGCAATATCAGGTCTTTGCGAAACTGAAACGAATACCATGCAGTCAAATTGCTGTCCGATCTTATCATAAATCTGTTTGGCAAGTGTTGTTTTCCCAAGACCTCCAAATCCCACAATGGACACCACCATCAGCTGCTGCTGCTCTGCATTTGTCAACAATTGGACTAGCTCTTCTGTTGGGCCATCAATGCCCACAAGATTATCAGCCTTCTGGTAGAGCGCTGTTATGCGAGGATCAACAGCCACAGAGTGGGAAGCTCTGGAATTGCTGCATCCATCAAGCTCATACCTCTTGCGGCGCTGATTTGCCTCCATCACACGAGCCTTGATCTCGTCAATCTGGTTGGCAATCTGATGGCGGACACGCAGCGTCTTGATCTTCTGGAGGAAACCAGATGCATCAGCACCGTCAAGACGATGCATGAAGTCATCGATGCAGTCCTCGATGTCATATGTCATCTCCCTGACATGATTCCTCCAGTCCTTGATCAGAGGATCAAGCTCACCATCATCATCATCCATGCGCGAAAGCTTCTCAAGGAAAGCGCTCATGGTGGTGAGCTCATCCTTGAGGAAGGACACCTGCTTCCTGACCCCCTTGAGCTTCTTGAACTCGTCGCCCATGAGAGTGGTGAGCTTTGCAAGCAGAGGGTTCATCGCCCCCATGGATGCACTCACCACAGCCCCAGCCATGCCTTCAGCTTAGCACGCAGATGGGGCCTGTTTGGATCAAAGCAAGTTAACAAGTGATTCAATTCCAAAGGGGAAAAAAAAACCCCACTGTTTGAATTCACCTGTGGAACAAATGATTAGATGAACAGTAGTAGTGCTCCAAATCTTGATCCAGATTCCTTTCCTTTCACTTCTTCCCAATTTTTTTTCACCCAAAAGCAAGCATCTGCGCCAACCAAAAGCTTACGGAAATTCTTCAGTACGCACTCCCCGCCGCCGGAGCTCGAGATGCCGCGGAGGAGCTCGCCGCCACCGCGCCGCCGTCCCACAGCCGAAGGTCGAGCTGCCGCCAACGCCCTCCCCGCGCAGGAGGTCGAGATTCCGCCTCCCTACGGACGACGACGAGGCGGAGCTGGTTGCCTGCTTGCCGGAGGAAGACGGAGAGGGAGACAGGGAGAGTGGAGAGATGAACTGACTGAGCGAGAATAAAAGATCAGGAGCGAGATGAATTATCCACTAGATCTGAGCAAGCTTAACATGGATTTCACATGCATGCAAAGCTAGCTGAAAAAACACAAGTAATCCCATACTTAGTCATAGAAAGTGATAGATCATTTATATTACACACTAGTGTTCTTTGTTGTGTGTTGGAACACACTCCTACGCACGAAAAACGAAACAATTCATTAACATGTGATTAATTAAGTATTAGCTATTTTTTTCAAAAATAAATCAAATATGATTTTTTTAAAGCAACTTTCATATAGAAATATTTGGTAAAAAACACACCGTTTTTCAAAAAAGAAGCATGACAACATTTCTAACGCGAAACAAATACACTATCAAATGCAATAAATGTTATATTCAATGAATCTAACTTGGTGTTTTGGTGTTACTGATGTCGCTATGTTTTTAAGTAAATTTGAGAAATTTAACTCAACAAACATCTTATAATAATATAAAAAAGGGAGTAGCTAACAAGTAATAAAACAATAATAAATACTTCCTTTGTCCAAATTATAAGGCGTTCTCTTTTTCAAAAAAATTAAAGTCGACTAATAATCATACTAATCATCTATTATGCATGTTATAGCATTAAATTTATATTTTAAAATATTTTCATGCGATTTTATATTCGTTAGAAATATAACATAAAATAATTTAATGATTAAAGTATGTTATTGAAGATCATGGGAGGAAGTAGTACTTAACTAGTTATTTGTAGGGATCGATCAATTATACTACTCAGTGGTGTGTTGTTGTCCTCAATCAGTCATCAATTATGTCATCAATCAATTATTGTACCAATCAATTAGTATTGTACCAACAACAATGGGTCCAGATGACCCACAAGAGTAGCGCGCTAATCTTATATAATTAATTAAGCATGGTGTGTGGGCCGTGGCGCTCGACGCATTTTGGTTGCCGACATTTTCCGTTCGCATGCGGCGTTGGTCCGCGACGTCGGTCCGGCTCGGACAACGACTGCTAGCTCGCTGTTTGAATGCTCATATTTCCTGCCGCACGCTGAGACAACGCTGCTAGCAGCACTCTGAGACAACGTTGCTAGCGACGAGTGCAGCAGCGCCGATTATTTGAAGTAAAAAAAAGATTACAATATTTTTAAAAAGACTAATTACGGTTTTTATTTTTAAAATTAGGACCAACGCTTGTATTGTAAAAAAAGATATTTTTTATTTAGTGGAAGAGATATTCCATTTTGTTGTACGCTTAGACGGATAAGGTTTATCGATTAAAAAAATATATATTGATACTAATTTTTGCGTAGTTTATACTGACTAAAAAGTCTAATTGTAAATACTCATCAGTAATCTTGACAAATCTGAAAAAGTTAATTACTAATTAGGAAAAAACTAAAAAAGGCCTACAGCTGTATTGAAAAAAATTGAAAGATAAAAAATTAGAAAAAATTATATGGCCAACGCTTGTATTGTACAAAGATACAGGGGTAGGAAAAAAAATCAATTATATGGCCTAATTTTCGTACTTATGCGCGACAAATTCATAAATCATGTTATTAGCGAGAAGCAAACATACTTATGGTATGGGCTGCGAATGTATTTTTGATAAAATTTGACGAGTTATACCAACAAGTTGAGAAGAAAAGATTTTTTCTCGTTGCCTTGAATTAACCTTGGGAGATAATTAAGAAAGAAATGAATTGTCACATAATTAAGAACAAATGATTCAGTACAATTTATGTAGGACTTTAATGTTCGTAACCCATAAATAGAAAATGTAAGGCAAAAAATAAATTTGAGCCAACATAACATAGCGCTCACCTGTGACATGCAACATCCATAAATAGTAAATAGCAGTAATAAATACTCAATTTTTCAAAATATAGCAGCAATAAATACTCAATTTTTCAAAATATAACATGGCCGTTGAGAAAATATTAATCAATAAATAGTAAAACAGGCTATAACCAATTTATAAAATCGTGTTCAAAAAATAGGCCATAAAAAATTAGAAGGATACGAACTAACAAACAGAGAACTGAACTGATGTAAGTGAGAAGAGCAATGACCGACCACGCACCTACTAGTACTTATAGTATCCCTCATCAGCAATACGGTCACACCAGGTGCTCATAACTTGCTAATAGTTGCATACTACATGTCGTGGAAAAATAAATTTTTATTTGCGTTGGTAAAAATAAAACTAGGCAGACAATTGTCCACGGATGGTCGACAATATTTGAGAGTACACAAAAATTGAAGTTGGACATGCAAAAACATAACACGTAGTTCAAAAAAATGTCCAACTTATAAAATTGGTCAGTTATGACATGCGAACTGCATATACCAATTTTTATTACATTTACTGCGCAACTACTAATTAAAATTTGTACATAGATCGGGCGGTATATAACAACCACAACACATAATTGACGCATATTTGTAATATTGCGAGTAACATGAAAAAATTAAAACGTAGTTAAAAAAAAGTCCAATTTTTAAAAAGGCCTAGCAATGACTTGGAAACTATGTAAATTATAATTAAATCCAATATATTTTTCAATTACATAATAATTGACGCGTATTTGTAATATTGCAAGTAACGTGAAAAAATTAAAACGTAGTCCGAAAAAGAGGCCCAATTTTCAAGATAGCTCAGCACTGAATTGAAAACTACATAAATAATAATTAAATCAAATACATATTCCAATACATAATAAATAGATAGCTCATCATCATTTCGGAGAACTATTAAGCTGGTAAGCAACTACTGATAGCGATAGTACACCTCATCGGCAATGCAATCACGCAAGCTGCTCATAGCATGCTCACTATTTGTTGCGTAGTACAGCGGATCGAAAGATGCGTGCTGCGGGGGCATGGGATAGCCGTTGTAAAGAGCATTATTTTGACCGTAGTTCGGATCCGTACTGTCCAACCTGAAATTGTGCAGAGCAAAAGCAGCATGTATAATCCGTGTGGGAACACGTTCATCACGATAGTACGGTATTTCTTTAAGGATTTTTCACTGCTTTTTGACGATGCCGAATGTTCTTTCAACAATACCTCGCAATGAGGAATGTTGATAGTTGAATGTCTCTTCTCGTCCCTCGGGTGGTGGCGCTCCTTCGCTACCAAGTTGATCCCTGTGGTAATGGACATGTGGGTACGGTGCAAGAAATCTCATCCTACTAGGAAAACCAGAGTCGACGAGTAGGTACCTTCCTGTGTGAAAGTTGCAAAATTATTAGTTTGCATTACACGTCAAACTTGAAATGTACTAACATAAGCCTTTAAAAAAAATTAGCGAACAGATTTTACTGACCAAATAGGACCCGTGGGAAATTGTCGGGGTAGGACTACACTGCCTCGTTCAGAATCCTTTGGTCGTGAACCGATCCTGGCCATCCAGCATCGCAAAAAATAATTCTCCCATCGTGATCACAAATGACGAGAACATTTTTCGTCGTTACATGGTGCCGGTTCCAGTGTTGAATAGACGTAGATGCAGAAGTCACTACAGACACATGCGTGCCGTCTACAGCACCCACTGACTGGTAAAAGGGTTTGAACCAATCTTCGCTTAGAAGCACTGGGTGAGGTTCCGTGAAGTTGGGATCCACAGGTTTTAAAATATTCGTAGCCAGGTCATTCATAGCCAGCAAGACTTAGTGGAAGTACATAGAAACTGTTGAGCTAAAGCGGACCCACCGATTGTTGGCATCTCTATTGGAACGATTTTCACCCATAATGTACAAGAAAATCCCACGTTTTTCCATTGAACATACCTCGGCTGTTCCATCGAGGCCGTATGAAGTGATCAGGAGGTCATGTAAGCTGTGTATTTGTTCTGCACTCAACCGGAACATTGCTCGACATTGGTTTCGATTTCCCAATGTTTTCATCATCCAACTAATGCCGGTTTGAACCGGTATTCTTCTGGGTGCTCTCTCATTTATCTCCAGATTAGCAGCTAGTATGTCGATGATGGCATCGTCCTCGTCACTGCTAGAGTGTCCTCCTCTCCAGTTTGATCCAGCACCGTCAGTACTCATTACCGTATTCCTTCATAATTTCACAACCCAAAAAAACATCATGTATCATACATGTGTAATGCATGCAATTTACAAATTATAAAGCAGAAGCAACACTGGCTCGTTTTAAATCTGTAATGCAATGGAAGGAAAATTGAAGTTTTAAAAAGTAGCAGTGAGCTGGGCAGCAATGTGGTGCATGGAAGACCAATTTGTGAAATCACTGTACTGCACACATGCAAATGAAGTACTACTCCGCAAATATTGTATAAACTCAGCATCTCGTAGCAAATGTTACCACGCGAAAAAGTAATAAACATCAGGTTTATTGTTAAAACAACACACTACAGTACGAATGAATCAACTCAGCGGCAAGAATAATAATACAACTAAAGACACAACATGGAGCTACTACGTGGCACCAGAAGAGGAGTCGGCTCCCTTTCCACCAATAGAGATGTATTCCAGCGGTGTTGCTGCGTCTGGGAGCCGAACAAAGCAGAAGCAATGGTATGGATCGTGGAATAGCCAACAAGCAGCATACCAAACCGGACCTCCAATACGGTGGCCATCATTTTACACCACCTGCAAGCATGCCTTAACACCTGTAGCCTTAGCTGTAGCTGCCTCCCTTGCGCGGCTCTCCATCGACTCCATTCGCAGGGCTGCAAGCCGTTCTAGTGCCTGCCTAGTGGAGTCGCTGCGGGACTTCTTTGCAGACCCCCCTGAGCCACTACTCTCCGCTGCCGGCCTTTTCCCCTTACCCTTATCTGCACTCGGTGGTGGCGCTGCCGATGGAGCTGGCGGTCTATAAGTGCCAGTGAGCTGCGTGACGTCGATGGTCTGCCACTGTACTGCTCCTTGCGGTGCGCCTTGGGCAGCCCCCACGACGTCGGAGTGGTTGCCGACAACCGTGCGGGCGCCGAAGACCGCGTGGTGAAGGTCGATGTGCTTCAGAGGGTCATTTCTGAAGACGATCACACCTTTTCTCAGCTGTCAAAGTCATATGCATGCAGCTGTTAGTCGACGCAAATCAGTCATGTAAAAAAAAGGACACAGAGAAACTAGTATTAATACAACAGTGCTAACTGAAATTTAGCAGGGATGTACTCCATTCTTGGTTATGTGCACCCTACGATGCAGCAAGAGACTGGAGATTGAAAATAATTTTCCTTACATATTACAGTGTACACTACTCAAACTCCTATAGGTGCAAATCTCTTAACAAGTAGAGAGATTATGCAAGATGCTAAATACCAAATGTCACTAGTTACTAGAGTGAGAAGCTTTGGACACTGGTGGTGCTGAAAAAGACAGATTATGATGGCTATAAATTTTACCTCTATAAACATTTGAAGGAAATGTTAATATTACTTTCCTGAGTTTCTCAACTAGTAGCCTTAACAATGATAGTGGCACACAAGTTATGAATGTCCAGCACTCCAGCTGCAGGCTTTGCAATCCAGATAGCAACCCATATACATATCTAGTTTTCTCTACCAGATGACCATGTTTGGACCAATTTGTCTGCTAGCAGCCTGTTTCAAGCTTGCAACATAATAACTATGAATTATTGAGGCTCTGGGAAACATTTATGCTAATTACCTGAACCAATGTTGTGCACACCAATGTTGTGCACATAGTTGCCAAATAGTACAGTGAAACTTAGGTCACTACAATGCAAATATGAGTTTTTTTGCAAATAGGAAACTAAAGGAGTGGAATTTAGCCCTAAAATGTAATACAGTGTCTGCATGATCAAAATGCAACTAGTTGAATTATGAAAGCTTTACAGTTAACGTATCACTATGCTTTTGGTTTCCTACTACTGGAGGAGTAAGTCCAAACTGCTGCCCTGTAGTGCCATAAGTTGAACTGTTGCTATGCAAGTTTCTGGCCCAACGTTTCCAGATCTCTGCAGGCTCATGTACTCATGTGGCCTGTAGCTTTGAGTTTGCTGTTTGAAATTCATTAAAATACATGTGTTTTGCTGTATATATGTATCTATCTATGTCAAACAGCGCTAGAGCTTTTCATGGCACAATGTAATTGCAGGACATATTTCACAAAATAAATTGGGAACCATGCAAGAACATTAGTAAAACAGCATCCTTGAGGATCAGTGCTTGCCAGCAATTGTTTATTGACAGGAACCATGCAAGACCATTAGTATTGCAGGACATATTGCACATTGACGACATGACTATGAACCAAAGTATTGTGCTAACAATTTCTATTACAATTGTTCATTGCAGTTCATAACATGTCAGGCCACAAATATGGTTTGGAAAAATAAAATGGGCCTGTAAGGACGTACCCCATTTTGGCTTTTCCATCACAAATCGTCGGCGACAATGGCTGAAGTAACCGGATCACGACCAAGGCCAGTGGCCTGCGATTCCAGCCACACCCACAAGTGGAACCGTTTCTTACAGTCGTGCTAGATGCACTGCAATTTGCCTCGATTGACCACCTTCCTGCATTTTTCATACATTTTCTTCTCCAAGTTGTCCCATGCCTTGTTCTTGGGGGTGTTGGAGGTGACGTTGTAAGCAGCAATCTCCTCCAAGTAGCTCTCAAGAAAGACACGGACCTCCATATCGGTCCAGCGGTGACGCCCTTCCGACATCTACTATGGCCAAGTCAAGCTACAATGAATCGAAAAAATTGTGTGTGGGCATGGTGGTAATACCTTTGTTGCGTCGTCGTCGCGAATGACGTCCCAATTAATTGAACACCCGACGGTGGCAGAGCTCACTCGGCGGACGAACTCGACGACGGCTTTCGGAGACTTGGCACAGACTTTGCATAAGGCGTGGGCGATGTGCAGCACGTCGTCGGCTGCAGCCTTGGCGCTGCCCGTGTCGGAGGTCACGGACTCGGAGGAACCCTCGCCGGACTCCAGATCGGTGGCCCGAACAGAGATCGACACCGCTGGAGGGGATTGAACAATGGCCCCCTCCAATGCAGGCCGCAAGAGCTGCTGCTCTCTCTTCCGCTTCTTCCCTCTCATGTCCATCGGACGGAGCACGGGCTCAGCCTCAAATAGAGGTGGCGAAAAAACTCCGCCAGCTTTGCCGCCTTGGTGCGCTTCAAGTCGCCAGCATTGTGGCACCCGTGCGAGTGCTCACGGAGTCGGGCGGCTGAAAAGCTACCCGGCCGAACGGCCGCCGCTAACGACGCGCACAGCGAGCGCACTGGCCGGCTTTCACCACCCTCGAGGGTGACGCAGACAGGTCGACAGCACTGAAGGCAGCTCCGCTGCCGCACGCTGCCGCTACCTTGAGCCCACTGCTGCCGCAAGACGACACGCGGCCGGGAATTGCTGGGGAAAAAGGGGATTCCTCTGGTCGCCTGCTCGCCTCGACGACTGCCGTGGAGTGCGCGAGACCGACAGGAGGAAGAAAGGGGATCGAGAAAATGCGAGATGCGCTTCGCGATGTCAGGGACGGAAAATTTTCCACTTGCTCGACGACCGGGTGACGGCGTGTATGGACGCCGTTACATACTTAGTGACGGCGTGTATGCTTCACTGAACCTGGCCATCCATTTGCTGTGCGCGAGTTTAGCTTCCAGAGGACGGAACACACGCGACTTTGCGAACTCATGGTGACGAACAAACCCAAAGTACCTTGGTGCATGCAGCCAAGTGTTTGCTCAGGAGAAGGGCCATGAATCCAAAGATGGATGAGATGCAGTAGATTGAATCTTGTTTTGTACTGCCCAGCAAGATGATGCCGAGGCAAGCCCTCTGGCTCTCTCCTCTCGACATCATCAAGGCTAGTAGAGGCTATACTCCGCTTGTGCACTTCTATCAACCCGATGATGCTGCTGCCGGCGACTTCTTCGACGTCGGCAGGCTCAAGAAGGCCATGGCCAAGGCCCTGGTTGCATTCTATTCCTTTGCTAGTCGCCTCGACATGGATGCCGACGGCCGCCCAAATATTGACCGCAACAACGAGGGCACACTCTTTGTTGTGGCTCGTTTAGAGCTCTCTGTGGATGCCTTCAGCGACCTCAAGCCATTGCCAGAGTTACGGAGATTGTTGGTCCCCTGCATCAAGCCGCCGTCCACTGTACTCGCCATACAAGTTGGTGTGGCAGATTGATCAGCTCAATTGGAGCCTTAGGAATTAGATCAGTAGTGAAACCTATGTTACACGTTATTTCTACGGTTATCACATTAAATTTTCGTAGCAACGCGTGAGGTTTTATCTAATATATATTATTCATTCTTGCAGGTGACCTTCTTGCAGTGTGGTGGTTTGGCATTAGGGACGGCAGTACACCACTCTGCCATCGATGACCTTAGCATGTTCCACTTCCTCCAGACATGGTCTTACTTGTGCAGGGAAGGTGACGACGCTGCTGTGGCGGAGCTTCCCTGCCATGATCGCGCTCTCCTCCAGGCACGCTCCCCGCTCGTTGTCCACGCTCACCATGTTCAGCCCAAAGACCAACCTCGGTGAGCCGTCCGGCCCTGTCTCCACAAAAATCTTTGCCATCTCCGAGGACCAGATAGCCACCCTTAAGATGATCTGCAGCGGTGCGAGTGCCGTCAGCGCCGTCAGCGCCCTCGTTTGGCGTTGCGTGTGCGTCGCAAGACGACTTCCGCTGGATGCCTTGTCGCGGCTCAGCTTCCCGGTGAACATCCGCCGCCGCGTGTGGCCACCCATCCCAGACCGCTACTTCGGCAACGCGATCGTCACCGCTTTCGCGGCCACCAGGGTCAAGAACATCATATCGGGGTCATCAACGACGACGTTGGCCAAGGTCGCAGCGCGGATAAACAGCGTGATGGGCCGCCTCATCAACGACGGCGAGCTGCTGCGGTCGGCGATCGACTACAACGAAATGACGGGGATGTCGCACTCGCACCGGCGGCCAGACAGGGGCAGCCTGCCATAAACGGAGCTGCGGATCATCAGCTGGTTGCACATGCTAGTTTATGACATGGATTTCGGATGTGGTTTCCCGCGGATGATGCCCCGTGCAGAGTCAGTACGAGGTGGGTTTGTTCACGTCATGAATGCCAGGCAAACTGACAGTTGTGGCATATGCGTGCTAGCATGTTTGGTGGCTGGAAACATGGAGGAGTTTGAGCGATTGCTTTTTGCCAAGTTTACCTATGCAAGGATTTAACAGTTTGAATATATATTGTGGTCTATCAGTTGGCCGGCTTGACCATGTTATGTAATTCTTGTGCATGTTCTTTCCTTCTTACAGTATTTGCCATGTGCGGGAAACTAATTTAGGCATGTTTTGTACAATGATGCTATATTATATCATGATTTACATTATCAAATACTTTTAGAATTTAATTTACCAAATATTTCTAGAATTGTTGGAACGAAATCCAACAGCTTTGTGGGAACTGTGAACACTACTACAGAAAATGGCTGGCATTAATGCCAGAAGTCAACCTGGCACAAAACTTTTGGCACAAATAGGCCTAAGAGCATGTTGGTATTTTATACGGTCACAGATAAATTTGCATACGCATGGATATTACTGTAGCACTTCACCTTAGAGTATTCCAAGGGTATCGAATCACAGGAAACACATGTGTATATATAGGAACAGGATTCTATCCAAGGACAACAACTAATGGTAGGCTAAGGCTAGAGATGATTTCTATGGGTTAATTTACTAAAAGTTAAAAGTAAAACTCTATCGATTGCTTCGGTCACCGGTTCTCTCCTAGCCTGCCAAGCTGAGTCCGGCCTATGGCTCTATGATGTACTCGAACGTAAAGGGATGCAAAGACGGTCTACCTCACTTTCCGTGGAGCACACAACAAACGAAGGTAACCGATAACCTAGATACCACACATAAGTTATTGATTACTACTCTAGCCTCACGCAGAAACTTTCTTCTTTATCCAGAGTCCTAGTTCTAGGGCACTTAATAATAAATACTAAGTGACGAACTCGTAACGGTGGAAATATATCTCACTTAAGCGAATAAATTAAATACCATAAAGAAGTCTCAAACACTACTTTATTAAAAAAAAGCATCCACCGCTTCGGCGCTTCTCCGAAACTCTAGTGGAAGAATGTTGACAAACCTGACACTCCTTCGGACCTTCTCGGAGAGAACTCCAATATTTGGGGCACTCCTTTCGGAGCTTCTCCTCACTCTCTATCTAATTCTATATACTAAAGTGATGCTTAAAATATAAAAGTGAGTTGTACTCCACTTTGTTGTGCAAGTTGAAAGTGAGAGCTTCTCCTCCTTTTATAGTGTGCTATGATGGTTTGGAATGACAGTTACCACCCACAACCGCCATTGAGAGTGTATCCGAGACCTACATGTGGAAGGCCAGAATAGGAGGTGGCAGTGGTGGTTCGGCCGAACCACCAATTTGACCGAACTGTGGGTCCCACCTCCCAGTTGCTCCTTCGGTTGGGAGGCTGACTGGTGGGCCCCTATGCCGCTGCACCATGCTTAGACCCATTTTAAATTGGTTTTGACTGTCATGTGGGCCCTCCAATCCTTGTGCTTGCATATGATTGGTCGAAGGGACATTTCAGGTGTGTTTTCATCCAGAATTCACCTGCCACTCATATTTACCAATACTAGGAAATGGTTAGTAATAAATCCCCTATCACTAAGTTTGATATTATATTTTGTATTCTTTTATGCAAGAGTTGACGGTTAAAGTTTGCACTTAACTACCGTCAACAACACCCCCATACTTATCATTTGCTCATCCCTGAGTAAAGCTCATGGGACTTAGTAGAGTAAAGACTTCCTGTATAATGACACAAACATACAAAGTATTCAAAGCCATACATGTAGCTGTGAACTTTTGAAGTGTCTATCATGTCATCTTGGGTGATAGAGAAATGGAATGGTCTTGACGCAAATCGCCTTTACCTCTTCTGATGAATTACCTTGGGGTTTTCTTCTTCTCATAAAAACATAACTTTACTTTTACTCTTCAATTGATTTTCTCATATCGCTCATTGTGTTTTAATCCTCACCAAGGCATTGATTGGGGATGAAAATGGAGCGGATAGTTTCCGTTCGCTCCAGAATAAAACGAATACGAGTACTGTTCGGAGCGGATAATTCTCGAATAGTCTGGATACGACTATTTTTCCTTGGATACAAATATGAATATGGTACGAGAGTTTTCACCGGATATGGATAATAATACAGATATTCGGTGAACAATGCTATTTGGATATCCGCAGAAGACATGAAACATACCTTTTTTTCTAACTTTACACCTTTAACCTACCACTTTAGATTTTAATAGTAGCCGATCTTACAACACTAGTCCATACTATTAATATTATATAAATTTTAAATACTTTTTAAATTATACTATATGTATTTATACCAACAATGTTACACGTGCTGAACATAATTAGCATTTTTTAGTTCTATGATTAAACTTTTTATATAAAATGAACTAATAGTGTGTGTTGGTATTTATTTCTATTAGAAGTTTAGGTGGTTTTCTTGTTCCGACAAATATTTGTTTCTATATTCATGTCGGATTATCATATTCGATCCTTATCTGTATTCGAGATAATCCATAATTGTTTTCGTATTCGAGCTATTCGTATTCATTTTCATATTTGACAAAAAATATGAAAACGAATATGGTATGAGCATTTTCCGTCTGTATCCGCTTCGTTTTCACCCCTAGCATTGATGTTGCCTTTTCTTATCCTACCTTTCTAATAAGGCTTATATGGAGCTTAGGGTAGGGAATAAGAATGATATACTTGCATCAAATATTTTGTAAAGTCAAAAAGTAGATCCAAAAAGAATACTAATCATACAACCATGATCAAGTTCTGCACATGTGTGCGGAAAGGGATATGTATGTGGGAAGATGGTGAAATGGAATGATGACTCATTTTTGTATGATCCTCCTCCTAATACTTTTTTTGAGAACATGGCTATTCTCTATATCCCCTTTTTTTCATCATGCTCGAGAATATTTTGTCTCCTTATCTTGTGAACATTTTGATTTTCTAACATTGTCATAAATATTTTTTTAGCTCATGTCTCATTTGGCATGGATAGGAGGATGAAGAATCATAATCATGTGGAGTCTTTATTTTGAGGATGGATGATGGTGGATGCTGACTTTCGGTGTAGAAGTATTGCATGTAATGGTGGATGGAGTATTTTGCTAAACCTCCAGTGTAGAGGGAGAGCAATATATGGTGGATGTGCACAAGATCTTGATCATAAAGGCATAAAAAGAATCTAACAAGGGTATAAATTATTTGATCAAACTCAAAATAATAAAAGCAACATATGTATAACGTTTATCATGAAGATCGACATATGGCTTTGGTAGGAATAAAACATCAATGAAAAGCATGTAAAGTTATTAGTTTTTTTTATAAAATTTTGAAGGACTCAACAGAAGAAAACAAGGGTCATATTATCAGGCAATCTCTCATTTATCATTCACTTAGATGGCATTTGTTCCTAATAATATATGTTCACAAGCACAAGGTAGCATGCGAGTAATAAAGAGTATGCAAGACATTTGTAGGCAAGTCACATACTCTAGCTAAAATACCAGGCTCATTTTAAAAGTTCAGTTTAATGTTCATGCGTGTCCATGATACGATTTATCAAACTCAAAATTTAGGGAGATGAGAGGATAAACGTGCAAACCATCATGCAGTGAGCCTGGAGACGAACAACCGTTGTGCCATGGATGCTACATCTCGTCTTGTGAATGTAAAAGCGTCATGGTGTATCATGGACATGGGCGATCCTGGTATGTGAATGTACAGTTCAAACACATGATCACCCCCACACTTATTCTTGTACCTGTGTTGCTTCAAAGACACAAAGACTAAGTGAAAGCAAATAGACTCAACCGGTAAAAACCTGGTGAGTCTTTGTTTTATTCATCTTTATTGATAGGCGCAATTACAAAAGGGATGAAATAAATTAAAGGAAATAAAACAACCTAACCTAACGCGCCTATCGAACTCTAAGATACTAGGGAAGGCTATTGGGCTAAGCGCATGAAAAAGATCATCCTTTCCTACAGACTTGTACAAGCGTTTAAGCTTGGTACAAAGACCACGACGGAGGGAAGCAAGGTTGACTTTGAGCTCAGCGAGATCGACCTGTCCCTCTGCCATGATGTCTTTTAACTTCCTGTTCCTAGTGTGCAACTGAGCAATAGTCGAAGCTAAATGAGCAAATGTAGGCTCACGCGGAGATTTCTCTCCGTCACTCTCATACTCTCCTGCCAACCTCTTGATTGGAGGTGGAGAGAGGTGTCGTCTTATTGACGAGGAGCCATGAGAGGCCTCCACGTTCATCTTTTCGCTAGGTGTCAACCTAGGGATCAACACCTTCCCGCGTCCAGTAGGTGTTTGCACGCCCAAGAAGTGGACGCGAGACTTTGGCGGAGGACTTGCCGGTGAGTAGGATGCCTCATCCCTACTAGACTGTCGGCCATTCCCATTTTCGCGGTCGGTGAACTCTACGACAGCAAGGCGTTCACCACTCCTATGGGACAACATTGGTGCGTCGTCCCCTTGGAACAACCGAACATTGATCGGCTTTTTATGGCCGATCTTACCCATTGTTGGCCTTTGGTAGGGGCTGGACAACTGAGCAGAGCCCTCTACATCCTCCTCGGTGAGGGTGAGCACGCGGTTGAACGGGGAGCTGAGAGGGCCCTGGGTTGGTTTGGCCAAACCCTCCTGGTGGCCTCCCGACCCCTCGTCGTGCCTGACCACAGACAGGATAGCTGGGGGCTCCAGGATCTGGGGTTCACCGTTGGGACCAAAAGATTAGCGGGCTCGATTTTCCCCTCGAGATGAAAAGTGGAATTGGAGTCGGAGAGGGAGATCAAAGCTTTCCCAGCCATGATTTTGGGTGGGTTTTGAGGACGAAATGGTTAGGGTTTCAAGGAGAGATGGAAGAGGGGGAAGAAGAAAGCGAGAGATGGACAAATGAATTTTTGAATTGAAGATCGCGATGGCCTACTTCTCCCATCCCCGCAAATCCACCAAGGATGGCAAGGGGCCACTAGTAGGCCAACTGAGTGAAGGCCAGAGGCTGGCGGCGCCAGGCCTAGTTTGGCCAAACCAGGGGTTCGGTCGAACCTGGCGACTCCATTGCCCCATGGTTTAGGTGGGAAGCTAGGCTGGCAGAGCCCAGCCCAGAGGGCTTAAGTTGGGCTTTGGAATACGCACTAAAATCGACCAAATCCACTAAGTCTATTTCTTGCACCAACCCCTCTACTTGTTCTAGGAAAACTTTTAAATGATTACCATTTACCTTGAAGACATTACCTTCGTCGTCCAAAAGTGTGATCGCCCCATGCGATGAAGTGTAGATGACGGTATATGGTCCTAGCCACTTGCTTCGTAGTTTTCCATGCTCGAAGAGCTTCATCCGAGAGTTGAAGAGTGGCACTTGTCTCCAGCCTCAAACTTTTTTACCTTGATTCGCCTGCCATGTCATCTTTTTGTTCTTTCCTTTTACATTCTGGCATTGTGATAGACTTTATCCCTTCATTCCTCCAACTTTGATAGTTGTTATTGTCTGTGCCGTTCGGCTTGTCCTAAGTTCATGTTCCATGTCTGGATGGCCCAGTGCGCCTGTTAACGACCAAATTTGGTAAATCAAGTATTGGATTTGAAGATAGAACCGAAGCGGATTTGGAGGAAGCTGGCGGTTACCAAAACAGAGCAAGAATCGGTTGGTGACCGAATCGGCTACGGTGTATATCGGCTGGTGACCGAGTCGGCTATCGTGACCATCGGCTGAGACAGAGTCGGACGAGGATAGCCGATGTAGCCGATTCCGACGGGAGGATAACAGAGTCTTTGTCGGGTTCGGTTGGTGAGCTTCATAAGGATTCCCACGTACGGATTGAGTCCTAAGCAGGGAATTGTATCTATTAATTAGGATATAATGTTAGTTTCCTAATAGATATTGTCGGTTAGAGTTTGTATTAGGGAATTATCTTTAATATGAGTTGTAATAGGGATAAGAGTCATGTCCGACAAGGACATAGTGTGTAGTTCTGGGTATAAATTGAACCCAGGCTTGTGTAAAAGAAGAAAACGAATCAATACAACAATTTCGGCGCATCGCCACCTTTACTCTTTCACTGTTTTCGACGAGTTCTTGCTTTCGAGTTGGGCTGCATCGGCTTCGATCTCCGACAAGAGGTAAAACTTGTTATGGCGGCTTGCGCTCTCGGGATTAGTGCTTCCATCTTTATGACACTCTGATCCTGTTTGTGTGAATCGTCGAGTTATCATATATATTGTATAATCTGAATTGATATCAATATATAACTTAGATCGGTTGATGTCTGTTTCACAGAAAAGCAACCGATAGGGTTATATATCGCTGTTGATCTAGATTATATAATATATCTATCATCTCGAAAAGGTTTTCATCGACTTGATCATCTAGACATTATGTTTCTTTACATATTTGGTGCTGCATCAGTTAGGTTTGACCTACTAAATCATGTTTAGAACCATAGTTTCTAGCCTGTCTATGATTGCTAATAGAGATAGTGTCGGGGTTTCAGCCGATCTTACTTGGTTTAATTATCTTGTTATCTTGATATATTAAATCTGCCCTTTATATCGAGATATTAACTTAGTAAAATATATTGAGCTTGTTGTCAAATCTGGTTAGGATCATCTTAACATTAGTTTGACAAGTTGTTTAATATATTTTGTTCATGATAATATCTCTGTATAAAGTAGTATCGGAGTACTAGCCGATACATGTTAGATTTACCTAATCGGCTATGCTATGAACATGTATAATCTACGCTTTATAATATATTTAGACATAAGTGATTCATACTATCTCGGCGCCCTGTCCGATCTATCCCAATCACTTGGTTTAAATATATTCTGAGACTTAGATTATATTTTGTTGATATCGACAGCCGATTGAGTAGATTTAGCTTTATCTTACTTTATCTGTTATAGCCGATTTAATGCATCTTGCATCGGCTCAATGCTCAATGATATGTCATCGGCAAGCCAGCCGATCGGCTATCATTGGTGGATTTAACTGCGTTTTCTTTGTTTCTTATTGGTTGCAGGATCAAACCAATTGGCACACCTAGAACCCGAAAGAAATATTTGGACCTGCACTGGAGTTAAGCAGATCTCCCAGGCCAGTGTGTGTTTTTTACATCAACAGCGCCCTGTGCTCCAGCTCGACAGGTAAGTGGCATGTTTTTCCATATACAAGCTGGTAGGGTGAAATGCCGATGGGCCTCTTGTATGTGGTCCTATATGCCCAAAGTGCATCGGGCAGTTTGTTCTTCCATGTCTTCCCCATCTCATGTATGGTCTTATGCAGAATGTTCTTGATCTGTTTGTTGGATGTTTTTGCTTGACCGCTTGTTTGGGGATGGTATAGAGTTGCAATGTTATGCTGCGCCCCAAGCTCGTGTAAAAAGTTCCGGAAGGTCTTATCAATGAAATGAGACCCTCCGTCACTTATTACCATGTGCAATGTTCCAAACCGAGGGAAAATGACCTCGTGGAACATCTTGTGGGCGTGCTTGGCGTCGGTGGCACAACATGGCATTGCTTCCACCCACTTGGACACATAGTCGACAACCACCAAGATGTACTCGCAATCACAGGACTTTGGGAAAGGTCCCATATAGTCGATGCCCCATACATCAAATAATTCCACTTGAAGGTTGTATGTTAGGGGTATCGCATCGCGAGCAGTGATACCTCCATGCTTCTGGTATCTTGCACATCTCCATATGAATTCTTTTGTATCGTCGTAAATAGTGGGCCAGAAGAATCCTCTCTGCCAAATCTTTGCCTGTGTGCGAAATGCACCATAATGGCCTCCATATGATGCTGCATGGCATTTTTTGACGATTTGCGTGCCTTCAACTGTTGGTCCACATCTCCTAAGTAGGTCGTCTACACAGACTCGGTATAGTTAGGGCTTATCCCACAAGTGCCTCCTGCTTTTATAGATGAGCCTTTTTTGTTCTCCCCAAGTGGCATATATCCTACAACCATGAAGCTCACGATGTTTGCGTACCAGGGGTTTGAGTCTATCACCTTTAGCAGCAAGTCATCCCGCAGAAAGTCATTTATCGACATCTCCTGCATGTTAGTGATTTGCACGTGATAAATGATCTACTAGGAATTTTCTACTACCTTTTTATCTTTGATTTCAAGATCAAATTCTTGGAGTAAAAGAACCCATCTAATTAACCAAGGTTTTGCATCTTTCTTAATGAGCAGGTATTTAAGACCAGAATGATCAGTGTAAACAATAACCTTTGCTCCAACTAAGTAAGACCTGAACTTGTCTATTGCAAAAACAACGACCAGGAGAACTTTTTCAGTTGTGGCATAATTAAGCTGAGCTTCTGTCAACGTTTTACTAGCATATGCGATGGCATGGTGTTTCTTATCTTTGATTTGGCCGAGAATGGAACCTACAGCATAATCACTAGTATCGCCCATGATTTCAAATGGTAGCGACCAATCAGGGAGTTGAATGATTGGTCCTGAAATGAGTGCTTCTTTTAAGATGTTAAAAGATTTCAAGTACTCATCATCAAAGTTAAAAGAAGCATCCTTAGCTAACAAGCTAATGAGGGGTCTAGCGACTAAAGAAAAACATTTAATAAACCGATGGTAGAACCCCACGTGACCCTTTAACATTGGTGGGAGGTGGAAGCTATTGAATTACTTCAATTTTTGCTCTATCCACCTCAACTTCCCTTTCGAAGACTCGGTGCCCTAGGACTATACTTTTATGGACCATGAAGTGACACTTTTCCCAATTAAGTATCAAGTCTTTTTCTTGACACTATTGAAAGACTTTCTCTAAATTTTCTAGACAATGATCAAAGGTTTTTTTTGTAGACGGAAAAGTCATCCATGAAAACTTTCATGATTTCCTCGATCGTGTCGGAGAAAATAGACATCATGCACCATTGGAATGATGCGGGCGAACACAACCCGAACGACATCCGTCGGTAAGCATACGTTCCATAGGGACACGTGAACGTTGTCTTGCTTTGATAGTCGGGATGGATGGGAATTTGATGATAGCCAGAATAGCCATCAAGGAAAAATAAGGAGTGATTCTCTAGCCGCTCTAGCATTTCATCAATGAAAGGTAGCGGGAAGTGGTCCTTCTTAGTAGCCTTGTTGTACTTTCTGTAATGTATGCGCATTCTCCATCCCGTGACAGTTCGTTGTGGGATTAACTCATTTTTCGAATTTTCAACGATCGTCATGCTTCCCTTTTTAGGCACAACCTGAATTGGCTGACCTTCTCACTATATGGGACGAGATATATTATCCCGGCATATAGGAGTTTCAAGACCTTTTTTTGACGACCTCTCTCATGGCATTATTTAGTCTTCGTTGCCGCTCTTGAGAGGGCGCACAAGAAGGGTCTAAAGGAATGCGATGAGTACAAAAGGACCGGAATAATCCCTTAAAGGTCTTGAAGTGAGTAGCCTAGAATAGAGCAATATTTTTCTAACACGGCTGTAAGTTTGGAGGTCTCGTCATTAGAAAGTTGTCGCTTATGATGACGGGCGACACACCGTGCAACAAGGCATAGCGAAGGCCTGAAGGAAGAGGTTTAAGCTTAACCAGAGGTCGTGAAGGCGGATTGGTTTTGGGTAACTCTATCACCTTTCTAGGATCGTTCTCTTCCTTGACAAATGCATTGGCATCATCTTCGTGGAGAGATTCGAGGGACAGTGGCGACATCGGCTCCTAGATATACACACATGTTCCCTATGATTCTTCGCAGAGTACCAATTCGGCACAATGATGTCGAGGCTATCCTGGACTCCCATGTCTTCGAAGTCTTTGACTTTGATCTTCTTAAAGGTCATCCCATAGAGAAACTTTTTCTTAATGCACTGCAAACCGGAGTCCTCGACATCAAACTTGGGGAAAATGGCGTTTTTCGTCCTGATCTTGTGAACAAAAAATTCTTTGACAGAACCCATTCCCGATTCTGAGCTCCGCCAGCGTAGCAGGCAGCATCGGGGACCCGAGAAAGAGATAGAGGCCACGTTGGGAAGGAGGCCGCTGAGGACGGATCCATAGCTCCCCACCGTCGTCGAGGCCAGATCCGCCTCGGGGAGCTAAGGTGGCATCGGGGTTGGGGGCGACGGGGAGAGGCGGGGAAGGCCACGCGGTGCTAATGCCTGCCACCTCGTCCGCGCCGGCGCCTTCGCCCTCAACGCCTACTGCGCCTCCGCCAGCCGCGCGCTCGACAATTGTGCCTACCACCACCACCCACCCCATGCCGCCCAGGAGAACTGCCCCCTCGCCTCGATGCTCGCTGCGACCTGGAGAAGATGGTCAACAGGGTGGAGCTCGCCATGCAGATGCGGTGGATGGATTAGGAGGAGAGAAAGGGAGAGAGAGGAGGAGGATAAGAGGATAAGGACAGGAGAGAGAGAGTAGGAGGAGGAGAGGTAAAAATATGTCCTTCCCACTCATCCATCGGTTTGGCTCGGCTCAGTTATACGGGTGTCGATTTTAAAAAATCCAGCACCCATAATATATTATATTATAGGTATAGGCTTTTTAATTAACTAGCACCTATGATAAATTAAAGACGTTGGTTTTTAAAAAAAACAGGCACATATAGTATTAGTGTCGGTTTTTCTATAGAATTGGTACCTATAGTCGCTTAAAGGTGTCATTTTTTTGTGTTTTCAACCCGTGGAGGTGGGAAAAACACAATAGGTGTCAGTTTTAGCTGTTCCGGCTCCTATGATGCCGATCTCCATGTGTCTTTCTGTAGTAGTGCATTTTAGTGTGAATTAATAGGTATTTTCTGCAAAGCAACAGGTATGTCATTTCTTGTTTTTAATTCCTCTTCGTGTAGGTCGATGAAGGACTATTTGTACATTGAATTATTTTTGGCCGACTTTTATTATTTGTGGTCGTCTGATAAAATATCTTCAGAAGTTTAGATGGTGGCGAACCTTACGAGCCAATCTGCCAAAAAAATTTGACTATCATGCGTGCACATATATCATTACTAAATATCATCGTAGTTTTAGCACAGGCACATTACTAGTTATAAAAATTGAAGATGCTTTTGTCCAAAATAAAATTTTGATATGTCATTCTATTCTGATACGATGTTAGTGTGCGAGTACGTGATTTTTTACTTCTATATCTATCTTAAAATAATGGCTTCTGGTGGATTTTTCATCCGTCGTACAACTTTCCGAGGCTTGGGCCCCGCCAACATCACCTGGGCCCGCCATTAACTCACGCTTGCGAGCCCGTCCTCACTGATGTTTCCGATGCCCATCGGTTCCTCCATGATCGCTGCCCAGATATGCCTCCACTCCTGCTTAGGCCGCCACTGACAAAGGGCAAGCTCAGGCATGGCTGCCGTCACGAGCATCGGTTCCTCCACCCCAACTTCCTCCGCTCAGGTTGTCTTCACTAAGCTCCTCATGCCAACCCTTCCCACCATGCTACCGTCATCTAGTGCTAGCTGGTCGGCCCCATCGCCATGGCACCCTCTCCACTGCTAGCGCACAGAGGGATTCATCCTGTCGGGCCACCGCCTCCCTTGCTCTTTCTCAACCTTTGCACAGGCCACGGGTCACTGTTAGGCCACTGGTACTGCCCCGTGGATATCCGCCAGCCTCACTGACAGGGCCCTACCGCTTGCACCCCTCCCCAACTCCTCTCCGACATCACTCGCATGTTTGGCGTCCTCTCCCGACCTCTGCGCTCGAGACGCCGCCGTCCGGCCATCATTGCCTAAGGGGAAGGGGTGACCTCCTGTGCCCTGTGGTCCCTCACTAGCTTTGTCACTCTGTACGAGCCGCCACCAGCTGCCGCATGCCCCTGAGCGTGTCGTTATCGCCTGCTTGAGGTTGGGAGAGGGATGCCCATCCAGCCAGCCTGGTCTGCTCTACAGCCTCTGCTCCCTCTCTGCCCTCTTGTTGCGCTCTTTACTATGAACATGTTCTTCTGCCAACGGAAGAGAGGATAGATTATGACTTGGTCAAGGCTTGCTGTGGAGGACTGGAGGGGAACAGAGGATGTCCATGCACCACTATTAAACTACTGTTGTCGTATCTTTTTCTCTGCTATTACTCTTTTTATTTTCAAATAGAGTTTGGGTTTAGGTTTTCTATATTTTTAAAATTTTAATTTGATATTTTTTAAAAAAATAATCTTCACCCATTGCAGTACACGGGTCATTTTTCTAGTATAAGTTTAAATGTAACTTCTCCAAGCTGTAAAAAACAGGCATTGGAATTCTAACAATAATTCTTGTTTTTTAATTTCTATAACTCGAATTTAAACTTAGTTGTTATGTAGTAATATATCAAGTATTTATCTATCTTATCAATCTTTTGAAAACTTTTCATAACTAATTTAAACTAGTAAGAAATGAGGACATCTCATTAACGGGAAAAACTTTTCCCTTTCAAAAGCTTTCCTACCCTTACTCGGCTAGAATATGGGTTTGATACTCTTGAACTAATATGTTAATTAAGTGCTCATCGTTTACTAAAGAAAAAATCAACCAATGTCGAAATTTGTTAAAAGCTAATTTTGAAGATGATTTTAAAATATTTTCAACGTAGTTTCTTTTTAGCATTGTCTTTTAAGTCGCTAAACAAAAAATATAAAAGTTTATCCATAAATTATTTTTTTAAATCGCTAATAAGTCATTTGAGCTTATAACCAGAAGAAAGCATTCCATGGCCAAGCAAAAGGTCGTCCACGGACTCTCCCGTCTGTCCTTATGTAGAAAGGTTGTCGAGAAAGAGGACGAGAGAGAAGAAGATCTGCTTTCCCTCGCCAAAACAATATTGACAACCAAGAGCCGAAGGCTGGATGCTCAAAGGTAGGAGTGGCGAGGAGCGGAACCGTACCTGGACGGCACCTCCCTCTCACTAGCCAAGGCAAAGCTTGGCAATGTCCATGTGGACTATTGCCCAGCCCAGCAAGGAATCAAACATAAGTCTCCTCACATCAATTAGTTCTTCATCGTCCTACACACAATACAAACGCACTCTTTCTTGCAATCTGTTGGCACTAGTCCGACTTCGTGAGCGACCGATCTGGTACACGGATACACCGAGTCAACCTTGACCAGTTAGTGTTTGGTTTTGTGGGTAAGGGCATCTTCAACAGACTATCCAAATCAGGTTCTCCAAATAGACATATAGCCAACTATTCATACGTTTTAGCAAGTTAAACTTGTTGCTCACTTCAACAGCTTCTTTATCTACATTCTCCATTCCAAGCCTATGACAATGACACACATATGCCAGTCTCTCCACCATTCTCCCAACCACACTTTAATCCTCAATCATCCATCCTTTGTTGGAAACAGCGATGAGAAGAGGGGAGAAGCCAACGACGATGGCAGGCAGCGAGAGGATGGATAGTCGGGCGGTGGTGGTGACGGCAGCAGCACCAGCTGCGACGGTGTGGGCTCGCACGATGGGGGAGTCGGATGCGCGCCCTTCTTCCTGGGCTTCATAGCAGTGGAGGAGGGTGCCGTTGAGCTGCCTTGCCAGTGGCATCCTCGCCGTCGAACTGCCCCACCGGTGGCACCCTCCCTCCCTCACTGTCGAGCCACCACGCCATCGAGCCTCGCTGCCGTTGTGCCGTCTCGCCCTCGCTCCATCCTCGCTGTCGAGCAGCGCCACTGCCACGCCCTCACTCCTCCCTTGCGGTCGTTACGTCGTCTCACCATCGAGCTGCCCCGTCGCCCTTGCTGTCGATCCACGCCGATGCCATCATCATCTCGCTCCTCCCTTGCCGCTACCGCGCCATCTTGCGGCCTCATCACCCTCGCTGTTGAGCCACACGCCGTTGCACCCTCCTGCCCTGGCCCCATCTCCTTCGGCCACGGGCAGAGGCCAACACGGTGGAGCCTAGCCGGTGGCTGCCTGGCATCCTCGATGGGAAGAGAAAGAGGAATAGAGTCATGGGCCCCACGGTTGGCAAGTGATGTTTGGATAGCCAAATTTGGCCAGAGAGCGGAGAGCTTTGGCCATCCAGTTGGAGAGGCTGTTGGAGCACATTTGAGTTGCCAAATTTTAGCTTAAAAGGCACTTGGAGAGTTTAGATGCTTTAAGAGTGCATCCGAAGTGGCTGCCGGCCAGAGATTTTTTGTTTGTATGCAAAACAAGATGGGTATGTTAGCATAAGATTAATTAAGTATTAGCTTAAAAAGAATAAAAAATATATTTAGTTGACCTTTTAAAAAAACTTTCATATAAATTTTTTTTGCAAAAAACATGTCGTATGGCAATTCGAGAAATGTACTTACTATAAACAAGAAAGTAGCTAACCTGCTCAACTAAATAGAACACAACCTTAAGAGGGGGTGTTGCAATCAGACCGTTAGGTGAGCTTGTGACAGCAAAAATAAAGGTCACTAATTAAAGTAAAGGCAATACATTGAAGTTTGAATCTACCATCTATCATATAAGTTCACTAACTTGTTTTCTACGATCATTTATCATATGACATATTCAACGATCCAAAACCATCTGATAAGTTAAATCCGACGGCACCACCAGATCCACGCCTGTCCCACACCTCCCTCCGCATCCATGCCTCTCCCACGCCTCCCTCTCCCCCGACATCGGAAACTGCTCCGCCTTCCTCTTATAGACAGCCAGGTGGGCCGGCCGGGCTGGCACGGCCCACGGCACGACCGGGCACGGCCCGTGTCCTGTAGTGGGCCGTGCCGTGCCGGCCCACGTGCCGCGTGCGCGGCCCAGGCACGGCCCACCATGCTGCCGTGCCATGCCGGGTCGGCACGGGCACGACTTAGCACGCGGGCCGGCGGGGGCACGTGGGCCGACCGCAGCCCGGGAGGAAAATAGAGAAAAAAAAAGGGAAAAAAAGGAAAATATGGAAAAATAGGAAAAAAACTAAAAAAAAATGAAAAAGCAGTGAGGAAAATAGGGAAAAAATTAAAAAAAGGAAAAATAGGGGAAAAATTAAAAGAAAGAAAAAAAGGGAAAATAAAAAATATGATTATAATTTATTAAAAAAAAGGAAATTAGGGAAATAAATATAAAAAAGATGATTATAAAAAATAGGAAAAAGATAAATAAATATAAAGAATATGAGAAAAATGGAATAATGATATTTATTAATTTTGATATTACATGGTTGCCTCGTTAAAAACTTTGTCATGTAAAAACTCATATTTGAGAAAACCATGACAAAGAAAAAAGAGTATAGCCTATAGGTCAAAAATTATTAAAAAAACTAGCTAATCTTGTGCATCTGTATCGATGTATAGATCTTCGAACTGAGCAATCAATTCCAAGTTCTCTACGGAGTGTTGGGCACGTTCATCAGCTAGCTCCCAGTCTTTGACGATGAGCAGCATTTCCACCATATCGCTACTTAGATTTCTTCGTCGGTCCTCAATAATTCTTCCACATGTACTGAAGGCCGATTCAGAGGATATGGTAGAAACGGGCACCGTGAACACATCCCGTGATAGTTTTGAGAGCACGGGATATTGGGTCTTGTGATCATTCCACCATCCAAGGACGTTGAGATCTTCAGTGCCGGTACAGTCACTATCTAAGTAGGAGGACAATTCTTGGGTGCCTTGAAAAGTACCAGTTGTTCCTGCAGCGGAACTCCCAGCAGGAGTGGAAGAGGAACTACCACCCCAAATCCGTCCCCATTGTATTTTCTTCTTACCAACGACAGGGACAGGTGGGGGTCTTTCTAGGCGAAGTCCCTGAAACTTATTCTCGTACTTGGCAAATGTCTCGTATAATTTAGTCTTAACATCAGAATAATAGTTAGTATAATCTATGTTCATTATCTCTCCAAGAATATTCAACATATTAACCAATCCCCGTAATTTACCCCTAGGATCAAGAATAAATGCAAAAGCATACAGTATAGGGATTTCCTTCCAATATTTAAGATATTTTTGTTTCATATGAAAGACTGCAGCAAATAGTAGGTGGTCATTCTCATTTTCTCGTAATAAAGTAACAATTTCAAGGATTTTGTGCAACATTAAATTAGCAGTTGGATAATAAACTCCAGATAAAGCAACAGTGGCATCGTAAAATATCTCAAGAAATGCAGCAAACTTTTCTACTACATACCAAGTTGGCTCGAACATTATTAGTTGCCCATCACTGTTCGTAGCATTATTAGACTGCAAAAAAACGGTTAGTAAATCATTATAAGGCAACACATGCCTCAACATTAGGTAGGTGGTATTCCATCGATGATCTGTATCCGTGCGGAACTTACGGGGCTTCATACCCGATGCATCGCAAAATCTTTTCCATTTTGCAACTCGTGGGTTTGAGGCAAATAACCATGAGATTGCCTCACGCATAGAATCAATATGTGTAGATACTCTTTTAAAACCAGTTTTAACTATAAGATTATTGATATGACATGCACAACGTTGATGTAAAAGAAATGATTGACCATAGACAGAGAATACAGGTTGTAGAATTTCCATGGCCCTAGAGTTAGCAGCTGCATTATCTAGTGTAGTAGCGAAAATTTTATTTGTAAGGTCAAACTCTTGAACAATCATGGAAATTCTTTCCGCGATATTATCAGCGGTATGTGCAACATCTATTAATTTTAAAGCAATGATTCTTTTCTGAATTTCCCAATTATCATCAACAAAGTGAGCAACTACACTTATGTAGTCTTCCTTGGCTTTACCACTCCAAATATCAGATGTGATACTAACAGAAAATGTGCAAGTGTTAAATAATTCCTTCAGTGTATCACGACCTTGTTTATAGAACTTTCTTAAATCACGGGTCGTGGTTTGAGAACTAACAGATTTAAACCTAGGGTTATGAGCAGTTTGAATATATTTTTCAAATGCAGTTGACTCACCAAAGTTCAGGGGTAAATCTTGTCTAGCAATTAATCGAGTAAGAGATTCTCGTGCAACCTGAGGATCGTACTCAATATCAGCTGTTGTTGTCGCAATTGGATGCCTTGCTTCTTTGCACACGATGCCGCATGCCGACCCAAATGTCCTGTTCCACTTGAAGATTTTCTAGATAATTTAGTTCTGCATATTTTACATCTAGCCCACATTACCTCTTTACCGTTAGGGTCGGTCTCCTTGATCTCATCAAAATTTTGCCATACGGTGGAAGTTCTTGATCTCTTCGAGGACGTGGCCGTTGACGCACTCGTGGCCATAGTTCCTGATCCTTCTGAAGCCACCTGTGTGGTCGCAAGCTCTTTCGGCATCGGTGCAGAGCTGTTGCCACCTTGCTCCAAGCCGAAATTTGGGTCGTACTCGCTCATGTCGAATATCGGGTAATTCGGATCGTCCATGCTGAAATTTCAAAAATAACATATACGTAAATAATAACAATAATAATAATAACAATAATAATAATAATAATAATAATAATAATAATAATAATAATAATAATTTCTTACCTCCTTCAACTCTTTGTTTGCAGCTTACAAATAGGAATATATGTCTTCCCCGAGTTATTTTTATTTTTGGCAAAATTTAGAGAAATTTTGCCAAAAATTCGGAATACCGTAAAGTCTTAACCTACAACACACAAAATACCACAAGAGAGCACAAGATGGAATGTTTGGGTGAGCCAGAATGTTTGGGTTGGCTACCCTATTTATAGGAAAAAATTTCATAATTTTTGAGATTTTTTTCGTATTTTTTTGAATTTTTTCGACCTCCAACGGCTATTTTTAAATTTTAGCTCGTTGAAGTAGCCGTTGCGGGGTAACCGTTGCAAAATTCCAACTGAGCAACCAACCATAGAGCGCCACGTGCCCCGGCCGCCCCCCCCCCCGCCCACGAGCTGACACGTGCCCCCCGCGCGCGCGTTCAAACTTCAAATTCCCCTCCCCCCGCGCGGGCCATGCCGGGCTGTGCCGTGCTGGCACATCGGGCCGCGGCGGTGGCCCAGGCACGGCCTGCCTCCATGGGCCGTGCCGGCCCGGCACGCCGGCTAACGGGCCGTGCCGTGCCTGGGCCGGCTACAGTATGGGCGTGCCGGGCCGGCCCACGTGCCCCCGGCCCATTTGGCTGTCTATACTTCCTCTCTCCTGCACCTGCCGCATCCCCACTCGCATCTGCACCTCTCCCGCACCTCCCTCTCTCCCAACGCCGGAAACCGCTCCGTCCTCTTTCCCTGTCTCGCCGCATAGCTCTCCCCTCCCGCCACGCCATCCTCTGCCTCGCCGATCTCCTCTCTCAACTACCGATCTGCCCCAAACGAGTCACTAGCGACGCCCGTCTTGTCGATCTCCTCCACGCCGCCACCAATCCCGCGTTGATCTCCTTCACGCCGCCACCGTCGCCGAATCCCCTTCGCCGCGCGCAACCGTCGTTGGAGCGAGCGTCGTTGTCAGATCCTCCTCCACCGCCTTCCAGTCTGCCGCCCACTATGCCAGTTCCTCTCGCTGAACCACGGTGCCCGTTCGCCAGGGAGCCCTCCTCCTCCGCCGCCGTCCAGTCCGCCAATCCCTACGTACTCTCCGCCGCCATCTGCGAAAGTTTCACCAACACAATCTTACGTTCCTCATTCCTCCTGGTTTGGAGCCGTTGCTTTGGAGCTAGGCATTGGATCTCACAATCGTGTTGGGTTTGATTTATTTTTGTTGGGTTATTGACGCATCATGGTTTGATCTTGCAGAGCTGGCCCGTTGCTTGCCAACCAGGGTTATACTTACCGGCGGTAACCGCGCGGTTACCGCAGTTACTGCCCGTACCGCGAGGGTACGGTTACCCGTACCGCGCGGTACGGTTTAACGAAATTCGCCCGAATTCAAAAATTTAAAAAAAATAAAAAAATCAAAAAAAATGGTGAAGGTAGTACTTGATTTGTAGTGTTTTATGGTGAAGAAATTTCTCAAAAAAAATATTTATTCAAATTTGAGAGCAAAACGAAGAATAAATCTGAAAATTGAAAAAAGAAAAGATTATGCATACCGCGGTAACCGCGCCAAACCGCACGGTTACCACGGTCCATACCGCGGTTTGTCCGAATTTTTGAATTCAAATTTTGATTTGCAAATTTGTCATGGTTTTGCGCGGTTACCGCGGTTACCGCTGGTAACCGCCGTACCGCCAGGTGATGGTAACCGGGCCCCCGGCGGTAAGTCGAACCCTGTTGCCAACTGGTGCGAGGAGTACATGCTGTTCTTGTGCATGTGGATGAGGTAAGCTGCGTGGACGGATTCATGTGGCTGCTGGTTGCTCCAACAGTTAAAGCTGGTGCTTGACGTTGGTATGGGTTATTGGTTTAGGAAATTTGTGTGCTGAATTTTTAGTTTTGGTTGTTTGCCCTTGACAAACCACGGCATGACTAGGTGGCTCATTGAGCTTGTCTCGGATCACAGTAGAATTGTGTTTTCCCAATTTGGTTTTGTCACATTCAAAAAATAAAAGATAGTTCGGTCTATTGAATGCACCATAGAGTTGATGATGAACTATAGGGTAGATTAGGAGTTTTTTATGACTTCCTTTGGTTGATAATGAGGATTTTTATTAGTGATTCTTCCCTTTTGGAATAAATACAAATCAACCTAGGATCTTCCTGTATATGGAATAAATACAAATATTCTCCTTCGTGAATCATTCAAAGTTACTGCATATAACAATTTCTACTACTCAGAAATTTAGAGCAATATTGGCAAAAATTAGAGCAATGCACACTACAGGCAAAAATTAGAGCATAATTGTCCTGCTTCAGTTATTAAGGGAGAAACTTTCTTGAGTGGCCTGTTTGCTTTGGGTATGACCAGCAAACATTGGTTTTGGGTTTGGGTTTGGGCTTTGGGTATGACCAGCAAACATTGGTTTTGGGTTTTGCATATTGTTTACTATGGTGATCCTTCTGAAGTTATGGTTTGAATTTTAGGTTCTTTTGTCAAGGGTGAGCTTCTTTGCCTCTCAAGGATCTGATGTTGCAGAAGATAATGTGTTTGGGTAGTACAAGCAGACTGTTGATGCTGTCATGTGTATTCTTTTGCACATGAAAGATCATCCTTTGCAATCTCATGTTCATCTAATGGTCGAAGGAAGCAAATGCAGCAGCATTTCACGTGGCTTGCGATGATTTATTTCAGGTGGGCGGCTATACATTGCCGAGTGAAACTCACCCCAGCTGTCCAGCACCTGGTGGCGTCCGTCTTCCTCGCCACAGTTTACAGTGACTACATGCTGTCCTTGGGGAAGACCGAGCTGAGCTGAAGCAGGAAGAGCTTCGAACTAGTAGATCAGTCATAACCGTCTGTGCTTCAGAGAAATGGACAAGTTCAGAATTGTTCAGATTAATTCAGAGAGAACACAGATGTTCAGACTTTAGAACTTAGATGTGATCACTGAGCAGAGTTTTGTTTTTGCTAGGTTGATTATGTGCTGAGATATTAGGCCCAATTGATTTAAAAAAGACCACAGACTTTTGGAAACAAGATAAATGGAATGACTTTTTCCATGTAAGTGGCAGATTACAAAAGGACATTCAAAATATGCTCTTCAAACATATAACTCTTGAAAATATTGACAACCAGACCTGTTACACTGTGCTATGAAAATGAAAGGTTTTGCATTGTCAATTGTCTCCTCCTACAAGTTCTTCTGGTTAAGGGCAATTATTTCTGGAGTGCTTCTATATAGTTTACAGCTCTACCTTAGTAAAGTACCTGTCGTCTCAGATGGCGGATAATTAGTGAAAATACATTCACTTCTTTTCTATATAACGTGGCTCAAAATTCCTGCTAATTATTGAAATACACAATTCTTCAGCTAATATATATTTCCTGAGATCAGTAAAAACACAGGTTCTATTCCCAAGTTGTGTCTCCTGATACTACAATATCTATATACTCGAAGTTGCACGTTGTCCAGCTTTGCATGAGTAAATGCCATCTTTAAATGTCTGAGCAGTAAATTTTTATTCCATGGAACGGTTTTTTTTTATATATATCCTGCCTTCCATCTGTCTATTGATCTTTTTCAGGGAAAGCAAAATCAAGGCCCCATGAAATATGTACAAATTTATAATCTTGCTTTTCTGAAGCAGCCTTGCGTAATCACGTAGATCCGCTGACCACCCATACCACGGAGTAGATGGAAAGACCACTGTCTACCAGGCGCTCGAGATGATGCCTCACAACAAGTTTAAATTGGGAATTCAATGGAGAAGATTTTATCGCCTATTTTCTCTTCATCTAGAAAATCTGTCATTATAAGAAGCAATTTTACTATGTACTTATTTGAGAACTTCAAATTGTACTTTGGTGTCGTCGAGGATGAGAAAGTGATGAGGAATGATATGGTACTTGTCAAACATCTTTCGAGAATGATACGTATTTAAGTAAAATTACATTGCCACTGCATATATTTATTTTTTTAATAATTTGCGTTACCAAACACCAACCGTCACCATACAACCATGGGCATTGGAAAACAACTTTGCATCATGTTGCTTAGCACGGCATATTATTTGGGTTTGATCTAGGTGCACTACTCGGTGGAGTTGTTGGAGCCTCCTAGAAAAATGAAATTGATGAGTTATGTGGTATCTGGGAACACAAGCTGGAGACGTGGAGAAAGATTAGATATGTGGGGTCTGAGAACTTATGGTACGAGTTGGAGACGTGAATATAAATTAGCATGAATGTTAGATGTGAAATTCTGGTGATAATTTCTGGAGGGAAAAAACTGAGATTAGCTGGAATTATTTGTAAAAATTTATAGGACATTTCCTTTTGAAAAAGAGATATGACTATCCATATTCAATTAATTTATATTTTGTGCAGATACTTAAATTGAGATTAACTGTCAGATTAATTTATTACTCCATTTGGCTAAAATTGTTTTAAGTCTTCAGGATGCAAGTTTGACTATAATACTATGCTACAGGATGTTTATAAGATATAATAGATTTAGAGTAAATTTCACAAAATGGTCCAAGTTATATAAAACCGTAGTGTTTTTGGCACTTCAAATTAGATAATGGTGTGGTTTTGTAGAACTTTTGAACCGCAATACCCAAGGTTATGTGTCACATGTCAAAACCCTTTGATCTTGTGTAACTCAGACATAATATTTTTATTTAAGCCAAATGTACAACATGCACGTACACGGTTACATGTATATCTTTGCATGCTTGGTTATTCGAAGAAAACATGGCACGGTTGGCTGTTACACTTAATACGATAATTTAGCATCGGTCACTTAGGTCCTCTTTGTTTGGACTTTGGCTTATATGGTTTATAAACTAGTGGATTTTGAGCCTTGAGTTTAACGGTACAGTCCTACCTTCACTCCATATAAGAAAAAAACTACTCCAACCTATCTTTTGTCTTAACAACAGTATAAAAGTAATTTATGTCTTTAAAAAAACCAAATGAAAACACCGACGATTTCTTTAGGTTTAGACTTTTCGGCAAGCCTAAACAAAATGGGCCTAATCGCTATATGAAGTCGTTCCAGCGCTCACATAGCAAAATCCCATAAAAAGATATATGCAATGTTATATTACACATCTAGCTATGTTTAAAAAATTTATCTATTATTTTAGCTATATATATTGCGATTGTGAAAAAGATATTATTTTGTAATTGTTTGGTTTGCATTAACAAATAGTATCGTAGTATTAGCACGGGTAAATTACTATGTAAATATTAGGTTTAGAGGGGCTATTTCCTTAAAAATAGTAATTATAATATTCATCAAGTTATTAAATTGAAGAGAAAGAATTGAGTTTAAGTTATTATAAATAGAAAAGGAGATAGCTGAGGATCGAGAATTATGTTTGAGTTGTTACATATAAAAGAGAGCTGAGCATATAATCCTCAGGAGAGGAAAATGAATGGGTTTGACTGAAATTGAATGTAGAACCTCCGATACTAGCTAATTAATAATTAAGAATCAAATTAGCGCTACTAATGTAAGATGTTTTCGTTATGTGCTACATCAAACTTCTATACGTTTGATTATGTTCATAGAAAGATACAGTAACATCTCGTATTCTGAAACGAAAAGAGTAGTTTCCTAGGGCAAAACTGTATGTATGTGTATATACACACACATACATATATACTACCAGATATGTACTACATATGATACAAATATACATAACAGTGTGCTTCTTCGAATTTGATAACTCCTACTTTTGAATTCTCAATTTCTACTCTACAGTGTTCTTTGCTTGATTGAGATTGAAGAGATGTGGTTACTGAAAAATTTAACAGAGGACAAGCTTTCCATGCTAGTTCATGGCTATTAACTAATTTAGCTAACTGTCCTGACCCCATCAAATGTGCCTTCCTCTTCACAACTGTTGAACCAAGAAATGCATAAAAGGGATCACTTTTATATATACTTGCATGCCAGCCCAAGACCTTCAGCTTTAGTAACTATACTCTGAATCAGGCGATCGAGCCAGCAGGCTAGGAAAGCATCAAGCAAATGCATGTGATGTGATAGAAAAGCTTCTCTTTCCTACTCTTTTGCTCTTTGCTCTTCATGTAAGATACGCATAGAATACGATTGAGATTACATATATATACAGCTCTTTACTCTTTTTAGGATGTGTTCGGTACTCACTTTTTTCAATTTCTATTCTGTTGTTTTCACGCGCACGTTTCTTGAATTCTTAAATAGTGTGTTTTTTAAAAAATAAACTATAGGTAAGTTGCTTTAGAAAAATCATATTAATTCATTTTTTAGATTTTTGAGCAAGAATATCTAATTAATCATACACTAATGAACCATTTCGTTTTACGTGAATAGAGAATCAATTCCCAACTTGCACCGCCGAACACAGCCGAACCTACACAAGACAAGAATCATAGGGTAGGTAGCGAGACTATAAATTAAATATACATATGTTAGCAGCAGTAAGCATGTTCATGAGGCACAGGCACAAACCACGGACAACACCTGTTTGGTCTGATTTCAGCTAATTGTTAAGGTACTGCATACTGCATAAGTATTTTCGATTACTTTATCTCTATTGGTTATTTCTTAATAAGTGCGCACTGTTGCTATATAGCCCTCTATTTAATTTTTAATATGTGATGTACCTATTAGTTTTGGACATATGTTTAACCATTTGTTTGATAATTTTTTTTATAAATATGCAAAATATATATAAGTCGTGCTTCAAATATCTTTAACTATAAAGTAAATAATAATTATGTATTTTTTATAAGACAAAAGTGAAACGTGGTGTCAAATAATTTAAAAAACGGAGGGTACGTACGGTCTACATTATTTCAGTTCTTCTCGGAGAAGTATTGATTAGAAACAATGCTAAATTAATAATGGTTCTCAGTGGTAGACAACTATTAATTTTGACACTGAAATTCTTCTAAAGTGTGTTAATTTCTTGTTTTTTAATGTTTGCTGCTACCTTGCTAGCTTAGGAAAGGCGGTGAAAGCCGGCACAGGGATCAGAAGACTAGTCCAAGCATCCAAAAACCCACGAGCAACTAATATATCATCAGGCAACGAATCCTTGTCTTATATCTACATTATGATTGTCAATTGCTTTTGAGATATATATGTGCCATATTTTCCTAGCTCGTCAGTTTTTGTTTTCATATACATATCGTTTGAATCTGCTGACAACTACTAATAGTATGTGTTTGTTTGATTTATTTACGGGCCTATATATACTGTTCTATAAGGCATTAATGGATGATGGGTGTAGATGAGGCCGGGCTTGTGTCCTTTGAGATGTGTTATGGGTGTAGATGAGGCCGGGCTTGTGTTCTTTGAGATGTGTTTGAGTGTTTTACATTTGTCTTCCACCCTATTCTAGTATTCTTCCCCATTTGCCACCTATTATGAATTTATGATAGTCTTGTACCTCTTTGACAGTCACAAAACCCCTTACTTTCCTGTCCCTCCACTCCTCCCCAATGATAGCGCCCCATGCATCCCCCTCTCACACACACACTGCAAGATGTGCCCCTGATCAAGTATATCCCACTTTTTGTCTTCTTTATTCAAGTGCTTTAACAGCCACAACTCACATCCCTGACAGTAGGTTCACTAGTACAAAACTCAACATCGTGAACGGGCCATCTATAACGGAGGCCTGCGGCCCATCACATAGGCACTCACCTGTGACAAGCCAAAAAAATCCCCAACACAGAGCCACCCAAAGAGACACTGGAAAAATCCCCCAACACAGAGCCACCCAAAGAGAAACTCAAATATGATCCCAAGTCACCTTTGACGGGTTAGAGTTGAAGCCCATCACGGATGAGTCATCTGTGACATGTCGTAGGATGCCTCGCGCGCTGAGTCAAACCTTATCAGTGACGGGCTTTTATTTAGGCCCGACAAAGATGACCCCCATCGGTGATGGCTGCTCGTCTGACACTGATGAGTTTTCACACCACTGGCCACTAATCGGTGACCAGGCCCACCGTCGATACAGATGAGGGTTTTCGCCCAATGCAAATAACCCTATTCCGCACTAATGAATCTTCAATGAGGGTGACCACTTATGAGACCATATGTAGCCGTGCATGTGCCACACTTAAATCTAGATAGAGTAGTACATACTTTTTTAGTGTAATTATATTACTTCATCTAATGCCTTTCAACCTCGAGAGTAACTTATGAAATGTTTCTGACCTAATTTGTTATATATATAACAGTCATAGATAAATCCGCAAGCGTATGAATATTAGAGCACTTAATAATAAACACTAAGCAACAAACCTGCAACGATGAAAATATATCTCACTTAAGCAAATAAATTAAATACCATAAAGAAGTCTCGACCACATACTTTACTAAAAGAAACATCCGCCGATGTACAAGCGAGAGAAGAAGGCCGACAACTCCTGCGCTTCTCTATAACTCTAGTGGAAGAATGTCGACAAACCCGATACTCCTCTGGAACTTCCGGGAGAGAAGTCCAATATTTGGAGCACTCCTTCCGGAGCTTTCCCTCACTCTCTACCTAATTCCACATGCTAAAGTGATGTCTAAAATATAAAAATGAGTTGTACTTCACTTCGTTGTGCAAGTTGAAAGTGAGAGCTTCTCCTCCTTTTATAGTATGCTATGATGATTGAGAATGACGGTTACCACCCACAACCGTCATTAGGATTATATCTGGGACCTACATGTGGAAGGCCAGGATGGGAGGTGGCAGTAGCAGTTCGGCTGAACCACCAGTTCGATCGAACTGTGGGTCCCACCTCTTAGCTGCTCCTTCGGCTGGGAGGCTGACTGATGGGCCCCTATGCCGATGCACCATGGTTAGGCCTATTTTAAGTCGGTTTTGACTATCATCTAAGCCCTTCAACCCTTGTGCTTGCATATGATTGGTTGGAAGTATATTTCGTCGCATGGCGGATTTGTTTTCATCCCGAATTCACATGCATACTCATATTTGCTAATATTAGTAAAAATGGTTAGTAATAAATCCCTACCACTAAGTTTGATATTATATTTTGTATTCTTTTATGTAAGAGTTGACGGTTAAAGTTTGCACTTAACGACCGCTAACAAAGCACATGGATAGGATCTGATTGAACTCGTCTACGCTGGATGTTGGTTATACCTAGCACTAATATATGTCATCTGAACCGGTTTCCGTTATAACTGGCAATCTGTGCTAGTTGTACTTTATACCTGGCACTGATTTTTTTTTCAAAATAAAGAAACAATAATGCGTCGTTTCGGAATTTAATTATGCCTACAAAAATGGTAGTAACGATAAAATAGTGATATGGGTCGTTACATAGTCGTTAATTATACCTCACGTGCATAAATTAATTAAACATCATATTACTTGCAGTCATTATAATATCGAACGACATGACGGTGAATTATATTTTTGGCCATATATAACTATTATTTTGAACTGGCAGCCCACAAGTAAGTGAGAGAAAAATGGAAAACCTCCTAATTTTCTTCCCCCTCAGTCGGTGTTGTCAAGCTCGAATTTGAAGGCACCATTGGTAGAAATGAAGACTGAGCTACAGCTCTAGCTCATGGGCATCCTAGGGGAGTTGCTTTAAAATATCAAATAAATTTTTTTTTCAAGTTTATAATAATTAAAACTCAATTAATATATTAATGTCATCTCATTTTACGTGAAACACTTAAAAACACCACCTAAACCTAAATCCCTCGTGGGAGGTCGAGCTCAAGCTCGGATGCTTGAGCTCGATTCGTTGTCCATGTTGACACCTCACTAGGTCGTGCACTCCTACCGTTTTGGGCTTGCCTCTGTTGCACCCACGCTGTGTTGAATCAAAGGTTATTTTGATTATTTGATGATGAACAATTGGCATCGGCTTTCATTGGTTATTGGTTTTGATATTTGGAGATAATTGGATTTATGATTTGAGAGATGATTGAAATTATTGGACGGTGAACAGTATTTTGCTGACAGGCTTTGCCGGTCAGACCGGGCGTTTGTGGCCAGTCAGACCGGAGCTTGTGTGAGGTCAGACCGGCCAGCCCGCGGTCTGACCGGCCGACTTCCTGTCGGTTTCGGATTTGGGTTGTTTTGTTGGATTTCTATGATTAGTCAATGTCTACGATTTCTATTCGGTTTCTATACGTATGTGATACTGTTGTGTGCTAACAATGAGTCAAGTTTGTGAGAACTTGTGCTCGGATATGGATTTTGTGTTCGATTCATGTGTAGGTAATCTTGAAGCCTCGGGAGAGTATCGCCGGTGATGGATCGGAAGTCAACTTGGGAGAAGATGACGTCCGCACGATCAAGATGTCATGCGGGGTACTTAGGTTCAAGATTGATGCACGTGGTTGAGATGATTCCATATGGCATGCGATGGAGTTATTGTATGCGTATGGAAGTTGGAGTCAAATTTGGATAGAGTCCAAGTTTGGTAATTTTGATTATGTAAAGTTTGTTGCTGATATGAGGAGGTTTTTCTAGGGGATTAGGACTCCTTGTATGAGTAGGATTCGTGGCTAGGGACAGCTGCGATGGAGGTATAAATAGAGGGGCAGGGTGTTGCCTCTAGACATCGATTTTTCAGAGATTAGACTTGAAGAAAAAGCTAGGGTTTCGAGGTTGTTCGAGTTTTAGAAGAGGAGTGCTGTTGTTGCACTTTGTAAACACAGAGAGAATCAATAAAGTTTCAATTTACTTTAAGAGTTCTTCGATTTGTGTTTTCTCGGGTCTCGACGGTCTAACCGGCGAATCTACACCGGTCAGACTGGCGGCGACTGGGCAGTCAGACCGGAGGTGTCTGGGCGGTCAGACCGGTGCACAGGGGCTGTCAGACCGGACTACAGGGGCGGTCAGACTGTCAGAGCCAGCTATAGGAGATCACATCTACATCGGAAGAGGGTAATTCTAATATTCCGCTTCAAGTTTTGGTTTTTGGGTACACCAACCATTTACCCCCCTCTGGTTGGCTTGGTTAGTGGGATTCGATCTTACAAGTGGTATCAGAGCCTTGTTTTTCTTCTTTGGATTTTTACCGATCTAAAGTTTTTAAGCCATGGCTGACAAGTTTTCAACCAAGCCACATGTTTTCAATGGTGTCGATTTTCCTTATTGGTGTGACAAGATGCAATCTTATATTATGGCTCAAGATTATGACATTTGGCTTAAGGTTGCTCAACCCTATGAAATTCTAGATCAAATTAACACTACTGCTTTGAAAACTGAGTTTGAAAATAATTGCAAAGCTAGAAATATTTTATTGAGTGGAATTTCTCGCTCGGATTTTGATCGAGTGTCACATCTAAAAACTGGCAATGAAATTTGGAATGCTTTACGTAATTTTCATCAAGGTACTTCCAACATTAAAGAATTACGTAAAGATCTTTTCAAAAAGGATTACATAAAATTTGAGATGAAACCTGGAGAAGCTTTAGATGATTATCTTGCTAGATTCAATAAGATTTTGAGTAATCTTCGATCTGTGGATTCTTCTTATGATGTTAATTACTCTCAATCTGAAGTTTCTCGCCACTGTTTGAATGGTCTTGATATGTCAATTTGGGAGATGAAAGTAACTTCGATTCAAGAATCAGTTGATATGTCTTGCTTGACTTTGGATTCTCTTTACACAAAACTCAAAACTCATGAGATGAATATTCTTTCTCGAAAGGTTGATTATAAGTCAAATGCTTTGGTTTCTTCATTGGATCTTGGTGCTTCTTCATCGAACTCTATTTCTCTTTCTTCCATTAATGCCTTGTCCAATGATCAACTCGAATCATTCGAGGAGGAGGATTTGGCTTTGGCTATTAACAAGTTGTCTCGAACTATGAACAATGTTAGGTTGAAGAAAAGAGGAGGTCGAATTCGATGCTTTGAATGTGGGGAGCTTGATCACATTCGCTCACATTGTCCCAAGTTGGGGAGAGACAAGAAAGATGACAATGGAGCCAAGACCAAGGACAACAAGCCCGTTACAACATTCAAGGGAAGACCAAGGACAACAAGCCCATTACAACATTCAAGGGAAGAAGATCCAAGGAGGCTCTCAAGAAGGTGCTAAATCAAGTCTACGCCGCTTTTGAACTGGCAAGTGATGTTGATAATGAGAGCGACGAAGAAGACAAAGACAAGAACATCTCTGGACTTTGCCTCATGGCTCGTGGAGATTCTGAGTCGGAATTTGAAGACAATGAGGTAAGCTCATCTATTGAAGTTATTGATGAGATAGTTTCCACTTTTACTCTCAAAAATAAAAAATGTGAGAAAAGGATCAAAAAGCAAGAATTTATAATTGAATCTCTAAAGTCTGAAATTGCTAGATTAAAATCTCTTATTCCTGTGACGATGACTGCAAAAAATTATGAGATTTTAATGCATGAAATTTCAAAAGTTAGAGATATTAATTTTGATCACAATTTGAGATTTAAGTCTTCCTTTGCTCTTAGTTTTGCTATGCATACACGCACTTTGGATGAGTTGTTTTTAACCAAAAATTTGTTGAAAAAATATCAAGTTGCGTTTCATGCAAGTGTGATGTTTAACATGATATGTGCTAAAAGGTTAAAACAACAACATAATGTTTTTAATTGCTTAACATGTACTCTAAACAAGATGAAACTAAAAGATGCATTAGGTCGTGTTGAGTACATGGAAAACATTGTAAAAGCTGATGAAGTGCTTTCATGCCCCAAGTGTAGAAAAGGTAAAGGTGTCATGATAGATTGTGAAATTTGTTCTAAATTGGAAAAAGAAGTTTCTTATTTGAAAAGCTCTTTGAAAAAGTTTTCTGAAGGAGAAAAGAAACTAAACATGATTTTGGATCAATCTAAAGTGACTACTTACAATAAGGGAATTGGCTTTAATTCATATGACTATTTCACCAAAAATAAATCTGAGACGTTTCAAGATGGAGAATTGCAAGCCAATTTCTACACCTATTAGTTCTACGGCAGTTTTGGATCCCGATGAAGATGGTGAAGCTGTGGATTAAAAGGAGTATAGAAACATGATTGGATCTTTGTTATATCTTACTGCTTCTAGGCCAGACATACAGTTTGCTGTGTGTTTGTGTGCACGCTTTCAAGCTTCTCCACGTGCTTCACATCGTCAAGCGGTCAAGCGCATCATGAGGTATTTACGTCATACACTTGAGTTTGGAATTTGGTATTCTACTTCATCTTCTATTTGCTTAAGTGGATATTCAGATGCTGATTTTCCTGGTTGTAGAATTGATAGAAAAAGTACGAGTGGAACATGTCTTTTTCTTGGTACTTCATTAATTGCATGGTCTTCTAGGAAACAATCTAGTGTAGCCCAATCAACCGCTGAATCTGAATATGTTGCTGCTGCTAGTTGTTATTCACAGATTCTATGGCTTATTTCAACTTTGAAAGATTATGGTCTTGTTTCGGAAAAGATTCCTTTGTTTTGTGATAATACAAGTGCCATTAACATTGCTAAGAATCCTGTTCAACACTCACGCACGAAGCACATTGATATTCGTTTTCACTTTTTGAGGGATCATGTTGAAAAAGGGGATGTTGAGTTGACATTTGTGGAAACAAAGTTACAACTTGCGGATATTTTTACAAAACCATTGGATACTTCTCGTTTTAATTTTCCTCGTGGCGAATTAGGAATAATTCATCCTTTTGGCATGATTTGAGGGGGAGTTTTTGTGCTCTTTGTTTTATCAAGCAAAAATTTAATAAAAAATTGAAAAATTGAAAAAAGAGAGCTTTGTCTTATGCATATTGTTTATTCTTGTGCATGGTAGCAATTATATGTGTCGGTGACATGGGACCGAGGGTATCATGACTAGAGGCTTGAGTGGCCGCTGTCGCCCACGTGGCCCAACCCCCTCGGGGGGGTCGGGCCCGAGGGTGACGTGGCCACCCCTCCCTCTGTCTCCCCGAGGGGTCAGGCCGCTCCCGCTTCGGCCCCGAGGGCTGGGGCGCCCCGACCCCCTGTGATTTTGGCGCCACGTGTGTGGGTTAGATGAGCACAGCAGGGCTCACCTAACCGCATTTATAGCGGATCAGACGAGCGCGCCACGCCGCATTTAATGCGGCGCAGCGCACGCTTATCCGGTCCGTGACTGGTCGCGGTGTGTGACCGGTCACAGACCGGTCAGATCGCGGGTTAGGTGGCGACAGGCGGCCTATGGCACGCCTCGCCCCGTCCCGTCAGAATGATGAGAGCCTCCTGGCTCTCGTCCCTAGCCGGAGCCGGCGTGCTAACTCCTGGAGTTGGTATGTCAGTCCCGGTCAGATCCATTCCAGACTTCAGCGCAAGCATGGCAAGGAAGTCGCTTGCCATTTAGTGAAGGTTGAAACGGGCGTCCACCGGAAGAGCTGGCGAGCGGGGCAGGAGGCCTGTACCGTGCCAGTCAGAGGTCACTTCCGGCTGTAGACTAGCCCTGATTGTAAAAAGAATGTTTTCTTTCTTAGGCAGCTAGAGGCCCATGTGGTGACCCCTTGCCAGATAAAAGGAGGCCCAGGCCTAGGAAAGAGGGGGGGACTCCGGCCGATACGCTCTAGAGGCCGAACTCTCTTTGTATGGTTGGAGACTCTCAGATCCACCAGAACACAGGAGTAGGGTGTTACGCTTCTCAGCGGCCCGAACCTGTCTACGTCGCCCGTGTTTTGTGCGTTTCCTCTTTCGCTGACGTTCCTTAGATCGAGGGCGAAGAACCTCACTTAGAGCCCCCGGCCGAACCGGCAAAGGGGGGCCCGCGCGGTCTCCCGGTGAGGAGCTCCACGCTCCGTCATCTGGCGCGCCAGGTAGGGGGCGCGCGTGTCTTTCTAAGCCCTCATCCTTTTTCGTGTGGGCCAAGCTTCGCCCGCTCAGCCCTATGGCCGAACGGGCAGTGGCGCACAGCCTCTCTCCGAGCGCTAGCGGTGATGACGGGGAGCAGAACCCGCGCCGTCGGGCTCGCACCCCGCTGTCCCCCTCTCGCCGAAGTCTTGGGCGGGGGAAGGCGCTCGAGGAGGTCGAAGGATCCGCGACCTCGCCGCTCGCGGGCGACGGGGGAGGACGGCGAGGCGGGGCGCGTCGCCACCTCGTCTACGGCGACGGCGGCACGCCCCAGGGTGCGCTGCAGGCTGTGGGCACGCTCCTGCGTCACCCGCCCGTTGTCCCCGATCCAGAGACTCCAGCCCGGCGTTGGCTGGATGACGTGGCCAACTTGGTCACGACGGCGCAGCAGCGCCTGGGCGCCGGCGGGCGGTCCTCCGCCGCCGGCACCTCTGACGCTGCCGCCGCCGGCTCCATGTCGTTGAGGCGGAGGGCACGGCGAACGACGGCCGATACACGCCGTTCGTCCGTCGTTCCCTCGTCAACGCCTCCGACCCATGAAGATGTGCGTGGGGGGCCGGATGCCCGGCTCGATATCGAGCGCCGGCGCGACACTCGTCGTGCTGCCCGCGCAACGGAGGGCGCCTCCTTGACCGGAGCGCCGCTTCGGTCCGGTCACGAGGGCCGACCCCCCGTGTCCCCGGTTGGCGGTGCCGGCTGTCGAGCCTTTGTGGCGAGCCTTCGGAATGTCCGTTGGCCCCCAAGGTTCCGGCCCACCATCACCGAAAAATACGACGGAAGCGTCAACCCCGCCGAGTTTCTCCAGATCTACACGACCGGGATCGAGGCCGCGGGGGGTGACGACAGGGTCATGGTGAATTTCTTCCCCATGGCCCTGAAGGGTCAGGCGCGGGGTTGGCTAATGAACTTGCCACCCGCGTCGGTTCACTGTTGGGAGGATTTGTGCCAGCAGTTCACTATGAACTTTCAGGGCACATATCCGCGCCCAGGCGAAGAAGTGGACTTGCACGCGGTACAGCGGAGGGACGATGAGTCCCTTCGCTCGTACATTCAGCGGTTCTGTCAAGTCCGCAACACCATACCGTGCATCCCCGCACACGCGGTGATCTACGCATTCAGGGGGGGCATGCGGCACAACCGCATGCTCGAGAAGATCGCCTCCAAGGAGCCCCAGACCACCGCGCAGCTTTTTGAGCTCGCGGACCGTGTGGCTCGCAAGGAGGAGGCCTGGACCTGGAACACCTCCGGCTCTGGCGTGGCGGCTCCGGCCGCCCCCAGGTCCGCCGCTCGATCTGGGCGACGAGATAGGAGGAAGAAGAAGAGGTCGGCCCGTTCCGACGACGAGGGACATGTCCTCGCCGTCGAGGGCGTTGCGCGGGCCCCCCAGAAGGGGAGGCCTGCGAGCGACAAAAAGAAGGAGGCCGGCGTTCCCAGCAGGGAGCGCCCGACCAGCAAATGGTGCACCGTGCACAACACCTCCCTCCACGACCTCGCGGACTGCCGCACGGTCAAAAGTTTGGCTGAGCGGACGAGGAAGTGGGAGGAGGAGAAGAGGCAGGAGCGCCGTGAGGGCAAGGCCCCGGCGGCTCCCACCGGCAACCGGCGAGGTGAGGCCAAGCAGAAGGCCCCCGCCGAGGGCATCGACGATGGCGACGATGACCTGGGCTTTCAGGAGCCTGAGGCCACCGTCGCCACCGTCGATGGGGGAGCGTGCGCTCACGCTTCTCGCCGGAGCCTCAAGGCCATGAAGCGCGAGCTTCTGGCCACGGCCCCTACCCATGAGGCGACGCGACGGGCGCTGTGGTCGGAGGTTGCCCTCACCTTCGACCAGACCGACCACCCGTCGTGCGTTGCCCGGGGAGGACAGATCACGATGGTGGTTTCCCCCACCGTCTGCAATGTGAAGTTGGGGCGTGTCCTCGTAGACGGGGGCGCAGCCCTCAACATCCTTTCCCCCGCAGCCTTTGATGCCATCAAGGCTCCGGGGATGGTGCTCCGGCCGTCCCAGCCGATCATCGGCGTGACGCCAGGGCACACCTGGCCGCTGGGTCATATCGACCTCCCGGTCACCTTCGGTGGTTCCGCCAACTTCCGCACGGAGCGGGTGGACTTCGATGTGGCGAACCTCAGTCTGCCCTACAACGCGGTCCTGGGGAGGCCCGCGTTGGTGAAGTTCATGGCGGCGGTCCACTACGCCTATCTCCAGATGAAGATGCTGGGCCCCGGTGGCCCCATCACCGTCCATGGCGACCTCAAAGTCGCGCTTGCTTGTATGGAGCAGCGCGCGGACCACCTCACCGCGGCGTCCAAGCCCGCGGGTGGCGACGAGAGGCTCAGCACCTCCGTCTCGGCCGCCCCGAGGCAGCGGATGGTCACGTGCAACGAGGTCCCGGTCAAGGAGGTTACCCTGGGCGACGGCCCGTCCAAGACCACACGAATCGGTGGTCTCCTGGACGACAAATAGGAAGACGCGCTCGTCTCCTTCCTGCGGGCAAACGCCGACGTCTTCGCCTGGAGACCGGCGGATATGCCCAGGGTCCCCAGGGAGGTGATTGAGCACCGTCTCGCCGTGCGGCCGGGTGCAAGGCCGGTCCGGCAGAAAGTGCGGCGGCAGGCCCCGGAACGCCAAGCCTTCATCCGCGAAGAGGTGGCGCGACTTCTGGAGGCCGGATTCATCCGTGAGGTCATCCATCCGGAGTGGCTGGGGAACCCGGTCGTCGTCCCCAAGGCGAACGGCAAGCTTCGGATGTGCATCGACTACACCGACCTCAACAAGGCATGTCCTAAGGACCCTTATCCCCTGCCACGCATAGATCAGATTGTCGACTCCACCACGGGGTGCGACCTTTTGTGTTTTCTAGATGCATACTCTGGTTATCATCAGATTCGCATGGCTAGGGAGGATGAGGAGAAAACTGCATTCATTACCCCCATAGGAACTTATTGTTACACGACAATGCCTTTCGGGTTAAAGAATGCAGGTCCTACTTTTCAACGTACTACTCGAATTTCTTTGGGTAGTCAGATAGGACGCAATGTTGAGGCCTATGTCGATGACTTGGTTGTGAAGACACGCAACCAAGAGACCTTGCTCTCGGATTTAGCGGAAACTTTCGAAAGTCTCCGCTCCGCCCGCATAAAGCTGAACCCCGATAAGTGTGTGTTCGGCGTGCCTGCGGGCAAGCTTCTCGGGTTTTTGATCTCTGCCCGAGGCATCGAGGCCAACCCCGAGAAGATACGAGCTATAGAGTGGATGCGCCCCCCCAGCAAGCTTAGGGACGTGCAGTGCGTCACCGGCTGCATGGCCGCTTTAAGTCGATTCATATCGAGGCTGGGAGAGAAGGCGCTACCCCTATTTAAGCTCCTCAAACGCTCTGGGCCATTTACCTGGACGGAGAAGGCTGAGCGGGCTCTCACCCAATTAAAGGTGTACCTCAGTTCTCCCCCAGTCCTGGTCGCCCCGGAGCCAGATGAGCCGTTGCTACACTACCTGGCGGCAGCCCCGCAGGTGATCAACGCGGCGTTGGTCGTGGAGCGCGGCAAGGACAACCCTCGCTCCGCGCTCCCCCACCCTGTGTCGACTCGACCCGGGAGAGAGCAGGGAGGAGGGGCCCCCGAGCCGAACGGCGGCCTAAGGCCCCCGACGACCGGAGCTGGCCCTCCGCCTGCTTGTCCGACGGTGCCAGGCGCCCCCGACCCCCAGGATGGCCCCGGGGCCACTGCGGGAAGGCCGCGCCTGTCGCCCTCCGACCCCGAGGTCGTCGGCACAGAAGCCAAGTACGCCCCGCACGGCCTCTCGGACGAAGAACGCCCTGGAGATGTGGCCCCTGGCAAAGAGGACAGGCCCCGCCGAAAGGTGCAGCGGCCCGTCTACTTCGTTAGCGAGGCCCTCCGGGACGCCAAGACCCGATACCCTCAGGCCCAGAAGATGCTTTACGCAATTCTGAGGGATTCGAGGAAGTTGCGCCATTATTTCCAGGCGCATCAGGTCACGGTGGTTACGTCTTACCCCCTCGGCCAAATCTTGCATAACCGAGAGGGCACTAGACGGGTGGTGAGATGGGCAATCGAACTCTCTGAATTCGATTTGCGCTTTGAACCACGCCACGCGATCAAGAGCCAGGCCCTCGCCGACTTTGTGGCGGAGTGGACCCCGGCTCCCGAGCCCGTCTCCGCCCCCGAGGCCAGCACGGGCCCCTCGCAGCTGCCCCACACCGCCTACTGGGTGATGCAGTTCGACGGCTCCCTGTCTCTTCAGGGCGCCGGTGCAGGGGTCACTTTGACCTCGCCGAGCGGAGACGTCCTCCGATATCTGGTCCGCCTCGACTTTCGGGCGACCAACAATATGGCAGAGTACGAGGGACTCCTTGCGGGACTCAGAGTGGCGGCTGGACTGGGGATCCGCCGCCTCCTAGTGTTAGGCGACTCCCAGTTGGTCGTTAACCAGGTCTGTAAGGAGTACCGGTGCTCTGACCCGCAGATGGACGCCTACGTCCGCGAGGTGCGGCGTATGGAGCGCCATTTCGACGGGATAGAGCTTCGGCACGTGCCCAGGCGGGATAACACGGTCGCCGACGAACTCTCAAGGCTCGCTTCCTCGCGAGCCCAGACCCCACCGGGCGCCTTTGAAGAAAGGCTTGCCCAGCCGTCGGCACGACCCGACCCCCTAGGGGAGACGGACGCGCCTGAACGGCCCCCGAGGCCCGTCGGAGTCCAGGCCTCGGGACCCGGGGGGAGCGCTCCCAGCTCCCCTAGATTGATTGCTTGGATCACTGAGATCCAGGCATACCTCACAGATAAGACTCTGCCCGAGGACCGCGAAGGGAGTGAACGCGTCCGTCGCATCTCCAAGCGCTACGTGCTGGTGGAAGGGACCCTCTATCGGCGCGGGGCTAACGGAGTCCTCCTGAAGTGCATTCCTTGGGATCAAGGTGTCGAGCTTCTCGCCGATGTCCATGAAGGCGAGTGCGGAGCCCACTTCGCCTCGCGCACCTTGGTTGGCAAGGCCTTTCGCCAGGGTTTCTATTGGCTGACGGCTCTCGACGATGTGGTCGACCTGGTCCGGAGGTGCAGGGCGTGCCAGTTTCATGCCAAGCAAACGCATCAACCGGCCCAGGCCCTGCAAACCATACCTTTGTCGTGGCCGTTTGCTGTCTGGGGGCTCGATATCCTGGGTCCGTTCAGGCGAGCCCCGGGCGGGTTCGAGTATGTGTATGTCGCTGTCGACAAGTTCACTAAGTGGCCCGAGGCCTATCCGGTCATCAAGATCGATAAGCACTCGGTGCTAAAATTCATCAAGGGCATCTCTGCTCGGTTCGGGGTGCCTAACCGTATTATTACGGATAACGGCACCCAGTTCACTAGTGAGCTCTTCGGCGACTACTGCGAAGACATGGGCATCAAGCTCTGCTTCGCCTCACCCGCCCACCCCAGAAGCAACGGCTAGGTGGAGCGCGCCAATGCGGAAATCCTCAAGGGCCTCAAAACCAAGTCCTTCAACATCCTCAAGAAGCACGGTGACTCGTGGATCGAGGAGCTGCCAGCGGTGCTCTGGGCGAACCGAACCACGCCAAGCCGAGCAACCGGGGAAACGCCTTTCTTCCTCATCTATGGCGCGGAGGCGGTCCTCCCATCTGAGCTCACCCTGAGGTCCCCTCGGGCCACCATGTATTGCGAGGCTGATCAAGATTAGCTTCGCCGAGACGACCTCGACTATCTGGAAGAGCGAAGGCGGCGCGCGGCCCTCCGAGCCGCGCGCTACCAACAGAGCCTGCGGCGCTACCATCAGCGCCACGTCCGGGCCCGATCACTCTGCGTCGACGACCTCGTCCTACGCCGCGTCCAAACGCGCGCTGGACTGAGCAAGCTCTCACCAATGTGGGAGGGTCCGTATCGAGTGATCGGCGTCCCCCGGCCGGGCTCGGTTCGGTTGGCCACGGGCGACGGCACGGAGCTGCCTAACCCGTGGAACATCGAACATCTTTGTCGCTTCTACCCCTGATGGGGATCGGGTGTCATGTCTCGGGCTCGGGCCAACCCCGCACCCCCCTCGGGCGTGCAGGGTTGGCCGGGGGCTACCACATGCATATGCTTGTCTATTTTCTCTTCTGCATTTCAATAAAAGCACTTTCGATTTCCCGAGGACTGTGTCTGTGTTTTGTTTCCGTTTGAAGGACTGGGCTTGAATTGGTCCGTTCGTGCTCGATCCTGCCCTCGGTGGCCCGGGCCGTCTAAAACCGCCAAATGGGGCCCAGAACCGAGCCGTGCCCCGGGGCGCGGTGAACTCCGGGGGGGAATCGGCAAAGGCCCACAATCGGGTCCACCTAACCCTCGGTCACCGCGCTCCCGGCCTGGCCAGTCTCGACACGCGAATCTCCTCAGGCACTAGCTCCGACCCGCGCCATTTGAGGCTGGGACCCGGGCACGAGCCCTTGTTCAAGCCAAGACACAGAAGGACCGCGGCACGGACCATCCTCATCTCATACACACGACAAACATAATTGACATAGAAATTTCGACTTTGTTTGATTGCAGATTAAACCAGTCTATACAAGAAGGGGGCTCGAAGGCCTCAGAAGAAGAAGGAAAAATTATTAAGATTGGCGGGGGCCTGGGGGCTCACTCCGACGCGCCCGGGTCGCCGGCCTCGTCGTCGCTATCGTCCGCACCGTCGTCGCCGTCCTCCTCCTCGTCGGAGTCGAGGGCGAACGCGAGCCGAGGGGCCGTCCCCTCGAAGCTGTGGACGATGTGGTCGGCGGCGTCCCGGACCTGTGCGCGCGCGCCGTCCTCGGTTCCGGGAGGAAACTCTTCTAGCGCCGCCCACGGGGAGAAGTCAGGGTCCCTGGCCTGGTAGCTCGCCAGTACGAGCTCCACCGCCCCCCGGGCGAGGTCCCTCGAGGATGACTTGATCGTCTCCTCGAGCTCCTCGGGGAGCCGTTCTAGGGCCCCGGCCATCTCCGAGAGGCGCTGGGCGAGGCCCCCCTGGTTGGCGGCGTACTTCGCGTACCGCCCGCCCCAGAGGCCCGCCTGCCGCCCGGCGCGGTCTAGGCGGGAGACGGCGTCCCGGAGCATGCCGGGTCCTACCTCGCTCGCCAAGCGGAGGGCCTCGACCTCCCCGGCGGACGAGTCCAGCGCGCCCTGCAGCTCGGCGACGGTGTGCTCGGCGGCTGCGAGGCGGGCGGCTAGGTCGCCGTGGCCCGCGGCTGCCCCGCCGCTGTGCGCTCTCGCGTCCAGCTCCTTCGCCCGCGCCTCGAGCTCAGCGGCCCGCTGGTCCAGCGCGGCCCTCTCGGCGCGGGCTCCTTCCAAATTGCGGCGCGCCTGCTCCTCCCGCGCCGCCTCGCGGAGAAACAGGCTGTCCGCCAGCCGCTGCGCCGCGGCCTCGGCCTCCTCGAGAGCTCGCCCCCGCTCGGTGAGCGCGTCCTCGCGGAGGCGGAGTGCGGACTCCTCTTCGGCGGAGGCGGCCTCGTGCGCCGCCAGCGTTGCCTCCCGGGTGGCGACGGCGGCCTCGCGGTCCGCCAGGGCGCTCTCCTTCGCGTCCAGGGCGCGGGCGCGCTCCTCCAGCGCCGTGACGCGAGCCTCAAGGGCCTCTTCGCGCTGGCGGGACGCCGCCTCGTTCTCCGCCGCCCGCCGCTCCCGGGCAGCGGCGGCGTCGAGGACTCCCCGGGCGGCGTCGAGCTTCTCCTCTAGCTCCGCCGCCCGGCTCCCGTATTGGAGGCGGAGGTCGTCCCGCGCCTCGTCGAGCACGGCGGTGGCGATGAGGGCGGTCTCCCGCTCCTCCTCTACCTCCCTGGCGATCTCCGCCAGGTCCCTACGACGGGCCTCGAGCTGTGAGGCGTGCCGGCGGTGTGCCTTGCGGCCCGCCTCCACCATGGCCTCCACCGAGCGCCGCCCCTCCTCGACGCGCGCCCACGCCGCGTCGAGCTCCGCCCGCTCCGCCTGCAGGGCCTCCATCTGGGCACTTAGCCCGTCCAGCACCGTGCTGTTCGCGGTGGCCAGGGCCTGCAGGAGGGGCTCCGCGCTCAGCGGGGTAGCGGAAGGCAAAGGGGAGAGCCGCCTCGGTGTGGGTGCCGCGCGGCTCGGCCCGCCGATCGGCGTGCTGGCCTCGGGGGCGCCCCCCGAAGCTGGCTCGTCCCGCGCGTCGCCCGGGGCGTCAGGCCCGGGCGGCGCGCCCGCGGCCTCGTTGTGGGTGGCCTCGGGGGTCGTCATGGTCTCGGGCGGAGTCGGGTCGGGGGCTTGGCAGGCTGCCCGGCGTGCACCCGCCGCCTCTGCCTCCCGGGCGGACTCCTCGGCCCGGCGGAGTCTGGCCTCCTCCCGAGCGGCCTCCTCGGCCTGGCGAACCCGGGCGGCCTCCCGGGCGGCCTCCTCGGCTTCCCGGAGGCGGTCCGCGGCTTCCCGTCGGTCAGCCTCTCGCCTCCGGGCCTCCGCGGTCACCGTCTCCTCGGCCTCGGACCGGCCGGACTTGGAATGGCGTGGGGGGCGTGACGGGATCTCGCTGAGGCAGAAGAAAAACCAAAGACAAAAAGAAGCGGGTGAGTAAAAACTCGCCTTGGGGAGTAGATACGGCCGCAGTGGGCGTGGGAACGAACCTGCGGGGAGGTCGGCTGAACGACCACCTCGGGGGCGAGATGAGGCTCCCCCGGCATGGCTCGCTCTCCCCCATCTTGCGGAGCCGTTTCTTCCTTCGCTCCCCCTCGGGCTGCGGCGCCGGCACGGCACCCTCTGGGCGCCTGCTGCTGGCACGCACCGCCCCGCCCCCTCGGGGAGGAGATGGGGGAGGAGTACCTCCCTGCTTCCTCTTCCCCCTGGCGTCGGCGGGGCGGCTGCCCCCCGGGCCCCCGTCGCGGGGCCCAGAAGCACGACCCCCTCCCGGGGTAGATTGTTCCCCCCTGCGGCTCCCGCCCGCGCCATCGTGGCCTCGGGGGGCCCGTTCCCCCGACGCCCCGACCACCTGCATGATGGCCAGGATGTTGGCGCGCTCTGGGTCGCAGCAGAGGGGGAGGACCCCTTGGGGGATGAGGGATGCCTCCACGGAGCTGAGATTCAGCACCCGTTGGACCACCATCCTGAAGTCCTCGGGGTCCCAGTCCCATTTTCGCCCCAGGTGGGTCCTCACGTGGTCCTCGGGCCCGGTGTACTCCCAGGCGCCTCGGGCGCGCCGCTGGAGCGGCGCGATCCGGCGACGAAGGTAGTCGCCGAACACCATGGCCCCCGTGAGCCCCTGGGATCGCAGACCCGCCAGGCGGTCAAGAACGGCGTCGTAGCCGTCCCCCAGATCTACCGTCGCCCGCTAGCTGGAGGCCTGCGTCGGGGGCTGGCTCGGAAGTCGGAGGCGCGCTTCGCCGGCGAGGGGGGGGTGTAGAACCAATCGCTCTTCCAATTGTCCCACTTCTTGCGAAGGACGCAGAGAATGTAGCGGTTCAGCACCTGCCCCCGTGGCTGGAAGTAGCAACCACCGACTACCGTCGGCGGCGACACCGGCTGCACGGTGAAGAACCACCGGAACAGCCGGAGAGATGGGCGCACCCCGATAAACATCTCGCACAGGTGCGCGAAGATGGCCAACGTCATTATCGCGTTGGGGGTGAGGTGCGCCATCTGGAGATCGTAGAACTCCAGAATATCCATGAAGAAAGTCGAGAATGGCGGGACCAGCCCCGCCATTGCGAAAGAGAGGAAGAAGACGGACCGCCCCGGGTAGTGTGGCGCCGGGCGTCCCTCGCCCAGCGCAACCACCTCCCGGCCGGTGGCAGATTCCGGCATGAATCGGTGCGACAGCCCGGCCTGCCTCTCGCTCGCGATGCGGGAAGGCGGCAGCACGCTACCGTCGAGCGGTGCGGAGCCCCGTGCCATGGCACCGGCGAAGGAGGAGCTTGAGAGCGAGCGCGTGCGGCGAGGGCAGGGCACAGGAAACGAAGAGTTAGGGCACAAGTGGCGAAGGCAAAGGGAAGAGTAGCGAGAGGAAGGAAACAAATCCCTTCCTCGGCGTCTTTATACCCTTGCCAACGCTATGCCCGGCTCCTCGCTTCCCGCGCCCACTACCTTGCCCCCTCGTTTCTCGCGCCCACGCCTCCACTAACCCCACTCGCTCGTTTGCGGCGCACGCGGCAGACGTGCGGCCGTGACGGTTGAGATGGGGCAGATCGTGCGCGTATTAATTGCGCTCGCCGACCGCGAAAAGCGCCATCATCATATCCCCAGGCGAAACAAACCGGCTCGTCCCGATTCGCGCACTGAGTAATGTAGCGGTCTTGAAGAGGCCGCTCATTATTGTCGGTCGTTTTTCCCTTGCCGAAGCGCGCGATTCGCGACCGTTGGGTTTCTGCCCGCCTGTAGGGACCGGTCCCACCTGTCACCCGGCCTAAGGAGTGGCGTCACGCCCGAGCGCTTCCCCCGAGGGGGGCGGTCGCCTTGGCGTAACGCCGGGGGCTACTGTCGGTGACATGGGACCGAGGGTATCATGACTAGAGGCTTGAGTGGCCGTTGTCGCCCACGTGGCCCAACCCCCTCCGGGGGGTCGGGCCCGAGGGTGACGTGGCCACCCCTCCCTCTGTCTCCCCGAGGGGTCGGGCCGCTCCCGCTTCGGCCCCGAGGGCTGGGGCGCCCCGACCCCTTGTGATTTTGGCGCCACGTGTGTGGGTTAGATGAGCACAGCAGGGCTCACCTAACCGCATTTATAGCGGATCAGACGAGCGCGCCACGCTGCATTTAATGCGGCGCAGCGCACGCTTATCCGGTCCGTGACCGGTCGCGGTGTGTGACCGGTCACAGACCGGTCAGATCGCGGGTTAGGTGGCGACAGGCGGCCTGTGGCACGCCTCGCCCCGTCCCGTCAGAATGATGAGAGCCTCCTGGCTCTCGTCCCTAGCCGGAGCCGGCGTGCTAACTCCTGGAGTTGGTATGTCAGTCCCGGTCAGATCCATTCCAGACTTCAGCGCAAGCATGGCAAGGAAGTCGCTTGCCATTTAGTGAAGGTTGAAACGGGCGTCCACCGGGAGAGCTGGCGAGCGGGGCGGGAGGGCTGTACCGTGCCAGTCAGAGGTCACTTCCGGCTGTAGACTAGCCCTGATTGTAAAAAGAATATTTTCTTTCTTAGGCAGCTAGAGGCCCATGTGGTGACCCCTTGCCAGATAAAAGGAGGCCCAGGCCTAGGAAAGAGGGGGGGACTCTGGCCGATACGCTCTAGAGGCCGAACTCTCTTTGTATGGTTGGAGACTCTCAGATCCACCAGAACACAGGAGTAGGGTGTTACGCTTCTCAGCGGCCCGAACCTGTCTACGTCGCCCGTGTTTTGTGCGTTTCCTCTTTCGCTGACGTTCCTTAGATCGAGGGCGAAGAACCTCAGTTAGCGCCCTCGGCCGACCCGGCAAAGGGGGCCCGCGCGGTCTCCCAGTGAGGAGCTCCACGCTCCGTCAATATGAAAATTAATTTGTCTCTCGTATAGCTTGTATGCATTTTAGTATCTTTATGAGACATAGATTTTGCATTTAAGGGCGATGATGCATGACACATAAATATTATACTTGAATTAAGAAAATATGCGATATTGATGCTAGCATATTGTTTGATTAATAAATGCTTATATATATGCTATATTGTTTTATTATTTCTCAAATAGTTCTATATGCTCATTGTACAAGAGAACAAAAATTTCTATCAGAGAAAAAAATGAATACCGAATCCTTGGAAACAGTCTTGACGACAAGGACGTATCCTTGGAAACTTTTTATATGAAAATTGCTTTAAAATATCAAATAAATTTTTTTTTCAAGTTTGTAATAATTAAAACTCAATTAATATATTAATGTCATCTCATTTTACGTGAAACACTTAAAAACACCACCTAAACCTAAATCCCTCGTGGGAGGTCGAGCTCAAGCTCGGATGCTTGAGCTCGATTCGTTGTCCATGTTGACACCTCACTAGGTCGTGCACTCCTACCGTTTTGGGCTTGCCTCTGTTGCACCCACGCTGTGTTGAATCAAAGGTTATTTTGATTATTTGATGATGAACAATTGGCATCGGCTTTCATTGGTTATTGGTTTTGATATTTGGAGATAATTGGATTTATGATTTGAGAGATGATTGAAATTATTGGACGGTGAACAGTATTTTGCTGACAGGCTTTGCCGGTCAGATCGGGCGTTTGTGGTCGGTCAGACCGGAGCTTGTGTGAGGTCAGACCGGCCAGCCCGCGGTCTGACCGACCGACTTCCTGTCGGTTTCGGATTTGGGTTGTTTTGTTGGATTTCTATGATTAGTCAATGTCTACGATTTCTATTCGGTTTCTATACGTATGTGATACTGTTGTGTGCTAACAATGAGTCAAGTTTGTAAGAACTTGTGCTCGGATATGGATTTTGTGTTCGATTCATGTGTAGGTAATCTTGAAGCCTCGAGAGAGTATTGCCGGTGATGGATCGGAAGTCAACTTGGGAGAAGATGACGTCCGAACGATCAAGATGTCATGCGGGATACTTAGGTTCAAGATTGATGCACGTGGTTGAGATGATTCCATATGGCATGCGATGGAGTTATTGTATGCGTATGGAAGTTGGAGTCAAATTTGGATAGAGTCCAAGTTTGGTAATTTTGATTATGTAAAGTTTGTTGCTGATATGAGGAGGTTTTCCTAGGGGATTAGGACTCCTTGTATGAGTAGGATTCGTGGCTAGGGACAGCTACGATGGAGGTATAAATAGAGGGGCAGGGTGTTGCCTCTAGACATCGGTTTTTCAGAGATTAGACTTGAAGAAAAAGCTAGGGTTTCGAGGTTGTTCGAGTTTTAGAAGAGGAGTGCTGTTGTTGCACTTTGTAAACACAGAGAGAATCAATAAAGTTTCAATTTACTTTAAGAGTTCTTCGATTTGTGTTTTCTCGGGTTTCGACGGTCTAATCTACACCGGTCAGACCGGCGGCGACTGGGCGGTCAGACCGGAGGTGTCTGGGCGGTCAGACCGAACTACAGGGGCGGTCAGACTGTCAGAGCCAGCTACAGGAGATCGCATCTACATCGGAAGAGGGTAATTTTAATATTCCGCTTTAAGTTTTGGTTTTTGGGTACACCAACCATCCCCCCTCTGGTTGGCTTGGTTAGTAGGATTCGATCTTACACACTGTGCTTCGGTTGTGCTCCACCTTTGCTCTACCTCACCGTCACTTCACATCTGCAAATAGGGATGACTTTAGTATGTGTTCGAATGTTACGGTTGGGAACTAATCTCTCTAGCACGTAAAACGAAATGATTCATTAGTACATGATTAATTAAATATTAATTTATTTTTTAAAAAATAGATTAATATGATTTTTTAAAATAACTTTCGTATAGAAAATTTTTGCAAAAACACACCATTTATTAGTTTGAAAAACGTACGCGAAAAAAACGAAAGAGATGAGTTAGAAAAAATGGGAAAAAGAACCGAGCCTTAGTTGCTCTGTTGGGATAGGATGCTGACGGGAGAATTGCAAGGAGGAAGAAGAAGATAGATGGAGAGGAAGTAGTGCAAGCTGAAAAGAAAAAGGTAAAGTTATTGTCCAAGGTGAAAATATGTTTTAAAGCTTAGACAATAAATGATGGCCCAATACACAATTTATATTTTTTTTCTTTCAACATCTCCCTCTACGTGATGCTTTATTTTCTATAAAAAAATGGCCTGAAGGAGTACCGACGTCAGTAGAAGAACAATATTATTTAGGATTAGTTAATGTTGGTTAATTTACCCCGCAAAAAAATGTTGGTTAATTTAGTGTTACCGAATAATACGTTTTCTCTGTTTTACTCCTATTGACCAAAATTTAATGTTTTTTCTACTAGTGTGTTTTTGCTAATCTTACGTTCCAAAAAAGACCTTAGTTTTAATTCGTCTAAATTTCAGAAAAATTCTAAAATTTGTAAAATTAAATATGAACCTCTATCCATTTTATACTATCAATTTAGTATTTTATTAATTTAATTCAGAAAATCAAAATGAAAACAAAAATGTTGATGCCGTCTCTTTTTAATCTAAGCCGTTATAGTTCAACCCATTTAACATGTTTAAAAAATTATTATTTACAGTTCCAAGAAAAATAGCCTTGGCCAGGAGTAGTTGTGCAATTTATAAAAGGAAAAAAAAAGAATTTGAGCAGCGGCTGTGTTCAAAATTTGGGTTCAAATCGCGAGACCAAACGCTCACCGGCAGATCAGCCGGCGAAGCGAAAGCAAAAGCGAAGCCCGCACCGGCTCACCAAACGGCGACGCGCACGGCGGCGCCGCCCTCGAGCCCGACTCTGGCGAGCCCCCATGGCGGCGCCGCAGAAGCCGGCCAAGCGGCTGGGCGGCATGGCGGAGGCGCTCTCCATCGCCGCCGACCTCGGCTTCCCCGCCCCTCCCGCGCAGGTCTGTCCCCAAGTCTCCCCGAATCCCCTTCTCGCCTCGCTGATTCGTCTCTCCGCCCGAATCCTCCCATCCCGTTCTGGTTTCCGGTTCCCCCTTGCGGTTTCGATAGATCCAGATCTGCGTGGCTAGGTTTGCAGCGCGTTTTGTAGTAGGGTTTTGTTCCTGGCAATTGTGATGCAGTTGTGAAATGTAGGTTTTGAGGCTAGTATTGCTGGTAAGATTGAGCTCTGGCACTGCTGTTCCGAATGATTTGGGTGAACTTTGGTGAACCTAAGCTACTTGATCTCATGAACCACTGCTTGCTTTGGCATATAATTATGAAAATATCAAAACATTGAGATGAAATTTCTACGTTAACGTATGTATATTTTTGTTTGATTTCCTAGAAATTTATAGTGTTTTGTATCATAAGTAGTGATTTGAAGTCTGAACAGGCAATTTGGAGGGATGATCATCAAAGGATTTCGTTCATTTCAAAAGATTATGTTTATTTTTTTTTAAAAAATGCATCTGACATCTTTTACCATTCCCTGTGATGGCATTTTTGTGGCAGGAGGATCAGGGCAGCTCAGACAAAAGTGATGATCTAGTGAGGGTCTTGAGGGAACTGACAGCGGAACATTGCCAATCTGCAAGTGGAACTACAAGGCAGAAAGGTGATGAATTGATATCCGTGGCTCGCTTCTATACATTTATACTAGAATTCCACACATTGTCCACCTTTCTAATGCATCTATACAATATAAATATTTATTTTACCTTCTCAGATCTGGTACTACATGATATTGCTCTAACTTTCCATCACCGCAATCATGTATTCACTTAGCTTTTGGTGTAATCAACACCCTTTTCATTTTCTTGCTGTGATGTGGTGCTGAAATCACCCAAAAAAAGAAAACTTAAAATATCACTTTGAAATTTGAGTTTTGGTACATATTTATGCATACTGTAACTCTTTGATTCTTGAAAGATGAATAAAGATGCCCAACCCTCGTGAGAGTTTAAAGTCTAAAGCTATTTTACTGGTTGATGCATGACAGCATGAAACCTGAGAATGATTATGCCCATGGAATCCAATCTATGCTAGACTCACAAACTTTGCTGCACACCGTTTCTGAATGCTGGTGTATCCATCTCTTAACAAAGCTTCTGATCTGAATATATACTATGAGTTATTATGTTGACCATACTGATGAAGTTTGGATTTCCACAGGATGATAAGAATATTGCTCATCTGACTCATGTTAGTGAGATGAAGAAGAAGTGTGATTCGTTGGCCAGAATCACTACTATTTTGAAAGATGTAATTCAAAACAAGGTAATTGAAGTCAGAAATTGTTCTTCCACTTGTCTTTCTTGCGACTACCAGTTATTCAGATTGATCGCGTGAAGAACGTTCCTCCTGCATCTCTGCCCAATAAGTTATCCAATTGTACAAACCTATGCATCTGAAATAATGGTCATTTTTCCATCAGGATCGCATTATTGCTCGACTGCAACAACCTTACTCACTCGATTGCATTCCTGTTGAAGCTGAATACCAGGTTAGGTTCCTTATTATTTCAACCTGTGATTTTCATAACAAACATGCCATACATGATTTTATAATTTAAAGAATCACATGGTTTTCTGATTGGATCATGTTTTGCCTGCTCATCTGTTGGTGTCTTCTCAGAAACAATTCTCAGAGCTACTTCTGAAAGCAGCAAGTGACTATGGGGCATTGACAGCATCTGTAGGGGACTTCCAGTGGAGCCAAAACTTCAGAGAGTCACCTGCTGTATGGGGGGTAAGTTGAAAAATATCTTTTCAAATACTACGTTAGTGTTCAATTGTTCATTACAAATTCATTTTCTGTAAAACACCTTCCGCTTTGGATGCGAGTATTTATGTTACCAGTGGCAGATTTAGATGACTAGTGATCTATGGATTTCTTGAAGTACCCATATTAGTATCACAATATGCTTTGTAGTGCATTATGACTGCTTGGTCTTAAGATGGCTCAGATTTGTAATTGTCAATCTGTTACTGTCTTGTTATTGGAGATTGGTTTAATGGTTACTTTTATCTTGATGAAGGAAATGCTTCGACCGATACCTGCTGCGCTTGCTTCCTGCACGCGCTTCTTCGAGGCCATGTCTGCAATGAGGGAATCCTTCTCTACGCTTCAGAAATTACGTGTCGGTCATTCTTCTCTGTCGATGACCCCTGGTGTCTCCAGTGACGATTCAAAGTTCTTGACGCCACCTCAGTGGAGAGAGGGCTCAATGCTCGATAGCTGGAAGCAAGTGGAGGAGACAAACCCAGAGAGTGACGGACTTGATGCCATCAACCAGAGGAGGTTGTCATGGCCATCCTCCATCAAGAGGGACCAGTAGGTCATGGTTCACCCAACAGATACTCATATGTTTGTGTGTTGAGCAAGTGCCATCCACTTATGTGTAGCAAAATGGCAAATCTCCCTTGTATAGGATTCTCAGTTTTTTTTTCTGTGTGGCTACTGTTTCAGGCACCTTTGGCAGGTGATACTGACAGGATAAATGATCGGTTATCAGGCTGAATGATGTTAGAACTTATTAGAGATGGTTTGTGAGTTCCTTGTAACAAATTAGCACTGGGTGTTAAGGGACAATACATGTGCCCGTACTTCCAGTTCTCACGAGATGATTATCAATGAAAAGAACATGGCATTTCTGAACATGGTCTCCTTCACATCTGCATTTATCTCTTGATTAGCTAGTAGCCGTGCATACAAAAATGTAGCCTAACGATTCCCGAAAGATTTGTCCTCTTTCTGTACGAGATTATGATCAACATCATCTTTTGAAGACGTTTTGAACAGATTGAGATCAGTTACCGAGGATGTGAAACTGCAAATTTTATATCTCTAGTTGACATTTACTAGCAAATGTCTCCGGTACATCCAGAAACAAAGGCCAGAACACTGTGTTGATTTAAAATTTACAAGTTCCAGCAAATACTTTATTGAAATCAATTCTTGCAAATGTATGTCCATTTGTTTGCCGTCAAATTCATTGAACAAAAGAAAATGTTCGACTTTCCTGCAATAAATTGATAAAATATTAAGTATGCCAAATTTGTTGCTCTGCATCACAGCTTTTTTGAAGCTTGAGGGTAGCCCAAGAAGGAAACCTTCCAGCTAGATAGTTGTATGAAATGTTTTCTTCTAAGTTCTAACAATGTGGAATTACTGCATAAGAAATGAATATATCATATTAATACTGAAAAAAAATGTGTTCTATATGCTAAGTTTAATTGGCTGAGATGCAAATTGTTTAGTAGAGAGCTTTTCCAATCTGGTAACTTTACTATAAATGTACGGCAGTCCCCCAGAAAATCTGAATGGGGTACAGTTCAATATGTTGAACTGCTGCAATAGCAATAGCATGGCAGATCAATACAATAACTTATATACAAAATGCATACTGTAGCATATGATTAAATGGTATAAGATCAGAGGTACTTGATGTAGAGTCATGATAGGATTAGGGCGCGAGGAGTAACCGAAGATCAAGATCTTTCTGTTGTATATTCATGTAGTACTAAATAAGTTGTATGTGAATAAAATTGAGAATATTACGTTACTGAAATTGCCAAGCAGATCCTTGAGACAATACAGTGATAACAACATCATGCTCCAGTGGCACGACAAAGTAAAGAACCGTTTTATTCAGATGGGAAAACTCTTTCACAAATAATGGGTACCTTGCACACAGAGAAAGACATGTCTGTAATCACAACAAAAATCACACTGCAGCCAATCAAACCTTACTAGTACCTCAAATCCTGAGCAGGCCATCATTGGGTAAGTGTGTAGACAATCACACCAGGCACAAGAAACTCCTGGACTCGTGCAAGCCAGAAATCCACCTGAGCAAAACGAGTACGAGTGATCCATTTGGCAGTGAATGCCTGAATCCATTATTGCAATATGCCTTAATAAACCTTGGACAATTTTTCAAGGTGTTTCCAGAAAGGAACAGCTTAGGTACTCTCACAAGATATTAACAAGAAACACCTAAACAAGCTTATTGCATTATGGCATTATCATTGCACCAAACACGAACCAATTGGAAATAATCTGGACAAGATAGAACAAGGTTTCATGTAACTAGAGTTAACAATGGAATCAAACAGCAGCATGGTGTTCTGGTAACAGGCCAATAACGAGATCAGAGTAAGGCTAGATATCTTCAGTTAGTACGGTAACCCATTTCGCGTACTGGAGTATTATTTTTTTCACAAATTTAAGCTAAAACATCAAAATTCGGTACAAATGAAACAACAAAGGGACTTGTGCTACTATTTACAAGCTGACTGCCGAGTACATGGAAAAAAAATGGACATCTGTACACAAGATTTTGCTAATCCAAAGTCTTCTTGAAATCCTCTAAAAAGTCTTGTTGAAATAAGTAAAATTCAGATGAGTTGAAGTCAGTAAAGGTCTTATACTGTGAGGAAATATTAGCACACAAGATTGAACAGAACATGATTATATCCAAAGGAATAAAACTCAAAGTAAAACATTTCGTACTGAAAACACCAGCATAATTTCAATTGTATGCCGATTTTAGTCCATGAAGAACATAAAATTGAAAGTTTGATCTAATAGAAAGTACTAACAGAACATATTATCATGATAGCATCTATGCTAATAATATTAGTGAGTGCAAGCATTGGTGTACAATATACCACTCCCACCAAGTAATAGCTTCTGATGATATGATCAGACTACAGAAACGAACAACAAAATTGATTTCCACTAATATGCTAAAATTGAGATGCACAGTTCAAAACAGCATGAGCACCTCTTTGCTCCGATCATGCGTTCAGATAATAAACACCAATAATGCCTAAAGTTGATGGTTTTAGAACATGGTTTAACATTTTTAATACAAAAGACTTACTTAAGCGCATGCCCTACCTGGACATGCATAAGACGTACTCCATTTGTAAGATCGTCTCTCACAGCTAAATATGTCAATCTTGACATGGTTCAGTCACCATCTCACATCAAAATATGCGGTTAAACACATTACAAAGGGCAAATTCGTAAGTCTGGTAACCTATGCTATCTAACGACGACTTCCAAGCCGAGACAAGAAGAATGCAGGCCAGTTGATCTCAAAGGGCACAGCGGTCATGTAGTTGAACCAGCGCTTCCAATCTTCCACACTGATGATCGACCCAGATGAGGAGGTCGAGCACATATGCGCAATTAAGCTCCCAATGGTAGAAAGTGAGCATGTTGCTACTCTTCTCTCCTATGCACACACCGGAAAGAGACTCCTTTTCAAACAGAGAAATTTTACAGCCTTTGAAAAGATATTTCACGATATCTAAATTTTACACTAGACTTTTTAATACCCTAAAATACTTAGTACCTAAAGACACCAAATTTTACATTGAAAAATGTAATACCTTCAAGTATCTTTTTAAGAATGATAAAATTACCCTTCCAAACAACCCGATCTTCACACCGACAGGGATCGCTTGGGTGACAAACCAGCGGGCAGGATCACCCTGTGTTTCTCGACGACTGAAGATATACAGATAGTTTTTGTAAACACAAACAACTGAGAGCCTTGCATCGGCACATATGTACAACCAAGCACTGCTACTGTCCGTCCGAATTCCGGACGACATTTGGGAGAATGTCAAGGGGGAGCTTGGTTGCGCCGATGTGTTGTCTGCGTCAATGCTCACATCAAGGGTGTACAGGCTTTGTCCCTGTCCATGGAAGAGCCAGTGTGCAGTGCCATTGCTGACGGCTGCGTCTCTGAGTCCGTAAGGAACACAGACGCGCCGGAGGGTTCGTTCGGAGCAGTTGGTATTTGGTTGCCGGTCAGTAGGTTGCAGACGCAGGGGGCAGAGAAGAGAAGATTAGTGTGAAGAGAGGGAGGGGGAGCGACAGAGAAAAGTTTGGGTTGGGCCAGGTTTTGGTTTGATGGGCCAGTGACAGACAGCCTCTCTATCCAAAATCCAAATCAGAAGAACTTTATTTATTTATTTTTTACATAAAAACAGCATATTTCTTTTATATCGGACATGGCAATTCCACTGACCTCAACCTGTATGCTCTAAGGATTTGGATTATGAGCATATTATTGTCCTGGATTATCTAATTGGTTATAGTGATAAATCGAATTAAATTTAACAAATAGCTTAAGGTAGTGTTCCATGCTATACTTTACTGACTTCTACTTTCTCGTTTTCAACACTTATGCTTCCTAAACTATTAAAATGTATGTTTTTTTTAAAAAAAATTATAAAAAATTGCTTTAAAAATTAAATTACTTTTTAAAAGTTTTTGATTAATAGTCCCTTCGTCTCAAAATATAAGGGATTTTGGTTGGATGAGACACATCACAGGGACTAGAATGTGTCTCATCCAATCAAAATCCCTTATATTTTGGGACGAAAGGTGTACTTAATTAATCATGCGCTAATTCACTGTTCTATTTTACGTGTCAAGGAAAGATTCCCAACTTCCAAAAAACAGAACCTAAGTGATCTAAGCAATGTATCAGAAGAAAAAAATTTAAAAAAACATATCTTTATAAAGCGTGTTGTAAATAATTTGTTTCAATAATTCAATGAAATAAACAACAGAATCACGGCCTAACGCTTGGCTTGGCAGAGAGTTTGGAGTTGGCTTATAAGCCAAGGGTATTAGCAATTGTAAACTTGAAAATTGAATATATTCAATTCTTTTTTAAAAAATCGTATGAAAAGTTTTTTAAAAAAATTGCATGGTTTAACAATTTGATAAACATGCTTATGGTAAGTGAGGAACTGGCTCACTCAATATGCAGAAAAGAACGCAGCCCAAGTCATTGGTCACCAACACGCATTACATAAAATCTAAAAAATATTAGTGACAAACGCCCAAATCAAAGAAATGTCATCAAAAAACGCGAGTTCCATAAAATACCTTCATACAAATGATTTTCTTCCAAAAATCGTCGTTGCCATGCCATTAAATGCACTGTTTATTCTATAGCACTTAACGAAGAGTTGCTATGTGATAATATTTTTGACACAAAGTCTTTTGTATGATGATATTTTATAAAACTTGTATTTATCGATGATATTTCTTAAAATTAAACACTTGTCAGTGATATATCTTGAATTTTCTCTTACATAAAACGGGGACCGGTCAGTCCATAAAAGACAGCTTTATTGTTTCGTACACAACCCACATAGGCATATGAAGTGACCCTCATAATAGCTTGTTTGAGAATCTGGCTATCACATTCCAAAATGATCTTGTACATACCAATTGAACTTGCCGCCTGGATCGCCCTTCTGCTTGGACAGCGTCAAAGCGCTTTTCACAAGAACTGAGGAGATGGACGAAAGGGATTGCCCTGCTGCTTTTTACACAATCTGATGAGGATATGTATGCCCCCTCTTCGGATTTTGGAGACAAGATGTTACAATCAACCAAATCAGGTACAAATCAACCATGTTCATTAGGAACAAGGCAGCTTTAGTAGGCCAACAAAACATTTAACTCCACTAACAAGATACACCTACACAAGATTATTGAATTATGGCATTACCAATTGGATACAATCTGCACAAAGTTTCATGTGATATATAGAGTTAACAATAGGTTTCATTTTTTTTCTTCCCGAAATAGGAAAAAGAAGTCAGATGAATACAGAGCACAACTCACAAATATCTTATATCCCATGAGGAAATACATAGCACGCAAGATTGCACGGAACATAACTGCTCCAATGAAACAAAACTCATAGTATTTTATTTCCTACGGAATATACACCAACATAACTTCTCAGTTGTATTGCAATATTTTTAGAGGAAAGGCCACGCGAGGCCCTGCTTTTTATAGAAAGTATGAAGTCTTTACAAACTGATTCTTACATAGCGCTGGGGTCACCAACTTGACATATAGGCACAGAAAACAAAAGCAGAAGGGTGAAAGGGATCAACCCTCACAACATCACAACCTTTCAGAACAAACTGACTACGCAGCACCAAAACGCACTAACAGGAAGGAGAAAAAAAAACAGATCCTAAAGAGAAGGCTAACCAATTCCAGCTCGCAAAGGTCGCAGGGCATCAATTGCTTCCTTAATCGCCTTAGTTCCAGGTAGGTACTTCCTCCAGCTTTAGCAGAATCTTCCACTGCAGTAGCAAGTCAATCAAACAAAAAGGAATCATTAGTGGCGATGAAACCATTTAATTCCTAAAGATCATGTCGCTTCGAATTGATCAAAGGGACCAAACTAATGCAGCCAAAAGCATGAAACCACTCTAGAGGTTTTTGAACTTGTTTTTCCTAACATCAAGGAAAAGTCATCAAAATCATGGGGGATCCTGCTCCACCCAAGGGCATCTCTACAAACACACCAAGCAAAAACAGCAACTGGACACTTGAAACAAATGTGAAACTGCATCCTCTCTTAAACCACACAAATGTCAAAATTCAGAACCCCCCAATTACATTTTTTCAGTTGAGTAGCAGATTGAATTTTCCCGTTCATAGCAAGCCACAAGAAATGCTTTTGTTTTGGTGGAACTGGACTAGACCAAAGATGTTGCTTATATCAATCACTCCCCTAAAGGTCAGCGTCCTGCACATGGATTGGGAAGAGTAAGGACAATTTTATTAACAACTTATTCTAACCTCTGCCAATCCCTAACATCTTCTGGGCTGAAAGACCTCCTAAAAGAAAAAACCCCCACACCCTGCTCATTCACCTCATCTAGCAAAATATCTTGTTGGTTGCAGATCTCAAATATTTAAGAGGGCAGTTCCCAAACCAAGTGTCTTTCCAGAAAGAGATGTTTGCCATCACCCATTACCCAGGTACATATCTCAAACAGATATGTTGTATTGCAATTTTAGTCATTGAAGAGTACAAAATTGAAAGTTCAATCTAATAGAAAGTATTAGCATCTGTTTTAATACTAGTGAGTGATGTATTGGTCTGTACTAATATCACTAAATAATATCTTCTGATAGATGATTTGACCAGATCACAGAATCAGTAACAAGAAATTTTGATTCTATTAAATATGTAGGAACTGTAGGACGTAGCTCATGGCAGTTGCCCAGGTAGTTATATCAAAGTGCAATTGAACACATAAACTGTCCCATATTCATGAATTCAAGTTACGACTTCAGTGAAATACATGCAGGCAATAGAAATGAGCCTCTTTTAATATATGAAGAACTAATTTACGGGTGGAATATATCTGAAGAAACCATACAATTGCCATATCATTTGTGAAGATGACCATGGAACAATTCTGAAACAATCTCTCAAACCCACAAATTACAGCTACAACTCATACAGATTGGGCAACAGAAATAAAAACCACATGGACACTTCTTTGTTCCAATCATGGCATTTAGATAATAAACACCAAAGAGGCGTCAATGCCTTAAGCTGTTGGTTTTAAGAACATGGTTCAGTATTTGCAAATATAGGACTCCCTTAAATGCACAGCGTACCTGGAGATGCATAAGATCTACTATTCTACTCTATTAGTAAGTGAGATCAGATGGGATTCATTTTGCCAGCTGAACACGTCAACTTCAACAAGGTTCTCACAGCAAAATATGTGTCTAAATGGTCATTTTTGCGTACCAAAAGACCCCTAGCCGAGACAAGAATAATGAATTGTGAAGATTATGAATACCGGATACCCTTACGATTGACTTATCCGACTTACCATAGGGGATAGGCTATGACTCATGATTATGTAAACCGGCTTATGACTTGGGTGTTACATTACCATTGAGATAAGGTAATGGCTCATAGTCTAAGGTTGGTAAGATTGAGGAGTCCGACACAGAGTATGATAGGGTCTCCGACTTGTAAACCCACCCTTCGGGACTATATAAGGAGGGTAGGGTATCCCTTGAGGGGCAGAGGAGACACATAGCGAATAGAGCACAAGCATACGAAACTCACAAGAGCACATATTGAAAGAGATCAAGAGATCAATAAACCACTCAGCGGATCAAATCCTCGAAACAGGAGTAGGGTATTACCTCTCGAAAGAGAGGGTCTGAACCTGTCTAGATTCCTTTTGCATACTAACCCATTGTGTTTGGCGCTTGACTGCTATCCCCAGATTCTTATTGCCGAAACCAAGTTTCCACAGTTGGCGCGCCAGGTAGGGGCAGTGCGTCAAGTTTTCTTCTTTACCTCGCCGACAAGCGCAATGGGATCTTCATCAGACTTCGACGACTTCGTCTTCGCCCCCGGGCAGGCGTTTCGCTTCGGCAGCCTCGACTTCATCACTGACAAATTCGGTAAGCTCTCTCTCCTTGACTCGGATTCGGACCAGTCGGGAGGAGGAAACCCCTCGGCGCCGTTCGGGTTACCGGACGACGCTGAGATCTACCACAACCTCCTATCTTCTGAGTTGGATTCGATCCACTCGGGAGAATCTTCTTCATCATCTCCATGCTGCGCCCCGGACGCGAGGGAAATCGCTGTCATACTCGAACGACTCGGGTCGTACTCGTCTATGGACCTCGACGAACACCTCAGCTCCACCGACTTCGACGACCTCTACGACATCTCCACGGACGACATCAACAGCTCCGACTTAGACAAAGATTACTACGATCCGGCGCTCCTCAACGTCCTAATGGCCAAAATAGCCGAGACCGACTCGGCCATGGCCCGGAGGATTGCGGAGGACGAAAGAGCCAAGCTTGAGCGAGAGCGCAAGCGTGTGGAGGAGGAGAACAAGCGCAAGGAGGAGGAGCTCAAGAAGAAAGAAGAAGCTGACAAGAGGAAACGAGACCTGAGGGCGACCGGGTGCTCCGCCAACGAGGCCATATTGCAGACACGAGTCGACAACGCCAACATTTTCCAGACGCCTCAACAAAACGCCGTTGCTGCCCTCATCCTCATCGACACCGTCATCGAAGCGGCACCTGCGGCAGTAACACCACTTTTGGACAAGATCAAGACCATCGTTGCAGCTATAGCCAACGGTCCTCCCTCTAGCTCCGCGCGAAGACCGACCGAGTCCATCGCTGAAACACCCGATAGAAGCCGCCTACCACTGTTACGATCCAAAGACTACAAGAGGCCCGAGCAAAGCAAGACACCCCTCAAGTCCAAGGACCCTCGCCACGACGCAGTATGGAAGCATTGAGAACAATCGGCCGACTCTCATGAGAGAGTTCACGGTCGAACACCCGTCCACGATCGGATTCGTCGCAGCTACAACTCCAACTATCAAAGCAGCCCGCGAAGACTCCCGCTGAGTGACTTGCGGGAGGTACTCGACCGACGCTATCGGGAGCGCGATAGGCACTCTCATGAAGACCGAAGGAGATCACCCGACAACTATGACGATGGAGTGCCCGCGTTCACTCGGGACCTGCGTTGAGTGGATTGGCTGAGTGGTTTCAAACCCACTAGGATCGGCAAGTACGACGGTAAGACTGACCCCGAGTCATGGTTGACCGTGTACACCCTCGCCATCCGCGCAACAGGAGGAGACAGCAAAGCCATGGCAAACTACCTGCCTGTTGCTCTCGCCGACTCAGCCAGAAACTGGCTCACGAGTTTGCCAAGAGGCTCGATCGACTCATGGAGCGAGCTTCGGGACCACTTCATCGCCAATTTCCAGAGTACTTTCGAAAGGCCCGGGACCCACTTCGATCTCTACAACGTCATCCAGAAGCCAGACGAGTCGCTGAAGGACTACATCCGGCGCTTTTTGGAAAAGCGGAACAAGATCCCTAACATCACCGACGACGTCATTATAGTCACGTTCCAGAAAGGCGTTCACGACGAGTTGTTGATCGGCAAATTTGGGCGCAAGCCACCGAAGACGGTCAAGCAGATGTTCGAGACGGCAAACTCCTACGCCAAATCTGACGACGCAATCAAGGCCTCACGACAAGCCATCCGGAAGCAGCTGGGGTCCTAAAAAGACAACGGCAACAACAACAACAACGGCCAAAAAGATCGTAAGCGTAAGCCCAAGGATCTGGTCGCCACGACGACGAACTACCAACAACAACGTCCCCGAGTCGCCGCCTACGACAAGATCATGAATGCTCAGTGCACGCATCACCCAAACCACAAGCATGCGGCTAAGGATTGTTTCATCTACAAGTAGTTCATTGAGCAGTACGCAGCTCAATTACGCTAGAAGCCGGTGGATGAAGCCGGCCCATCGGGAACCAAGAGGAATGACCCGGCTGGCAGCTCAGAGCCTTTCCAAGACCCCATGGGTGAGCTAAACCATATCTTCGGGGGACCGCAGGCGTACGAGTCCAAGAGGAAGCAAAAGCTGACCGACAAAGAAGTCAACGCCGCACAACCCGAAGTCCCACACTACCTACGATGGTCGGAGGTGGCTATCACGTTCAACCGCTCGGATCACCCTGACCGAGTGGTTCACCCGGGGCGGTATCCCCTGGAACTAGACCCGGTGGTTCGCAACATCAAGTTGAAGCGCGTCCTCATCGACGACGGTAGCGCCCTCAACATCCTCTTCGCCAAGACACTGGACGAGATGCAGATCCCAAGAGCAGAATTGAAGCCAAGTTCAGCCCCCTTCCATGGAGTCATCCCGGGGCTATCATCTATGCACCTCGGGCATATCACCCTTCCAGTCACCTTCGGAGTTCGGGAGAACTTCCGGACAGAGAACATTACCTTTGAGGTTGCCGACTTCAAAGCGGTTTACCATGCAATCATCAAAAGACCTGCGCTCACCAAGTTCATGGCGGTACCACACTACACCTATCTCATCATGAAGAAAATCCCCCTTGACCCCTCTGATCCTTCTAAAACTGCTGTAATAGACGCGTAGTTAGATCCCAAATAGGAAAGTGCGCTCGACACCTTCCTCCAGAATAATAAAGATATTTTTGCTTGGAAACCGTCTGACATGTCGGGTATTCCTAGGGAGGTGATCAAGCACTCATTAAACGTCAAAGATAACACCAAACCGATAAAACGACGACTCCGCCGCTTCGCCCAAGATCGAAAAGACGCCATCAAGGAAGAACTTGCCAAACTCTTGGCTGCTAGGTTTATCAAAGAGGTTTACCACCCCAACTGGTTAGCCAACCCGATCCTGGTTCAGAAGAAGATAGGACAATGGCGCATGTGCGTGGACTACACCGACCTCAACAAATTCTGCCCCAAGGATCCTTTCGGATTGCCCCGTATTGATCAAGTCATCGATTCAACAGCCGGGTGCGAGCTTTTAAGCTTCTTGGATTGTTACTCGGGTTATCACCAGATCAGCCTGAAGGAATCCGACTGCCTAAAGACATCATTCATCACCCCGTTTGGAGCCTATTGCTACATCACGATGCCCTTCGGCCTAAAGAACGCCGGAGCCACTTACCAGCGTATGATTCAGAGATGCCTTCAGGCCCAGCTCGGGAGGAACGTAGAAGCCTACGTCGACGATGTCGTCATCAAGACCAAGCAGAAAGAAGACCTGATCGCCGACTTAGAAGAAATCTTCGCCAATATTTGGGTCTTCAGAATGAAGTTAAACCCGGAGAAATGCACTTTCGGTGTGCCGTTAGGCAAGCTACTTGGCTTTATGGTGTCTCATCGCGGCATCGAAGCGAATCCAGAAAAGATCAATGCTATTCGGAACATGAAGCCCCCGAGTACCCAGAAGAACGTCCAGAAGCTCACAGGTTGCATGGCGGCGCTAAGTCGATTCGTTTCCAGACTTGGCGAATGAGGTATGCCTTTTTTCAGGTTGTTGAAGAAGACGGACGATTTTCAATGGACCACCGAGGCCCAAAAAGCTTTTGAAGACTTCAAGGAGTTCCTCACAACACCACCCGTGTTGGCTTCACCTCATCCTCAAGAACCTCTATTGCTCTACGTCTCCGCAACTCACCAGGTGGTCAGCACGGTCTTGGTCGTCGAACGCGAGGAGGAAGGACAAGCTCAGAAGGTTCAAAGGCCGATCTACTTTGTTAGCGAGGTGCTGGCAAGAGCCAAAACCCGCTACCCTCAGGTACAAAAACTGTTATATGGAGTTCTAATTACTTCTAGGAAGCTGGTCCATTATTTTCAGGGTCACTCGGTCACCGTGGTCACGTCCTTTCCACTCGGCGATGTCATCCACAACCGGGAGGTTACTGGGCGCATTGCGAAGTGGGCTCTGGAGTTGATGCCGCTGGATATCACTTTCAAGGCGAGGACGTCTATAAAGTCTCAAGTCTTGGCGGATTTCGTGGCCGAGTGGACCGAGCGACAAGAAGATGTACCTAGGGAGGAGCTGCAGTACTGGACCATGCACTTTGATGGATCTAAAAGAGTCACCGCCCTGGGAGCGGGAGTCATGCTGATTTCCCTGACTAGGGAGAGGCTACGGTATGTCCTTCATATTCACTTCCCCGCCTCACACAACATCGCCGAGTACAAAGCTTTACTTCATGGCCTACGACTTGCCGTTTCACTCGGGATACGACGGATGGTTGTACGAGGAGATTCCCAGCTGGTGGTCAACCAGGTAATGAAGGATTGGTCCTGCTTGAATGATACCATGGAGGCCTATCGACAAGAAGTTCTCAAACTTGAGGACAAGTTTGACGGACTGGAGTTATCCCACGTCTTAAGACACAACAATGAAGCAGTAGATGAGTTGGCACAGTTTCGGTCCAAGCGAGAAGCAGCCCCGACTGACGTTTTCATGGAGTACCTCTACGAGCCGACTGTTGCTACGAAATCAATCCCCAATGAAGAAGCTACAAACCAAGTTGCCATGCTCGACGCCGACTGGAGGACGCCGTTCATCAAGTTTTTAACTCAGCAAGAACTGCCGGAAGACCGGGATGATGCGGAGCGAGTCCGACGTCGCAGTCAAGGCTACGTCATGGTCGATTCAGAATTATACAAAAGAAGTCCTACTGGAGTTTTGATGAGATGCGTCACGCCTGAGGAGGGACGACAGTTGTTGCACGATATTCACTCTGGTATATGCGGCAGTCATGCTACGGCGCGCACTCTGGTGGGCAAGGCTTACAGACAAGGTTTTTTCTGGCTCACGGCGGTCTCCGACACCGACAAGGTGATCCGCACGTGTGAAGGTTGTCAGTTCTTCGCTCGGCAAAGCCATGTTCCAGCCCAAGATCTACAAACAATCCCTTTATCATGGCCTTTCACCGTATGGGGCTTGGGCATGGTTGGTCCTTTCAAGAAGGCTCTGGGAGGATTCACACATCTGTTTGTCACAATTGACAAGTTCTCCAAGTGGATTGAGGCTAAGCCGGTTGCTACGATAACTGCGGATAAGACACGAGATTTTATCCTAAACATTGTGCACCGGTTTGGTGTCCCGAACAGAATCATAACCGATAATGGGACTCAGTTTACTGGAGGCGTATTCTAGGAATTCTGCGAAGATTTTGGCATCAAGATTTGCTATGCATCGGTGGCGTACCCCAGAAGCAACGAGCAAGTCGAATGCGCCAATGGTATGGTTCTTCAAGGCATCAAGGCCCGAGTATTTGATAGGCTACGTCCTTATGCTGGAAGATGGGTTCAAGAATTGCCTTCGGTATTGTGGTCACTACGGACTACACCCAGTCAGGCTACCGGCCAATCTCCTTTTTTCTTGGTTTATGGGACCGAAGCAATGTTGCCGAGTGAGATGGAGTATGAGTCTCTTCGAGTTCGCAGTTTCAACAATGAACAATATGATCAAGACAGAGTTGACGACTTGACCCAACTGGAGGAAGCTCGTGAGGCTGCATTGGTTCAGTCGGCAAGATATCTTCAAGGACTTCGGCGTTATCATAATCGCAACGTTCGGTCACGAGATTTTATTGTTGGCGACATGGTTCTACGAAAGATTCAGACTACAAAAGATAGATACAAGTTATCTCCGTTATGGGAAGGCCCTTATATAATTGCTGAGGTCACTCGGCCAGGAGCATATCGTCTAAAGCGTGAAGACGGGACCATGGTGGAGAACTCTTGGAATATTGAGCACCTTCGTCGATATTATGCTTAGACTTATTGTATCATGCTCTTCTCGACTGCCGACTTCAAGTAAGATGACTTCTTGAGTTGTCAGTCGGAGGCTACATATATCAATAAAATATGATGTTTTTTTATCAGTACTGACTTGTTCATACTTAGTTTATCATTGTTTATTGTTCGGGTTTGAGTTCAGCAAGTAAGGACTAAAAATTTTTCAATGGCCTAATCGAGCCTAGGCTTGGTGACAGTCGGACGAAAATTTTTAAGAATTTACATGCGAAGACTTGGATCAGGGCATAAGCATAAATAAATTAAGAAATTACAAGTCATATCTCTACAATGTTTACATCAGCTAATCTACCCTTGGAAGTTTTCTACCACGTTAGCAGCAATCTTTTTGGTCGTCTCTTGTGCTTCATTAATAAGCTCTAAGGCCTGCTCATCAGTGGTACCATCAACGAAGCCTTCTCCTATGGAGTTTATGTCTACTTGAGGATAGAGAGACTTTGTCATGGCCAAGGTTTGACTCGCACTCATGACAGCAGCATCTGTGATATTTTCCATATACTTCTTCGGTGCTGTCCTGAGTTTATCGAAGACTTCAACCGCGTCTAAAGGGCTTGTCCCGAGGCCGTTTTTGTAAAGTGCCAACAGAATTGGCGTGGCTACGTTGGCGATATCATCTCTAACTCTTTCGGCCCTTCGGACTTTTTCGACGAAGACTTCAAATTGAGCTTGGGATTTTACTCTATTAGCTACAGATTTGACATGAGTCAGTTTACATGAATAACCAAGATGGATCGAGAAGTATAAGTTTGAGAGGATACCTTCAATTTCTTCTAAAGCCTTGTTCTTGTCAGACTCAACCTTGGCGTTGTCAGTTTCCGCCTTTTTCAATTGATCCTTGAGGGAGTCGATCTCAGATGCATTGGCTATAGCATGAAGACTTGGAGTTATCAGAATCAAACAGATTATACAAGAGCAAGATAGGTTAAGTTATCTTACCTCCAATTGAACCACGAAGTTCTAGGTTCATATCTCGAAGCTTCTTAATTTTTGATGTGCACTAGGGTTCCCGATCTTCCGAAAGGTTTGATAAACAACGATTTAGGCGGAGTCGCGACACAAATCGATCCGGCTTCTTGAACGCGCACGCTCTTGAGCCCCGCAATCGCAGCACCACGTCTCCTCTGGTTATCACCCATGTCGAAACGCGGGTGACCTCGCCAAGAAGGCTAATCCCTGTTTGCCAATCGAAGAACACAAACAAGAACGAGATAGAATACAACCAAAATTGCAGATGAATGATTAAGCTCACAAGTTGGGGTCTTACAAACCGATCTAGCGGCGAAACTGTTCTTGACAGATTAATCTAAGCAAAACCCAAAACCTAAAGATAGCGACGACTACTGATATATGGAGTTTAGGGTCATGCAAGCACCCCTTGACGCAACCCTAATGGGCTCCAACACGATACACGGCCCAAAGGCCCAAATACGGCGTCGCAGCGCCGGGACAGATTCTGAATGTCAATTTGTTCGGTCAATTCCTGATGACTCGTAATAAATTTGGACATGGGACCAGAACCATTGGAAAGGTTATCTTCTTAGCTTTCCATCCATATAAAGAATGCCCCAATCTGAGCACGTATGCGACCTGGGCGCCCGTTTTAGTGCAGACTGGTCCTGGACTCCGAATTGCACCCGAAGTCGACTTGGAGAAGGTCTTGGTTTGGTCCCCAATCAACTTCTTTGATATTCCATGCATTCGTTATGCTCGGCTTCTTTTCCTTCATCCAAGCAAGTACCTCTGCAAACGAAAACAAACAAAACTCATTGTGTAGCAACGTATGTTCAAAAATATAACAAGTAAATCTTATGTAGAACTGGTTAACCTTTGGCTGATTAATACACAAGGTAGTCATGGTTATATCCGAGCTAGTTGTGTCCTCATCAATCAATTTCCTCCCTCAAGACTACCTCTCGAGCTGCTGCTTCTTCTCTGGCATTCTTGAGATCTTGATGAATATTTTCCAGAGAGTTGATGTGAGGCACCAGCTTCTCGAGGGTGTCTGACTTGGCTATCGAGCGACAGTGTATTCTCTGCATTACAAAGATTGAATTAGTCAGCTGCACAAGGTTATATGGTCAAGATATGAGAAAACTACACATACATTCATCAGCCGGGTTGCTTCATTGAGGCTGGCAATAAGCATGTCGCGTTCTTCGGCTTCTTTCTCCTTGTTTAGCATGATGGCCTGCCTCTTGCCTTCCGCATCCCACCACTCAATCTTTATAGGAGGAACTGAGTCTTCTGAAGACTTCAGTTGAATGATCTCCTCCTCTTCGGTCGTTTGCTCTAAGGATGACAAATAAGATGGATATCAAAAATATACTGAAGACAAGAGTCTAAAGACTATTAAAAGCTTACCTGTTCTTGGAGCTGGGTCCTTGACCGGCGTTTCTTGATCACACGAGCCCTGTGTGTCTTCATCTGGCTGGTTTCCAGTCGGGACTTCCTGGCTGGCAGTCGGGGGCTCTTCCACAGGAGTGTCCTCACTCGAGAGAGGGTCCTGAGACCCTTGTTCTGCAGATTTTGGTTCTTCAGGCACTGCGGATTGGCTTATTTTTTTTGTCTGCCCGGTGGGATCTATATCCTGGGGTTTTCTGCAAGAGACGATGAAGATAGTGAAGAAAAGCATATTTTCGACAAGAAGATAAATTTGAATAAGCAAGAGATACCTGGTGGACTTCCTAATCTTTGGAGCAGACCGTGTGGATGGCCTCGGAGAAGTTATGTTCGTTCTTGAAGCCTTAATGTCTTCAGTATCTTCATCCGAGTCATCTATGACCAGCCTTCTCTTGCTGATCCGTTTGCTAGTTTCTTCCTCGGCAGCGGCTCTCTTGCTTTTGGTCTGTGGTTTGATTTTTGGGCCGCCTGCTGGTTTCTTGATAGCTGGCTGAGCAGGAGCATCTTCATGGAAGACCTTGTACAGCCTGGAGATGATCAAAGCGTTTGCCTGCGAGCAGTACTATTAAGGCACATTGGGAGATAGAGTTAAAGTAAAGAATGATACGAGTTGCAGAGTCTACTTATCGGAGAAGGTGGTCGGAGAAGACTGAAGGGAGCAACCGGAAGCTTATGGCTGTAATCCACTGCAATTCCAGATGAGAAGATCTTGTACATGCGAGCACACAAGACCTGGAAATTTAGGGACTCAATGTCCTTCCGGTTGGGATCACTCTGGCCCTCATACTTGAAGGCTGGTTTAGACCTTTCCTTAATAGGAACCAGTCGGCACTTGATAAAATGCCGAGTGATTTGTTCTCTTTGGAGGCCTTTATTCTTCAGTTCGAGGATCTTCGCCAAGAGGTTATTTGCTTCTATCCAATCCTGGTTTTCCGGCATGGTGTTCCAGTTGGCCCGTTGGATAGGTGGGAGGCTGATGAAATCGGGTAAACTGAGGGCTGGGTTTGAGATGTAGAACCAATTTGCATGCCAGCCCTTGTTGGAGGATTTCAGAGGAAGGGGGAAATAGTCCTTGCGAAGAGTTCCGCGAAGTTGAAAGCTGGTGCCACCAACAATGTAAGGATTGTCCTTAGTTGGGTTAGCCTTGATAGAGAACATACGACGGAAGAGATTAAAATACGGGTGGATATCTAAGAAGGCCTCGCATACATGGATGAAGATAGCGATATGCAGCACGGAATTTGGGTTTAGATGGTAGAGTTGAAGACCGTAATATTCCAAGATGCCGTGGAAGAAATCGCAAGTCGGAAGACCGAACCCGCAGTAAAAGAAGTGGGTGAAGACAACGATCTCACCGGTGTTTGGGGTTGGGAATTCTTTGCCGAATGCCGGACGCCAAATGATGATCTCCTTGGCCGGAAGAACTCCGTCCTTCACCATCTCCTACAGGGTCGATTCCTTCATGTCGGAGGTAGCCCATTGGTCAAAGGGGATTTTCTCTCTCCTCAGCCATGGACGCAGATTGAGGAAGATGAATCTAGCGCTGGGAGTGGGGATTTTTTGAGGGAAATGCCGGGAATTGGTTGCGCGCAAGGAATCCTGATGGGGCTCGAGCTTCTGGAGGGATGGATTTGGATGCGTGCGAGTTCTAGGTTTCTGCGAAGAACCTGTGAACAGGAGCGTGGAAGGAGGAGTTTTCGCAAGATGAAGCGGCGGGGAAGATGACGGCGCTTCAGAAATATTAGGGTACCGCTAGGTTTTCTCGTGATTGGGCCGAGACCTATGAGAAGCTTACGGCCCATATTACAGGTGTGGCTTGACACGTGTTTTTAGGGACTTAAGCAGATTTGCTCTTGCAATATACGCGTGTCTCATTGCTCAATACCTTAAAATCCTTTCATACAGCAGTTACACAACTCGTTGAAGGTTGGTACGATGCAACTTGAAAGGTGACAAACAGTAAAGTTTTTTATAACTATCCTGGTAACTTTTTTATAGGTTGCAGGAGCTGTTTGGTTTTTACAAAGCATTTGATCTTTTATTATATCAATGCTATTTTGCTATCTTGGTGTGCTCTTTTTATTCAAACCGATATTATGGCAGGAGCTATTTAATATTTTGGTCGTATTTTTCAGATGACTTATGAATTATTAGCTCAGATTATCAATTCACGAGAATTGGCTGAGTTGTTTATTCCGAGATGACTCGAGCAGAACGACTCGGATAAGCATGAGCTTGCCGAGTACTCGAATTCATTATATACTATGCCTTGATTATAAGGTTATGTGTTATATGATTTTTATGATCGCTTTGGGCTTGGGCAAGGCGTTTTAACTCAGGAGAGTATGACTATTATAGTTCTTGACTATATGCTTAGTTTGATTAACTAAACACATAGTCGGGGGCTACACCTAATTAGGTACATCAGTCGATGCACCTAAATATCTATTTTTGAAATTTTTGAGATGTTTTCAGCCCTTCACAGCCCTTTTTGATGATAAACACTCGGGAGACTCAGGCAGAGGTGATGGAGGCACTCGGCGATAGAAGCACTCGGCTGGCGAGTCACTCGGCTGTATGTATTATTCTGGTTCGAGGCAAGATTATCTTGTTGACTGTGAAGGTCTCGGGGGCTACTGTGAAGATTATGGGTACCGGATACCCTCACGGCTGGCTTATCCGACTTACCATAGGGGATAGGCTATGACTCATGATTATGTAAACCGGCTTATGACTTGGGTGTTACGTTACCATTGAGATAAGGTAATGGCTCATAGTCTAAGGTTGGTAAGATTGAGAAGTCTGACGTAGGGTATGATAGGGTCTCCGACTTGTAAACCCACCCTCTGGGACTATATAAGGAGGGTAGGGTGTCCCTTGAGGGGCAGAGGAGACACATAGCGAATAGAGCACAAGCATACGAAACTCACGAGAGCACATATTGAAAGAGATCAAGAGATTAATAAACCACTCGGCGGATCGAATCCCCGAAACAGGAGTAGGGTATTACCTCTCGAAAAGAGGGCTTGAACCTGTTTAAATTTTTTTTTGCATACTAACCCATCGTGTTTGGCGCTTGACTGTTACCCTCAGATTCTTATTGCCAAAACCAAGTTGATCTCAAAAGGCACAGCCGTCATGTAGTTGAACCAGCGCTTCCAATCTTGTACACTGGTGATCGACCCAGATGGGAGGTCGAGCACATATGTCCTGTTACGGTCTCAAAGGTAGAGGGAGAGCATGGTCCCACTCTTCTCCCCTATGCACACACTGGAAAAGTGACTCCGTTGTAAACAACCCCATCTTCACACCAACACAAATCGATTGGGTGCAATTCCAGATTAAACGACCACCCTGTGTTTCTAGCTTAGTCCAAATATGAAGTTTGTTGTTGCAAAGATAAAGAAGCGATGGTGGAAGACGCTTATGTACAACCAAGATTGGTGGAAGACAGTGGGAGGAGCATCAATCGGAATATTGGTTGCGCCGATGTTGTGGTAGCAAAGTAAACAAACAAACTTGGTTGTACATAAGCGTCGACATAAGTTCTACCAAAGTGGTAGCAAAGTAAACAAACACTTATTCTACCAAAGTACAACGCGTTAATACTGAAATTGCCATGAAGATTCTCGCGACAATATGGTAAGTATGACAACTACATTTTATTATTGATAAATAATACCTTAATATTACAGATTTACAACAAGTAAATTACACATCAAAACATAGTAGAATCTGGGGTAAAAAAAATTCAAAACAGAATAGAATCACTGAAAAAAAAAACATTTCACTCTGAAAACAAAATCACACTACAGTGAAAAAATGCAGAGTGTTGAGCTGAGCAGGTCTTCATTTGGTAAATGTGGAGCTGATGACACCAGCCACAAGAACCTGAGGGACTAGTGCAAGGAGGACGACCACCTGGCCAAGGCGAGTTTGAGAGGTCCATTTGGCAGTGAGCATCTGAACCAACCCCATCAAGAGAAATAATACAAGAATAATGTAGTAACCCTCTTGGCGGTGATTGAATGCTCCTCTGAGAAAATGAGACACCATTGCTGCTGCTGCAGACGCAGCAGTGGCAACACCTCTTTCAAGCAACTTCGTTTTAGTATCCTCTATGTTCTTTATACTATCGGACTCGTCACCTGTTGATTCATGGCTAACAGTAGTGTCAACCGTTGTGTTCTGGCCAGCATCAGGTGAAATTGTGACAATCACATGCCTGGGAGATTCAGCTGTGTTGGAGAATGGCAGTAAAAAACTGTTACTGATAGTATCAGTTTGGATGAATTCAGTCAAGGTAACTACTTGTGCTTGCATAGTTACATGGTTGTTGGTTTCAGCCATCATCACTCGAGTTTGTTGCCCTGTGGGTGGTGCAAAAGAAGATCAAAATGCTGTTGAGGATCAGAGGATGCATGGTGTTTGTGACAGAAAATAGGGGCTGCTTAAACAAAAAAGTTATAGGGGCTGCTTAAACAAAAAAGTTATAGTTAAGTATGATTATATACGATTAATTGGTACTCCTAATTAAATGTAAGTGCTTTATTTTCGAAAGGAATAATATTAGGATTAATCGGTTCCCTGGGAGGTGTGATCCAATTCTGTTAGAGGTTCTTCGATTTCGATAGGACCGAACGATCGAAGTTGCAACAACCCAACAAAGACGGACACATTTATTCCAAGTTCAGAGAGATAATAAAAGGTGGGAATTAACATGCTTGGAGCATGTATAGTCGCCGACTATAAATTATTCCATCAATAGTTTAGCATTATTATGACATGGTGAGGCACATGAGATCATGTTGGACGAAACGAACGCGTGTGCAGATCTGCATATATTTATAAAAATACATGCGCTTTTGCCATTAGTATCTCTGAAGTGCTACTTCCACCCTAGAAATTTGTAGGTGGTATTTTGTTTCTTGATCAGGATCGTATACCAATGAACACAGAACTATCCCTAGCTATTTAAAAGCATGTTTTACTACATTAATTAATACTTCATTTGTCTTTAAAATAGTATAATTTTAGCTAATCAAAGAAAAATTAACCAAGAAATTAAAAGGCATAGTGAGGGAGAAAACGAGGAGGTACTACTGGTTCGATTGGTTAAAACATTGGTTAAAACGAGAAAAAAAAGATAAAATGATGTTAAGAGCAAGTTTAATAATAGAGCTATAAGCCAATTTAAAAGTAGTATTTGAGCTAACATGTATAATAAATTTGCTATAAGGTTACATCTAATTTTCTTCTCCTCTCCTTTTCTTACTTATATAATTAAAATATTTATTTTAGAGCATTCGTAGAGTTAACTAGCTAGTATTTCTCACCTGTTTGTTATCTTTCATCCACATAAGTTTTGGTTTGTAGCCTAATGTTCAACTTGCTCTTAGGCTTTGTTCGTTTCAGTGTGTCCCCAACACACTAAGTGCGCACGAAAAACGAAACGATCCATTAGCGCGTGATTAATTAAGTATTAGCTAATTTTTTTTCAAAAATAAATTAATTTGATTTTTTTAAGCAACTTTTGTATAGAAACTTTTTGCAAAAAACACACCATTTAATAGTTTGAAAAGCACGCGCGCGAACCAAAAAAAATGATGCGTTGAGAAGATGAGTTGACGAACTCAGCCTAAAGAAGTTTAGGCTCTCCGTGGGATAAGTTTTAAGGCTAAAACTGCATCTTGCAGGGACATGCTATAAGTACGGGCACTGCTCCCCCTGTTTTAAATTAATTATCGATTTAGCATTTTTTTTTCTAAAATACTTAGTATCATTTTTACATTACAGAGCATTTTTAGAACTAACTTTTCATTCATACCCTGATAGTCACAATAGTATTAGTACTCCACACTGGGTCTTTTAATGCTTACTTTGAAAAAACTAATTAGGATGTAATTAATATGAGTAACAATGTAACATGTAATTAATGCTTTTTAGTTAGTAAGATTTATTAGAATGACAAATAAATTGAAATGGAGGGAATGATAAACTTCATCCACAAACTAGTAGATACTGTCCCAACTCTAACGGATGTCTTCTCTTAAAAAAATAATACTATGAATGATGTACTAAAATTTTGCATTGTATAGGAAAAACAGAGTACCAGTGTGAAGTATTTACCGATCTGTAGACGGTAGGACTATCGACGCACAGTAGAACGCTCAGAGGAACAGAGTGTCGCGACCACACGGTTGGGTTGGGAAAAGCGGGATTCGATGGATTTATAGAGGATTGGGCTCTTGAAGTGCCAGTACATCAGTCAACGTGATTCTTTGCAGGCTGCGTTATCAGTGAACGTCCGATTGGTACCGTTCGAATTGGGAGTTCGGAATCTTCTGATAGGTGAGTTACCAACGCATTTATTAGAACAAAGCCTTGGCTGAGTTCGGAATCTTCTGATAGGTGAGTTACCAACGCATTTATTAGAACAAAGCCTTGGCTGAGTTCGGAATCTTCTGATAGGTGAGTTACCAACGCACCCCACTCGTTTTTCACGCGCACGTTTTTCAAACGGCTAAACGGTGTATTTTTTGTAAAAAGTTTCTATACGAAAGTTATTTTAAAAAATCATATTAATCCATTTTTTAAAAAAAAATTAATAAATACTTAATTAATTATGTGCTAATGAGTCGCTCCGTTTTCCGTGCGGAGGGAATAAACTCCCAACCACAACACAAAAACACACCCTTAAGTCCATATATTATTACACCACTTCATCGTTTGCTTTTCGGTTTATTAACATAGATAAAGAATCGATTGACGGCTCAGTTTCTTTGAAGGGGAAAAAAAGAGATAAACATACTTATGGAGCAAGATCAGGTTGGCCTTTGGGGTCGGCAAAGCTGTCTTCTTCTCCGTACCATTCGGTTTGTGTGGTCACTGGTCATCTCTTTTTTCTCGACAAAAAACTAATCCGGTCAGTGTTTCAGCAACCTGGTGGCGTTGTCCAAATTAAATTGAGTGTAGGAAGCAGATTATAAATGCCGGATTGCTTAATTGCTTTCTTCTTTGCTTTCCTCTCAAGGCAATCGCAAGTCTATTTATAAAAACAAAGGCAAACTCTCTTCTTCTTGTTATTGTTTTTGCAAAGATAAAACAAATGCAAATTTCGGGTTGATAATTACGGGTTTTGACCTGTAAGATTATTGTATCCACTTCAAGTTGGGCAATCAGACTTATCCACTGGTGTGGTGACTGGTGAGCCTGTAAATCCGCGATGCAATCAATCATTAATGACATTTCTGCAATCTAACCACCGTAGTGGATGACTGGTTGTGATAGCCACATATAGATCGAAGATAAATTAGTAGTATTAGGTCCGAATATTTTATTTTGAGAAAAAGTAAAAATTAATCAATAGTAGTTTTCCCTTATACAATTTGCCCTGTAATTGTTTATATTTGGTATGGAGGCATGGAGCTTTACTTAAGTCTTCTGTTTTATCTGAAATATCTTGTCTGATGTGGGACCTTCTGGATTTGGACAGACTAGTTAGGACTAAACAATGTCCTCAGCCACAAATCCCTACGGTTTTGGTCTTCTTGTAGTTAGTTCCACTGTCCATTTTTGCTGCCAGCAGCCTATCACCAGCACACGAACCGGTCGTACAGACAAAACGGTACAACTTGCGTTGCTCAATTCTGACCGGTCATCGTACAGGTTTCGGTGACCAATCATAGATACTTTTATTGGTGAGAGATTGGTGTGGACAGTGTGCTTGTTTTTCTCTCTTGCTCGCTGATCAATTCATTTTCTTTTTGTCGTCGGTTATAAACTTATAATGGTCTGACATTCTTGTTAGTTTTGCAGCCCGGCGAACCATCGATATAAGGAAAGTTTTCTTTGATCAAGGTGGATGGATCAGCTTTGCACGAGTGGCGGCAGCGACAACGACAAGTCTTTGGCGGCCGGCGATGAGCCGGCGGTGAGAGTCCGAGGTGAAGTGCAGGCGCAGGCGGCGGCGGCGGCGGAGGCGCAAGGCGGCGGCTGCTTCGACTGCAACATCTGCCTGGATTTCGCCACGGAGCCGGTGGTCACTCTCTGCGGCCACCTCTACTGCTGGCCCTGCATCTACGAGTGGCTGGACCCGGGCGGATGCGACGGATCAGCAGATGGAAGGAACGGCGACGCGAGCTCGACGAGGCGGCGTCCCTGCCCCGTGTGCAAGGCCGCGGTCTCGCCGGACTCGCTCGTGCCGCTCTACGGCCGCAGCCGCGGCAGAAGCTCCAAGAGGGCGCGATCCGGCTCGGTCATCCCGCGCCGGCCGACCGTACACCGGGAGCCCGTCGAGCGACAGAGCGATCGGCGCAGCGACCACGGCGGCGGCGGACACCGACACGGGAGCACGGGACCCAGCTCACCAGTCCGGTCACCGTGGCGCGCCAATCACCATGCCGCCGCCGCAGCCGCCGCAAGCGCGCCGGCGCGGTTCGACGTGGTCTACCCTCCACCACCTGCTGCCGTGGGCGGCGTGAGCATGTTCCACTCGACGACGACGACCGGAGGGATGCTCGGAGGGATGGCCCTGGCGGTGCTCCCGTGGGTGTCGCGCGGGCAGGCGCCGGCGAGCGCGTACTACCCGAGCCCGTACCACATGAGCCCCAGGCTGAGACGGCAGCACATGGAGGTGGAGAGGTCCCTGCACCAGATATGGTTCTTCCTCGTCGTGTTCGCGGTGCTCTGCCTGCTCCTCTTCTGAAAGCGGCGCACCAGATGATCTGCACCTTCCCAGTAGATCCAAGTTGTACTCCCAACTTGTCGTGTACATAGGTAAAAAAGAGGGTGTGTCATGCAGCACAGCACAGTAGCAGTTCCATACTGCCATGTCGTCCAAAGCAATCCTCTTGCAACTCCTCGAGCTGTTCTGATTTAGGGAGCTGCTTAAGCAAAGGCCCAAGTGAGTCGATGACTCAGTTCCAGAGATGCAGCATGCCATTTTGTGCATATCAGGGTTAAACAAGTGAGACCAAGGCGCCAGGCGTTAATTCATCTGCCGAGCGAACGCTGTTAAGTAGTGACACGATGCTAAAGATTACAAGAATGTTACTACTAATAGTAGTACTACTACTCATTTCTGTCGGTAGTGCCAACCGTTGTGTTCTGGCCAGCATCAGATGAAATTGTGACAATCACATGCCTGGGAGCTTCAGCTGCGTGGGAGAGTGCCAGAAAGAATTTTTGACTGGTGCCATCCCTTGTGAATGTGATGTTTATTCAGAAGCCGGTGTACTTCCTGGAAAACCGTGATTTGGTTGATGAACTAATGTCACCTGTTTTTCACTCAACTTTTCCAACTCACATCTCTCTTTTTCCACGCGCACGTTTTTCAAACTGTTAAACGGTATGTTTTTTGCAAAAAGTTTCTATACGAAAGTTGCTTTAAAAAATTATATTAATTCATTTTTCAAAAAAAATTAGAAAATACTTAATTAATCATGTGCTAATAAGTCGCTCCGTTTTCCGTGCAGAGAAAATCTCTTCCCAACTCTAATGAACGAACACGACATTAGTCCATCAACCAAATCACTGCAATATGGTACGAAACAATCCTGTTCATTTGGAACAAGACAGAGACAGCTTAAAGTAGACTCACAGGACATTTAACAAGAAAAGCCCGAATGAGCTTATTGCATTATGGCATTATCTTTGCACCAAACAAGAACCAAATTGGAAACAATCCGCACAAGATAGAAAAATGTTTTCATGTTACGAGTAGTTAACAACAGGTTTCAATTTTTTCTTCTTCAAACAAGAAAAAGAAATCAGATGACTGTTGAGTCACAAAGTTATTTCAAGTGCACAGAATATAGTTATTTTGAAGATACAAAAACTCATAGAAAAATATTTTCTACTGAAATTTTCTCAATTGCACTGTCATTTCAGTCCATGAAGAACATAAAATTGGAAGTTCAATATAATAGGAAGTACTAAATGAAGCATTCGTGTTAATACTAGTGAGTGCAAGAATTAATGTGTAGTACTAGTATACTATTATCACAAAACAATAGCTTCTAATGATTTGACCAGACTACAGAATCAAAAACAAGAAAATTGTTTCTACTAGCATGTAGGAATTCAAGGTAGCAACTCATGGCAGTTGCCCGGTAGTTATATAGCAAAGTGAAATTAAAATATAAACAATACCATTGTCCTATGGCAGGAAATTTAAAACATGTTAAACGATAAAGCAGTTCCCATATTAATTATTCAAGTTAGGACTTGTAGTGAAATAAATGAAAGCAATAGAAATGGGCCTCTTTTATTTTATATTATTTTCTTGCTACTGATACATGAACAACTAATTTACAGGTGGAATATATATGAATAGAAACTATGATATTGCCATATCATTCGAGAAGATGACTGTGCAAACAATTCCAAAACAATCTTTACAAAACCACCAGCTATAGCTACAGTTGATACTGACTGTGCAACACAACTCAAAACCACATGGACACTTCTTTGCTCCAATCATGCCATTTAGATAGTAAATACCAACAAGGCGTCAATGCCAAAAGCTGTTGATTTCAGAACATGGTTTAGTATTTGCAAAACAAAGGACGCCTTCAAATTTACACCGTACCTGGAGATGAATAAGATGTACTCTATAGTAAGTAAGATCATATATATGGGATTCTGTTTGACAGCTAAATATGTTAACTTTCCACAAGGTTCAGTCATAATTTCACAGCAGAATATGCACTTAAAGTCTTAAACACATTATAAGGCTGTGTTCTTCACCCTACTTTCCTAACTCACCTTTCTCATTTTCCACGCGTACGCTTTTCAAACTACTAAACGGTGCGTTTTTTACAAAAAGTTTCTATACGAAAGTTGCTTTAAAAATCATATTAATCCATTTTTCAAAAAAAATAGCAAATACTTAATTAATAATAAGAAAATGCGTCGCTCCGTTTTGCGTGCGCGATGAGGTCTCAATCTTACCTCCCGAACACAGCCTAAAAGCTGCAAATTACTCATCCACTTGGTTACATCCACCCCTTATCTAGCTAAAATATTCTCTTTTCCCATTAATCATTATTCTACTTAGGTGGTGTTTGAATCTCATTAAGGTGAAGATGAAGATTAAGTGTTTCACATAAAACGATATGATATTAATGTGTGATTAATTAAGTTTTAATTATTACAAACTTGAAAAATGGATTTATTTGATATTTTAGAACAATTTTTATATAAAAAATTTTCGTACGAAACGCACCGTTTAACAGTTTAAAAAACGTGTCACGATAATCTGGAACTTTATCCATCCAACAGAAGAAGAATGAGATTCGAATGGGCCTTATTCTGACATCCGTACTTGGATCAAGATATTGGACATAGAATGCAACACTTTAAAATGGAAAAAGAAAAGGAGTAATCAGCTGTGAAATCTGGTCAAGTAAGCGTACAGGAAGTTCCCAAGCCAAGCCAAGACACGAAGAATATGCAGGCCAGTAGATCTCAAAAGGCACAGCCATCATGTAGTTGAACCAGCGCTTCCAATCTTCCACACTGATGATCGACCCAGATGAGGAGGTCGAGTCGAGCACATATGCGCAATTAAGCTCCCAATGGTAGAGAGTGAGCATGGTGCCAAACAACCCCATCTTCACATCAACAATAATTAATTGGGTGAAATCCCAGAGCACACAGCCACCCTGTTCTTCTAGCTTCTAGCTGAGTCCAAATATCAAGTTTGTTGTTGTTGTTGTTGTTGCTGCTGCTGCAAGGATAAAGAAGCGAAAGCCTCGTTGTCGATGCTTATGTACAGCCAAACACAGCCGAAGACGGCAGAGGGAGCATCGATGGGAATCTTGGTTGCGCCGATGTTGCCTGTGTCAATATATGCTCACACCAAGGGTGTAGAGAGGCTTTCTTCTTCCCCACCGAAGAGCCAGTGTGCGGCGCCATTACTGACGGCTGCAACTCTGTTTCCAAAGGGATCCCAGACATGGCGACGGCGGGGATGAAGAAGCGGCGGCGGCGGCGGCGGCGAGGAGGGGAGAGGTGATCAGGAGAGGTAGAGGCCCAGAAGTAGTTGGGCCGGGCCGGGCCGCGCCGGGCCTAGTTTTGTTGGTGATTGGTCATATGGGCTCTAGCTTGGTGCCATGCCACTGTGCCAGAAGCCTCTCTATGAATTTAACCCGAATCAACAGATTATTTTTCTTTTAAGAAACGGAAAAGGCTATATGTACTAACTTTTTCTTACTAAACTCTTACTAATACTGATGTGTCATGTTATGAGTGTATTTAGATTTTTATAACTTTGAGTGTCATGTTCTAAATCAAACGGTTGAGATGATTGTTAGTATAAATTTAGTAAGAAAAAATTAGTTCGTTTTCTGAAATCTGCATCTAAATGAGATTGCTAATCCACGCAGCTTCGTTGTTACTGCACGGTTTTTGGCCCGTAAACCAGACCCATCGTGCGGGATGCGCGCTTCACTTTCATGGAATCGCGAGCGTCTCTCCTACTATGATTGCTATTTCATTCTGGGCCTCTAGACTGGACAAGGCTTTTTATGAGCCAAATTTGATTTTTATCTTTATAGTATGTGTTTAAATGAATTTAAAATTTAAATTTAAAGTAAACCTTCAAATGAAATTTTAAAACTATCAAGTCAAAATTTGAAAGTTTCGGCACAAATTTTGAAGCTTTCGACTCAAAATTTTGAAAGTTTAAAGACAAATTTAAAAGTCTTAATTCTAACTTTTGAGACTTTCAACTCACTACTGCAATTTATAATATTTCAATTTATATTTCAAAACTTTCAACTCACTAGTTTATATTCTATTATAGAAATTTAAAACTTTGAACTCCAATTGTGAAACTTTTTAACTCAAATTTCAAACTTTCAATTTAACTTTCAAAACTTTCAAGTCATATTTTAAAACTCCAATTCACTATTTAATTATTATTGTATTGAAAAAAATACGTCTGCCACTAAACGCCTAGATTAGCGATGAAATTAGTGCTAAGCGCTACGATGAGCAGTGGGGAAGCACGTGCGTTACTTCGCTTCTCGGTGCAGCTGCGCGCAATAGAACCCCCAAACATGTAATGTCATTTATTCAATCGCAAGAATTCCTCCTGAGCTCCTGAATTAGTTCTAATTAAATGTTCAACAAAAGAATAACAGCACATGCCACATTCAATTTTATTAGCTCTAACTCACATAAACACGCAATTTATGTGGACATGAATATTGTCCAAAATTAGCACTTGAAACGAAGATCACTACCATCAGTTTGCAACTTTGCATTCATCTTCCATTATCGATTTCTCTGGTGATCTCTAGGCAAGTCGTGAGAGGGGATGTCTCCCTTTGCGCACTGAGCTCGCCGGCGGTAGACCCGGAGTAGCCGGTGGTGACATGGCTGTTGTTCCTCCCCCTCAGCTGCCACTCAATGATGTAGTTCGGCTTCGCCACCACATCACTCACCGGGATGTCTCCGGTGAGCATTGCCACGACCCTTGACATTGGCGGTCTTTGGTGTGGTGAGCCCTGGGTGCAAATGAGCGAGATACGAATGACTCTCAAGGCCTCCTCCTCATCGATTTTCTCGAGCCTTGGGTCCACGATTCCGAGCGCTTGCTCTTGTTCATAGAGCCCCCAAGCCTATAAGGTGTAACATATGAAGGGAACATATTTCAGTAACCTATAATTTGAAAAGGATAAACTGATGTGTTCTCTTGGATTCAAAGATTGTTTATCAGCTTACCCATTCAAAGAGATATGTCTTGTCTTCCACGAGGGAGTAGTCGGTGTTTGATCGACCAGCGACGGTCTCTAGAGCGACGACACCAAATGAGAAAACATCAGCCTTTTCAGTCAGATAGCCTCTCATTGCGTACTCAGGTGCCATGTAGCCACTAGACAAAGTTCAGGAAAGTGCAATAAGTACAGGTTATTTAACATATATATGAACATGATAGCCATGATGAATGCGCTTACAATGTGCCGGCAACTTTCGTGTTAACATGAGTCTTCTTCTCGTCATAGAGCTTGGCAAGCCCAAAATCAGATATCTTGGGTGTTAAATCAGGGTCGAGTAGGATGTTACTAGCCTTGATGTCCCGATGCACGATGCGCACATTGGCCTCCTCATGAAGATAACTTAGCCCTCTCGCAATGCCTAAAATGATTTCAAAACGTGTTGACCAGCCAAGGTTGAACCTACCATCCCCTGCATTTCCAAAAACAAGGACCGAGATAAATGACATGATGATCAAGAGAAGAAAAATATAAAGAGTTCAAGAACCAGGTATCTCCATAGTGGGAGTCCAGCATAAGCAATTTGATAGGTGATGGTGATACGATGTGAGCTCACCGAAGAGTGCTTGATCTAGACTTCCATTTTCGAGGTATTCATAAACCAACAATGGTGTATTACTGTCAATGCAGCAGCCATATAATTTCACAAGGTTCCGATGTTGAACAGAAGAGATTGTTGCAACCTCTGTCACAAACTGGCTTTTCCCCTGCTGGGATGATTGAGAAAGTTGTTTCACAGCTACCACCCTTCCATCAGTTAGCATACCCTATCAAAAGATGAACTTTCCTTATTGCTAGATCAGACAAATATTCAGTTACAATTAACATTGAGTAAATTAGGGGAAATAACCAACCTTATAGACTGGTCCATATCCTCCTTCTCCAAGAATGTTTTGAGAACCAAAATTCTCTGTAGCTAACTTAAGCTCCGCATTGCTGAAGACATTAGGCCTTCCAACCATGTTGTAGAGTTCTGCCAAAAAAAAAAATCCATGACATATTGGAAATAATTAGGAATTAAAATCATCTATTTAAAAAGTGAATTGCTAGAAGAATATCTACCTTCTTTCCGTTGTGCCGTTCTCCTTCTCTTCTTTAGCAACATAAATAATCCAACTAGGACTGCTACTCCAAAGAATGAAGCGCCGATCACTACTCCAGCAATTGTCCCTGCTTTACTTTTCTTTTTTGGAACACCATTTCGCACAGTAGGAATAAAATCTGAAATAGGAGTTTTATATTAATTAAAAATCAATGGAATCCCCTTTTCTTGGTTTTACATATAAATTGACTAACTGGTCAGTACTTGGGGTCACGCTTAATGCTGAGATCGTAGGTCCATAGTGTCCTTGAGTAGGAATGCAACAAGTACCCTTCCCAGCCCAGAACAGATGGATCTCAAGGAAGTTTTTGGACACAGTTGCAGTATATCTCTTATTGACAGCAATAAGAGACTTTCCACCAGCCGTCTTCCTTATATTGAAGTTCTTTTCCTTCAGCTCACCCTATGCAAAACGTCTAGTTAGAAAATATTCCATGCAGACAAGCACAAATTATTATGTGACACACTCAGTATGAACCTGAACATATATGTCAAAAACTCTCCGTCCGATGCTATTCGAAGTTAGTGAGTTTGGATAAACAAACTCTGCGAACTCAAGTGAGACAGTGTAATTCCCATTCTCAAGTCCAATACCATAGTATCTAAGTGATGATGGTGACATTCTTGCAGTTTGGAATAATTCTGAGTTAAGTGCATTCTGAAACTGCTGGGGGCTATATATCGCATAACTTCCATTGGAAGCCTCATTGAATTTACCTACACTGCTTACACCCCATCTCGCATTGTCACTAACATAATAAGATGCGGCTCCAATGTTTTGAGCATCAGTTTCATACAAAGTATTATCTGATCCCCTTGTAGATTTATTACTGCCACAGTCGACCGCAAAGGAATAATCTGCAATTGAGATGGTTATAATATTACTGGGTCATATCAACTACCAATGTGAGTGAAGAGTTGGAAACTTGGAATTATACATTCTGGAGAACCACGGAAACAAGGAGTATCTTGCTGGAGACAGTTTAGCCCTGAAGGTAAAATGCTGCACAAATAATTGAATCACCAATCTCAGATCACGCAAAAATGTTTTCATCAAATTGTCTCTTCAATGTACAATTAAATGTGATACATACCTATTGTTGGTGCTATCAAGAATGAAGTCATTAGCCACCAAATTCCTATAGAACACAAAATGGTTAACTTGTTAGGAAACATGTATGCACAACCTAGAGTATGTATCTTCCCCCCTCTGCCTGCATTCAAAAGTTTATAAGAAATTTCAGGACATAAAAATTACAGTTGCAAATTGTTCCCAGTAACCCATGTAGGAAAGCTTCCAGAGAGGTGGTTATATGAAAAATCTCTGCAAAGGTTCCATCAGAAATTAAAAAAAAAAACAAGTACAAAATTGTTAGGAGTAACATGTGAAGGCCATGTGCTACACTTGTACGTTAATTTGCTACACATACAAATTGTTCAGTGAAGGGCTTTTGTCATGTGGCAAGCTTCCAGAAAGGCTGTTGTTCCCAAGAAACCTGGTTTACGTACAGTTCAGTATGGCCCCCAAAAAATCACCTTCGGAAGCCATTGTATGACAGGAACAGGAATATTCAGAAAGAATTTCTTAATTCCTTACAAGAAGCTAAGCTTGTCCAGATTCAGTATGGATTGAGGAACATGACCCGTGATATTGTTAAAGCTCAAGTCCCTGTGCCAATAGGGAAGCAGCAACATCATCGATACAGATGCCTTAGATCAAACTGACCAAAAGTAAAGAGCAGGAAAAGAAATACTTACAGTAAGGTTAACCCCGCAAGCTTAGAAAAGTTAACTGTTCCAAGATTATCAGATATCTTGCAGTTCCTCAGTATTCTGTAATAAAAGTATCTAATCTCAGTAACTTGTCACTTTCTGAAGACTTAGCAATTATAAAATCTATAGCAAAAGCTTTTCACCGTACAAGACATTCAAAGATGTCAGATTAGAGATAAACGACAGTGAGGAGCTCCCATTTAGAATATCACCGATCCGCCTGAAGCACGGACACTTAGAGAAAATTTCACTATAAAGTTTGAACCTTTATAAAGTACTTATATTGGTCTCCATGGAGGAAATAGTGTCATGTAAAAATACTTACAAACTTGTTAATCTGGTTAGATTGGATAGACTTGCTGGAATTGGACCTCGAAAAGAATTTCCTTGGAACCTTCTACAGTTTAATGTTTTGATTAGATCATAAATATATGATGGCAAAAAGGTAAAATTATACAAATTTATCACTCAGGCAATGTGTTGCACTCCTGTTAGGACTAGGGCTGAGAATCTGATATGTTCTTGTCCTAATGTAAAGGGCAAGAAATGCAGGAGAAGCATTTTGTGCTACAGTTCCATTGATTTATTATTTTTTTTGCAGGGAAGTTCCATTGATTTTCTGTTAGAACTGTTAGAATAAATCAGAATAAATATTTATTTGGAGCAAGAAGTTGATAATTAATCTTACAAATCTTGTAAATTTGTAAAGCTCCCAAAATAATCAGGTATTTTTCCTGTTAAATCATTATCTGATGCCCACCTGCAGGCAAGATAAAATCTGTTACTTCGAGCATATGGAACCGCAATAAAAATAACATTTGTGACACTCATGTAGCTTACAGAATCTTCAAATTCTTAAGCTTTGAGAATGTTGAAGGGAAGGGACCACTGAAGCCAGAACTAATAATATACCTGTAAAAGGAAGACTGCAGTAATTACAATCAACTTTAGATGGGCCTCATCAAAATTTTAGTTCACAGGAGTCTAAGTTTGGAAGATCAAAATGGAAATGGGATTACATTTGCTCGAGTTTTTCCAAATTGCCCAGTTCTGCAGGGAGTTCGCCAGTAAAATTGTTTGAACTAATGCCCCTGAAATCCCAAAGAAACATGTTGACTATGATTTTGTTTACGTACAGACAGAAAATATCAAAATAGAATAAATTCGCCTCTATAAGACATTAAGCATGTTACAAAATACTACTTAAGAATCTACAATTTTGTTATTTTGGATAGCAGATAAGAACTATTTATTACTGTGTGGATCTCATACAAATATAAGAAACTCATCTAGAAATGGTAAATTATTATAAAATGCTTAATAAGTTACAGTTACACATTTGTGTCTCCACTCTCCTGTATAACTAATTTACCTCAGATAGTCCGTAGTATAAACTTCAACTCTGAGTAGAACAAATAGTCTGTAATGTAAACTTCAACTCTGAATAAATTGAACTAAGAAGTTATCTCTTACAATGATAGGAGATTTCTAAGATTCCCGATCTCCTTCGGAAGAGGTCCAGATAACGGATTGAGGGACACCGCCCTAGTCATTTTTTTTCAACATTACGTGATTACTGATTAGAGAAACAGAAAGTAACAACTGATGGATGCTAAGAGAAAATAAAACTAAACCAGTGCTCGAAATCAGATTCTTACAAGTACTGCATGGCAGAAAAGTTTCCAATAAAGGATGGCAGGGGACCCGTCAAGTAATTTCGCCGAAGATCCCTTCAGTAACATCAAAACCATCAAGCTAAACATAAACACTTCATAATCGGGCTCCCGTACCCTGATTATTCTTGCTAGCTTTTCTAGATGAGGAAGATGATAATTCTTCGCTAGTTATTAGGATTTTTTTTACTGAACGCTTGAGTAACACAATGGAGAACAGGGTACTAAATAGCAGTGGCCAAAATCGTGGTGATAGTGATTCTGCAAGCTTTATTTTCAACCTTCTCAAAATATTTACGTTTATTGTCCTCTTAAATTATATATGATATTTGTTCCATACTTATTTAATAGCATCAAGATTGTGGTATAGGATTGTAGCTTCTGCTATATCATGCACTTCCCAATATCTGCTATATTCAAGCCAAATCACAGTCAATAGACAGAACAAGTATATATATTATACCCCCACAAAGATCACACCTTAAGAATTTTTCCATGAATGTGTGAATGACATGTGCGCCCATCCTGAAGGTGCAATGTTTTTCAGCGCATACAACTGATTCTTGCATCCAAATTTAGCACTTTGAAGTGATATATAAAAAATTTAGTATAATTTTACCATGAGAAGTTGGACTCAAAAAGATTATGCATAAATTGGACAAAAGGTCCCTCAAGAGCTGAAGAGCATCTCAATTGCAATTCATCAGACGATGTTCTCTGCATCCTACTAGCTCTCAGAAAAAGTGGTGCTTTACTGCTTTATCTTCAAAACAGAGAAGAGAAAGTTTAGAGGTCATACAAGTTATTCAGATAAGTGAGATTCTGCAGCTCCTCAGGTATTTTACCAACAACGTTCAACGAGAACACTCTCCTGAATAGATACACAAAAACCTGTTAGCTAGAGCTCCTTGGATCCTAAAGATCATGATTTCAGAAAAAAACAAACGTAGGAGTTTGCAGAGACGGATTGGAAGGAGCTAATATCAAACAATTTCATTTTCATGTGTTCAAGCCTAATCCTCAGCACACCATGGTCACTCATGGCCTATTTGTAGGCATTATGTCGAACATCTGGTGTGCAGCTGGAGCAGGTTGAGAGGACACATACAGTCTGATGATGTGGCAGACGGTGTCGGCGTTGAAGGAGCAGTCGCACTTGATGGCCGGGTTGATGTTGGGGTTGTTGTCGACGCCGGTTTCGTCGATGGCGACGCCGCTGCAGGGCTCGCCGCTGATGTTCCACGCCGGCGATGCTCGCAGGCCCCATCTCCCCAGGATCGTGTTCAGTGCAGCCACTGGACAGACACGTACACAATTCAGTTTAAGTAAATGTAGCTCAAAAACCTTTTTTTTTATTTTCCCCGAAACAAGATAGAAGGCGTATGCTCGTATACACACGTACACTCACGCCCTATAGACACACAATCTACCTCTGTAAACACCTACTTAACACTAGGGGCACGCTGTCTGCCTGTCTTACCATTTTAGTTAATTTTCTACTTATTTTTATATTGAAATGTACTGAGTTGAGTCCATTTCCTTAATTAAGTGGGACAAACACAACTCATTGTGATACTTCAGGTGTCATTTGAAGGAAAAGAGAAATGTGGATTGAATTAGGTGTCTAATTAGTTAGACTCAAAAGGCATATATATATATATATATATATATATATACATGGTACAAGATATGAGAAAAATATCTAATACTTATTTTATATTAAAATAGTCCCACTCAAGTCCATTTCAATTATCTAAATAAAACATTTCTTTAATTAAGTGGGACAAACCCATCTCATCTTTTCCTACCTTATGGATCCTAAGCTGCCAATTGAAAAAAAAGTTGGACACCAAAGAAGGACTTGGTGTCAATGGTTTTAAGAAGAAAAAAGTAGATATTCTAGGTGAGCATGCTTGAGGAGAATCGAATCCGGACGGATGGTGTGCATGCCAGCAACCCCTATCACTGCGCTATGAGCGCATCTCTAAGCTGCCAATTGGGTTCGACTTCAAGCTTCTCACCATTCTTACTTAAGCCTTCCTTTAATATCAAATTAAGTCCTTCCTTTAATAATCAGCGTGTAGACTTTAGTCTTATGATGCATCATAATCGATCCTTGTTTACTGAAAATGTTGCCAGTTAAATTTCTAACTTGTATTTCACTTGCGTTGTCTAGAGGCCTAACTTTTTTTTTGAAAGCATAGGAGCTATAATTTAAGTCCAACTGTAAGTTATTATCGGAATTTTAGGATTTGCTTCTGTCATTAACCTGTTGCTCCGTGAACTAAGCAACCTGGATAGATGCTGTTTTATTTCGGATTTGAGTATTATAGATTGAATTTGAAGCTCTTCAAAATTAGTGAATGAAACCGGAGAACAAATTAAGCGACAAGACACAGCTTGCATGCAATTAACTAAGCTCTGCTAATTACTAGTAATCCTGCCAGTTTCTGAATTAACACCTCTAGCTACCACTTGCAGATTTGCAGGTAGAACAAGATCAATAGAGATATGTAATTTGCAAGACTCAATTTACATACCTTCTGCTGGATCAGTTCTCGCTGCTTGCTGAGCTTGAACAGCTGCACAGAACGCATAAACGAGCATCAGCCACAAGAAGCCATGGACGCTGCTGCTGCTGCTGCAACAACTCATCTCTCTCTTAATTTCTCTCCCTAGATCTCTAAGCTAACCAAAGCAAAAGCAGCAGGTTTGGTTTGGTTTGGTTTGCAATGTGGTGATGACTTGTCCAAGGTATTGTGTATATACGTACCAGCAGCAATGGAGCTTCAAGGGTGAAAAGTTAATTAATCCTAATTATGACAATATGAAAAGGCCAAGAAAAACCATCATGCAGACACTCTAATCCTAAGGCTGTGTTCGATTGTATGGGATGTGATCTAGACCCTCCTGCACGCAAAACGGAATATGACTCATTAACACATGATTAATTAAGTATTAATCTATTTTTTTTGAAAAATGAATTAATATGATTTTTTAAAACAACAAAATTTTTGTATAGTAGTTTGAAAAACGTGCGCGTGAAAAACGAGAGAGATGGGTTGGGACAGATAAGAGAAGAACACAACCTAAGTTGCTAATTAATAACATACTATTTCTGTTTCCACGATAGGGAGAGGAGTCGAGCATTAAAATTTCAATAATGTTTACGACATTGACTAATTCATGCCATCAACTATTGATGGTGACACAACTGGAAGAGACGAGACATGTCAACTGTGACTTGTACGTATGAAAGCCCCAGTTTTTTGGAATAATCATCCACTATTACCTGCTACCTCCACGCTGATCTCAATGTCTCAAAAACTAACTATAGTCAAAAGATCATAGTGAGGACATGAGAATTAAAGTTCGAGGACTTTCGATGTGCTTACTATTCGTAAGTTGAAACTAGCGAAATGCAATCTTTTCGTGGGCTTGTCTGGACATCCAAAATCGCCTACGGATAGCATATTTAAGGACAACATTACTTATACCTAAGGATAAAAACGGTTGGAAACGGCTGGAAAAAAGTCCCAATCATTTTCATAGCCATATTTTTCTAAGAAACGGAATGGAAAATAGTAAAGCCGGAAATAAAAACGATATTAGAAATATCAAAAAATCGGAAACGGAGCTATATGGATTGAAACATATCGGTATCGATCGAAAACTTTGAACTATAGAATCACACACTTAACTTTGCATAACTATATAAATATAATGAAATAATTTTAAGGTTATAATATATTACAAATGGTCTTCCATGTAGATTTTTTTAGAAATAATATTATTTTAATGGAAAATCGCAAAAAAAATTAGCGGTTAGATGGAATTTGTAACGCCCGTTTTGTCGCGGCGTTAGCGGGAAAACCTAATTGCTAAAAACTCTATTTGCGAAAGTTTGCTCTTCGGTTGAGTCTTGTCGTGTGCCAAGGTCTCGTGTTCTCCCTCTCGTCCCAATCCCAGAGAAAACCGCGAAATCGGATTTCAAATCCGAGCCCTAAAACTCCCTCTCTTTCCCTCTCAGGTAAAGTCCACTTTACCTCCCTCTGCCCTTGGGCCGATTACCCCCCCCCCTTCGGCCTTCTTTATCTCCCTACCCTTCCCTCCTGGGCCGCTGCCGGCCCAGTCCCTCCCGCTCGGCCTTCTCTCCTTGCTGGGCCGCGTGCCGCCCGGCTCGGTCCGCGCGGCCTGCCGCGCCGAGCCGAGAGAGAGAGAGAGCCCCGCTCTCTTCTCTCTCTCCCCCCTCGCCCGTTCTCCCCTTTCTCCCTCCTCCCCAACGGCTCCCGCCGGCGCCGTTCCGTGCTGCCCCGTTCGGCCTCGCCGCTGCGCTGCGCGCGCGTGCCGCCAAGGCACCGAGCGCGCGCCTCCCCCTCTCTCTCCCCGCGCGCACGCCCTTACCCGAATCGGCTTGGAGGCAAGCCTCCTTTTCCCCTCCCCTTTTTCTCTTTTTGACCGTCGGCCGACGTCACCGGAGCGTGTCGTTGGCCGCTAGCGCCGGAGTGCGCCGGTCCCCTCTCCGCGCCCTCGAACCGCCTCTCCAAGCCCCTAAACCGACCTTCGCGAACCGACTTCGCACCCCTCTTTAAATCCCCTCCGCCGGCCGCCATTATTGCCGCCCACCCGAGCTCCTCTCCTCCCCGCTGCCGCCGACGCCCTCACCTTTCACAGCCGCGCCCGAGGACGCCGAGGAGGACCCCGGCGCCCTTCTTCCCCCTCCTCCTCGGCCCGGAGCCGAGCCGCGCCACGCCCGCGCCGTCGTCTTCCTCCCCGGCAAGCCGCTCCGCCGCGGTAAACTCCTCCCCCTCCACCTTTTTCCCTTCTTTCTCGGCGTAGAATGTTGGGTAGCACCGTAGGCTTCCTCCCGGAGCACCGCCGAGGCCGCCGCCCCTCTCCTCCGTTCCCTCCCCGCGCCATCGCTGCCGCCGCCGCCTCGCGTCGTCACCGGCCGCCGTCACGCCTCATCTCTCAAATCCGAGCCGGTGGCTCGATTTCCCTCTCTCCCCTCTCGCCCCGGTGCCGTTCCCCTTCGCCAGTCTCGCGCCGTGCCGCCGATGGTTCCGCCGCTGCCGCACGCCAACGATCCCGGCATCCCCTCTCCCTTTCCGCCGCCGGCCTCCGTGGCCGCCACGAAGGCGCCACGTGAGCGCCAGCCGGCGCCTTCCCTTCCGCCCGATGGCCTCCGTGGCTGCCACGTAGGCGCCACGCGAGCGCCAGCCGGTGCGCCCCGGTCGGCCTCTCACTTGGCCCCGATCGGCCCAGTTGGCCATCGGCCCCCTCTCTCCCCACTCGGCCTCGGTCCGATCGGCCGTCCCTCCGCGCGCCATCGGCCTCGGCCCCTTTCCCTCTCCGGCCCATCGGCCTCCTGCCATCGGCCTCGGCCGCTAGGCCCATCGGCCCATCGGCCTTCCCTTCGCGTGCCGATGGGCCTAGGGCCGATCCCTTTGGGCCGCCGGCCCATTAATTTCGGTCGCGCCCATTCTATTCTTTTGGGCTGCCCTCAGCCGCCCAAAATAAAGTCTAAATTGCATCCCTCCTTCTTTTCTTTTTCCAGGGAATTAATAATTCCTTTTCTTTATTCCAGAAAATCATTTAATCTTCGGAAATTCAAATCTTCACAACCGTTCGTCCGATTGACTCCGTTCCACTTCCAAAATTCCTCAAAAATCGAGATCTATCCAATGGCACGCTTAGTGGTCTTTAATAGGGCTTCTTTTATCACTTTGTTGAGTCGTCTCGTTTCACATGTAGTCTCGGAGCCCGAAGACTCGCAGTGCGCGGATTTCGAGGAAGAAGCTCAAGATCTCGAGCAAGGCAAGTCACCTTTGATCAATTGAACCTATAATTTAAATTAAGTATTTTGATTTCCGCAAACTATGCATTAATTAGGTTACACTTGGCACTTGGCCTCGGTTTGCAAGATAACCGTCAGGCCCTACCCAATTGCTGCATTTACCTTCCATGATTGTTGAATACCCTAACACCCTTGTCACCCTCAGGTGAAGCCTCGGTATCCGTGCCTCGCGTACGAATACCGAGACTCCCCTCAAAATTTAAAATGATTTCCTCAAAATTTAAAATGATCACCTGGGAAAACTTGAGTTTACAAAATGCTTGGAAAACCCGACACTTGGGTCGGTGCCTTGAAAATAAAGTGAGTTTCTAAAACTCGCGGTACGGGAGACGTACTGGAGGTACGGTCTGCCCGTTCTCGCTCTAAGGACCGATTCCTTGGGAATTACATCCGAGCATATGTCAAGTACGACCACATGGGTGATATGGGACGCCCCTGGCTGAGTAATTAGCTAGGCCAGGGAAATCTTGATGCCAAGGGACAAGTGGATTTGCCGGGGTGGTGTCGGGGAAGACCCCTGGGCTTCCTGGCACAGCATGGTCTGGGACCTAACCTGGTGTTGGTCCGTGGGACCCCTCCCGTTGGCATAAGATGACCCTGAGTCGGCTTTCGAAATGCCTTGTCGTGAAAGCCTCAAGGTCGCCAGACGTGACCGAGAGTCGCGGGCTGGGTGGCCCGAGGTTAGTAACGTCGTGTGGGTAAAGTGTACCCCCTCTGCAGAGGTTAACAACTGTTCGAACAGCTGTGCCCACGGTCATGGGCGGATGTGAGGTGATTCCTTAGCGTAGTTTTACTGCTTTTCCTTGTAAACTGCTGTTGGTGTGAGGTTTTCCCTTCTGTGCTTGGTTTAAGGCTGCTGGAGCAGCCGGAGTCGGTGACGATTGGCAGGGAGGCTCTCGTACCGATGAGTGGATTTGTGGCTGCCGGAGCAGTCGGAGTCGGTGACGATTGGCAGGGAGCCTCTCGTACCGGCGTGTGTGAGTTGTGGCTGTTGGTGCAGTCGGTGTCGGTAAGCGATTGGCAGGGAGCCTCTCGTGCCGACAAGAATCAATCGATACAATTTTCACTGCTCCGATCGGATGAGACGCACTTTCTCATCCGTATCGTTGAGAAGCACTCACCTAGTTGTTTCTAAAGTCTTAAACTAAAATCAATTGTGAAAAACAACTGGCTTTCCCTTGAAGCTTGCATTAAACACTTAATTCCCCTGACTTGCTGAGTACTTCCGTACTCACCCTTGCTCTATATAATTAAAACCCCCTCCAGTTCTCGAAAACGAAGAGGTGGACCCTGCTGATGAAGAGTTCTTCCAGGAGCAAACAGACTTCGAGCAGTAGTAGGGTTTCGGCCTTTCCCCAAGGCTTTGCTTGTGGCTTAGGGCTAGTCGCCGCTTTCCGCTTCCGCCTTTTTGTAATGTTGTTGCGAACTCGGGTTCTGTCCGCAGTTCCAACCTTGGTTGTAATCTTACTCTTAATAAAGAGATCGCTGCTGTTGTGATTTTCTGTCTTCCTGTTGTACCAGCGCTATTTTCCTGGGACTGGTACAGGTATACAGGTCAATCTGGACCGCCCTATCCTGGCCTCCGCTCGGGGCTAGTTTGGGGCGTGACAGAATTGCAAAAATAAGGGACTATCGAACGGTGGGGGAACGACAGGTGGGCCTGTCGAACAGCGGTGTGTCGACAGGCCCTATCGAACGGTAGCCGAACGACAGGCCGGCCTGTCGAACAGCGGGAGTTCGACAGGGCCCACCGCCTGCCACGCGCGAGACTTGTCAACACACAGCTATTTGACAGGTCCACCTGTCGTTCCCTCGCCATCGAACAATGGGCGTTCGACAGGCTCGTTTATATCGCCCCCCTAGTTTCAAATCTTCCCAAACCGAAGAAGAGAGGACCACTTCGCCTCGCTTGCCGCCGCAAGCCTTTGTCGCAGGCCGCCGTCGCGTTCGCCGCCGGTGCCGTCGCCATTGCCGTCGCTGCCGTTGCACGACGTCATCGTAGAGATAGCACCACTAGAAGGGAAGGGAAGGTGACGGCCAAGAGTAGCTGCGATGGTTAAGGTATAAAATTGCAATCCCTAAGTTAGGTTATGAATTTTTAATTCGTAAGTATGAGGCTTGTTATTTCGATGCTATTATTTGTGAATCGTTAGTCATTGTTGAATGTTAGTACTATAATCTGTTAACCATTTGTCATTGTTTAATGTTAGTATATATAGTTATTTAGTTGTATGTTGCAAATAATTCGAAGTTAGTATATGTTTGCTGAGGTGATTAGCAATTTCGTAATGTTGAAATAGTTAGCATCGGGAAGAAATGAATATTGAGCGTTAGTACAAATTGAAAGGAAGTTATATTTAAGTAGTCAAATTTAGTGCAGAGCTGTGCAGTCAAAAAAAAATCGCTGGGCAGGCAGGCCTGTCGAACGGTTGTGGTTCGATAGGGTCGGCCTATCGAACGGCGGACGTTCGACTGGGCCTTGTCGAACTGCCGTTATTCGATTGGGCCCAGTTGAACCACGACCGTTCGATCGGTCCAGCCACTCGTTCCGCCGCCGTTTGATTGGGCCCTGTCGAACCACCATTATTCGATAGACCCATATTTTTGCGATTTTGTCCGAAAGCCAATTATTTTTGTGATTTTCTATTAAAATAATATTATTTCTAAAAAAATTCCTTCCATGTAAGCTTATACTTGAGTTAAGAATTTGGTTGGGGAGTCGATGGGTCTCTAAATTATGGGTCAAACAAAGAAATGAATCATAAATATTGACGTATTTAGAAATGTGGTAATTACCATAATATAAAAAATATCTATTTTTAAGAATATTGATGCATTTAGAAATATGGTAATTACCATAATGTAAAAAATAGTAATTCTCGTAAGAATACGGTAAAATTCGGAAATAGTCGGTATACATTAAAATCATTTCCATTCCTATTTTTATATTTTTTACCATTTTCGTTTCGTTTTCAATGGTAACCATTAATCCATATTGCTCAGTTGGTAAAAGTAGAAACGAGCGTCAGTTAGTCAGGAATTTCTGTGAACGTTTTCACCCCTACATGTATATACCCTATGGGGAAAAAAAAAGGAGGACCCTATTAAGTTGACTGGACTATTAATGAGTTTCCTTTCGGAGGCTTAAAAGAGTTTTAAGGACCAAATCTCCATACAGCCTTTAATTATTTCACCTCATCCCTTCTTGTGGCAAGCATATGTGCCGATGAACCCATGAAGTTGTCCTCCAGCCAACAAATTTCATGGATACCTTTTACTATTTTGCTGCAGAATGCGCTCATAAACATGCGAATACTTGATTAATTTCAAAGATATATTCTAGGAAAACACTATATTTGACCTATCACAAATTACAAGGAGTAATACTTTTATCATCATGACTTACTTCAGAATAATTAAGTCCCGTTATTAGCTCCGACTCACATTTACATACAATCATTTCAAACCAAGATCACCTGTAGGTTGCAGCATTCACCTTCCATCATGACTAGATCCGGTGATTGTTGGCGACTGTGTGAGAGGGTCGATCTCTTTCTGCCTGCTGAACTCTGAGGTGGTAGATTCTGAGTAGGTGCTGTTTCCATCTCTATACTGCCACTCAGTTATATAGTTCGGTTTCGTCACCATCTCAACTACCTCAGCATCTCCAGTGAGCACTGCCATGACCTTTGACATTGGCGGTCGCTGGTTCGGTGAGCCCTGCGTGCAGAGGAGCGCAACATGAATGACTCTGAGAACTTCATCTTTGTTGAAATCCTCAAGTCTTGGATCAACGATTCTTTGTGCTTGCTCCTTTTCGTACAGGTCCCAGGCCTGTAAATTAACATAGGTATAGCTTCAATAATCAAAACATCATATACAAGAATAGATTAGTGTGTTGTTTGAGGATGGAGCATTGATCAGCTTACCCACTCTAAGAGATAGATCTTGCTTTCCTCAATGGAGTTATTAGAGTTCGATCGACCAGCGACAGTCTCTAATGTGACCACCCCGAATGCATAAACATCAACCTTTTCAGTCAAATGACGTCTCATTGCATACTCAGGAGCCAGATAACCACTTGACAAAAGGTTAGACAAGTTTTAGTTAGCTTGCATTTTGAAGGACAACCACAAGAGAAATGGTGAAATGTGCTTACAATGTGCCCGCAATCCCCGTGCTGACATGAGTCTTCTTCTCATCATAGAGCCTAGCGAGTCCAAAGTCAGATATCTTTGGGGTGAGGTCGGTGTCAAGTAAGACATTGCTGGCTTTGATGTCCCTGTGCACAATGCGCACACTTGATTCTTCATGAAGATAAGTTAGGCCTCTTGCGATTCCTAAAATGATCTCGAAGCGAGTTGCCCAGTCCAATTTTAAGCTATTCTTTCCTGTACAAGCAGAAATGACTTTAAGACCTTGAGAATTCAAATGATGACAAAATGAAGAGAAGAAATTTCCCAAAAAGTTCATGAAGAAAATACAATTTTGCAGTGTTGGTTATGAGCAGAGTTGAACTCACTGAAGAGTGCTTGATCTAGGCTTCCATTTTCAAGGTACTCATAAACTAACAAAGGTGTATTACTGTCAATGCAACAACCATGCAATTTGACAAGATTCCGGTGTTGCACAGAAGAAATTGTTGCAACCTCTGTCACAAACTGGTTTTTCCCCTGATGGGATGATTGGGAAAGTTGTTTTACAGCTATAACTCTTCCATCAGGTAGCTTACCCTGCCAAAGGAAGAACTTTACTCAAGTTACATTTATATTTTGAGGATAGACCAACAAGTTTGCAAGAAAGCTATATTTAATACAGATCAGATAATTATTCAATTGCAATTTCACAGTATTAAATTAGGGGAAATAGACAACCTTATAGACTGGTCCATATCCACCTTCCCCAAGAATGTTTTGGGAACTGAAATTATTTGTAGCTAACTTGAGTTCAGCATTACTGAAGACATCAGGCTGTCCAACTAGGTTGTACAGTTCTGTAGACATCAGCGGACACTAGAAAGAATAAATCATTTGAAAATTTTGTTGCCTGAATTACTGTATAATGAAAAATATTTACCTCCTTGCTGTTGTGCAAGTCTTCTTCTCTTCTTTATGAACATAAATATTCCAAATAGGGCTGCTAATCCTACAACTGAGGCACCAATCAATATTCCAGCAATTGCACCTGCTTTACTTTTCCTCTTGGGTACACCATTTCGCACGGTAGGAGTAAAATCTGAAACAGAGATTTCATTTATTAGAAGGCAATATAATCCTTCTTGAGGTTACCTTAATGATTAGGCTTACTCGGAGTGACACTTAATGCGGAGATCAATGGCCCGTAGTAACCCTGAATAGGAATGCAACAAGTGCCCTTTCCAGCCCAGAACAAATGGATTTCAAGGAAGTTTTTCGACACAGTTGCCATGTAGCTCTTGTAAACAGCAGTGAAAGATTTTCCACCAGCCATCTTCCTTATATCGAAGTCCTTTTCTTTTAGGTCACCCTATAGAAATGTCAATAATACAATCAAATAAAGAAGAAAAGGATTCAGTAAACGTTTTTTTTGCTTTTAGTAAACAAATTATCATACAATGCACTCAATTTGTACCTGGATATATATGTCAAAAACTCTCCTTCCTAAGCTTTTCCAAGTCTGTGTGTCTGGATAGCCTATCTCTGCAAATTGAAGCAGAACAGTGTAATTTCCATTCTCAAGTCCAAGGCCATAGTATCTTAGAGACGATGGTGACATCCTTGCAGTTTGGAGTAGTTCTGAATCCACTGCATTCTGAATCTTCTCATTGCTATATATTATCTTACTGTCATTTGGGGCCTGGAACAATTTTCCTACATTGCTAACACCCCATCTTGTTTGACTGGTAACATAATATGATGAGTCCCCAAGGTTCGTGAAATCCATTTCGTACATAGTATTATCTGAGCTTCTGATAGATCTGTTACTACCACAGTCTACCGCAAAGGAATAATCTGCAGTTAAATTATGCAAAATTATGAATAGTATTAAAATTTCAAAATCCCATATATCAACTGCTATGGTTAAGGAAGAGCGAGACATACATTCTGGAGAACCACGTAAACATGGAGTCTCTTTCTGCAGGCAGTTTAGTCCTGGAGGTAGTATACTGTAGACATAATTGACTTGAAAAAAGTAGTGAGAAACAAATATCAATATTTAAACACTTATGGAAGTATAATTAAATGCCATAAGTACCCATTGTTGGTGCTGCCAAGAAAAAAGTTGTTTGCCACCAAATTCCTTGTAAAAAAAATAAAATGTTGAGCATACCAAATTTTATTCTGCGCAACACAAATTTGACAACTTTCTACTTACAATTGCAAGTTATTCTGGGTAGCCCAGGAGGGCAAGCTTCCAGTGAGCTGGTTGTATGAAAAATCTCTGGAAATATGAAATAAATGCATCATTCTAATTTTAGCTGTACTACAATGTTGAATTGTTTACACACAAGTTTGTTAGCAAAGGGCTTATCCCATCTGGCAGTACTCCTGTTAGGCTATTGTTCCCAAGAAACCTGAATTGGGTAGAAGACAAGATGATGAAACATGGTCATCAATATAACAAGTGTTTTTGTAGATGGAAATAACCTCCAGAAAAATATCCTTACAGGTCTGTAAGCATTTGTAGATTCAGAATTGATTGAGGAACATTGCCCGAGATATTGTTAAAACTCAAGTCCCTGTGCCACATGAACAAACATTTCACATGAAATTTCAGAAAAATTACCAAAAGTTTCATGGACTGTGCTATGACCCGTAATGAAAAACATACAGGAAAGCTAATCTTGTGAGCTGCGAAAAATCTACTGCTCCAAGGTCTCCAGATATCCTGCAGTTCCTCAATACGCTGTAAAAAAATATCCGGTATTAGCAACTTATAACTTTGTCAATATATAAAACTGAAAGATGTATATTAGAATTTAAAAGTGTCACATACAGGATATTCAAAGATGTCAGACTGCTGACAAAAGCAAATGAAGAGCTCCCATTTACAATATCTCCAATCCGTCTGCTCATTTGTATTTAGCACATCAGTTATCATGACAAGAGGGGATGGCAATGTCGCCATAGAACAATAATTACTTACAAGGTTGTCAATTTGGTTAGATTAGACAAACTTGCCGGAATCGGTCCTTCAAAAGAATTTCCTTGGAAAGCCCTGTGAGTTCATAATTTAAGAAAAAAAAGTATGGAAATGCCAAGTCAAGCATATGCAGAAAATTTCTGTTGCAATTCCACTTGTCTTATGGATAGAATAAAATCAATGATGTGTTTAAAAGTTAATAATTAATCTTACAGATCTTCCAAATTAGTCAAGCTCCCAATATAATCAGGTATTTTCCCTGTAAAATCGTTATCTGATGCCCGCCTACAAGCACAAAAACATGTTTAATGAGCATATGAAAACAAAATGAACATGACAACTGTGGCTCTGTTCTTGAACGTACAGGAGTTTCAGGTTCTTGAGCTTTGAGAATGTCGAAGGGAATGGACCACTCAAGCCAGCACTATCGGTGTACCTATTAGTAAAAAAATACAACATTTATGCATGTTCATCAATAGGTATCTTGCTGGTCCAGAACTTTGTTCTTCTAGAAGTAGCATCTGTCAAGTTAGGAAAAGGGGGAACTAAAAACTTACAATCGTTGAAGTTTGGTTAGGTTGCCCAATTCTTCAGGAAGTTCACCAGTAAAATTGGTCAAACTGATGCCTCTGAAACAAAAGAAATATTTATGGAGTGATATAATTTATTTGCATGCAATGCTAGTAGCTGAGAAAAGGGGCATTGTTTGCCATGATGGGCCCTTCTTTTCTCGAACATGCATGAAAGCTGCATGTCATCCCATTAAGGGGTTGGGTTTAAAAACCCCTTTCCAAAATCCAAACCCACCATTTTAATCCACAATGTTTGCATTCTGGATGTCATTCGAACATATGAAAGTGAAACACCATTTGGAAAGTGAAATTACACTGAGGTGCCTAATATATAGATAAGTTGTGAATTTTAGAACTTCATAAAAAGTTATGCATTTGGATTTCTCTATATGATTAAATACTTTGGACCATCATTAATCTATAATTGAAAATTGATCAGCTATGCAAGAAGAGATCTCTTACAGCAAGTTGAGGTTCGTGAGATTCCCCAGTTCCTTTGGAATTGGTCCTGAGAGAGCATTGAATCCCACATGCCTTTCATTTTTTTTGCACAAAAGGACAAAGGATGGTTCAGACAACGCACTAACAGATGGACACTACAAGAATATAGAACTTGAAGTATAACTCCTACAATTCCATCAAGCCGGTCAATTGCCCTATGAATGATGGTATGGGGCCTGACAAATAATTTAGATCCAGGTCCCTGAAACAGCACCAGAAACATCAAGTCAGTTAGCAGCAAAGAATTTGAAACATGGGTTTGAATTTGAATTTGCTAGTTTGCTGCAAGATATTAATACATATCCTACAGTTGTTCATCATCAAGGTAGAGCTGATAAGAGTTAAAAGATACCATACAGGTAAGTTAGGTAGGTGAGGTTCTGCAATTCTGCAGGTATCTGACCAACAACGTTCAAGGCGTATACCCTCCTGAATACATAAACAACAAGTAAGAGAAGTTGGACGTAAGTAAGAAAAATTCTTGCCGTTCACTCCAAATATACATGCACATATGTTACCACACTGATGCGCCAACTCTTGGGGCACACGCACTAACACATATACCCAGCCCAACAAGCATGTCCATGTCTGGAGTCTGGTTACTGAAACTCTGCTTGGGTCTAATTTTCACTAGTGATTGTAGCTTGCAGAGAGAAGAGGGCAGAAAACAGTGGGCGTTAGTTGTGTACATATGTGTTGTCAACCTCAGATTTCAGTACTGACCACTTGACCAAGAGACCAGTGTTTTCTGGCCTTGGGTGCCAAATAACCTGGTTTCGCAATTTCTAGGGGCAAAAACCAAAAATAATTACAAACGACCACGCGGAAATTTGGACAGCACAACAGATTTTTTTGGGGACATAAAACTCCTAAGTGAAACCTATGCATATGCAAAGTTTCGGTGAGCAAAGATACGCGCAGTGGTGGTTATGCAAAGTTGCAATCTCCATAACAACTTATCCAGACGCCATGGCCGTCCTGGAGGCACTGCGTCGAGTACATGGTGTGCATGCAGACAAGAGCATATGTAGCGTACAGCGCGGTAACATGGCAGACGGTGCCGTTGATGTCGGAGCAGTCGCACTTGATCCCGGGGTTGTTCTTGGGGTTGCCGTCGAGGCCGGTGGCGCCGTCGACGGGGACGCCGCGGCATGGCTCGCCGCTCATGCTCCACAGCGGCGACGTCTTCGTTCCCCATCTCCCCAGGATCGCCTCCAGCGCTGCCACTGATTAAACTCCGCATTGATTGAGCCAACGAGAAGTAATTAATTAATCAATCAATTGCGCGCGTGAATGGCATGATTAGTTTACCTTCTACAGGATCGGTTCTTGGTGCTTGAGCAGCGGCGAGCCGCCATGAGGAGCATATCACGAGCAACACCCACACGAGGTGGCTACCTACACCCATCACCCCCATCATCTGTTTCTCTCTCTCTCTCTGTGATGAAGCAACACGGAAGCTATCTAATCCAGCTTAGCTGGTTAAATATATACTCCCAACATCCAAAAATTTAAGATTTACTCTCTCCGTCTCAAAAAAAAAACTCATCTTAGTATTGATTTGGATTGTACATTTTCTAGTACAAGGCTTCTATACATCTAAATTCATTGTACCATCCAATACTAGATTGGTTTTCTTAGGACGGAAGGAGTACTGCATTTTTTGTTTTTTTTCAAAAGTCTAAGATCTATTTGTAGTTTCTACATGCTAAATTAAGTTGTCTAAAAAGTTATCTTAATATTTATTGGTTGCATATTTATATAGTTCATTGATTTTATCATATGATGAATGAGTTATTACTCGTTGGTCTTGGTGAAAAAAAGGTCTTAGACTTGTCAGAGAGTATAAGGATCGTTGTTGGACTATGCGATAAAGCAGAGCATCAAACTTTGAAAACTACATGTCTAACACATTGGTCGCCAATATATGCAGAAAATCTTACGATTTCATTTGTGAACGACTTTGACGCAGTTTATAATTTGTATGTTCCACCATTGATTTTTATCTCAGACTATTACATTTATTAAAAATTACAACCTGTTTTAATGACAAATTTATTAATATAAATCATATATAATTTATCTATAAATAATTTAAAATGCTGAGGCTCAACTATATGTTTTTAATTATTATGTCGTCCTTTTTCGAGCGGACTTTCTTATCAGTAAGTATAAATTTATAATAAATAATTACAAGCCAATTAGCCAAAGGAGAAGCATCCAACTCCAAGTATCCCCATCATGTTGTGACGAAGACAACGACTTTTATCACGGGATGAAAGAGAATTTAAGGTTTTTCTTCCTGACTTTTGGAGTCTTTTTGAAACGCCTTGCAAAGCCTGCAGTTGTGTTGGAGCAGCTAGCCAGTCACATTGGCCAGTGGTGCATATATAATGGCTCCATTTACATTAAAGTATAGGTACATATATAGGTATGTCTGCATCATTGTGTTTTACTATCCATGCATGTGTTTGTGTTCTGTCAGATTTTATAACATGACAAATGAAATGAATTTGACATTATATTTAGTGTAGTGTGTGTAATCGAAAGCCAAAATATATACAAAAGAGTACTGCAGGTACTGGAATTTGATACATCCTATATATGTTATAAGGTACATCTTGATACTTTTTTAAATAGTATAACATATGTTTTCATAATAATGACATATTAAATTGAAACGAGGAAATCCTTAGTTGATCCTTCATTGGAAAGAAAAAATAAAGCATTGGTGTACGTGATAAACGGTCTCAAACGATGGAAACACCTCCCATCGTTTGCCTTTTGCCTTGTTGGCCTCAGCCAATATATAAATTTGTTTTTTGTAGTTTATTTTTTAACATAGAATTTTAAATCTACAAAATAAAAATTTTATTCATAAATTACTTCGTTCAATTTTTTTTATGGCTTGTCGGTTCTAGACCAAACCTTAAATATAGGAATTCCTAGAGCACAAGTCTCTAGTCTTCGAGAACAATAATTCATACCTTTGCAGTGCAGTCATGAGTCATAACACGTCATAGAGAGTGGTCCTAGGTTGCATCATTTTGTAGGAAAAATTAATCAAAAAGAGGCAACTTGACCTTTTGACATGACATCCAAAGAATCAATTGAAAACAAGATGGTTAATTACATGAGCTGAAAATATGAAGCAGTGGTATTTGCTATTACAATCTGTCAACACCACAACTTTCTGGGTGGAAAATATTTATTTTTGAAGGCATGGAACCTTTAGTGCTAATTACCTACTTGCCATGACGGCCTCTTAACTATTGTTAATTGTCGCCGTGATACATAGTGCATTTACAACTAAACGGTTAAAGTGTTCGTTTATATTTCCCTATTGTCAAGCATGTCCAGTTTCTTATCAGTGAACTCCATAATCATTTACTTGTCACTCTTTTGACCATTTGTGTTTCAACTTTCACGTTAATAACTTTAATTAAACAATTAGTTGTATGATTATATTTATAATACAACGCATATTGCTAATGTGTCATATATATACTTAGTACTCCTCTGTTCAATATTATAAATCATTTTTATTTTTTAGTACTCCTCCGTTTAATATTATAAATAGCTTTTATTTTTTTATTCAAATGTACTTAAGTTTAATCAAATTTATAAAAAAAAATTAACAACATCTATAATACAAAATTAGTTTTTATTAAAACTAACATTTAATACATTTTAATAAAATGGAGGGAGTATATATAAATATTTTGTGAAAAAAAAGAACGGCCAAAATTAAAAATATAAATAGTAGTAACATGTATTTGAATCCAGATAAAATAAATTAGTGTGCGATCTTAAATAAGAATAGACGAACTGCCTACTTGCATCCTTACTTACTTGATGCCTCGGTGTTGCTAGGTCCTCCCGCTCAGGTTTTGGGAGGCCACCATCAACGGTAGGGGTGTCGCACAGTCATCTTCCTGACCATGATGCCCTCCCTCTTCCCGGCCATTCACTTTGGAGAAAATGATAAATCCTCAACCATTCGCTTTGAACACAAGAATTTTATAAAGTAACAGGTGGTTTTCCACGTAAATCTCTAGTTTTGAGAACAATAATTCGTACTAGTACCTTTGCAGTGAGTCATAACACACGTCATAGAGATCATAGAGAGTGGTCCTAGGTTACGTCATTTTCAAGAAAAACTACTATGTATATACATTTCAAAATATAACAACTTACCTTTGTTCATATATATATAGCCAAAATTACTATATTTTAAGAATATACTGTAGGACGAAGATAGTAATAAAAAATAATCCAACTAGATCCTTTTTCACATGACATCCAAGGAATCAATTGAAAATAAGATTGTTAGATACTTAGACGTGCTGGAAATATGAAGCAGTACTTGCTACTACCTCTATCCATGTCCACGGATACAAGGATGTTTTTCTACACACTGGATATATACATAGCGAAAAATCTTTATATTTGTGCACAGAGTTTTATAAAAAGAACTATTTATTGTTTTTGAAGGAATGAAACTCATTAATTTAAAAAAGATAACCACTACTAGGAAAACCATCAATTGCCATGGAAAAATTCGTGGCCAGAATGTTGAAATTGTGGCAATAGATATATATTGCAACTATTTTGAAATCGTTGCTAGCCGTGGTAATAAGTTTTGTGGTATTAGATTATTGCAACAAATTTTATTTTGTGGCATGTAATTTGTATATCGCCACAAAATCAATGTGGCAAAAGAATATATTGCAACAATTAATACCATTGCAATAGATTATTGCCACATCTTTGTTTGTAGCACTAGTTTTGGTTGCCACAAAAAAAATTGTGACACCATAACTCTATTGCCACGATACTGTTAATTGTGGCATTTTTTTTATTTGCAACAAAAAATAACATGGTAATATTTCTTTTTTTCACACAAAAAATGTTCGTGGAAAATGAATTTGTTCCAGGTTTACTATTGCAACAAAGAAACCCATGATATTATTTTATAGCACATATAAAATCATCGCACTAGAAATTAAATGTAAGTTCTTTACACTAGAAACCAAATATTCACAATCCATGAGCTCAAATATATTTCAAATATCCATATAGTGATCAATGTAATGTATAAGTATGCTAAATTTCCAAATGCTAAAATAACAAGTTTTTCATAATTAAATCTAGGATGAAAGGAAAAGTTCTTTTGAAGCGTCTAAAACATTGCAACTGGAACTATCTACTTGTGGACATCACTGTTGAATTGGTCTTCTTCGCTCCAACCTGATAGTGATAGGGTTGAATGGCTTACTTTCAGATCGTTTTGTCCTGTATAAATGCATGTCCATGTTTATATGTCATATTTGTAGTAAACAATCAAAGTTAACATGTAAATAAAGTACTATAAACATTATCTAAATAATATAATGTTTATGACATCAGAATGTGATTCTGCATTGTTGGTCATTATAAATCACATATAGCATTAAGTTTATGGAAAATCCCATATCGAGTACAATGTTTAAATCTAGATCAGTAGGAAAGATTGTTCACAGATATAGTGGATAATCATAAATAAGCATGATATAAGTATTGTACGAACAACCATATACACTTAGATTAAAAAAATGTGTTTTATAGACTTTTCAGTTGTCCTATGACAAACATACGGTATTAGATTGCAGCAGATCATAGTCACACATTTTCAATTGCAGCAGATCATAATCACTCGGGTACATGTAAACCCGAGTGCAAATTTGTATTTTCTTACCATCTACTAATAAAATTTAAGATTTTGAGGTTTTTCATCATAATTTTTCTTTAACTTTGGCTTTTAAATTGCTATAACATATATAAAAATTTTTCTCATAATTTATTATTAGATGGTTCGTTTATTTTTGTACAACTTATCTACTATATCTCATCTTTTATCATATCAGAGTTCAATTCAACTTGCTCCATTATTTGTCATCTTCATCCTACTTGACGCACATGTACCAACTACCAGTCACACAAGTTGGCCAAGGGCACACTACTGCAGAAACAACAATGACATTTCTGCGTGTGTTTGTTAACGTCAAAATTTGGTAAGTTCCGAAGTCATCATCGGCTTAGAAATCATATCGGCTTCAGAGTCCTAGGATGAGCCGATGGACATATCAAGTTGCCAGCAGTTGGATTCTTGATGATTTCGGTTAAGAAAATTAATCAATTAAAAAAAACTTATCCAGAAGAGACCGAGTTCGAGGAGGATGCAGTATGGCAAGTTATCTATTAATTAGGTAGAGTCAGTTAGTTTCCTTTTGCTTTTAGAAAAGATTGTTTAGAGTCCGAATAGGACTTATATCTTTTACTTTATCTTTAGAAAAGTTTGTGTCTTGTCTAAACTAGTATCTACTCATGGGTATAAATATATACACCCGGGGTCTATGTAAGATATCTTTCAATCAATATATAACTTTCGACGCATCGTCACCCTCTTTCCCGAGGTTTTTACTTATCAACCGGCGAAACTTGGCACCTGACGTGGGGCTGCATCGGCTTTTGATCTCCGGCGAAGGGGTAAGTCCTACGTTTCGCCGGCCCTAGCAATTGTATCGGCTACATTGGTGTTGTTTAAGGCTGCATCGCTTCGACCTATTGGATCGCTCTGGTTCGGTTGATATATTTGCCTACCTATTTATCATATATCTTAGTTAATCTAAATCGATTATTCAATTTGGCTGTATCGGCTGAGCTTGCTTTAGAGTATTTGCCGGTATCGGCTAAATTGTTTTGTTGAGCTAGATTAGCTAAGGTATCCACCATCCTTAAAATCAATCGAAGGCTTGATTGTCTAGATATTATGTTTCTTTTTATACTTTGCGCTGCATCAGCCCTAGTCATGCTTAAAACCATAATCTCTAGTCTGCTTTTTGATTGCCAATAATGACTTCATCGGGGTTTCAGCCGATGAGTTATTTGGATGTTGCATCGGCTCACAAGGATTACATGCAAGTTGGCCAATGACAACAAAGGCTTCATTGATTATCTAATCGTATGTATTTAATGACATCGGACTTCCAGCTGATGTATGCTTTAACCTTCGGATTAACGCTTATTCTATCATATCATTATTAGCCGATTGGTTTCTATTGGATTATATTATTGTTTTATTGCATTATCATCAGCCGATTGACTTTATATCGTTATTTACATCTAGTGTCAGAATCTACATTGGATATATAGTCGATTGCTCAAAACCCTATCAACATCGGCTAGTATTGACATCGGTTGGAATTACTCCATCGGCTTATCAGTCGATCGGCTCTTTGATCTTCAATTTATATATTTTGTCAGTTGCAAGATCACACTGACTGGCACGCCCGCATCTTATCAATTTTAGGACCTGCACTGGAGCTAAGTAGATTTTCTAGGCCTTGGTGTGCCACACGTAGGATCTACGTCAACACATCTTCTGACACGCTCGACGGGACAGATTTTGTGTCAACAGTGTTCAAATTAATGGAAAAGTATGAATTACCCCTAGAACCAAAAATCAAACATCTTTTACCCTCACCTATTAATACCGGATAAAAAACTCCCCTAAATCAATCCGAAGTGGATTTGGTTCGACGTGGCAGTCCAATCAACATTTTTTTAAAAAAAATCGATGGGACCCCTGTCATATTCTCTCCCTCTCACCCCTCTCTCTGACATGTGGGTCTCAGTGATTTTCTTTTAAAAAATACTAACTGGACTGCCACGTAGGACCAAAAACCACTTCGGATTGAATTAAGGAGGTTTTTCATCCGGTATTAATAGTTAAGGGTGAAAAGTGTCTGGTTTTAGGGTCTAGGGTAATTCGTACTCACCCAATAGTTCAGTTGTGTAAATTTGAACATTTTTCTGAAATTAATGGAGGGTTGCAGTAACATACCGCACTACGATTTTGTACATCTAGGTGCATATATATCTATAAATTACATGTGGCACAAATAGTTGTAAATTTTTTTAAAAAAATTAGTAATGTAGAATATAATGCCGTATGTTTATATACATACATGAAAGACTAGATTAAATGTACATTCAGAGAAACAAATGATAAAATTCAGTAGTGAAAAGTTCCTATAAAACATAAATATAAATATGATGTTTTTCTGTAAGTGTGATCGAACTTAGATATGCATATTAGTGGATGTCCCGTGCATTGCAGTGAAAAATTTAGATACTTCAAAGAAAACTCGAAGAAAGCAATTTGTAAATCGTGTGCACGTTATATCTAAATAGACAATATTTGTCCTATAGTAGTTAATGTGACATTGCAACTCTACATGACACTTGGATAGTTATATATATCAAACATGAGACAATCCAATGGTTATTAGTTTTCTAGGTATCATGGTTCAATGCATATTAAGCTTTATAACAATAACTACACTTGGTTGTAAATGCATATGATAAATGGATGGTGGAGATTAAAGCATGAGAGAGATCCAAAGGCTACTATTTTTAGATGATGTGGTTTAATGCATGTCAAGCTTTTGGTTCTAACTATATACGATATATAGGATAGATACATATATGCGGTCCCCCATATACATATTTTATCACACCTAACTACCAGAATGTTAGCCCATGCATGGGCATCGTCATTAATGTCGTAATCCCTCTGTCCCAGAATATATGACGTCGTTGATTTTTTCGCATAAGTTTGACCATTTGTCTTATTCAAAAATATTATATAAATATTATTTATTTTGTTGTGACTTATTCTATTATCAAAGAAACTACTTTCTCCATTTCAATTTGATCATCATATTCACAAATAGCGCCGAGACCAAGACAAGAAAACATCATTCCTTCTTAAATTGAATCTCATCGATCAAATTGTTGTGTTAGACATGCATGTGGGCATGCAAAGATATCATTTACTCCTGCATAGATAAACGAACAGGCATGCAACTGTAACATTTACTCCTGCACAATTAGGCCAGTCTCAATGGACATTTCATGAGTGTGTCATGCACATTTAATAGGGTGACACCTCAGCAAAAAAAACTTTTTGCATGAAAATAGTAGGAGAGAGAAGGAAAAAGTTTCATCCCCATGAAACCTTTGAGCGTTGTTTCCAAGACATTGGAAACTGAATGAAACCTCCATTGAGAGTGTTTTTTCGTTTTATGACGTACATGCACTTCTCTGATTGGGTTAGAGAGGGAGGAGAGAGTTAATGGTGGGGCTAAAATAACAAGTGAAACCATGCAATGAAACTATGCACTGAGAATAGAAGTCAGTTTCATCTTAAGTTTCGTATCTTGGAAACCGAGAGGTGAAACATTGCATTGAGACTGGCCTTAGGCACCGGTTAGATGATGATCAATTTGAAAAGACCTCAAAAATCTTAGGGATGATCAAAATGGGATGAAGGGAGTATAATCTTAACTTATAATTTTACATATTCATACTAAATTTTTGAATAAGATGAATGATGAAATGTTATGCGAAAAGTCAAGAATATCATTTATTTTGGAACAGAGGAAGTGTAAAACTATACAATAATTTTATTAATTTTGAATATGTTTTTTCATCATAATTTCAAATGATGAAAACCTCAAATAATAGAAATCTCCAAGCCAAATCGAAAGTAAACTAAAGTCCAAAATCAAAGTTGAGGAATATATAATAATGTGAATCTGCCGCTAAGGACTATAGCATCCAATGTTAACTCAATAAATCGATATCTACAGCAAGAGCAACCCAATATAAGGAAAACTAATTGACCAATTTGTAACATACAAAATTAATACAAGTCAAATTTAAATATTTAAATCTATATTGGAAACTAATTTTGTTTCCATTGTAATACTAAAACAAAAATGGCAATAATCAAAAATGGAATTCAACAAATCCAAATAATGAAACCCATCTACAAAAATAACTTGTCATGCAAATAAATCAAGCCAATAAATCGTTATTAAATTCGATGGTGGTGTCATTGGAGTGTTTAAATCAATATTAAAAATAAAATATCAAAACCCAATTTCCAGCAGCGCATTTTGCACTCACAATTCCAATCTCGTAACTCAAATCAAATCCTCAGCTGTCACATTTGCAGTTTATCCCCTCTTTCTCTCTATCTATTCCCTCTTTATTACTCACAAAAATCAGAGACTGTTCATTGCCCTCAAGGTGTTCGACCTGGGCCTAGCCCAAGCCGAGCAGTCCAGCAGCCGGCTGTGCGCGGCGCGGGGTGTCGATCACCACCTGCGGGTGCGATTCTGCCGCCCGCTGTTGAAGCTGCCGGAGGCGGCCGCAGGGGTCGCGTTCCCAGATTCCAAGAGCTCCATACCACCAAGGAGGAGAAGCGCGGTGGCCACGCCGGAGCCCTAACATATCGTCGAGCACTTGGTCGGCGTGGGCGCGCCGATCTCAACACCGCGCCGGCCGCGCGTTCTAAGCTGTCCCGCATCATCTCGGTGACCCCTTTCCGCTTCGAGCTTCGTCTCAACCAGAAGATGTTTTTGCCCGCTCAATTTTCCCAATTAGAAGTAGTAGCCGTGCCGGCCGGAGCTCTTCCGCTCCGGCGAGGAGTTTACGGTGGATATGGCCCGTTTTTCATCAGGCCCTCCAATTCCCCTAGATGTTTGTGGCATAATTTTGCTAGTAATTAGTTTTATATGGACATGTCAAATTAGTTAGAATAGTTGGAATAACCAATCCCGCGGGGAGCGACTTTTGTATGCGGGAATAGTTATGATCTGTCTGCAAGTTATATGGGGTCTCCTCCATAGAAATCGATTCTGTATTAGTGTTTGCGCGTGTAGGAATTTGTGATGCACCGAGGAAATTAGTTGGGATGGGAGGCTGCCGTCTTTAGTTTGATATGGTGATGTGTGGATCAGTTTCTTTTTGTGTGTGTGTTGGTGCCGATCACACATATGGTGAGCTGCAGCTCATGTGAGTATTACTGAGATTTGTTGCCCGTGCATGTATTGGTAGCCAGGGTTTACCTTTAGAAGTGAAAACCACTTCTCACCGGTTTATCAAAAATCGACCAAAACCCGATAAAAACCAACAACTTTTCATCAATGTCGTACGAAAACCAACTAATACCGGTTGGCTTTCACAAACTGACAACCATCGGTTTCACAAAAACCGATTGGTTTTGTGAATCCTGATGGTAGCTCATGAGAGTCTATTCTTTCTCATGGTTGAGCTCTTGCAACCCTAGAGTTTGCTTGATCTTCATCGTTTTGTGCTGAAAAACGAGGAGGTTATCCTTTGCTAGTTTGTTTGAAAACTAGTCATCACTTAAGTATGATATATGGTTATCTTCTTTACCGATTTACTCGTAAATTAGTCGTGTGATTCCACGAAAATAAATTAATCTTAAAATTGGCTCTGCTAATCAATTTTGATCTTTTAATTTTGGCAACTCTATTGATTTCACCACAAATCGTTATTAGGTGAGTGTGTGTTGACCATGAGAAAACGTCAACATCAGACACATAGATGCTCGTGCATGGTCCAATTTGGCCCGCCACGCCTTGCCTCATTGTAGACTGCAAGTCGAAGAAAAGGTAAGTCCTTAAATATATGGTCAATATATAGATACTGTAACTCTTAACCTGCTAAGATATCATTTCCGTATCCAACTAGATAGCGAGAGGAGTGGAGAATTAAGGTTTCAATTTGTACGACAGATGGACTCATTCATCCCCATCAACGACTGATTGGTGACACAGCTGGAAGAGGCCAAACATGTCAACTGCGACTTGTACATATGAAAGCCCTATTATCTAGAAAAAAGAAGGGGAAAATTGGTTTGATAACACCGAAGCATTACGCATTTTAGGCGTAATGGCAACTTTCGATGGTATATTTCTGAACACATAATCTTTTGGTGTCACTAAACCAATTTTCCCTTAGAAAGTTAGAATAATCATCCACACTTACCTGCTACCTCCACACACTGATCAAAACGTGATCTAAAAAACTAGCTAGTCAAAGATCATAGTGAGGACAGGAGAATTGAAGTTCGAAGACTTTTTATTGTTACCAGTTCGTTGTAAGTTACAACTAGTGAAATGCAAATTCTTTGCTTCTATGGCCATCTAAAATCACCTATGAATAGCCGATTTAAGGACAACGATCCTGTACTTATGAAGATCCATTCTCTATAGACTATAGCAAAAAAAAGTACCCTATAAACTTCACTGGATTAAATGAACGTTTTCACAAACATGCAAACACAGTGATCAACTTCAAGCACAGTAGGATAACACTATATTTCACCATTTACAAATTATGAGGAGCAATACTTTTATCATGACGACACAGACTTCAGAATAATTAAGTTCCGCTATTTGCTCTGACTCACATTTACATACAGTCACATAAGCACGAATAGCACTTAGTATTGCCACTTCAAACCAAGATCACCTGCATCAATTCAACTTTGCATTCACCTTCCCTCATGGCTAGATCCGGCGATTGTTGGTGATTGAGTGAGAGGATCAATCTCTTTCTGCCTGCTGAGCTCAGGGGTAGTTGATCCTGAGTAGCTGCTGGTAACATAGCTGCTGTTCCCACCCCTGAACTGCCACTCAGTGATGTAGCTCGGCTTCGTCACTACCTCTGCCACCTCAACATCTCCAGTGAGCATCGCCACAACCTTTGACATCGGTGGTCGCTGATGGGGTGAGCCCTGCGTGCAGAGGAGTGCGACATGGATGACTCTAAACACTTCATCCCTGCTGAATTCCTCAAGTCTTGGGTCAACAATCCCCAGTGCTTGCTCCTTTTCATACAGACCCCAGGCCTGTAAATTAACATAGGAAAATCTTTAGTAACTGGAAGATCATATGAATGAATGGTCTAATAAGATCTTGGATAGAAAGATCACTAATAAGCTTACCCACTCAAAGAGATAGATCTTGCTTTCCTCAAGAGAATTGTTGGTGTTCGATCGACCAGCAACAATCTCTAGCGCAACCACTCCGAACGCGAAAACATCAACCTTTTCAGTCAAATGACGTCTCATTGCATACTCAGGAGCCAGATAACCACTTGACAAAAGGTTAGACCAGTTTAAGTTAGCCTTATTTTGAAGCTACAAACATAAGAGAAATGGTGAGATGCTCTTACAATGTGCCCGCAATCCCCGTACTGACATGAGTCTTCTTCTCATCATATAGCTTGGCGAGTCCAAAGTCAGAGATCTTTGGGGTGAGGTCAGTGTCAAGTAGGACATTGCTCGCTTTGATGTCCCTATGCACAATACGCACGCTCGACTCCTCATGAAGATAAGTTAGGCCTCTTGCAATTCCTAAGATTATCTCGAAGCGTGTTGCCCAGTCCAGTTTTAAGCTATTGTTTACTGTACAAGAAGAAATTACTTTTAGGCCTTGGGAATCAAATGAAAGCAAAATGCAGAGAATAGTTTTCCCAAAGAGTTCATGAAAAGAATACAATTTTGTAGGTGTTGGTTTTGAGCAAAAGTGAACTCACCAAAGAGTGCTTGATCCAGGCTTCCATTTTTAAGGTACTCATAAACTAATAAAGGTGTGCTACTGTCAATGCAGCAGCCATGCAATTTTACAAGATTTCGATGTTGCACAGCAGAAATTGTTGCGACCTCTGTCACAAACTGATTTTTCCCCTGATGGGATGATTGGGAAAGTTGTTTTACAGCTATAACTCTTCCGTCAGCTAGCATACCCTGCAAAGGAAGAAACCTTGCTAAAGTTACATGTATATTTTGAAGCATAGACCAACAAGTTTGCAATAAAGTTATACTTAATAACAAATCAATTGCAATTGCATAATATTAAATTAATGGAAATAGACAACCTTATAAACTGGACCATATCCACCTTCCCCAAGAATGTTTTGAGAACTGAAATTGTCTGTAGCTAGCTTGAGTTCAGCATTACTGAAGACATCAGGCCGTCCAACTAGATTGTACAGTTCTGCATTTTTTTTCAGGACACACTAGAAAGAATAAATCATTTGAAAATTTTGATGTGTCAATTACTATATTATTAAAATTGATTACCTTCTTGCCGTTGTGACTGTCTTCTTCTCTTCTTTATGAACGTAAATATTATGAATAAGAGTACTGATCCTAAAACTGAGGCAGCAATCACTATCCCAACAATTGTGCCGCCTTTACTTTTCTTTTTAGGTACACCATTTCGCACAGTAGGAGTAAAATCTGAAAGAGGATTTCATTTATTGGAAGTCAATTTAATCCTTTTTATGTTAACTTATGATTACCCTTACTTGGAGTGACGCTTAATGCTGAGATCAATGGCCCATAGTAACCCTGAATAGGAATGCAACAAGTGCCCTTTCCAGCCCAGAACAAATGGATTTCAAGAAAGTTTTTTGACACAGTTGTTGTGTAACTCTTGTAAACAGCAGTGAAAGATTTTCCACCAGCTGTCTTCCTTATATTGAAGTCCTTTTCTTTTAGGTCACCCTGGAGAAATATCAATAATACATTCAGATAATGAAGAAAAGGATGCGGTAAACAATTTACTATTCAATGCACTCAATTTGTACCTGGATATATATGTCAAAAACTCTCCTTCCTAAGCTTTGCCAAGTCTGCGTGTCTGGATAACCTAACTCTGCAAATTGAAGTAGAACGGTGTAATTTCCATTCTCAAGGCCAAGGCCATAGTATCTCAGAGATGACGGTGACATCCTTGCAGTTAGGAATAGTTCAGAATCCACTGCATTCTGAATCTTCTCATTCTTATATATTATCTTACTGTCATTTGGGGCCTGGTACAATTTTCCTACATTGCTAACACCCCATCTTGTTTGGCTGGTAACATAATACGACGAGTCTCCAAGGTTTGTAGAATCCAATTCGTACATAGTATTATCTGAGCCTCTGATAGATTTGTTACTACCACAGTCTACCGCAAAGGAATAATCTGTAGTTAAGATGTGCAAAATTATGAATAGCATTAGAATTTCATGATCCTACATATCAACTGCTACGGTTATGGAAGAGCGAGACATATACATTTTGGAGAACCACGGGAACATGGAGTGTCTTCCTGGAGGCAGTTTAACCCTGGAAGTAGAATACTGTGGAAATAATTGACTTGAAAAATTAAATGCTGTGAGAAAAAAATGTTAATATTAAACACTTATGGAAGTATAACTAAACGCCATAAGTACCCGTTGTTGGTGCTGCCAAGAATAAAGTTGTTTGCCACCAAATTCCTTGTAAAAAAGGTAAAATGATGAGTATAACATATTTTTTCCCCATGGTAACACAAATTTAAGAACTTTCCACTTACAATTGCAGGTTGTTCTGAGTAACCCAGGAAGGTAAGCTTCCAGTGAGCTTGTTGTATGAGAAATCTCTGCAAACATGAAATAAATGCATCATTCTAATTTTAGCTGTACTACAATGTTGAATTGTTAACGCACAAGTTTGTTAGCGAAGGGCTTATTCCATCTGGTAGTCCTCCTGTTAGGCTATTGTTGCCAAGAAACCTGAATTGGGAAGAAGACAAGATGATGAAACATGGTCATTGTATAACAGGTGTTTCTGTAGATGGAAATAACCTCTAGAAAGAATTTCTTACAAGTCTGTAAGCATTTGTAGATTCAGAATTGATCGAGGAACATGGCCCGAGATATTGTTAAAACTCAAGTCCCTGTGCCACAAGACAGCATTATTAACTTGAACAGACACTTCCCATGAAATGGGAGAAAAATGACCAAAAGTTTCATGGACTATGTTATGATCCATAATGAAAAACGTACAGGAAGGCTAATTTTGTGAGCTTTGAAAAGTCTACTGCTCCAAGGTCTCCAGATATCCTGCAGTTCCTCAATACGCTGTAAAAAAATATTCGGCATGAGCAACTTATAACTTTGTCAATATATAAAATTGCAAGATGTATAGTTAGAAAAAGTGTCGCATACAGGATATTCAAAGATGTCAGACTACTGATAAAGGCCAACGAAGAGCTCCCATTTACAATATCACCAATCCGCCTGCTCATTTGTGTTTAGCACATCAGTTAATGTGACAAGAGGGGATGACAATGTTGCCATTGAACAAAGTACTTACAAGGTTGTCAATTTGGTTAGATTAGACAAACTAGCTGGAATTGGTCCTTCAAAAGAATTACCTTGGAAAGCCCTGTGAGTTCATAATTTAAGAAAAAAAAACTAGGGAGATTTAAGGTCCATTAGAATATAGGAAAAAGTAACATCTACATATCAAGACACTGTTGAGGTGTGCGCATCTCTGTTTAGAGTGATCACCGTAAAGAAAACAAATGCTACCGTTTGAATTCAAACAGAAAGAACATATGCAGAAAATTTCTGTTGCGATTCCACTTGTCTTGTGATAAGGATAAAATCAATGATGTGTTAAAATGTCAATAATAAATCTTACAGATCTTCCAAATTAGTCAAGCTCCCAATAAAATCAGGTATTGTTCCTGTAAAATTGTTATCTGATGCACGCCTACAAGCAAAAAAGCATGTTTAACGTTGAGCATATGGAAACAAAATGAACATGATAACTGTGTCTCTGTTCTTGAACTTACAGGAGTTTCAGGTTCTTAAGCTTTGAGAACGTAGAAGGGAATGGACCACTCAAGCCAGCACTATCAGTGTACCTGTTATTAAAACAAAGCAGCAATTATTGATGTTTAGCTACAAGGATCTTGCTGGTCCAATTTCTTTGTTCTTCCTAGATGTAGTGCATCTGTTATTTACAAAGAAGAGAGAGAGGGGGGGGGGGGTGGTGTATACAAGCTTACAAATATTTAAGTTTGCTCAAGTTGCCCAATTCTTCAGGAAGTTCACCTGTAAAATTGGTCAAACTAATGCCCCTGGAAAAAAATAGTTCAGGAGTGATATAATTTTCGTGCATGTAATGCTACCAGTTGAGAAAAGTGCCATTGGTTGTGCTGAACTGCTGATGAGCCTTTTTGATCCACAATATTCACATTTTGGATTTCACACAAACATATAAGACACCATTTGAAAAGTGAGATTACACTGGTGCTTAATATATAAGTTGTGATTTTTTTAGAACTTTGTAGGAATAACTTATGCATCTAGATTTTTCCATTTTAGACCATTATTAATCTATAGTTGAAAATTGAGCAGCTATGCAAGAAGGGATCACTTACAGCAAATTGAGGTTTATGAGATTCCCAAGTTCCTTTGGAAGTGGTCCTGAGAGTGGATTGAATCCCACGTGCCTTTTTTTTTTTGTATTACAAAAGGAAGAAGAATGATTCAAACGAAACATTAACTATGGACAATGCAGGAATCTAGAACTTAAAGTATAACTCTTACAATTCTGTCAAGGCAGTCAATTGCCCAATGAATGATGGTATGGGACCTGACAAGTAATTTTGATCCAGGTTCCTGAAACAGAACCAGAAACATCAAGTCAATTAGCAGCAATGAATTTCAAAAATGAGTTTCAATTTGAATTGCTGTCTTGCTGCAAGATATTAATAATATGTAGTATATATCCAACAACTGTTCATCATCAAGGCAGAGCTGAGAAGAGCTAGATACCATACAGGTAAGTTAGGTAGGTGAGGTTCTGCAATTCTGCAGGTATCTGACCGACAACGTTCAATGCGTATACCCTCCTGAGTAAATAAACAAAAAAGTAAGAAAATTATTCACATGGAAAATACTTCATCCATCCCAAAATATAACATCTAGATATCAAATTTTATCCTAATATAGTAACAACTAGTACTTATATTACCACTAAACTATCCATAATAACCCTTGGTTTTATTATCACCCTAAGTAGTCCACACCCATGCCTCATCCACCCCGAGGAGGCAAATTAACAAGTCCTTTTACCTGTCTCCTTAATGACCATGATAAGAGCTAATTTCTATATGTTGAGACGGAGGGAGCAAGTAAGATAATTTTTACTGTTTAGTCCAATATATGGGCCAACTCTTGACCAGGCACACTGGCACACTAACACATACAGACAGCCCTGGTCCCCCACACAACAAAGGAAAAACACACACACAGCCCAACAATATTGTCTGGTCACAGAAACTCTGATTGGGAGTTCGGTCTAATTTTTACTCATGGTTGTGCACCATGCCTATATTTACAAAATTGATGATCGATTAGTTTGAGCTCTCCAGAGCTGCCTGGACTTACTCAATCGGATCCCAGATCCACTATAGTTGAAGGCAGATGGCAGCTGTGGAGGTTAAGAACTAAAGAGCTTGCAGAGAGAAGATGGAAGGAAGCAGAACCTGCCCGTGGACCAGTGACCAAAGATCAGTGTTAACAAAACCGATCTGTTTTTGTGAAACTGCCTGTGGTCGGTCGTTTGTGAAAACCGATCAGTTTTAGCTGGTTTTTATCTGGCGTTGACCAGAAGTCATCGGTTTTTGCTAGGTTTATGTCGGTGTTGATCGGTTTTCAATTTAAAATGAAAAGGTAAACCCTGCCAAAGACACCATATTTTTCTGGCCTTGGGGGGGGGGGGGGGGGGTTGAAATAACCTGGTTTCCCAAGTTGCAGGGGTAATCCTCAATGAAATTTGGACGCACAACAGAATTTTGGGGGACATAAATGAGCTTACTCCTAAGTAAAACTCAAACCCATGGCCCTATGCATGTGCTCAGTGGTGGTCTTGTAAAAGTTGCAATTTCAAGTTAGTTTCCATAAGAACTTATATATCCAGACGTCATGGACTCCTGTTCCTGTAGGCACTGCGTCGAGCACCTTTGTGTGCGTGCAGATCAACAGAGCCAAGAAGCAGGATGGGAGCAGGCACGGACGTATACGTACAGCTGGGTAATATGGCAGACGGCGCCGCCGCAGTCGCACTTGATGCCGGGGTTGTTCTTGGGGTTGCCGTCGAGGTCGGTGTTGTCGTTGACGGCGACGCCGTAGCATGGCTCGTCGGTCATCTTCCACAGCGGCGACGTCTTCCTGCCCCATCTCCCCAGGATCGCGTCCAGCGCCGCCACTGCATCATACCAGAGCAAGTACATTATTAAGCTTCGCATTGAAATATTACTTACGTGTAATCACGATCGAGAAGACTAATTACGTGTGTATATAATAGCATGGTTTGATTATGTGCTTTAATTATACCTTCGATTGGATCAGTTCTTGCCACTTGCTGGGCATGAACAGCCGCAATCCGCCATGAGCACATCACCAGCAACACCCACACCAGCTTACCGCTAACACCACACATCTCTCTCTCTCTCCTTCTCTGTGCTGCCGAAACAACACGGAAGCTTGTTAAATATATAGATGGTGTGTTTGTACGATGCAACTATATTAAACTCTAGTTTAGGCGCTCATCTCTAGATGATAATCCAAACGGTTCTTCTCATCGCTATCCTATTACTAGGAAAAATGTCTATATTTTACTCCCTTTCAGATTAGTAGTAATCGAATTGTCTAATCCGGTACTACGTTTGCTATATTTTAGAATAGATGTAGAATTTGTTATCACTCCTTAATGAGAAATTTGTTAAGCAGGTAAAAAAATTCGACTATAACAATGTGAGTATCCAAGCATCAAAACATTACAAACTAGAAGGTCACAAATATGCGCAAAAATCTTACGATTTATATTTATAGTCTGAAATTAAAAATGATTTGTGAAAAAAAGGACACTTTCTTATCATTATATTTTATAACAGTTTTTATTATCCTAGCTATAACTAAAAGAAAATCAACAAAAGAAAATCAACGACGGTAGAAAATATGAACAGGCCTGTAAAAATTAGCCATGAAGCATCTCTAGCAGACTGCCAACAATGCTACCTCTATATAAGTTGTTCACGGGGAGCAAATAACTTTTTTAAAAAAGAACTGTTTCTTCCGTCAAAAAATAAATTTATCTTTGCTTTTCTTGTTTGTCTTAAATAAGTTTATTTTTGAGTCATCATTGTATTCGAATTTGTAAAACAAGTGAACAAATACATTAGAATAGATAAAGTGATGATAATTGTATTAGGATCCAGTAAGGCGGAGGATATTCGTACTTTTGCTTTTATATTGATAGGTGTGAATGTGTAAAAATGAGCTTATTCTGAGAGGGAGGTAGTATTTAGGTTCGTAAGGGGATGCTACTTTAATTAATAGACTACCAATAATCTGCCTTAGTATTTTTCTTTATTTCTTTTGCCTTTTGTCCATGCATGACCGTTGACGTGGGGTGGGTGGGCAGCGGCAATGTGGTTTTTGCTGGTCGGCGGTGGGCAGAAGTTTATTTCCCTTATAAACGAAGCTAAATTTATATTTGAGAACAATAATTCATACTCTTTGTCAAAAGGACTCGATTTCTAGCCATCCAAAATTTAGTACTCCATCCGTTTCATCTTATAAGTCGCTTTGATTTTTTTGGTCAAATTTTTTTTAGGTTTACTAAATTTATAAAAATTTTTAGCAATATCTATGATACAAAATTAGTTTCATTAAATATAACATTGAATATATTTTGATAACATGTTTGTTTTATGTTAAAACTGTTTATATTTTTTATAAACTTGATAAAAAAATTAAAGCGACTTATAATAGGAAATAGACGGAGTAATAAGGAGCAAAGAGCAAAAAGTTTGTAGTTAACACTATATAGTAGTATTGCTAAACTCTTCGTTTGGTGAACCGACGGTAGGCAAGAGATTAGAAAATCAACTCGATACATTTTGAATGCTAGAAATCAACTCCTTCTGAGACAAAGGGAGTACTATATCACAAAGAAATTCAATACTCCGTCTGTCTCTCAGTTTCTTTATGTAAGATTTATCGCAAAATACATAGGCGGGGTAGCAATTTCTTCACACATAACCATATCTTATTTAATTTCTCACTTACTTCCTCATCTCAACTATTCATACCATTACTCTTTTAATTTCACCCATTCTCTCTCTTACTATAAAGTAACAACCGACAAAATCCTAAAGCTTAACATATAAAAATACCACATCATCACTCACTAATAATTATTACATCTTAGACATCATGCAAACATTGCTATATTACCTATAATTTCATAATTTATTATTTTTTAAAGCTTTGAAATACAAACATGTTAAATCATCATCCCACATAATTCACATAATATTTAAATATATCTCTCCATTATTTTTTATAATATCCTATATAACTATATAGTTCATCCTCACATAGTTAATGTTATTTTTCTCTTCTCTCATTAAATCATATCACATTAATTGTTTTTAATCTTAGATGATTAATCTATGGTTCCAAATTATATGTCTCATTTTTTCTCTCGTTAAACCTTATCATCTCTTTTTTTTTATCTTTAGATGATTAAGCTATGATCCAAATTATCTCTCTTCTTTTCTTCTCTCATAAAGCCACATCATTGTATATACTATTCAAATTATCATAAACTATATCAATTTATGTAAGCTTATGTCATATAGTTATCTTACACATTATTTTTACTTATTGCTATTATACTAAACTCTGCAACAACGTGTGGGGTTTCACCTAGTCTCCTTTAATCTCAATGAAAAAGTGCTTATATTTGTGGGATGAATGGAGTCATTTAAGTTGGCCCAACTTATCTCATTTCATAATAATAGGTGTCAGGGTTACGGATAAGACATATCTCCTATTCTTAGGGTTGTGAAGTATATGGATATAGTATACCTTTAGTATATGGGAAGGTTACCTTAACGTTTTAGAATTCGGCTAGTGGACAAAGAAATTGTATCCCGAATAGAAGGTGTTAGAGTCCTATTCGAAGAAGATACAATCTCTGTGATCTCGTAGGCCGGATGTACTCTCCGAGTTCTACTTAAAGGTCAAGACAGTCTGTGGTATAAATACAAAGTCCTCCAAGAGTACAAGATAATCGAATTATAGTGCAAGCTACCACCATAGCAGAGGCAATTCAGAGGACTTGAAAACAACTCGCTGTCAGGACCTCGTCGAGTCGTTCTCGATAGGAACCTCGTCGATACTTTATATTTCCGTTGTTCTCTATTGTAATCTCTGTGATTTTCGTCATACTCGCATATAAACTGGAGTATGACTATTACCTTACGAGGGGCCTGAACCAGTATAATTCTTGTCTTCTGTGTGTTTGATGTCATTTCGTATAGACCCTTGTACAAACGTATCCCAATACCATCAGAATACGATCTACGAATATAAACCGTCGACAGTAGGAAAGTAAAAAAAAGAGGCAACGAAACTGTAACATCCTGAATATTTCGACTCTGGAATACGGAATTAAAAATTCAGAATAACCAAAAATCTTTTTCAAAATACATTCATGCCTGAACTAACTCATTTCGATCTGTCGTTTTTCGTTTACACGTGGGCTAATAGACGAACGTCTGAGGATACGTCGATATTTGATTTCAAATATGATTTATTCAAGGAGCTATGATTTGCATATGCCAATTATTTTCGAAAAACAAAAACCCTTGAGCATATTTTATAAATAAAGCTATATATCTAAATGTATCACCATTTTGGATAAAACCCATTAAGGGATAGTTTATTAAAACAAATATTGTTTCACTAGAGAAATAGCTTTGATTATTTTCTATGCACCTTTATATAGAGTGATAAGCTTTTGGAAATTATTTGCAAAATAATGTCTATGGGTAAAATATTTACTAGAAACCTTAATTGCGAAATATAAATTCCTAATAGGCTATTTTCAGGATATGACCTCCTCAGACAAAGTCTAGTCCTCAGGCATAATTTTAGTTTGCTTGTTTATTGTTTATTTGTGTGTGTCTGGAATCTGTGCCAAAAGATCTCGATTAAATCCTTTTACCGAAAAGGTTGTCCTCTGTACAAATTCTATCTCAAACCCCCTTGAAAGTTCCAAATTTCATATCCCAAAGAAAATATTCGAACATCCTATTTCTTTGGGCCACATTTCCCTCTGTTAGCCCAACCCATTCCGCAAAACAAGTTCATTTCCACTCCCTCTACCGTGGCCTTCCTGCTGGGCTTTTTCTGGAAAAGTCCATGTTGCCTCCCCGAGCCCTTTCATTCCTATTGGGTTGGTAGTAAAAATAAAGTCTAATTCTTCCCCCCATACTGTTTTCGGTGGCGACGTCGCCGCACGCCGCGCCGCTACGACGAGGCCGCTGCGACACCACCGGCTGCCATCTTCCGCTCCCGTCTCACCGGCGAGCTTGCCGGCCATTCCACGCGCATCCTGCTCAACCTCGCACCGCCGCCAGCCATGCAACAAGCTAGTTGTGCATGTGCATGCATGCAAGCAAGTCAGCCACGAGCATGCACCATGCAGCTGGCTAGCTATGCGTATGCCTGCATGCAAGCGGCTAGTCGAGCCTAAGCTGGCATGCGCACCAACCCGCGCGGCCGCTGCAACTACCCCGTCCCTGTCTTCATGGCCATTCAAGACGAGCTCGTGCGGTGAAGCCTATATAAGGGCAACCATAGCCGAATACGCAACCGTCCCTCTCCATTCTTTCTTCTCCTCCTGCTCGTTCTGCATCCTCTCAGCCACTTCCTCCCGCGCACGCGCTGCCGTCTCTCCGCTTGCTCCACCGCGGCCGGCTCCGGCTGGGCCTCAGTTGAGCAAGAGGACGGGTAGGCCGCCGCGCCGTCATCTGAACCCCGAGAACGACTAACTTATCGAACGGCTAACCTCTAACATCTAACATTCGACCCATTGACTCACTAACCCGCTGACCTCTAACTCACTAACCCGCTGACCTCTAACTCGCTAACCCCTGACCCCTAACTTGCACTAACCCGCTAACATTTATTCCTTAACACTGTGTGTTCGTTTGTTACCATCGATCGAACACGTGGTGTGCGAGGACGATCCGCGGGTCGACCATCCCCAGGCTGTACCTCGACGACCGTAGTTCGTGCGAGGACCGTCGCCCGGTACGCCGCTACCCGGCTGCCGCAAGGTGAGCTCCTCTCCTGCTCTTCCTCTTGCTTTTGCTTCCTTACCGCATTCCTCGTCTACCGTTGTTGCCGCGGCGCGGTGACGTCGTGAGGCGCAACACCGTACCCGTTCCTTGCGCGGCCGCCCTCCGCAACGATCGCCGCTTCACCACCGGCCATGCATGCGCCATACAACAAGCTAACCGTGTGCATGCATGCATGCAGGCAGCTCACATGCATGCAACTAGCTAGTCGTGTGTATGCATATGCATGCATGCAAGCAGCTCACATGCATGCAGCTAGCTAGCCGTGTGTATGCATATGCGTCGTCGTCGTTCGGCCGAAACCCCGGCCGGCGTCGCCCCTGTCCGGTGAACCGTTTCGGCCTCCACTCCGCCGTGCCGTCCGGTGCCAAGCAGCTCGCGCACGGCCGACGTCGTGGCCAGCACGTCGTCTCCTGCCGCGGCCGCCGAGTCGTGAACCTCGGCTACGCCCGGCCATCGCGCGCGCTCTGCCGCACAGCCGCCCCCGGCCTCCTCCAGCCCGGCCGAGCCGCGTCACCCCTGCGCCCGGCCGATGCCGTGGCCCAGCTCGTGCCGAGCTGCCCCGGCCGACCACCTCCCTCCCGCGGACATCGGCCAAGCCGCGCGCCACCAACCTCCTGGCCGTGCCGCGCAAACCGAGCCAGCACCGACCCGCCTCCCGGCCGCCTCGGCTGCGCGCCGCCGCCCCTGCCGTGGCACTGCCGCGCCGTGCCGCCATGCTCGGCCGCCCCTCCAGCCGCCTGGCCCGGCCGAGCGCCGGCGCACGCGCGCCGCGCCCCTGGCCGAGCCCGGCCACCACTGCCGCCTTTCCCGGCGCCGCCTCCTGGCCACGCGACGCGAGCAGTGCCGTCCCGGCCGGCGCAGCCTCTCGGCCGAGCGCCGTGGCCGGCACCCACGCTGCCGCGCGCCACGGCCGGAGCCACCCGCCTGCCTGGCCGCAGCCGCCGCGCCGCCTGCGCGCATCCCCAGCCGCGCGCTGTCCCCGGCCTGCACCGCCGGCGCCGCTCCGCCCTGCCGAGCCGCGCGCCGCCGCCCCCGGCCGAGCCGCGCCGCCCGGCCGCCGCACGCGCGCGCCGCGCCACCCGCATGCTGCCACCGCGCGCCCGCAGCCGCCGTGCCGCCTGGGCCGAGCCGCGCCGTTGCCTGCGCGCTCCCAGCCGCGCGCCCGCGCCGCCGCCGGCGCCGCTCCACCCCCGGCCGCGACGCGCCCAGCCGCCCCACCGCCGGCGCCCTCTCGCTCGGCACCCTCCTCTCCTCCCGGCAAGAACAGCAGAGGAAGCAGGAGAAAAGAAAGAGAGAAGAAGGAGAGAGAAGAAGGAAAGGAAGAAAAAGAAAAAGAAAAGGAAAAGGAGGTGGGACCCACTAGTGGGCCCCACATTTATTCTCTCCCCGTGGGCCCCACTTTGACCTAGAACTTGCGAAAGTCTATATTGCCTCCCTCACGATGTCGGGCTAAGCCCATGAAAATCCCTACAAGTCTACTTGATGTCCCTCAACTTCATTGGGCTAGCCGACCTGATATTATATCCACAAGTCCATGTAACCTCCCTTTGGTTCCTCGGACCAAGACCATGAAGTCACTTATAGAAGTCTATACAATGTCCCTACTCATCCATTGGGCTGCCGACTAAAAAGTCGACATTAACTCCCTAGCCGACCTCCCTCATCTCTGGGCTAAAGCCCAAGCCCTCCCAAAACCAAGTCCACATTGCCTCCCTCTTACTTCACAGCCAAAAGAATATTCTTGGGAATATTCCTTTCCAACTTAATAAATTCATTTTCGCATTCCAGAAAATCCATTAATCTTCCAAAATTCATATCTCCTCAACCGTAAGTCCAATTGACTCCGTTCAACTTCCATAATTTTTCTAAAAATGTGATCTATCCAATGGCACAATTAGTTTATAATAGTTATTATCTGCTTTATAGGGTTTTGGATGTTTTTCTCTTTTCGATCGCGTAGTGGATGATCCGGAAATTCTACTGACGCGGGATTGTTGGAAGATATAGGAACCTAAAAGCAAGGCAAGTCACTACGCCCCTTTCCTCGAACATGTTGATCCTATTTTTATAAATGTGTTGATTGCAAATAAAATTGCATGCTAATTATAAAACGCGTACCTACATTTGCTTAAAGCCTTACCTTTGATATTGTTTATCCTTATGTATTTACACACCTTTGTTACCTGAGTATATTACTTTACGCGTGATTATTTACTCACTGCTTAGCCCTGCTTACATAGACGTTATACACTCCATATGTGGGATATGTGGATGTGGTTACACTGATCACTCGATGGGAGTGATTGATAGAGATCGGGTGGAGACATAAGCGCCACCCACAGCATGAAAACCTTTGTGAAAACCCAAAAACTTAATTAAACAAAAGTGATTTCGACTGGGGCGGCACGGATAGAATATGGGTGGTTCTGGGAACGGTAAGCCGCCGACCCTGGTCAGTTAAGGACCGAGTCAAGAAGCTAAGCAGGAAACGAACCGAGTACGACCACACTTCTTGAGTGGGGTTAGACCCGGTGGACTAGGTTATTCTCGTGGGGTGGCACCCCAGACATGGTAGGTTCTGGATATCGGTATGGAAATGTGGAAGTGTGTGGTTTAATGACGTCAAGCTTTATATATGTATGATGTAACCTTCAATCTCGGGAGCGCCAGGACTCCCCTCACAACCGGCTCGAGGTAGGAATGTGGCGCCGGGGGTGCAATGGGGATTCATAGTCCTTGGAGCGGGTGCCGCCATGCGAGGGTAACTGAAAAACCGGGCCGTGACAAGTCTCATGTGTTGGGTGAGTCACGGAGTGTGGGATTAAAAGCGTACATCCACTGCAGTGTGAGTAAATTAAACTATTCGAATAGCCGTGCTCGCGGTTAATGAGCGCCGGGACTTGTATTACTCTTGACTAGCCTCGTCAATTTGTAATATTGCTTAAAATATGATGGGTGTGGAAGGTGTGACCTTGCCTGATATGCAAAAAGGTCATAGTGGTTAAAATTGTGGAAATTGGATGCGAGGGTAAACCGGACCAAGCGAGGCTTGGGGAAGGTGGATGAACCCTCGCAGGTTAATGATAACTTCAACTTAACGTGGTTTTCAGTTAAAACTGTTGTGGGATAGGTTTGTGAAATAATTTGTGAAAACTAGCTTTATGCAAATAAACCAAGCCATCCTTGAACCCCTATGAACATTATATGCATTCTGTAGTGGTGGCTTGCTGAGTACGGTTGGTACTCACTCTTGCTTATTTACATCTTTTAGAAAGGTGTTGGTGTCGACCTGTACATGTGCTATGCTGGCAAGGAGTTACCGAGGACGGTGGAATAGGGACCTAGGTTCACCAGTCGATGCGTGTGGGATAAGATGGACCGCCGCTGCTTCGCTTCCGCTACTTCATTTAGTTGTTTTGGTATTTTGTGTTGCTGTCGACCATGCTTGGTCTATTCGGGTTCCATTTGGGCTACCCTTGTATTATTAATATATTGTAAGACCTGTAAGACGATGTCAGCTTGAGATATACAACTGTGCCATGTGTGTACCATCTACTGATCCAGGGAATGGTATTGTAATACACATGGGGTTCCCGGTATACAAAACCGGGGGCTCACAGGGTTGGTATCAGAGCAAGACGACTGCAGGACCTAAGGACCCTTGTAACCACCGTTAAAACCTAGGACTGGTTTAGTGCAGCCTATTACCCTCAAGCTATATATTTGCAAAAACTATTTTGATAAAGCCATGGGTTCTTACTACTCCTCTTTCTCGAGTAATTTTGAAAATTCATTTATATCCAACCCCTACTCACCACTCTAATTTCAAATACTCCTATACAGACTATAAGGATTAAGGATGAAGAGATAGCTGGTTTATTAGGACCTCATGAACCACTAACCGATCTGACTAAATACCCTTAGATGTGTGTCGTAGACGTTGTATTGTGCATAAGCCACCTCCTATTGTGAGTTATTGCAGTATGGGGTGGCAACCCATCGTTTTGTGCATTGATTTTCTTGTTGTGTAGTAGCTCTTAAGCAGTTAACTACTCACCCCCCCTCCCTTGTGTGCTCACCAAGTATATGATACACATCACCCGAACAATTAAAACTTCCCATTAAGCAGCCCTTTCTTAGAAAACTCTATTTCTTTCTTCCCGATGGACTTTCTCATGCCTCCCTAATCTTCCAAATACCGGTGTTGTCAGGATGAAGGATGATTACCAACATGAGTACAATTAGGATCGACAAGTGTTAAGTTAAGACCCCACCCGGTACAGCCACAGTAAGCCGACCACAACAAAACCACTTGGGAATTCGGCAACCTACGAAGATAGGAGTGCGACCTCAGCCGAAAGCTTCGACCACAAGGACGGCGACCCAAACAGTACCGACCAAGGACTCCGGAAGACCCGGGAATCGCCATATTTCAACAGTACCCACAGGAACACAACAGGAGCCTCGATTGACAGGATCCACAATAGCATACTGCTCGTCGCCAATAATTGGAACAGGCCACACCGGGACACACGAGCACTGGAGTTGTTGACCCCATCACAGTAGCCAGTGGTCGATGCCTATAAAGGGAGCCCCAGGCTACCCCAGGGAAATGCATCACTCCTCTCCCTTCTTTTGAACCAAGCTAGCCAGAAAAAAAAAACCCCTAGCCCCATGGCAGACCCCATGGTAACCACAGGGAGTCTCCCTCAGAACAACCCCATGGCAACCACAGAGAACCCCCCTCACAGTGACCCCATGGTAACCACAGATTGTCCACCTCAGGACAACCCCAATGCATATGCCAAACAGCTGGAGTGCATACTTCGGCAGCTAGGTGGTTTCACTGAACCCATCTACCATAGTGAGCAGATCGTCCGAGGATCCCGGAAGTACTGGAAGGTGAAGATCTTTCTTTCCTTTCAGGGAGAAGGAGAAGGAACGGCGATCTCCTTCCAGACACGTCATCCCCGGATCACCCCTGAAGCTGCCTTCCAGGATGTGCTTCGTGAAACCCTCTATCGGTTTTGCAAGATCTCCGCCCCTTTGGGTATAGTCAATGACTATGGCTTGCACCCATTCCGCACCGAAGAAGACAACCGGTACCACCTCCGCGTGACCAGACAGGACCAAGGAACCCGGTGCGCTCTCCTCTCCGAGTTAGCCTGCACTGTCGAGAATGCCTATGAGCAGGCACTCGAGGAGCTGGACGAGCTTCGAGACCAGTACACAGACCTGGAAGCCCGTTACCAGCGGCTGACCCACAGGAACACCTCTGCACTGCTTGCACAGGCGAATGTGGCGGCCAGTATGATGAAAGCCGGTGAGATGAGCAGGAAACGCGAGAAGTCCCCCCTAGGGATGGATCTAGTCTCCCCTGCGCCATCGCCATGAGTACCGTTAGGTGTGCAAACCTCTATTAGGCTTTGCACTGTTAAGCGTAGTAGTTCCTTTTCCCTTTCCCTTGAATTGTACCCTACCCCTGGAGTTGTACCCCTGTATCCTGTTATGAATGGAATGAAACCGTTGGTCCGTCATAAGTTCATGGTTTGCAGCTGAACATTTTGTTCGTAGCTAGATCATCATGCCTTCCTCTGGGAAGCCCATTGTTGTCAGTATGGGTTATTCCAAGTTTTGGTTAATAAGCACACCTAACAGAAAGAAGCGACCCCCGTTACCCGAGCAGGAAGCGATGTAAGTACGGCGATGAACTAATAATAAAATCAGTATTCAAGCCCTCATCAACAAGCGGCCCCAGACGACTCATTAAGGACCCGAAGTAGCCATGCCCATGACAGGAAGAACAAGAAAATTTCATTGGACACTCTAAGGACTGACTCTGCAGCAAAATGCCCAGCCATAAGATAATCCAGTTTTATGGGCATGTAATCGCCTTAAGACCCGTCAAACCAAGGCTGACAAGAACCATGACCACCAGTCCTCGGGAATACATGACAAGATACTGTCCACCACCAGTAAGTGGAACAGGACTTACCGTGAGAAGCACAAACACTGGAGATGCTGACCCCATAACAGGAGCCACCGAAAGATGGTGCCTACAAAAGGAACCCCAAGCAACCACGATAAAGGGCACCCTTCTTTTGGTCTAAGCTAGCCAGAAACCCAAGCCCATGGAAAACCCACCCGTAACCATGGAGGGGCATGCCATGGAAAACCCTAACGGGTATGCCGAACAACTAGGCCACCTACTCCGGCAACTCGATTTCTTTGAGGAGCCCGTCTACTGTGGCGAGCAAATCGTCCAGGGATCCCAGAAGAGCTGGAAGGTGAAAGTCTTCCTCCACTTCCAAGGAGATGAAGTGGTCGCTTTCCAGACTCGCCATCCTCGAATCACCTCTGAAGCTGCCATCAAGGATGTGTTTCGTGAGGCCCTCCTACGGCTTTGCAAGATTTGCGTCCCCTTGGGTGTAGCCGACAGCTTTGGTCTCCACCCCTATCGCGAAGAAGACGACAACCGGTGCCGCCTCCGCTCGACTGGACAACTCGAAGGGAGCAGGTGCACTCTCCTCTCCAAGCTAGCCTGCACCACTGAGAACGCCTATGAGCAGGCCCTCGAAGAACTGGATGAACTTCGAGATCGGTATGCCGATCTAGAAGCCCGCTACCAGCGCTTATCTCTGGAGTGCACTACCATACAACTCTTGCAAGCATCTGAGATAGTTCGCCGCATCCAAGGCCACAAGTTGACCAGGATTCGCAGGAAGCCTCCGCTGGAGTTCGATCCACTCTCGCCTCCACCGTCACCATGAGCAAGCTATGTGTGTAGACCCTTGTTGGGAAATGTCTTATCCAGTAGTAGCAACTCTCCCTTTTCCTCACTAAGGATGTATTCCCCTTTTATCTCGTTCAAAGGAGAAATTGGATGAAGGGTAACACAACCTTTTGCCTGCCATGAATCCATTGTTCAGAAAGGGTCGTCTGTGTCCACACTTAGGCTGACCTGCCCTTTCCATAGAAAGCCATCCGACGGATTGAACTATTTCAAGATTGAACGATAATCTCGTCTAATGAGAAAGCAACCCCTAGATACCCAAAGTTAAAACAGGCATGAACCTGTTCGGAAAACCCATAATGCCGTTAGTAATCAAGCCTCATCAACGGATAAGCCAAGTCAGGCACAAGTACAAACTAGAGACAACCATACTAATGACACGAGAGGCCAAAGATTAAAGAGATGGACTATGAAGATCGATACATAGGGGATACATGCCAAGGTTTGGCAACCATGTCGTCAACTACCTACTCTAACATCGCCTTCAGAACGGAAATGAAGACGATGGGCGCCAACACTATGAGGAGGAACACCGCCTCACATAGGTGGTCGGCATACTCGTCCGCAACAAGCACGCGCCACCACCCCCAAAGGATGACCACTGGACGCACCAACCAAGATAAAGTGGCGCAAATAGTTGCGCTAACAAACTGTAGGCCGGACCATACCCACACCCAGTACAAGGCAATGCACACCCACGACAAGAAGGTCCCTCTTCGATTGGGATGTCCCCGCGCCATCATCACAGCAGCCCCGCCCCCAATGGCGTCGCTTGCCGCCTGCGCCGGAGAAGAAGCACGCCGCTGCGACTCAACCGCAGCAGTCGCCGACCCCGACCGCCGGCGTAGCTCACCCCTGGCCGCAACGCCCCCGCTCGGAGCACCTTGCGCCGCAGCGCCTCGCTCCGCGCCGCCACCGGCACCGTGGTAGCTAGCGCCGCGCTCGCCGCCATCCAGGTCGCTTCCACCGCCGAGCCGCCGCTCCATCTCCTCCCTTAGTTGAGCTACACCACCCTCCACTCACACTCCGCTCGGGGCTACCGCGCAAAGAGGCGTAAAGCAGCCCCCTCTCTCTTCCCCTTTTTATCAAAAGTTGCACGCCTGGCAAAGCAACTACCCAAGTGTACAGGGCGATTTGAAATTTTGGATAGACCGGTGTATTTCGAAACGAGCCGTTGAATATTTGGATGCCCCGGTTAATGGCTATGAACCTCGCAGAGTACACAAGGTACCACTGCGACAACCAGTCGTTGCGCGCTACAACCACTGCCACATGCGCATGCATATGAATCACAAAAAAAAGATAAAGGTACCGACGCCTGTCCCCAGAAAAAGTGCAAGCTTATCCGCGTGAAAAAGGAGTTTAAAATGGTCAGGACAGTGAACCAGGATGTTCTTCACCAGCCCAGCACCGAACCTGTATAATTTGGAAAATTCATGGTACCTCAGCCTCTGTGTTTCTTCAGAAGTCTCCCGGAGTGCAACCATCCCTCTCTTTTTCTAACCCCTAAGTAATCTCGGGGACGAGATTATTTTAAGGGGGGTAGGTTTGTAACATCCTGAATATTTCGACTTTGGAATACGGAATTAAAAATTCAGAATAACCAAAAATCTTTTTCAAAATACATTCATGCCTGAACTAACTCAATTCGATCTGTCGTTTTTCGTTTACACGTGGGCTAATAGACGAACGTCTGAGGATACGTCGATATTTGATTTCAAATATTATTTATTCAAGGAGCTATGATTTGCATATGCCAATTATTTTCGAAAAACAAAAACCCTTGAGCATATTTACTTTATAAATAAAGCTATATATCTAAATGTATCACCATTTTGGATAAAACCCATTAAGGGATAGTTTATTAAAACAAATATTGTTCCACTAAAGAAATAGCTTTGATTATTTTCTATGCACCTTTATATAGAGTGATAAGCTTTTGGAAATTATTTGCAAAATAATGTCTATTGGTAAAGTATTTACTAGAAACCTTAATTGCGAAATATAAATTCCTAATAGGCTATTTTCAAGGATATGACCTCCTCAGACAAAGTCTAGTCCTCAGGCATAATTTTAGTTTGCTTGTTTATTGTTTATTTGTGTGTGTCTAGAATCTGTGCCAAAAGATCTCGATTAAATCCTTTTACCGAAAAGGTTGTCCTCTGTACAAATTCTATCTCAAACCCCCTTCAAATTTCCAAATTTCATATCCCAAAGAAAATATTCGAACATCCTATTTCTTTGGGCCACATTTCCCTCTGTTAGCCCAACCCATTCCGCAAAACAAGTTCATTTCCACTCCCTCTACCGTGGCCTTCCTGCTGGGCTTTTTCTGGAAAAGTCCATGTTGCCTCCCCGAGCCCTTTCATTCCTATTGGGTTGGTAGTAAAAATAAAGTCTAATTCTCCCCCCATACTGTTTTCGGTGGCGACGTCGCCGCACGCCGCGCCGCTACGACGAGGCCGCTGCGACACCACCGGCTGCCATCTTCCGCTCCCGTCTCACCGGCGAGCTTGCCGGCCATTCCACGCGCATCCTGCTCAACCTCGCACCGCCGCCAGCCATGCAACAAGCTAGTTGTGCATGTGCATGCATGCAAGCAAGTCAGCCACGAGCATGCACCATGCAGCTGGCTAGCTATGCGTATGCCTGCATGCAAGCGGCTAGTCGAGCCTAAGCTGGCATGCGCACCAACCCGCGCGGCCGCTGCAACTACCCCGTCCCTGTCTTCATGGCCATTCAAGACGAGCTCGTGCGGTGAAGCCTATATAAGGGCAACCATAGCCGAATACGCAACCGTCCCTCTCCATTCTTTCTTCTCCTCCTGCTCGTTCTGCATCCTCTCAGCCACTTCCTCCCGCGCACGCGCTGCCGTCTCTCCGCTTGCTCCACCGCGGCCGGCTCCGGCTGGGCCTCAGTTGAGCAAGAGGACGGGTAGGCCGCCGCGCCGTCATCTGAACCCCGAGAACGACTAACTTATCGAACGGCTAACCTCTAACATCTAACATTCGACCCATTGACTCACTAACCCGCTGACCTCTAACTCACTAACCCGCTGACCTCTAACTCGCTAACCCCTGACCCCTAACTTGCACTAACCCGCTAACATTTATTCCTTAACACTGTGTGTTCGTTTGTTACCATCGATCGAACACGTGGTGTGCGAGGACGATCCGCGGGTCGACCATCCCCAGGCTGTACCTCGACGACCGTAGTTCGTGCGAGGACCGTCGCCCGGTACGCCGCTACCCGGCTGCCGCAAGGTGAGCTCCTCTCCTGCTCTTCCTCTTGCTTTTGCTTCCTTACCGCATTCCTCGTCTACCGTTGTTGCCGCGGCGCGGTGACGTCGTGAGGCGCAACACCGTACCCGTTCCTTGCGCGGCCGCCCTCCGCAACGATCGCCGCTTCACCACCGGCCATGCATGCGCCATACAACAAGCTAACCGTGTGCATGCATGCATGCAGGCAGCTCACATGCATGCAACTAGCTAGTCGTGTGTATGCATATGCATGCATGCAAGCAGCTCACATGCATGCAGCTAGCTAGCCGTGTGTATGCATATGCGTCGTCGTCGTTCGGCCGAAACCCCGGCCGGCGTCGCCCCTGTCCGGTGAACCGTTTCGGCCTCCACTCCGCCGTGCCGTCCGGTGCCAAGCAGCTCGCGCACGGCCGACGTCGTGGCCAGCACGTCGTCTCCTGCCGCGGCCGCCGAGTCGTGAACCTCGGCTACGCCCGGCCATCGCGCGCGCTCTGCCGCACAGCCGCCCCCGGCCTCCTCCAGCCCGGCCGAGCCGCGTCACCCCTGCGCCCGGCCGATGCCGTGGCCCAGCTCGTGCCGAGCTGCCCCGGCCGACCACCTCCCTCCCGCGGACATCGGCCAAGCCGCGCGCCACCAACCTCCTGGCCGTGCCGCGCAAACCGAGCCAGCACCGACCCGCCTCCCGGCCGCCTCGGCTGCGCGCCGCCGCCCCTGCCGTGGCACTGCCGCGCCGTGCCGCCATGCTCGGCCGCCCCTCCAGCCGCCTGGCCCGGCCGAGCGCCGGCGCACGCGCGCCGCGCCCCTGGCCGAGCCCGGCCACCACTGCCGCCTTTCCCGGCGCCGCCTCCTGGCCACGCGACGCGAGCAGTGCCGTCCCGGCCGGCGCAGCCTCTCGGCCGAGCGCCGTGGCCGGCACCCACGCTGCCGCGCGCCACGGCCGGAGCCACCCGCCTGCCTGGCCGCAGCCGCCGCGCCGCCTGCGCGCATCCCCAGCCGCGCGCTGTCCCCGGCCTGCACCGCCGGCGCCGCTCCGCCCTGCCGAGCCGCGCGCCGCCGCCCCCGGCCGAGCCGCGCCGCCCGGCCGCCGCACGCGCGCGCCGCGCCACCCGCATGCTGCCACCGCGCGCCCGCAGCCGCCGTGCCGCCTGGGCCGAGCCGCGCCGTTGCCTGCGCGCTCCCAGCCGCGCGCCCGCGCCGCCGCCGGCGCCGCTCCACCCCCGGCCGCGACGCGCCCAGCCGCCCCACCGCCGGCGCCCTCTCGCTCGGCACCCTCCTCTCCTCCCGGCAAGAACAGCAGAGGAAGCAGGAGAAAAGAAAGAGAGAAGAAGGAGAGAGAAGAAGGAAAGGAAGAAAAAGAAAAAGAAAAGGAAAAGGAGGTGGGACCCACTAGTGGGCCCCACATTTATTCTCTCCCCGTGGGCCCCACTTTGACCTAGAACTTGCGAAAGTCTATATTGCCTCCCTCACGATGTCGGGCTAAGCCCATGAAAATCCCTACAAGTCTACTTGATGTCCCTCAACTTCATTGGGCTAGCCGACCTGATATTATATCCACAAGTCCATGTAACCTCCCTTTGGTTCCTCGGACCAAGACCATGAAGTCACTTATAGAAGTCTATACAATGTCCCTACTCATCCATTGGGCTGCCGACTAAAAAGTCGACATTAACTCCCTAGCCGACCTCCCTCATCTCTGGGCTAAAGCCCAAGCCCTCCCAAAACCAAGTCCACATTGCCTCCCTCTTACTTCACAGCCAAAAGAATATTCTTGGGAATATTCCTTTCCAACTTAATAAATTCATTTTCGCATTCCAGAAAATCCATTAATCTTCCAAAATTCATATCTCCTCAACCGTAAGTCCAATTGACTCCGTTCAACTTCCATAATTTTTCTAAAAATGTGATCTATCCAATGGCACAATTAGTTTATAATAGTTATTATCTGCTTTATAGGGTTTTGGATGTTTTTCTCTTTTCGATCGCGTAGTGGATGATCCGGAAATTCTACTGACGCGGGATTGTTGGAAGATATAGGAACCTAAAAGCAAGGCAAGTCACTACGCCCCTTTCCTCGAACATGTTGATCCTATTTTTATAAATGTGTTGATTGCAAATAAAATTGCATGCTAATTATAAAACGCGTACCTACATTTGCTTAAAGCCTTACCTTTGATATTGTTTATCCTTATGTATTTACACACCTTTGTTACCTGAGTATATTACTTTACGCGTGATTATTTACTCACTGCTTAGCCCTGCTTACATAGACGTTATACACTCCATATGTGGGATATGTGGATGTGGTTACACTGATCACTCGATGGGAGTGATTGATAGAGATCGGGTGGAGACATAAGCGCCACCCACAGCATGAAAACCTTTGTGAAAACCCAAAAACTTAATTAAACAAAAGTGATTTCGACTGGGGCGGCACGGATAGAATATGGGTGGTTCTGGGAACGGTAAGCCGCCGACCCTGGTCAGTTAAGGACCGAGTCAAGAAGCTAAGCAGGAAACGAACCGAGTACGACCACACTTCTTGAGTGGGGTTAGACCCGGTGGACTAGGTTATTCTCGTGGGGTGGCACCCCAGACATGGTAGGTTCTGGATATCGGTATGGAAATGTGGAAGTGTGTGGTTTAATGACGTCAAGCTTTATATATGTATGATGTAACCTTCAATCTCGGGAGCGCCAGGACTCCCCTCACAACCGGCTCGAGGTAGGAATGTGGCGCCGGGGGTGCAATGGGGATTCATAGTCCTTGGAGCGGGTGCCGCCATGCGAGGGTAACTGAAAAACCGGGCCGTGACAAGTCTCATGTGTTGGGTGAGTCACGGAGTGTGGGATTAAAAGCGTACATCCACTGCAGTGTGAGTAAATTAAACTATTCGAATAGCCGTGCTCGCGGTTAATGAGCGCCGGGACTTGTATTACTCTTGACTAGCCTCGTCAATTTGTAATATTGCTTAAAATATGATGGGTGTGGAAGGTGTGACCTTGCCTGATATGCAAAAAGGTCATAGTGGTTAAAATTGTGGAAATTGGATGCGAGGGTAAACCGGACCAAGCGAGGCTTGGGGAAGGTGGATGAACCCTCGCAGGTTAATGATAACTTCAACTTAACGTGGTTTTCAGTTAAAACTGTTGTGGGATAGGTTTGTGAAATAATTTGTGAAAACTAGCTTTATGCAAATAAACCAAGCCATCCTTGAACCCCTATGAACATTATATGCATTCTGTAGTGGTGGCTTGCTGAGTACGGTTGGTACTCACTCTTGCTTATTTACATCTTTTAGAAAGGTGTTGGTGTCGACCTGTACATGTGCTATGCTGGCAAGGAGTTACCGAGGACGGTGGAATAGGGACCTAGGTTCACCAGTCGATGCGTGTGGGATAAGATGGACCGCCGCTGCTTCGCTTCCGCTACTTCATTTAGTTGTTTTGGTATTTTGTGTTGCTGTCGACCATGCTTGGTCTATTCGGGTTCCATTTGGGCTACCCTTGTATTATTAATATATTGTAAGATCTGTAAGACGATGTCAGCTTGAGATATACAACTGTGTCATGTGTGTACCATCTACTGATCCAGGGAATGGTATTGTAATACACATGGGGTTCCCAGTATACAAAACCGGGGGCCCACAGAAACCTTTGGACATGACCTCTAAAGAATCAATTGAAAATATATACTACGATGGTGCCACATGCGCCGGAAATATGAATAAGCACTTGTCATTAAATTATGTTGACACCGATAACTTTGCGGAAAGACTACATTTATTTTTGAAGAAATGGAATCCATTAGTACCAAATTGCCCAAGTGGCCATGACTGCCAGTGCAGTACTGCACCTACTGGCACCGCTATCATACTATAGCTTGGCTACTGCAATCCTGCAACAGATCAGAGTTAAACTTTATCCTCTCCCTCGCATCCAATCCATGCATTGTCCATATATATACACTAAGGGGCCTCTTGAGTCGCATGAATAAAAAAAATAAAGAAATAAAAAAACACATGATTCTGATAGGAATGCAAGTATAAAACAGAAGATTACAAATCACAGGAAAAACACAGGAATTAAATGAAAAAGATAGACTCAAAGAAAATTTTTCAAAAGGTTAAAACTCTTGCTAAAGTTCTTCCAAAATCTCTATAAGATTGTCTATTTTATAAGATTTTCAAAAGATGTAATAGAATTTAATTCTTTATTTCAAAGACATTCATAGGAATTATTTCTATAAGATTAAAATCCTTCAAAATTTATTTGTTTTTTCTTTAAATCAAAGGGCCATAGAAGATGTACTAATGCTCCTGTACAACCGATGGTATTTAATTGGGTGAACATTAAAGTAAAACCTAGGGCTAATCAAACATAATACATATTCGGCATGTCTGCGTGTAAGACAGGGGTCTTCGCTATCCTCAATTACTCTCCCTCGTATGATTCTTCGATATATAAAATAAGAATTTCCCACATGACAGCTATTTTCAATTTTTCCAATTCAAATTGCTCCATTTGTCCCATCCTAGCGACCTCTCTCCTCCTTCCCTCACCCCACCATCTTGGCCGTCGTCATCTGAGCTCGTTGCCATGGATACGTTGCCGATTGAGCTCATAAGCCTAGACGCATATTTCTTTCGTCTCAAAATAAACAAATCTAATACGAGATTATTTTACTACGTATTTAAGTTTTTATCTAGATTATATGATGTGTCATATCTCGTATTAATTTTATTTACAAGTACCGGCTGTGAAGCGGTGAGCGTGACAGACACGTACAGGCCACAGCCGTCCTTGAGAGAGAGAAAATCACACAATTTACTAAGCATAGTCCAATCGATTGTGATTATATATTCTTGCAGCGAAACATGCGTGCTCGTATTTTCCTAAAATTTGATCTTAACTTTAATGTGTACCCTGCTAGCTCTATGTAAAGCTAGCTAGGCCTCTAATTAAGACATGTGTGTCTTTGGATATACCCATGTATGTATGTGGTTGTGAGTCTAATGTGTAAGTGTAGGTATACGTCCTATATGAACTCGGAAAAAGAAGTATATCACACCGGCTACAAACGTCGCCATCTCATGGCCAGGCCAAGCCCCCAAATATCGTCATTATTGACGCTAAAGTATATAATTAAGTGGGATATGTCTTCAAGGCCCACGAGATCACTATTATAGTTATTATATAGAAAACTTATGCATCTAACATTATTTATTACTGAATACGAAATGAACTAGCATACCACTTACATTCAGATTTTACATTACCATTTTAAATTTCAAAGTGAAAACCGGTCCCTGTCGGTTCTCCGAAAACTAGCAAAAAGTTGATGATTTTCGATCAGCTCCGTGTAAAAGCCAGCTAAAACTGCTCGGATTCACCCAATGATTTCATGAAAACCAAACTTCATACAGTTTTTTTATCAGTATTACAAACCTGGCATAGCTTCATCCCTACTCGATCGGCATGCATCTTGATGTGGTTAGGCGGATTATCTATCTATGTACTTTTTTTTGTTTCAATATAAATATAATCTAATATAGATATAATATATCCTACATCTATAAATCTGAATAACTATCTATCTAAATTTGTAATCTTAAAATATGTCGTATATATTAGATTGTATTTATATTGAAAAGAGAGAGTGGCCAGGTCGGTCGGGGATCGTGAGGCCGTCGCGTCCACGCCCGTCGTCTTCCCGACTATGTTGAACACAGAGGTATTAATTAGCATGTTACCATCATGGGGCACTGCACACGCTGGGACTACGACACTTGAGCTAGCTAGTAATCCCATCGACGACCTGACGGTTGACGCGAAGGTGGATGCATGCGTCATGCTATAAAATTAATTAACAAGCGACATTAGTACGGCTATGTTTGGCCGCGTTACGGGAGTGGTTAATTGCAACTTTGCAAGGAGGCTCTCTTGGCTGTGTTTTGCATATCTATACTGGTTGGTAAACACAAGCAGATTTTAGAAGCTAATTCTCAATATGTAAGTCAGCCACAACATCGTTCATTAACAATTAGTATTATTTTAGAGCATCATAAATCTCATGCAAACATATATATAATATAAAATATATTATTGTAGAGCTCAACATATAAATATGTCAAATTATTTTTCTCATAACATTTTCATAACATTTCAAATTTTATTATTTTTATAATATTTAACATATATTGCTGAGTAAATTTCACTTTGGTTCATCTAAAGTGACCAAAATGACACATTGAACTAGGGCTAAGCCTATATTTTCACTTTGTATCACATATGTTTATCATCCATTGTAAGCTAGATCGGGTTTATAGTTTGAGTCACCTATTTGACTTTGGCACGATCAACATGAGCAGCTCGTCTTGTATGTTGTGCTGCCAAGAAAACTCTTCATCTTCTTTTTCGCATCTGTATGCAGTTGCCATCATTAAAATCACAGCGAGCGTAACATTTGCCTTCCTCTCTTATTCTTCTTCTTGTTGAAAGCACGAACCCATGGATAGAGACATGGAGATGTAGCTACTTGGTGATGGCATAGGCTTTGCTGATATAGAACATTGGTGCGGCATTGATGTCCACTACTCCACCAGATCGAGGCCCTTCCCATGCGCTGACGCACGCCGCCGCTGATGCGCTACACGTGCTTGGTATCGCCCTCGCCATGAGTGTACATCCAGCTGCTCGCGTGGATCAAGCCGAAGCCACCCAAGTGCTCAAAACTGCAAGCCCGGTTCAATTTGTAATGAATGGTAAAGATAGATGTTGCAAAGTGAAAATATAGGCTTAGTCCTAGTACAATGTGTCACTTTGGTCACTTTAGACTAAATTTACTCTATATTCATTCATAAATTCCGCAACAAAGCACATAGCACATGATGTCACCTAATAAATATATATAGGGATGACACATCCGGGGCTTGATCGATATATTAGTCTGCCCGTGCTTTTTCACGTCAAAATGTACATATTTTTATCGATAGCTACTAATACTTTTTACAAATATATTTCTTATTATATATTTGTAAAAAATATTGGAAATATTAATTATATAAGTGCATTTTCATAAAAATCTACTAACATTATTTTAACATATCAAATCTTAATTTATCTTTTAATTTATCACTGATTTAGGATTTTTTTTTATTTTGGATTGTACTCATCTGCTCTAAAGAATGCATCTATTTGTCGTCGCAATTTGTATGTATGATATTATTTGTACATATTGGTTGTTGACTCGTACTACCTTCTTCTTTTCAAAATGTACGTCACCGTTGACTTTTTCATAATATTTGATCATTCGTCTTATTCAAAAATTTAATATAAATATATAAAAGTATAAGTTAAGATAATATTTTATTTGATAATAAAGTAAGTCACAATACAATAAATGATATATGTATATATATATATATTTTAATAAGACAAATGATCAAACGTTATGTGAAAAGTCAACGACGTCATACATTTTAAAATGGAAGGAGTATATTGGAACAGTGTCATCAATATTTTCTACATGTACACAACTAGTCAACTATTATATCAAAATATTATCAGAAATTATTCACAGCATTAAAAATTTATCAGAAAATACGTGAAAGGTATTAGGTTACTCAAAATTACTGTACAAGAAAAAGGTACTGTAGCATAGTAGTTCATCTGGGACAACGTCCACGGCTAGGTCGGCCGATGAATATAGAAGTGTAATGCCACATACTGTACGTGTTCCCTTGTATACGTAGGCTATGTTCGGAAGAAGAAGTTGAAAACCCCTTCTTTTCGGCACGTAAAACGAAGCATACATTAGTACATGATTAATTAATAGCTTTAAAAACTTAAAAATGAGTTAGTATGATTTTTTAAAAGTAACTTTTCTATAGAAGTTTTTTTAAAAAAAACATATCGTTTAGCAGTTTAGGAAGCGTGCACGTTTTAAAAAGATGAAGTCGGGAAAGTAAACTAAAGAACACAGCCCGTAGTGTGGTTCCTAGGGTTCTATTTGACCGGCCATTCTTTTTCTTCAGATTTTTCTTTAAGATACGAATCATACATGCGGCCATATAGAATGTTGCATTACATTAATTAAATTAAATTAAAATTTTATGGAAAAAATCAATTTTATTGTTTTAAAATTTACTAACATTATGTCGTACAATATGTACTCGGCTATTTATAAATATTTATCTTTTAAAATCAGATTTAGCCAAACATTTCCAACTTTGACCAGTTGTAACTTATTGGTGATTGCATAGTTTAAAGGGAAAGAAGTTAATTAGTATGCGTACATTTTTCTTAAAAAGTATTGTCATAAACTTACTATATTTTATAAACTTGTATATTCTAATATAGAATTGATATTCAAAGTTTCAAAATTTTGATTGAATCCTATATAAATGCAAAATATTTATAAAGTTGTATATTCTAATATAAAATTTATAGTCAAAGTTTCAAAATTTTGCTTGAATCCTATATAAATGTGAAATATTTATGACAGGATGGAGTATGTAATTCAGCATGTGACAACCATATGTGATTCATTACATCCGTAGTCACGTGGCCAGCAGGTAGCTAGTTGGCACTTCATGATCACGTACACAATGACCCATTTTGAAATTAATTAGCACCACCATCAAGTGCCCGGCCGGTTGTTAATTAAGCTTGAGTACTACCACCATCCCAAATTAATTCTTTCTTTAGGATGAAACTTTGTCCTAAAATAATTGTCACAATGAATTATTATTTGTCGCTTCAATCACTTATAATTCAAAATTTCACTTCTTTTTACGCACTATCATCCCACATTCAACTATACATCACCTAATAAAAAACATTATAGTATTTTTTCTGAAACCTTAATCTATACTAAATAACCCAAAATGATTATTAATGTACTATGTACTATTGTTAATTATCGTTAATAATTGATAATTTTCTCACACGGTTATTTAGCATAGATTGACCTTAGTACTCTTCACCATTTAATTTTCTTACCTACTTTCACTTCTTGATCATACAATCATAACTTTTTTCATTTAATTCAACCTATTTTCTTAATAACCATATTCAATCTTAAAAATTCTTATATTCTGTGACGAAAATAGTCCCATATTATTGTTTATTAGGTGGACGGCTATATATGTTTGGCCACGTAATCGGAGTAGTTGGATGGCTGTATTTTGCCTAGGATGATACATCTGGGCTTGACGGATTACTCTATCCGTTCTTTCTTCGCTTGTCAGTAACTTACTACCGGTCTTAGAACAGCAAAATTTAAATCTAACAATAGATTTATATTTTATGAGTAAACAAAACATTTGATTCAAAATTTTTGCTAATATAGCTTAACGTACCAATTCATCTATTTTAATATATATATATGGTATATGATGAAATGTGAATTTATTATGTCGTTATATATTTCAACTTCAATTTTACCCCTATAAAATTTCTACTACACACACTACCAGCTGTTATAATAGAATCAGGATTTGTTAGATCCAAAGTAATGGATGGCTCACAATCATTTGAAGATATCTTTAAAGAGCCATGCAAATTATGACATATATCGATATATATGTGTGCATTCTTTAACTCACATATTTTATAGATCACTACAGTTATAATTACATATTTGCAAGATATATGGGAAACATAATTATATAAGAGTACTCATGAGAAATCTACTTAATATCATTTTTTACACCCATAGGTCCTCACATCTTCCTAAGATTTGATATATCTTAGGAGGTAGTTCAATCACAAGTCAATACGTGTGGAGTGGTAAAGCGTATACCCATGCTTTGTGAGTTTAGCAGGACGGGTCTTAAAGCCCCCCCATAATCACTATCATAATTATTATGAAAAAGTATATATTACCCCCTGAACACTATTGTGGTTGTCCGAATTACCCACCTAAACTCCTATAATGGATATTTGACACCGTGAACTCGTAAATCCAGATGAATCACCTCCCTTACTTAATCCGGAGCGATTTTCAGCCTACGTGGCAGCCTACTAAAGAAAAATTCAGTGAGGCCCAGTTGTCAGTGCAGCAATTTTCCCCTCCCCTTCTCTGGTTCTCTCACTAACGCGGTGGAGGCAGCGAACGCTCCGTCGTCCTGGTCGTTGTCGGCGTCGTGGCCGTCCAAGATGTTGAAATGATGACCGGCGCCGGCGGTTTGGAGGCAGCCCTGCAAGCTAGAGGCGGCGACGGCGGCTACTGTGAAGCTGAAGACTCGTGGTGCCGGCGACGGGATCTGCCCCTTCTCCCTCCGTTGAAGCCAGATCCACCACCAACAGCCCCAAGCTCTGCGTCCACCCATCACCGCCGGTTGCACGGCCCCTAGCTCCATGTCCGCACATCACTATCGGTCGCATGCCTTGAGCCTTCGCCGCCACCCCTAAGAGAGTTTGAGATCCTTCTCCACCTCACCTCTGTGGATGGGCGGACATCACTATATTTTGGAAAATAGTGATATTTTTTTATTAATGTAAGTAAATTTTACAGTTCTATGTAATATGATCAATCTATCGTAAAACTATATATTTTAGGACATGTACTATGAAACTACAAATTTAGCACAAATTTTTCATGAAACTACATATTCAAGTCAATGTCACAAAACTATGGCATTTTTTAACTTAAAAAAATAGTATACAATGGATCTAATCTCTAAATCTCAAGTCAAACACTATCACTAACTATGTATTTTTGTATTATGATGGTTTAAATATGTAATTTTATGATAAATTTGATGTTAAATATATAATTTTATGATGCATATCCTTAAATATGCAGTTTTACAATAGTTTGGTTAAAATATCTATAGTTTAGTGAAATGTACTTAAAATAAATTTGGTATGAATAAAACTGCCTCGAGAAGTTCTGTTGTAATACCAGAAACTTATTGGATTTTGAAAACTTATACTAACAAAAAGATTATGTGCAAAATTTTGAAAATTGACCGAATATTGTGTTAATCATGAAATATTCATGACTGAGTATTTCCTATTAGGTACTACATCTGTCCCAAAATATAAAAACCTAGGACTAGATAGGATATATTTTAGTACTACGAATCTGTCACTACTACAGAATATGAGATAGGTGCTGGTTTGCAAGGGTTCGTAGGTGCCGGATTTTCATCCGGCATCAATTGGTCGGCACCAATAGAAGATACCGGCACCTATGAACCCTATAGAACCGGCACCTATACATTCGCACGAGCCAAAAAAAAAGAGCCGGCTCGAATCGAGCCGAACTCACCAACGGCATCACCGCACCCCACATCAAGTTGTTCATCATATCCCAAAATCAAATTGAAATCCCCAAATAAAAAAAATCGTCATCAAAATTAAATCGAGTTGACATCACAGAATGAATCAACAACAAAATCATCCACAAACATCGACAAAACATCACAGAATGGCTTCTCTGGCGGAGGGGATCCACTGCCTCCCATTGGGTGTCGTCGCCCACCGCCCGCCGCCTCTCCTTGGGCGCCGCCGCCTGCCGCCTCCCCTCCCGCCGGATCTGGCGGGGGGAAAGGCACCGCAGCCACCCACTACCTCCCCTCCCACCGGATCTGGAGAAGGGGAGGGCGCCTCCGCCGCCCGTCACCCGCCATCTCTCCTCGGGCACCGCCGCCTGCCGCCTCCCCCTCGGGCACCGCCGCCTCCCTCCCATCGGATCAGGTGGAGGGGAGTGCGCGCGCTGCCGTGGCCCGCCGCCCCCCCTCGAGTGCCGCCGCCTGCCGCCTCCTAGCCAGAGAGGGAGAGAGAGAGTGAAAGGGAGGAGGGAAACGGAGGAGGAGGATAAGGACGGATCGCACGTAGGGTTCTTATGCGCGTGGACGGATCGGCTCGGCTCGGCTGATCGATCGGTTTGGCTCGGTCAGTTCTTATGGGTGTTGGGTTTTTTAAAAAACTGGCACCTATAATATATTATAGGTGCCGATTCTTTAGAAAATCGGTACCTATCATATATTATAGGTGCCGATTATTTTAAAAAACTGGTATCTATAGTGTTTAAAAGTGTCGGTTCTTTTTTTTATTACCGTGTGGAGGTGAGAAAAGGCCCATAGATGTCAATTTTAAATGAACCGGCACCTATAAGGCTGGTCCCTATAAGAATTTTTTAGTAGTGTGTAAGATGAAGCTATCCAAAATTATAGGACTAGAATATATCTTATTCGGTCATAGGTTTTTGTATTTTGAAACGGAGCGATCGAGTAGTTGGCAGCATTGATGCCAAGACGCCACTAGCTAGCCATGACGACTGAATTAATACTAGCAAGTAGCCGGCCGGTTGTTAACCTTGACCTAGCTAGCACGCAGAAGCTGCATCCACAACATAGCTACCTCGTACTACCATGAGACACAAGTTGGCCATGGGCACGTACTGCAGCTAGCTAGCGACGACTCATTGTTGAAATGGAAGGGTTGCTAGGCTTCATGTAAGCATCATGAGCAGTGAGCAAACGCTAGGTCAATCAATGACGACATGAGCTACTAGTTGAATTAATCCGATCGACGACTTGACCCCAGATGCATGCATCTGTCCTACTTTGAGAAAGACAGAGCTGTAATCGGCAGTTCGTAGTGAAAGGATGGATTAATTAGTTTATTCAGTAGAGCAGACATGCATATATTTCATGGAAGCTTCTTCAAGCCGACGAACATGCGGGAAGTATTAAAGAGCAATTAGGGAAAATGGATTCTAATCTGGATGTTCCCTAGTAATAACGGAGCCAAAAAATCATTGATATCTCAGGACTTGATGATGTGTTCTTAACAAATTAGTTTATCTCTTAAGAGTAATATTTTGATAGATTTTATTAGAGATTTTGGGTCTAATTAAGACTAGGTCCAAGCTGCCCCACACTTATCTACGCCTATATCCCTCGTGTATCCTGACAACAGAGAGTATAGCGACGTATAGTATTAATTTCAACAAAAATCAATTTCGAATTCAACCTACACATTGAAAAAAAGGCAAATACCAGTATGAATAGTACCATTACTATTCATATAGGAATTTATTTTTTTATATCATAACGTGTGGTTGAGTTTAATTTGGACCTAAGATTAATATTATGTAATGGTATATATGTCATATGAATAATTGTCAAATTTTTTGAGAACCTTTTATAACTATTTGAATGGTTTTCAGATAAATGAGGGGACATCCTGAGAGAGGGATCAAAAATAGTATCTCACAATTAGGTTAAGCACATTAATTGAAAAATAATTTTTGCAATTATTAGGCTTTCCTTTTCAAAGGCAGCCTAAATTTCTAACTGACTCAAAACCTATAGAAATAGGTGGCTACTTAAGAAAATCGAATGTGAAATCATGCCTATTTTTTTGGGCGATCTTTTAAGGATCCTCCATACCGCCTTAAAATTTATGTAATTTTCACAGGGGTTGTCTAAAAATCTTAAGGACAATTCTCTCAAGGAATCCCTACGAACTTGATATGACAAATTATATGTGAAAATTATAGCCTGTGACGTGAGCTACAACTTTGTAGTTGACATTTTTTTTATTTCAGATTGTTTAGGGGCCTAAATATTCGCTAGAAACTCTCAAATCTATATTTTTAGAAAAAAAACAAACTTTTGAGTTCGATGAGAAATATAACTTTATAGTTGAAACTTTGAAACATGAACAAAATTTTGAGTTCTATAATTTTAGAAAAATAGACCTTGTATCAAAATTGTAGAGCTCGATGAGATCTATAATTTTATAGTTGAAATTTCTATTATTTGAGATCATTGGGTACCAACATGTCCATAACAATCTCCTATATCTATTTTTTTTGAAGATATTCATTAGGAAGTCCAAACATTGAAACATCATTTTAAATCCTTATAGTATTTCCTTTAATATGACTTGGTCAATATTTTCTTAGGCCCTGTTTAGATCCTCCGCCAAAATTTTTCACCCCGTCACATTGAATGTTTGGACACATGCATGGAGTATTAAATATAAATGAAAAAAATAACTAATTGTACAGTTTGCGTGTAAATTGCGAGACGAATCTTTTAAGCCTACTTGCTCCGCGATCTGACAATGTGATGCTACAGTAAACATTTGCTAATGACAGATTAATTAGGCTTAATAAATTTGTCTCGTTGTTTACAGGCGGATTCTGTAATTTGTTTTATTATTAGTCTATGTTTAATACTTCAAATGTGTGTCCGTATATCCGATGTGACACGCCAAAATTTTACACCCCTGGATTTAAACACCCTCTTAGTATATTCCTTTAATATGGTCATTCACTATTCACTAATATCAAGTTGCATAATATATCAACTCATATAAAGTCAACTTGATATAAGTGAATTTTCATATTAAAAAAAATATTCTAAGGAAATATGGATGTTACCATATTAAAAAAAATACTACAAGATAATAGACAACTTTGTATCACCTCACTCGGAGTAGGCAGACATCTTAAAGAACCATCAGTAAAAATAGAAAACCCATATTTCAAGAAAAATTTAAACTTTTATATACAAAGTCGGATGAACGTAAAATTTATATAAAAATTATTGCCCTCGATGATATTTACAACTTTTTAGTTGATTGTTTTTTTTCCATTTCAGATCATGTAGGGCCCATATATCCGGTTGCCTGGTAGACCTATTTTAAAATACGAATTTCCAAGTTTTTCAAACGATTTTTTTATATCAAAATTATAGAACTCGATGAGGTCAACCACTCTAGATTTGATGATGTTTCTTTTGATGTCATTTAGAGTGCCAAACATGTATTATATGTTTTAGAGAGGTGAAGTCGAAAGTCCATCTATAGTCACGTAGTGCTTCATATGTGAGATGTTAACAAGGCTTACGTGTGACGTGTGAGGCCCCATATTTGAATCCTATATGCTACATGTGTGCAAAATTGTGTATAGATGTATAGTAAAACATGAAATATCTTTTAGGGTTTTTTTCACCTATGACAATCAAAAACTGAAAAAATATTTTCTTGGTTGGTTTGTTAAGAGAGGCGCCGTCGATGAAGTGAGATCATCACAAGAGGTTCGTTACGCACCAAATGGTTTTCTCCTGGTTGCTCGATGCATGTGGAAATCGTTGATTTCTACAGGTTAATTCTAAATGACAAACGGTTCGATTAAACGACTGTATATATAAATGGGTTACCACTCACCTGTTAAAATAGTTTTCATAGTAGCCAAAGTACTTTTCAATCACTTTTGGTCAGCTCCGGCCGTATATGTACTTGACTTGATCTTTGCACGCAAGCAATTATTTTTCTGTCACCACGCATCACCACTGGCTCCTCGATCGACCTCTGCATACGGCTATAAAATCACATGCAACCCCTCAATAACCAAAGCACCTTACTCAAAGTCTCAAACGATAAACACAGGGAAAGGAGCTAGTAACAATAGCTAGCTAACTACCAGAGAGAAATACAATGGCCTCCTCTTCCTTATTTCTCCTGGGTGCTCTTCTTGTCTTGGCCTCATGGCAGGCCATCGCCTATGATCCTAGCCCACTCCAAGATTTCTGCGTTGCAGACATGAACTCACCTGGTGTGTGTATGTTTTGCACTTCATTTAATTATTTTTTAAAACACAGTACATAGACACTTGTATACACACACCCACACTTACCTCTATAAATATACACATGCACCCTACGAGCACCTCCGAAGACTGGGCTGTCATATCTTAATTGTTGTCCTCGTCTTTGGTAACATATTGTCACTGCTGGATCTAAAACTTTGGCATGCATATTTAAGATTTATTGACCTTTGGAAATATATACATGTTACCTTCTTTTATGCAAATAGTGGGAGTAAATGGATTTGCTTGCAAGAACCCAATGGATGTGTGCTCGGAAGACTTCTTCAATGCAGCCAAGTTTGACATGCCAAGGAATACTATTAACAAACTCGGGTCCAACGTCACCAACCTCAACGTCATGCAGTTTCCGGGTCTCAATACCCTTGGCATCTCACTTGCTCGCATCGATTACGCGCCAATGGGTGTGAACCCACCACACGTACATCCCCGTGCTACTGAGCTCCTCACCGTGCTTGAGGGAACACTCTATGTTGGTTTTGTCACATCCAACCCAAACAAGCTCTTCTCCAAGGTGGTTCATAAGGGTGACGTGTTTGTGTTCCCTAAGGCAATGATTCACTTCCAAATGAACCTAGATCATAACAAGCCAGCGGTTGCCCAATCAGCACTCAGCAGCCAAAACCCTGGAGTTATTACTATTGCAAGCGCGGTGTTTGGCTCACAACCACCGATCTCTGATGATGTTTTGACCAAGGCGTTTCAGGTGGAAAAGAAGCTAATTGATTGGCTCCAATCTCAGTTCTGGGAGAACAACTACTGATTAACACGTTATACTTATCATATAGTTACAGTGTGAAAAATAAATGGGCTTTTGCCCAATTAGTGTGTCACGATATGTTGCTACAGTTGTTTGACTACCCCTGTTTAATAATTGGAATGCAATGGACATTATGGCATCCTTTTTCCTCATCAATGTTAAACATTACTACAGAAACGATTTTTCTGTACGAAAACTCCTGTAGGTTGTAGGCGGACCATAACTAGTCGCGCTTGCAAAAATCGGTCTTCATTTTCGCATGCGGCTCCTTAAAAGACTCGAATGCGAAAAGGTATTTTCGCAGGCGGGCCTCTTAACAAGCCCACATGTGAAAATAAGCCTATTTTCACATGCGGACCTGTTAAGAGGCTTGTCTGCAAAAAAATCTAGCAAACCTCCCTCCACCTTAAAAATATCTAACTCCTTCATTCTTATCCACTCCTCCCTCATCACTCCCCTTATCCTCTCCGCTCCTTCCTCATCTCTCCTTATCCTCCCTCATCTGCTCAGCGACGACGGCGGGCGGGAGTGGCGGGAGCAGGGAGTGACAGCAGCATGCGAAAGCGGCCGGGAGCGGCGGCGACCTCAGGAGGGGTGATGGGCTCGTCTACCGGAGGTCGCGGATCCACCGGCGATGGGCGACGACAACGGCGGGAGCGACGGTAGTGGCTACGACGAGCTCGGGCGGTAGCAGGCTCGGTCTCCGATCGTGCGGATCCCACCGCCTCTCCTCCCTCTCTCTCCCTCGTCTTTTTCGATCCTGGCGAACGACGGTCACAGAGTGGTAGATCCGTCAACTGTGGATCTGGTTGGGGCGGATCCACTGGCTGCGGGTGACGGTGACGACGAGAGCTCGGCTGGCGGGGCTAGGGTTTTTTTGTGGAATTTTATTTTTTCGTGATTTTTTGTTTTCACATGTGGTCGGCTTAAGCGCCCGCATGTGAAAATCGGATTTTTGCATGCGGTTGCGCTGGCCGCATGCAAAAATCCGATTTTCGCAAACCTTTGGGCACATGCAGGCTGTCCGTCCGCATGCAAAAATTTATTTTGGCCTCATGGAAAAACCGAGTTTGTAATAGTGAAAGAATGGTCGTTCATGAAGTTCATGAAAGGAACCGTAAGTGATTGTGAATATATGGTATTTATAGACTCGGTTTTTACATGTACATGAAACCCTGCTTCAATCTTGACTGGTGAATAGGTGATTTGTTCCGTAGGAACCAAAAAAGAAAACAAATTAGTCTATCTATCTGTGGATGGAAAATTTTTGTTGCAACATACACGTAGAGAAGTACCAGGTAACCATACACAATTTCGTGTGTTTGGTCCTCAGCGCACTACAACAAAACACCAAATACATATGTCTCATATGTGCCAACTCATCTAAACTCGACATATATATATGAGGCATTTCCCATGCACCTTGAGCCCCAGAGCCGACTCTATATAATTATGGGCTTATAGCTCGTAATGTTAGTATTAACGAGCTGGCTTGTTATGCATTTCATGTTTAAAGAAAAACCGACAGACGATAACGATCGAGGCATCCAACTGCTGTTGAGGAGCAATCTGAGGTGTTGGAGGAAGGAACAACTGGATAGGGCCGTACGTGTTCTAGCCAGCCCATCAATAAATACCTCTCTCTCAGATCACTCCACACATACAACTCAGCTCAGTCTACCAGTTTCCATAGTGTAGCTTGAGTCGCATTTGCCTATTCTAGTTCGGAGAATAGAAGGAATTCTGTCGGGCACTACACTAGATAAGGTCACCTGTGACGGGTCCAAACCCGCACCTTTGACGGATTTGGGCTTGGTCAGTGATCAGTGGTCACTGGTGAGTCCTGTCACCTTTGACGGCTGGCCGGCCGAAATCTATGGTCTCTCCGCCTAACGAAGAAGGTACAAACATGCCTTCTCGAGTTGCAGCGGCGTTCACTACATCCTGATCCGGGCCTTCTTCAACTGCGACATCAGGTGCCTCTTGCTCTCCATGCTTGCTCCAACATGTATATTTTTCCATGAAACCTCTCCTTATCAAATGAGAATGCACATCTGAACTATCATGGAACATCTGTTCATTCTTACAGTCGTTACATGGACACAATATGTGCATGGCCATCCTGCTTTTTCTGTCATTGTCCGCAAATGTGACGAATTCAGTGACCCCCTCCCTATACTCTTTAGACGAACGATGAACATGGTACATCCAACTACGATTCATCTGCAATCAACGACATAGGAAAAAAACTATATGATGATCAATTGGGAATGAAGGGAGAATAATGTATTTTTTACCTTTAATTTCAGCACAAATTCGCCCCCCTTACCCTCCCAACCGAATTGTGAGCAGTGCACTGGTCGGGATGGAAAGCAGTTGGCAGTTAGATGGTATTTATAGAGATCCAACTCACCTCAAACGGGTTAAATAAATATAGCCCGTCAAAGATGTCGGCCAATTACCTTTGACGGGTTTTAACTCTCTGGCCGTCACAGGTGAGGTGATACCTGTGACGGCCAGGTAGTTAGAAGCCGTCACTGGTATTTCAGTGACGGCTTACCGTTCCAAGCCGTCACAGGTGAGGTCATACCTGTGACGGGCCGCAGCCGGATGTCTCACCGATGACGGCAAACATAAGGACCCGTCAAAGGTGACGGTCATCTGTGACCAATCCGTAGGCCCGTCATTGGTATGCCGTCACAGATGTAGGGTTCTGGTGTAGTGTGTTGCCGTAAGCAAGGTTGTTAGAATCACAATCCTGAAATGGAATTGAAAGTTCTAAATAGGATCGGAATCATAGAACCATATACATAAAAAAACATAAAATCATATATTCTACCTATACACAATTGTAAAATCAGACACCTTAATTAGGATACTAAAGTCATAAAAATTGTACGACGGAATCGAGATTTTGACAACCTTGATCGTAAGAGTGTCCCTAGAAGTGTACCTGAAGCCCCGCGGTTGGCTGTCGCACACACTCGTGTGCTACAAACGGCCAAAGCACGTCCATACTTCCTCTTTTTCCTGCTTTTTGTTATGCATGCAAAACCATATTGTTTACTCTAGCACTACATTTCAATGTCATGGAATTAATTTCCTACATCGTGATCTCTAATTAACCAAGCTATAGTTATGTAGATTACATAAAATAATTTGCTTGGAATTTTTTTCTGGGAATCTAAGTGATACAGGAGGAAGCCCGACCTTTTCGACGTAGGATCTGAAACACCAAGCAGCCGACGAAGTGGATGAACAAGATGCTACCCGTGTAGCACACCTTTCATCTCGCCATCGCAAAACAACAGGATGTGGAAGATAACTATCGAACCCTCAATCCCAGTGGAAAGAAAGCACAATCTTTATAGGATCACCCTATTCCCCTCTATGTGGTCATGCAAAATCAAAAGAAGAACGGGTGGCGAGACCCTCACATGGTTGTAGCTAAAAGCTAACTTTTATTCATAATGTTGAGTCTCCCTTATAGTGGACACACACCTATTGTTTATATAGCAATCCTAAGACCTCTAAACAAGAAACAAACTTGTTACATGACTCGAACACGAAGAAAGAACCTTCTGCTGCAGCAATCATCGGCTAGCTTGGTAGATTGTGGATAAATGACGAAGAATCTAAAGGTGGGACCAAAACCTTGACGGGGGCCATCAAATTAGCTTTCTAACAGTACTCAAACGTTCAAAATGGAGTTCGTATGAGAAATCCACAACCGTTTTACCATAGGACTGTCCAGGCTGTCCAAACCGAATACAAACTGAATCCAAACCTTCTTATCTTCAAAATTCTCGTTTGTAAACAATTGAATCCATGTAGATAAGATAATTGCTGGCTTATGGAGAGTCTTGGAATAGACAGAAACCATCTAACCATGCCATAGAACTCACAAACTCTCCAAACTTAGCAATTCTCGCGCGTCACTTTTTCAGCCTGCACAACCTTTAGTAAAATTGCCACTACTTTTGATTGGAACATCAAATTGTGTGCCGCTTGATCCGTTAAAAAGAAGACTTGATAACCTTTCTATTAACACCAAAATTTGGTAAGGTATTTTAGTGGATTCGGTTAAGAAAAGAGGTCAACCAGCCGATGGAAGTTTATTCAAAAGAGACCGAATTCAAGAAGGAATCGTGAAGACTGTGGCATGACAATTTAATTCTCTCTATTAATTAGATAGGATTAGTAATTTTTCTTTTATCCTTAGGAAATTATACCTAGTGTCCGATCAGGACTTGTATTTTTCCTTTTATCTTTAGGAAGTTATATCTGGTGTATGATCAGGACTAGTATCAACCCGAGAGTATAAATATGTGCACCTAGGGTCTTTGTAAATCATTTCCACATATCAATTCAATTACTTTTGGTGCATCGCCACCTTTTATTCCGACGAGTTCTTAGTTTCGAGTTGGGCTACATCGGTTGAGTTTGATCTCCGATGAGGAAGTAAGTTCTGTCACCTTCGCTTGTATCGGCGTGGCTAGAACTTTCTC
>BDMV01000008.1:8237522-8421359 GCA_008326285.1 Oryza officinalis
ATCCAAGAGGTCGAATGTACTGATGCAGCCTTGAACGACGCCGACGTAGATGATACAATTGCCTGAACCGACGGAACATTGGACTTACCCCTTCGCCGGAGATCGACAGCCGATGCAGCCCCGCGTCAGGTGCCAAATTCCGCCGGTTGATAAACAAACCGTAACAGAGTAAAAGGTGGCGATGCGCCGAATTGTATTGATCGAGAGTTGATTTCTTACAATAACCCCGGGTGTACATATTTATACCCATAGGGAGATACTAGTCCTTGTAGGACAAGAAAGAAACTTTCCTAAAGATAAAAGAAAAACATAAAGTCCTTAAGGGACACTAAACACACTTTCCTAAAGATAAAAGGAAACTAACAAATATTCTAATTAATAGATACAATTGCCTTCTTCGGACTCAATCCGCACGTGGCAATCCTCATGAAGCACATCAACCGAACCCGATAATGATCCTGCCATCTCCTTATCGGAATCGGCTACATCGGCTATCCTTGTCCGATTCCGTTCAGCCGATGCACACCGTAGCCGATTTGGCTTGCAGCCGATTCATACTCTGTTTCTGTAATCGCTTCTCTCCTCCAATCGGCTTCGGTTTTAACTCTGCATGATTTACCAAATTTCGTCGTTAACAGTGGGACCCGATTGTCAGCTGCACAACGACGCACACGTCAAGCTAGCGCCGCTTCACCGGCAGCCATGCGCGCAACACGCGTCGACGGCGCCGATCACCGCTCCACCGCCACCTCATTGCCAACCGCCATATAAATTCTTCCCGGCCGATACACATCCTCTTTTCCTCAGTGTGGTTCCATTTTCGCGGAGAAACCGAGGGCGTCAAATCCAGAAGCTCGAGTAGCGAAGTAGTCTTCCCCGGCGCCGGTGAGATCGCCTCCGTCGTTTCGCATCATCGGGTAGGTTGCAATCCTGGTTAACCCGTGTTCCAAGATCCTTATTCGATGCCGTTGATAACCCCTCAAAGCCCGACGTTTTGGTGTAGCCAATTCCCGGGAACGCGAACCACGTCCACGTGAGCCATCGGTGAATTCCGAGCGCCGCCGTGGGGGTCGTCATCGCCGCTAGGCTCCAAGGCTTCATATCCGCTCGAGCCACTTCGCAAACACATTCATCCCCTCAAGACGATCCCGAAGCCCAAAGGAATTGGGTCGAGAAGCTCTCAGTCGGGAGATCCCTCTCATCTTCTTCACTTCCGGCCGCCGGCGTCCTCTAGCTCTATCTCTCTCTCTGGTAAGTCTCAAGATGATTCCTTGCGCACAGAGCTACTCCATGCCATCACTAACCGATGCTCGTACTCCTCCTAGCTTGTTTGGACCGGGAGCTCTCTGCCGACGACGACCGCCGAGCCATGCCGCCTTCGGGACCGAAGCGAACACTTGGAAGCTTGCTGGACTTTGTCTACGTTTTGGTGAGCATCCTGGACGTCCCTAGCCTCACATGCATGCATGCGCGCGCGCAGAATGGGTCGCCAGCTAGTTAAGTGCATGCAAGCCGAAGCTCGCCGCCGCTTCTCCGATCACTGCTAACGCCACAGCCTGTCGCAACTCATGTGGGATACCTCGTTAGTTTCGTCCCTGGACCCTCTACAAACTTCTCCATGGCCACATCGGCCGAAACCTAACGCATCGCCACCGGGATCGCCGCAAAGTTCGCCGCTGCGCCACTGCTCTGCCACTGCTGCTCCGCTAGGTTTAACCGTGAGCCAACCGAAACTCTAGGGGGATTTGCGCAAATAGGTCAGCTACTTACATGTGGGGACAGGGCCCGAATGTAAATAGACCAAAACCCGAGCACTACTTTGAATAAAAGCCAATGCAACGTGCTTTAGGACTGCGGGGTCTATTTTCTGGAAACTTAGGGGCCTTAGCGCAAAAACACAGCCGCTGACTAGTGGACCCGAGCCCATTTAACTTTTAAACTCTAGAATAATTGATTAATGAGTTTTCTGTTTAGTAAGAAATTGATTCAAACTTTGAAAATTCATAGTAAATTCATTTTAACTCCAAAAATTTCAAACTAAATTTTGTTAGTTTCATATTTTTATACTCTACCTTTTGGAAATGCTAAGCCCAGCAGAACTTTAGAGATTTATGTCTTAATATTTAAAGTTTGTACATAGGCCATAATTAATTATTTTCCAACTTTAAAAATTTATAACTTTTGAATGGAATTTGATTAATTGGAAAATATTGCACTAAAAATTCAGTCAACCCAACATCACATCACCTCAAGCATAGCATTTAATCTAGGGCATGTTGAATTTTATTTTTCATAAGTTTAATTCGGATTTTTCATGTATGTTTAGACGACAATCAAATCCTCGTCGAAGAGGTGCATTACATAGCTGGACCAGGGGTGGAACAAGAGCAAGGCAAGCCAACCTTCCTTTCTCCTTTGATCATATTGATCCTATTTTTGAAGGTTAACGTTTTGTTTGCAAAGATGCATAGTTATTTTGTTCAAAATACAAATTGGGTAATTTAAATGATTATAGCTATGCCTAAACCTTGCATGTATCCATTTGAAAAACTCCAATTATTTTGAGCACCCTTAGGAATATATATATACTGTTACTATTCGATAAATCCATTATACCTCAAGTATTGACATGCTTGCTTAGAAATGCTTAGAATAAATAAAAACTATCATTATGGGCATGTTATATTTCTAAAACTTGTTGGTTTCAAATAAATTCTAAATGGTTCAAAAGGTGTAGTTAATTGTGAACTAAAATGAGAAAAAGAAGATATTTACATCTTGGGCAACAAGTGGTACACATATGGTGATTAGTTGTGTACCGATAGGGGGAGTGTATGCCTGAGATAGATAAGGACTTCACTCAATGTCAGTCTCTTGTGTTTATAGTACGACCACATGTGCTATTATGGGATAGCCATAGCTGAGTAAGTTGTTCATGGTTTAGTCTTACATTAAGGTAGGCCGTTGTAGTATGAATTAGTCTTAGCGATAATTCATAGGAACTACCTATTTACCTGTATGGTAGTTTAGGCGTCTAAGTCTGTCCAATACAACGATATGGTGCCTCATGGTAGGAAAGGATGTTTTCGCTACCATGGTGTTAGGCTCAGGCGTGGGCCCGCCTCCTAACGGTTCTAGGACGGAATCACACCTATTGTACTGGTGCAAGGCTAAATCATGGATAATGTAAAGGCTATGTTGTGGGTAGTAAATCGAGTACTTCGGTATCGCGTGACGTGTTTTTACATGATTACTATTTCACATCGTGTGGGTACAGTGTACGGGCTCTGTAGAGTTTTAATCTAATCGGTTAGCCGTGCTCACGGTTATAAGCGACATAAGGATATGTGTTGAGTATACACGATTGATTTTCTATTCTGAGTCTATGTTAACTTTCAAATTCATGTTTATGGAATGATGTGAGAAATGTTGGATAATGAAGTATGCACTTGGTGTCTTGGAGGATACCAAGTATTATATAGTTTGAGATACCAAAATTTATATATATGATGCCATGATGATATAAATAGTTTTACTGAAAGGTTATCGTTTTCATACATTTCATAAAACGATTTATAGAAATTAACTCTTGCTTTGATCTGAAAGTATACCAACCTGAACCTTTCCTTTGATACTGCCATGCATGTACGTTAGGATTGGCGATGCCAGTACATTATTCGTAATGTACTGACTCTTGCTATTATTGTTGTTTTCCTGTTTCCATTGTTTCTCTTTTAGAATCAGATGTAGAAGGGTCCTTTGTCAGTGATGAATGCTTTGATGAAGTTACTCCTGGGTTTCAGGATGGTTCTAACTAGGGGTTTCCCCAGTCGGTTGCAAAAAGGTTTTGGGTAGTAATGCTTCCGCTGAACCAATAATTATTAGGCCGGTCGGCCATATGTATAGTTAAGACACTGTTATGTATTAACTAAGACTCTGAATTACCCTTATTACGATATCAACTGCTAGATGAAAGTGTATTAGTAAGTTTGACATGATTCCGGCTTGCTAATACATGAGTATGAATCTTGATCATGGAAGATGTTGTAGAGCTCATGCATTTTAGTCAAGTCTCCTGGATGTGTAACACATCTAGTCGCCACCTTTGAGTGGTTTGATGGGCATACTCCAAGCTGAAGTTGACTGGCACGCGTGAGTCCCAGCAATATCTTCTTTGCTCATTATTCGGTGCCTCGGAATTTATATTGTTTGATGTTACTTGTGATTTCCTGTTCACATAGCGGTTTGAATGGCTATTATGCATGTATGGATCACATTCGCCGAGACTATGTGAGAATCACAATTGACATTAAAAAGTATAAGTTTCGGCGTGCCCGACAAATCCATCCTAGGGCGGATCGAACGGCCACGGGCGAAGGAGCGGCGCGAGCCGGTCGACCGGCCAGGAAGCGGCAGCGCCTGGCGCGATGGTCGCCGGCGGTGACCACCGGCGTGGCGGCACGCGCGGGAGACGACATAGGAAGGCATTGTGGGGGAGGCTCATCGAGGGCGCCGGCGAAGTGCCGCGGCAGGAGAGACGGCGCTAGCTGTGGCAGTGCTTGGTCGGAGCACGACAGCGAGTGGCGGAGGCAGAAGGTGGCATGGGGAGCGCGGTGGAGGGCTTGGCGAGCTTGGGAGAGAGGGGGAAACGGAGGAGAGGAGCCCGGGCAACATTTTTATACCCCGATGGGGCGACAGGGAGGCCGGGCAGAGGCGGGAGATGGCAGGCAGGGTGGGCAGCGACGTGGGGTGTGGACGTCGGCTTTTGCAGGGAGTGGGAGGGGAACGGGTGCAGGGAGGAGGACGTGGGTGGCGTGTGCGTCCCACGCACCCGTGGACTAGGCAGGGAGGTGTGCAGGGCACGCGGGCGAGCGCAGCGACGTGGGGAGGTGGCGGTTGGTTCTCCTGGTCGGACGTGGGAGACGAAGCTGACAGGTGGGCCCCATGGTCCCACCTGTCTTCCACTGGGAGAGAGAAGAGGTCGGCTGGGAACGTAAGGTGGACTTTTGCGTGAGGGGAGGCGAACTGGGCCGAACGTCCTGGGCCATCGGAGAGAAAAAGGGAGCGGGCTAGGTTGACTCGAGGAGAGAAGAGGGAGGAAATACAGACTTTTTGAGAGGGAAAAACGAGTCCGTCCGCGAGGAAGAGAGAGAAGGCGCAAGCGGGCTGTGGACGGCAAATGGACTTGGGCAAAACGGCCCAAAGACCAGAAGAGGAGTTAAGTTTGTTTTTTTACATTTAATTAATTGATTAACTGAACTTTGTGCTTTTAAAATTTATTTGTTGAGCTCTGAAAATTCACGGAAAATTCCAGAGAGTACTTTAGGGCATGAAGATTATTACAAAAATATTCCCAGCCATTATTTTTAAAGGAAATTTTATTTCCCACATTAAATTCACTTGTAAATAACTTTAACTTTTAATGTAAATTCTAAAAATATATTATTTAATGATTTTTAATCTCGAACGAAAATCGAGGCATGACAAATCTACCCCCCTTACAGGAATCTTGTCCCTAGATTCGGGGATGGTTTGAAAGAAAGCAGGGTACGGGTGGTGTTGGACTGGTCTGCTGACTTCTGCTGTCTCTTTCTGATCCAACTAACTAATCGATTGACAAAACCTGCATAACTGAGCTGACTGGCATCAAGCTTTGTATTCTGTTACTTTCCCAAAAATTGATCTGATTGGTTCTGCCTAATCTGACACTGATCGGAACTACGGAAGTTCATCGAGCTTACTTTTCTTGAACTGCATAGTTAACAATGGCACCTTGGTAACCTGAGAATCCACTCTGCAGGCTTGAAATTGGTGGAGCTCTCTCGAAACCTTGTGACTGCTTTAGTAAATCCACAGATTTATCGGACCAACAAATATTTCAAGACACTGCTTGATCTACCTTTTATCTGGACTACAGGATTCCAAGTTGTGGCTTCTATTGGCTGAACTGTTGACTGGCATCTTGGGTGTAACTCGGAACTCATTCTGTTAACTCGAGATTCGTATACTTCTGCTAAGACCTTGCAATTGAGTTCTCTAATTACTTCTCAATTTGCTTCACTTGGTTGAGCCTCCAAACAAAACGGTTACGAGGTAAACCAAAATTTAACATCGAACATACTTTGCCAGGGTAGTTGAGCTTTCGCCTGACTATGAGCAATTACACTGCTATCCTTGAGAATAACAAAATGTCTCTGATTTTCATGGAACCCTGACTTTGAAAACTTGATGCCCTATCAATCAACCAAAATGACGGGTGATAGTGCACTTTGAATCCAGGAAGGCTTGAAACTTAACACTCAGTTGACGCCAGGAAGTTTCACAAAGAGTGAGTTGACACCAGGAAGTTTCACAAAGAGTGACCCTTCAATCAGATTATGAACAAACAAACCCTTGGTTAACCTTTCTGCTATCTCTAACAGCTGGCACCACTATTCTGCTTCTGACCTGACTTCGGTGTCAACTGACTTGCACGGTTTGCTTGGTTGATATCTATGAAATAAGCATTAATCACTTAATAGATCATACCCAAAGGCTATTCCCTCAAAATAACATTTTACTTCTTCGTTTCTCCTTTGCTGGTTCTTCCAGGTTGATAGGCTAAAGACCCTGTAGTTGCTTTCCCACAAATTCCGGAATCGGTACAATTGTCGAAAACTGACTTTGATGCAACCATAGGTTTTTGTCCCTTGAGTAGAGACGCTGCAATGAGAAGCGTTTTCTGCTCTTTGATCGAAACAAGTTAACTTTCAATTTTTACATAGAGACGATGCATCGAGAAGGATTCCCAGTCGCATACTCTATTGGCTGTTGTTTTCGGTTTGTCATATGCATCCATTTGCTTCAGACAAAGGTGATTGTCACGCCCGGAAATTTTCCCAAATTTCCAGACCATTTTGTGTATTAAGTCCCTGTCCAGGCCTCAACCAGGGTACACAAAACGACAAATCAATAAACAGATCCAAACGTAAATAAAGCGATAAATACTTACAACAGAGGCTCTTAGTCCTCACACAAAAAGAAAACAGCAGCGGAAAGAGACGATCCTAGCGGGGCTTCAGCTCCACTCCACAGGCAAACTCAACTGGGGTCTGAGCCTTGGTCCTCTAACTTCATCTTCAACTCAGAAGTACTAAACTTCTGAAAAAAAGGGAAAAATAGCAAGATTGAGTACAACCACCGTACTCAACAAGCCACACCAACGATGCAAACATGCACAGGGGAGACAAAGGGAGGCTTGTGGCTCTTTGCAGAAAAGCGGTTGAAAACCTTTATATTTTAAAACAGTAAAAAGTTGTTTAATTAAAGCAATATTAAATCTCCACTGAACAACGCTACAACCACGTTGAACAGGCCCAACCATTCCACCTGAACTACACCAGTTCATTAAGTCAAATTAATTAAACATGTGGGACTAATCACGGTGAATCTGGTCGATCGCCCATAACCGCGGGCACGGCTATTCGAATAGTTTTACTCTGATCAGAGGTGCGCAACTGTACCCACAAGACACGATTCCACACATGTTACCATGCCCCGAAGTATCACCACGATACTGCAAAGGGGGAAATCGTGACAAGACCTTTCGCTTAACTCCTCCTAACCAAGCGCACCACACCGCAGGTTTCGCCCCCACCCCTCAAAAGGCAGTGGGCAGCCCCCCCTCGTGCCTTGGTGAATCCGGAGCCAAGCAACCGGTATATCCCCGGCCGACTCAACTCCATCACGCCCACCCTTTCCGGGGAACGTCGGCTAGGAAAGAGCTATGCTACGAGTCCAGCAGTTGCCCATTCTTGCTTGTGGTAAGCACTGTTATTCTTCCAGGGTTTCCCATGAACCGGTCCTTAATTGCCATGGGTGCGACCAGCAAAACCATGCACCCACAGCCCACCATTAAGTCATATTTTAGTTGGATAATTACGACCAATAAAACCTGGTCGATGTTTCGAGCCACAGCTCGTTAGAAGCTAAGTAAACAGTGTAATTATCCCATTAAATGAGCTAGTGGTAATTAAGCATGGCTAAGCATATATAATTCTAGCAAAGTCAACATAAGTGACTCACGCTAGTCAAATTATCACCCAAGGTTAACAAAGGACGGTTAACAAGTAAACATGGCACAAGCGAACGGATAGGTAAACCCTATTCCCATGTAATTAGCAAAACATGCACTTTATTTGCAAACGTAAAACATTTCGTAAAATAGGTACAACATGCTCAAGGGGAAATGTGTGACTTGCCTTGCTTCTTCAAACAATCTTCCGAACTCTTTTCCTCGCGAACGCGAACTTCCGAAACGACGGAATCTACACGCTGGCACGCAAAACGAGGAAAAACTCTAATAAAAACCAAGTAAACAGTACATAAAAAGTAAACAAACATGTAGAGCTCAATTTTAGATGAATTTTGCAAGTTGAATGGCTCAATTTGGAGTTCGTATGAATTAGATATGAATTTTAGAAGTTTTGAGCCATTTAAATGAATTTCTGGAAATTAAATCGATTTATTGCGCAATTATTAATTAATTTTGCAAAGGAAAGGGCTACGCTGACATCATCAAAGGGAAACGGCGCCGGAACGGCGGGTCCCACGTGTCAACGGGTCAAGGGCGGACAGTCCACGGTGGAAAAGCACCACGTGGCACCGACGTGGCGACCACTGCGAACGAAAGGGAGAAGGTAGCGCCGACGTGGACGCCAACGTGGCGAAGCCGCGGGCGGCCACGTGGTCTGGGTGTGGATTGGAGTAAACAAAGGGGCCCACGTGTTGGCGACACAAGTGTCGGCGAACAGGAGAGAAAAAGGAGGTGGAATGGACTTTGCAGGGGAAAGGGGAAAATTAGGCTGAGAGGGAGGTAAACTGGACTTGAGGAGATGAGCTGGATTTTCTCGGGAAAAAGTTAAAAGGGCCGAGGGACGAAAAGTAGACTTTTGTGTGGAGAAAGGATAATAGGCCGGCGGCCCAAAGAGACGAGGGACCAAGATTGGACTTTTACGAGGAGGTGGGCCAATCGGGCCGAACGGGGTGATGGGCCGGCCTGAGAAAAAGGGAGAGGGACGCAAAATAGACTTTTGCGGGGAGATGGGCCAATCGGCCCGACGGCCGCTGGGCCGGAGAGAGGGTGGGCCGGCCCGGAAGGAAAAAGCCGGCCTCTAGGCCGAGGCGGGCGGCTAGGGCTGACGTCAGCGGCTAGGGCTGACGTCAGCCGCGGCGGCGGCGGCTGCGCTCCACGTGGCGCACACGTGGCGCCGACGCGGCAGCCACGCGGCGCCCACGTGGCGGCCACGCGGGGCGGGAGCGGGCGGCCGGGATCGGCCCGAGTGGCCGATCCGACGGCTGAGGCGCGCGGGCGGCCGAGCGGCCGGGCTCGGGCTCGGCCGAGCCGGCCATGGCGCGCGGCGGCGCTAGGGTTTCGGCGCGGGAGGCGGCGGCGCGGCGGCGCGCGGGAGGCGGCGCACGAGCGGCAGCGGGGCGGTGCGGGAGCGCACGGGCGACGGCGGCGCGGGAGGCGCGCACGGCAGCGGGCGGCGCGGCCGGGAGAGGGGAGAAGGAAAAGGCGGCGGCGCTTACCGGCGGCGAAGACGGCGGCGGAAAACGGCGGCGGCGGAGCGGCGCTAGGGTTAGGGTTTTGGGGGCGGCGGCGGCGGGGAAAACGAGGAGGGGCCTCGGGGGGGGAAAATAAAAGGGGCGGCGCGGCGGGAATCCCGCCGGGAAAAGCGGCGGAGCGGGCGGCGCGGCGGCCGCGGCGGCGGCGACGACGGGCGGGCGCGGGCCCCACCTGTCGGTGGCCCGGGCGGAGGGAGGCAGCGGCGGCTCTCGGGCGGCCTTGGGCCACGGCCTCGGGCCGGCCCGAGAGGGGGAGGGACGCGGAGGCGGGCGGCTTGGGCCGCCTTGGGCCGAGGAGGGAAGAGGCGCGGCGGCTGGGTCGCTGGGCCGGAGAGGGAAGAGGCCGCGTGGGCCGCGGGAGAGAGAGAGGACGGTTTTGGGCCGGAAACGGCCCAAAACAAAAAAGGGGACATTTTTAATTTGTTTTTTTTTAATTTAATCAGTTAAATGAACTTTGTGACTTTAAAATTATTTCTTTAGCTCCAAAAATTCACGAAAAATTTTGGAGAGTATTTTAGAGGCACGGCGAATATTACAAAAATATTTCCGGCCATGATTTTTAAAGGAAATTTTTGATTTCCTTGCTAATTTCACTTGTTTAAATTGCTTTAAACTTTTATTTAATTTCTGGAAAATGTATTATTAGGTAATTTTTAATCCCGATCGAAAATCGGGGTGTGACAGTGATGAAACAATCCCTTGTCGTCTTCCAAGAAACACTGAGGTGGTTTCCGGAATTGCAACGGTTGTCTTGAACTAAGGGACACCATTCTTACTCCATGTTCACACTACTAGAGTGCAGTCACCCCTTATTAACCTCTTCAGGACATGTGAGAAAATTCTGATACTTCTTCCATGATGTTCCTTTCAAATATTTCATTACCCTTTTCATTCTCATGAGCAACCATTTACATTTGTCTTTGAGACTCAAATTATTCTGACCCTTAAGAATGTCCAGGGCTTCCTTTCATCCCATAGGTTATTCTTGGACATTTGTATCACTCTTTTCATCATCATGAGCTTTCGTTCATACTGCCCTTTTGATATATCTCCATGTGGAGTGTTACTACGATTTAACCATTCTCACTTCGTTGGTTAACCATTTCTTCTCTTACTTAGCAACAAGGTTTTATAGCTCAACCAAACTGCAAAAAGAAACTCTAGGCTTCTTGTGACACTGACCGGCACACAAGTCAATCCACTTTTGGGTAAACAAGTTGAATCATATAAGAAGGAGAACTGCTTGACTCATTCTTTATTCAATATTCCCTTTTCATTACATAACGTCCATAACACTTCTATGTACAAGGAGAAGTACTACAAGATTAAACACTTGTAGACTGTTGTTGGACTTGAATAGTAGGGATCTTGACTGGTACGACATTTGATCCTATGATTCTGACCTGGTTGACATGATCTTTCATTGCTTACTAGCTAGAGTCTCAACGGGAACACTGCTTTGTGTGACTACATTCTTGGAGAAACGTCTTTGTTCTTGACAGCTAAAATAGCAGGCCAAACCTTCTTGCTGTTGGTGTCACCAATCTACGATTGGTTGTTGGACATCTGGATTGGATCAACACGAGGTGCATTTCTAAAGTTGAGGGCAGTCCTGTGACCTGGTGTTGGAGACAGTTGCTGCGGATATTGCTGAAGGACGGTTCTATCTCCTTGAAATTGGAGCAAGTTGTTATCTTCCTCACCTTGCTTGTCATGCTGGCACTTGTTCTATAGCTTTTGAGCGGTTGCTGCTCGAAGAATAGAGACATTGCTACTGCCCTTAATGACAATTCATCGTGGATGAGGATTCACACTCAAGTGACGGTTGGTATTACTTGCTTTTCTAGTGTTCTTTGACTGGATCTGGCCATTTTGCTTTGAAGCTGGTGTAACTTGAGGAACAGGGGTGTTGCAAATAAAACTGCTGATTTGATGATGTTGACACTTTGACATTGAACAACTTTTTGAGAAAGGTCTTGTCTTTCCCTAATTGAGGTGACTACAGCCTAATCCCCTTGGTCTAGGAAATGGATATTTATTGATGTTGTGTCCTGGCTCCTGACAATTGAAACAAATCAGACTTGGTTGATCATAATATGCACCTTTCTGGGTTTGCCCACTCACAACTGGAACGGGAGCGAGTAGGGACTCGTGAGCCTTGTTAAATGCTTCTGCTACCACTAATGGTTTTCACTGCAGTTGAGGTTGGTTGGAGAGCAGAAGACTTGCGACTGATGTTACCGACTGCCATGGGTTGACAAATGAGCTATAAAGATGTCCCTTGGCCTTCCTTGGTCTTAGCTAGAGCCAAATTTAGCTTACAATCCTTAGGCACATGATCTGTTCCCTCACAAAGAAACATGTGACTTTTCCTATAGGGCATTAGTCTGGCATATGGGTGTCTTCACCACATAGACAGGTCTGAGTGCATAGGCTAGCTGTGTGCCCAATTTCTCCGCAGCTGGTACATGCTCTGAACTCCATTTTCTTTTCACTGAAACCATCAAAGATCTCTTCACTTTCATCATCGGTGGACCACGCTTCTAATCCATCCTCTCCGGGCGTGGGCGGACCGTATGGCCTAAGGTGCCGATTTAGCTGACGTGCCCCATAAGAGGTATTCCCTCTCAGATGCTTAGGTATCCTTGCTGCATCTTTCGGTGTAAATTATGTGTCAGTGATGGTCATGTTCCTAACATCATCCATCTTCCATACTATTGTCCTTCTCTTCATAGGGTTGGACTGTGGTGCACCAAAATTTTCATTGGTACGCTGACTTGGAGCTTGGTTACTTCTTGGGCACTGCATATCATCTTCTGTCGGTGTCCTGGCATACACCTTCCAAGGAAAATTCCTTGCATAATGGCCCTGCTCATCACAATCATAACAGGTGACGCTAGCTTCCCTCTGGCTTGATGGTGACTTAGCTGCGAATATCTTTCGGGAACTTGGCAGTATACTAGCACGTGCCATGGGTGCTGACACTGGAACATACTCACTTTGACTCTGGTTTAGATTCTTGGCTTGCACAAGAGCTTGCATCTGCTTGTGGTACTACTGCTGCATCAGGTGGTGTCGTTGCCTTTGCTGCATTTGGTACTGCCACTGCATATTCTACATCAACAAGGCCATCGCCTGGGTCTGATTAGGCATGACTCGGGATAGTGACAGGTCCCTGAGAAGCAGAGGTGGAATGCTCATAGGGTTGTTCTAGGTTGATCCATAAGACTGCTGGGGTCCTGATCTGCTGACACTGTCCCTGATGCTGACCATCTGTTGCCGGTAGAAGAGATAGGGAGAATGAGAGGGGTTGCACTAAAGATAAGATCTTAACCCACTTGACTACAGATCTGATGTTGATAGACTTTTATCGTTCAAGTTGATTAAGCAAACAACCTAGTATGGTCACATCCCCACCACTGATGTAAACCATCATGCATACAGCAAACAACACACGATCTAGCAGCTAACGATACTACCCTTCGGGGAAGGATTAGGTTTAGGTAAGCTCCGAGAAGTCTTCACTTGACTTGAAAACTTCGACTCTGGTCTGACCATCTAGCTCTTGTTGCTTGAAGCTTGCAGCTTGACAGGTCTTCGCATGAACTTTTGGTCTGTCCTCCAGGCTCAATAGCTAAAGAGTTGGAGGGAAAAGGAGTGAAATTTGACAAACCATTTTGCAAAGAACTTCTGAAGGTGAGAGGAGACATTTTGCAAATAAGGTTTCTAGAAAACTTGTCCTTAGGGTTTGACCATTTGGCTCAACCTGCAGTCAAGTTGGCTCTGATACCACTTTGTCACGCCTAGAAATTTAAGCCAAATTTCCAGACTATTTTGTGTATAAATCCCTCTCCAGAAGAGGCACAAATTAATATATAGATCCAAATGTAAATAAAGTGTAAATACTTACAGAAGAGGCACCTAGTCCTTACACCAAAAAGAAAATAGTAGCAGCGGAAAAGGCGATCTAGCGGGGCTTCAGCTCCACTCCACAGGAAAAACTCAACTTGGGTATAAGCCTTGATCCTCTAACTTCATCTTCAGCTCAGAAGCACTACTCTTCTGAAAAGGGAGAATAATAGCAAGACTGAGTACAACCATCGTACTTAGCAAGTCACACCACCTTGTAAACATTCATAGTTGAAAACAGAAAAGGCAGTTGTAAACATTTATAGTGTAAGGGGAGACAAAGGTAGGTTTATGGCTATTTCCATAAAGGCAGTTGTAAACATTTATAGTTGAAAACAGAAAAACAGTTGATTAATTAAGGAAAAATTAAATATTCACTGAACAAAGCTACACCACGTTGAACAGGCTTAACCAAACCACTTGAACTACTCCAGTTCATTAAGTTAAGTTAATTAATTGGGTGGGACTAATCACGGTGAACCTGGTCGATCGCCCATAACCGTGGTGTCGCGCCCTAAAATCATCCTAAAATTTTATTGTCTAAATTATTTCTAGAAATTATAAAAGCCAAAAATAGCCTTCAACAATTAAAAATCCCCAAGATTTAACCCAAAGCGGAGTGTGGGAATTTTTTGTTGAATTCCTCATGCTTCAAAATATTTAAACAATTTTTACTTGAATTTTCAGAGCATAATAAATAATTTTAATACAACAATCACCTTTCTCTTATTTTCAAAAAAAGAAAAACTAAAATTAATCTCTCTCCTTCTCTTTGGGCCATTTTTGGCCCAAAGTCGTCCTCCTCTCTCTCAGCCCATGAGAGAAGTCTATTTTTCGTCCTCTTACATCCTCCTCCCTCTCTTCCTTCCCTCCCTCTCCTTGGGCCGGCCCAACTCTCTCCCTCTCCCTCGGAAAAAGTCCATTTGCCTCCTCCGCGTGGCCCAGCTAGCCCAGCTGCTGGTCGTCTTCTACCTCCAGACGTCTCTCTCTCTCTCCCGTGAACCGAAGTGCCGCCGCCGCCTCTCGATCTCCCTCCACGGTCGATTTCTCTCCCAAGTAATTGCAAAAATGGGTTCCTCACATCCTCCTCATCAATTCCCCCAACAAATCCCACTAAAATCGGCTTAATTTCGTGGTGGATTTTGAAGGCTTGCATCAATGGTGAGCTCCACCATGGCCGGCGTCGATCTCCCTCCCCGGCGCCCATCTCCCTTCCCTCCAGCCTATAAAAGGAAGCCCTCGGCCTCCTCCTTCCTCCCCGCACACTGCCGCTCTCCTCTCCCACTCTCCCGAGCCGCCGCGCCGCTCTCCTGTTGCGACGTCGCCGTCGCAACTCCGGCCGCCCTCGCAGACAGTCGGGACCTCCTCGGAGCCCGGCGTCGCTGCTGTTAGCTTCGCCACCTCCTCCTCTTTCCCGTCCACACACCCGTCGAGCACGAGGACCACGGGAACGACGACGACGCCGACGACCCGAAGCTTCTCACCGGTTCTTCCTCGCCGCCGACCAACTCCGTCGTCCCCTCGCCGCCGTGACCGCACGGTGAGAACCGTCGCCTTCTCCTCTCTCTGTGGCTTCCCCTCCCAGTACCCCGTTGCGCCACCACCGCCAGCGTAGGCCGTCGCCGGCAGGTCGCCAGTCCTGCCCGGCTGAGTCTGGGCGCTGGTGCACCGTGAGCCGCCTCGGTGCGCCCGGCTCACAGTGGACCATGTGGCTGGCAGGTGGGACCCACCCTGTGGACCCAGTGCACCCTGTGGTTGACGCAATAAATTGAATTTCTTTTAGAGGAAGCAGGAGGCGACCCCTCCTCCATCTCCTCCCCGAGGGGGCGGGGCGGTGCGCGTCAGCAGCGGGTGCCCGGAGGGTGCCGCACCGACGCCGCAGCCCGAGGGGGAGCGGAAGAAGAAACGGCTCCGCAAAATGGGGGAGACCGAGCTGTGCCGGGGGAGCCTCATTACGCCCCTGAAGTGGTCGTTCAGCCGGCCACTCCACAGGTTCGACCCCTCACCCACGACGGCCGCATTCTTACTCCCATCTCCCAAGGCAAGTTTTTACTTACCTCTTTCTGTTTCTTGTTTTTCTTCTACCTCAGCGAGATTCCGTCCCGCCCCATGCGCCACCCCAAGACCGGCCGGTCCGAGGCCCAGGAGACGGCGACCGTAGAGGCCCGGAGGCGGGAGGTTGACCGGCAGGAAGCTGCAGGCCGCCTCCGGGAAGCTCAAGAGGCTGCTCGGGTCCGCCAGGCCGTGGAGACCGCTCCAGAGGAGGCCAGGGTCCGCTGGGCCGAGGAGACTGCCTGGGAGGCAGAGGCGGCGCGCGCGCGAGGCACGGGCAGCCGAGGCCGCCGCCCAGGTCCCCGACCCGACTTCGCCCGAGGCGGAAGCAACCCTCGAGGTCATCCGCGACGATGCCGCAGGGGCACACCCGGGGCCCGACGCCCCGGGTGGCGCTCCAGACGAGCCGGCTTCGGGGGAGGCCCCCGAGACCAGCGCGCCGATCGGCGGGCTGAGCCGCACTACACCAACACCGAGGTGGCCCTCTCCTCTCCCTTCCACCACCCCGCTGAGTGCGGAACTCCTCCTGCAGGCCCTGGCCACCGTGAACAGCACGGTGCTGGACGGGCTAAGCGCCCAGATGGAGGCCCTACAGGCGGAGCGAACGAAGATCGACGCGGCGTGGGCGCGCGTCGAAGAGGGGCGGCGCTCGGTGGAGGCCATGGTGGAGGCGGGCCGTAAGGCGCACCACCTGCACACCTCGCAGCTCGAGGATCGTCGCAGGAGCCTGGCGGAGATCGCCAGGGAGGTGGAGGAGGAGCGGGAGGCTGCCCTCATCGCCACCGCCGTGTTTGACGGGGCGAGGGACGACCTCCGCCTCCAATACGGGAGCCGGGTGACAGAGCTGGAGGGGAAGCTCGACGCCGCTCGGGGAGTTCTCGACGCCGCCGCTGCCCGGGATCGGCGGGCGGCGGAGATCGAGGCAGCGACCCGCCAGCGCGAGGAGGCCCTTGAGGCCCGCACCATGGCGCTGGAGGAGCGGCTGACAGCGTTCAGGGGGCGGGCCTCGCGCTTGTTCGCGCAAGAGGCCGCCGTGCGCCAGCGGGCCGAAGCCCTCGACGTCCGCGCCCGGGAGCTGGAGGAGCTGGAGGCGCTGGCGGACCGCGAGGCCGACGTCGCCACACGGGAGGCGACGCTGTCGGTGCACGAGGCCGCCTCCATCGAAGAGGAGTCCGCACTCCGCCTCCGCGAAGACGCGCTCGCCGAGCGCAGGCGAGCACTCGAGGAGGCCGAGGCTGCGGCGCAGCGGCTGGCGGACAGCCTGTTCCTCCGCGAGGCGGCGTGGGAGGAGCAGGCGCGCCGTAATCTGGAGAGCGCCCGCGCCGAGAGGAACGCACTGAACCAGCGGACCACTGAGCTCGAGGCGCGGGCGAAGGAGCTGGACGCAAGAGCGCGCAGCGGCGGGGCGGCCACGAGCCACGGCGATCTAGCCGCCCGCCGAGCACACCATCGCCGAGCTGCAGGGCGCCCTGGACTCGTCCGCCGGGGAGGTTGAGGCCCTTCGGCTGGCGAGCGAGATAGGGCCCGGCATGCTTCGGGATGTCGTCTCCCGCCTCGACCGCGCCGGGCGGCAGGCGGGCATCTGGGGCGGGCGATACGCGAAGTACGCCGCCAACCAGGGGGGCCTCGCCCAACGCCTCTCGGAGATGGCCGGGGCCCTTGAGAGGCTCCCCGAGGAGCTCGAGGAGACGATTATGTCGTCCTCAAGGGACCTCGCCCGAGGAGCTCGTGCTGGCGAGCTACCAGGCCCAGGACCCCGACTTCTCCCCGTGGGTGGCGCTGGAAGAGTTCCCTCCCAGGACCGAGGACGGCTGTTGACGCCGAATCCGTACCGCCGATGAGGATCCGACGCGCGGACACACGAAGGCCTGGGAGATCTGCTTAACTCCAGTGCAGGTCCTAAAATTGATGAAGCGCGGGCGTACCAGTTAGTTTGATCCTGCCACTGACAAGATATGCAAAACAGCAGAATAAAAGGTCTATCGGCCGATAGGCCGATAGGGTAAAAGCAGCCAATCGGCCGATGAGCCGATGGCACAGTTCCAGCCGATGCCGATGCCAGCCGATGTAGTTAAGGTTTTGATCCATCGGCTGCACACTGAGCAAACATCTATATATAGGCAATCGACTGACAATAACATAAAGATATAACAATATACTATAGCATAAACCAGTCATGTGATAAAATAAATATTGCTCTGAAGATTAAAGCACATATCGGCCAAAGGTCCGATGGCATAAACTCTCAGCAAGCATATAAACAATAAATACTCTGCTGTCATCGGCCAGATCCAATCTATATGTAAAACTCTTAGGCCGATGCAACGTCCAGATAACTCATCAGCTGAAACCCCGATGAAATCCTTATTAGTAGCCAACAAGCAGGCTAGAGATTACGGTTCTAATCACGACTTAGTAGGTCAAACCGAACTGATGCAGCACTAAATATGAAAAGAAACACAAGATCTAGACAATCAAGCCCTTGACTGATTTTCAGGATGGTAGATACCTTAGCCAATCTAATCTAACGAGGCCATTTAGTCGATACCGACATAAATCCTAAAACGAATCTCGGCCGATAAGGCTAAATCGAGAAGCCAAACCAGATTACCTAAGATATATGATAGTAGGTGCTTACGTTGATGAGATCAGAACATCGAAGCCCTAGCCCCGACAACGCAGGCAGCCATGACGAGACTTACCCCTCGTAGGAAGAGCATGAACTCGCCGAAGAAGACGAAAGTAAAAAGGTTGGCGATGCGCCGGAGTTGTATTGATCATGAGATAACTTACATGAACCTTGGGCTTACATATTTATACCCATAGACTAACAAAGATCCTAACAGATTAGGACTCAAACTTTCCTAAAGATAAAACAGAAAAAGATAAAATCCTTGCCGGACACTAACACACTTTCCTAAAGATAAAACAGAAAGCTAACAAACTCTTCCTAATTAAAAGATACAAACTGCATCCCCCTCAAACTCGGCCTTCTCTGGATAAGATCGTCCCGAATCTAACAAGAATCCGACTGCTGTTGGTGATTGTTTTAAAATAACCTCCATCAGCCGATATAGAACCCTAGGCCGATACTAGCTTCGAGCCGATATGAACCTGGGCCAATGAGAACTTCGGGGCTTACCAAATTCTGCTGTTAATGACGGCGCGCGCGCGCAAGTCCGGGATGCCGCCGACCACATCGTCCACAGCTTCGAGGGGACGGCCCCTCGGCTCGTTTTCGCCCTCGACTCCGACGAGGAGGAGAACGGCGACGACGGCGCGGACGACAGCGGCGGCGAGGCCGGCGACCCGGGCGCGTCGGAGTGAGCCCCCGGGCCCCCGTAAATCTTAGTAATTTTTCCCTCTTCTTCTGAGGCCTTCGAGCCCCTGCTTGTACAGACTGGTTTTACCTGCAATCAAATAGGATTTTAATTTCTATGTCAGCTACATTTGCTATATGCATGAGATAAGGATGGTCTGTGTCTTGGCTTGAACGAGGGCTCGTGCCCGGGCCCCAGCCTCAAGCGGTGCGGGTTGGAGCTAGTGCCTGGGGAGATCCGCATGTCGAGACTGGCCAGGCCGGGAGCGCGGTGACCAAGGGTTAGGAGGACCCGATTGTGGGCCATTGCCGATTCCCCCCCGGAGTTCACCGCGCCCTGGGGCGCGGCTCGGTTCTGGGCCCCGTTTGGCGATTTTAGACGACCCGGGCCACCGAGGGCAAGGTCGAGCACGAGCGGACTGATTCAAGCCAAGACTTTTCAAAAGGAAACGATAACATAGACACGGTCCTTAGGAAATCGAAAAAGCTTTTTATTGAAATGCTGGGAAATGAATTAAACAAGTATATGCATGTGGCAGCCCCCGGCCAACCCTGCATGCCCGAGGGGGTGCGGGGTTGGCCTGAGCCCGAGACACGACACCCGACCCCCTTATGGGTAGAAACGGCGAAGATGCTCGATGTTCCACGGGTTAGGCAGCTCTGTGCCGTCACCCGTGGCCAATCGAACCGAGCCCGGCCGAGGGACGCCGATCACTCGATACGGACCCTCCCACATTGGTGAGAGTTTGCTCAGTCTAGCACGCGTTTGGACGCGGCGTAGGACGAGGTCGTCGACGCAGAGTGATCGGGCCCGGACATGGCGCTGATGGTAGCGCGCGGCTCGGAGGGCCGCGCGCCGCCTTCGCTCTTCCAGGTAGTCAAGGTCATCTCAGCGAAGCTGATCTTGACCAGCCTCGCAATACATGGTGGCCCGAGGGGACCTCAGGGTGAGCTCGGATGGGAGGACCGCCTCCACGCCGTAGACGAGGAAGAAAGGCGTTTCCCCGGTTGCTCGGCTTGGCGTGGTTCGGTTCGCCCAGAGCACCGCTGGTAGCTCCTCGATCCACGAGTCGCCATGCTTCTTGAGGATGTTGAAGGTCTTGGTCTTGAGGCCCTTGAGGATTTCCGCATTGGCACGCTCCACCTGACCGTTGCTTCTGGGGTGGGCGGGTGAGGTGAAGCAGAGCTTAATGCCCATGTCTTCGCAGTAGTCGCCGAAGAGCTCACTAGTGAACTGGGTGCCATTGTCCATAATGATACGGTTAGGCACCCCGAACCGAGCAGTGATGCCCCTGATGAATTTAAGCGCCGAGTGCTTGTCGATCCTGATGACCGGATAAGCCTCGTGCCACTTAGTGAACTTGTCGATTGCGACATACAGATACTCGAACCCGCCCGGGGCCCTCCTGAAGGGACCCAGGATGTCCAGCCCCCAGACAGCAAACGGCCATGAAAGAGGTATGGTCTGCAGGGCCTGAGTCGGCTGATGTGTTTGCTTGGCGTGAAACTGGCACGCCCTGCATCGCCGGACGAGGTCAACTGCATCGTGGAGCACCGTCGGCCAATAGAAACCCTGGCGAAAGGCCTTGCCAACCAAGGTGCGCGAGGCGGAGTGGGCTCCGCACTCGCCTTCATGGACATCGACAAGAATCTCGACGTCTTGTTCCCGAGGAATGTACTTCAGGAGGACTCCGTTAGCCCCGCACCGGTAGAGGGTCCCTTCCACCAGCACGTAGCACTTGGAGATGCGACTGACGCGTTCACTCCCTTCGCGGTCCTCGGGTAGAGTCTTATCTGTGAGGAACGCTTGGATCTCAGCCATCCAAGCGATCAATCTTGGGGGGCCGGGATCGTCCCCCTGGGGTCCCGAGGCCCGGACTCCGACGGGCCTCGGGGGCCGGTCAGGCGCGTCCGTCTCCCCTAGGGGGTCAGGCCGCGCCGACAGCTGGGCAAGCCTTTCTTCAAAGGCGCTCGGTGGGGTCGGGGCTCACGATGAAGCAAGCCTTGAGAGCTCGTCGGCGACCGCGTTATCCCGCCTGGGCACGTGCCGAAGTTCTATCCCGTCGAAATGGCGCTCCATACGCCGCACCTCACGGACGTAGGCGTCCATTTGCGGGTCGGAGCATCGGTACTCCTTGGAGACCTGGTTAACGACCAACTGAGAGTCGCCTAGAACCAGGAGGCGGCGGATCCCCATTCCAGCCGCCACTCTGAGTCCCACAAGGAGTCCCTCGTACTCCGCCATATTGTTGGTTGCCCGAAAGTCTAGGCGAACCAGATATCTGAGGACGTCTCCGCTCGGCGAGGTCAAGGTGACCCCCGCGCCCGGCGCCCTGAAGGGCCAGGGAGCCGTCAAACTGCATCACCCAGTAGGCGGCGTGAGGCAGCTGCGACGGGCTCATGTTGGCCTCGGGGGTGGGGACGGGCTCAGGAGCCGGGGTCCACTCTGCCACAAAGTCGGCGAGGGCCTGGCTCTTGATCGCGTGCCGTGGCTCAAAGCGCAAATCGAATTCGGATAGTTCGATTGCCCATTTCACCACCCGTCCAGTACCCTCTCGGTTGTGCAAGATTTGACCGAGGGGGTAGGACGTGACCACCGTGACCCGATGCGCCTGGAAATAATGGCGCAGCTTCCTCGAGGCCATCAGAATTACGTAAAACATCTTCTGGGCCTGAGGGTATTGGGTCTTGGCGTCCCGGAGCGCCTCACTAACGAAGTAGACGGGCCGCTGCACCTTTCGGCGGGGCCTGTCCTCTTCATTGAGGGCATCGTTCCCAGGGCGCTCTTCATCCAAGGGGCCTTGCGGGGCCCACTCGGCTTCTGTGCCGACGACCTCGGGGTCGGAGGGCAGCGGGCGCGGCCTTCCCGCAGTGGCCCGAGGGCCTTCCTGGGGGTCGGGGGCGTCCGGCACCGTCGGACAAGTGGGCAGAGGGCCACATCCGGTCGTCAGGGGCCTTGGGCCGTCGTCCGGCTCGGGGGCCCCTCCTCCCTGCTCTCTCCCAGGTCGGGTCGACACAGGGTGGGGGCGCGCGGACCGAGGGCTGTCCTCGTCGCGCTCCACAACCAGCGCCGCGCTGACTACCTGCGGGGTTGTCGCCAAGTAGAGTAGCAACGGCTCATCTGGCTCCGGGGCGACCAGGATCGGGGGAGAACTAAGGTATGCCTTCAACTGGGTGACGGCCCGCTCAGCCTCCTCTGTCCAGGTAAATGGCCCGGAGCGTTTGAGGAGCTTAAATAGGGGTAGCGCCTTCTCTCCCAGCCTCGATATGAATCGGCTTAAGGCGGCCATGCATCCGGTGACGCATTGCACGTCCTTAAGCTTGCTGCGGGGGCGCATCCCTTCTATAGCTCATATCTTCTCGGGGTTGGCCTCAATGCCTCGGGCAGAGATCCAGAACCCGAGAAGTTTGCCCGCGGGAACGCCGAACACGCACTTTTCGGGGTTCAGCTTTATGCGGGCGGAACAGAGACTTTTGAAAGTCTCCGCTAAATCTGAAAGCAAGGTCTCTTGGTTGCACGTTTTCACAACCAAGTCATCGACATAGGCCTCAACGTTGCGTCCTATCTGACTACCCAAAGAAATACAAGTAGTACGCTGAAAAATAGGACCTGCATTCTTTAACCCGAAGGGCATGGTTGTATAACAATAAGTTCCTACAGGGGTAATGAATGCAGTTTTTTCCTCATCCTCCCTAGCCATGCGAATCTGATGATAACCAGAGTATGCATCTAGAAAGCACAAAAGGTCGCACCCCACAGTGGAGTCGACAATCTGATCTATGCGTGGCAGGGGATAAGGGTCCTTAGGACATGCCTTGTTGAGGTCGGTGTAGTCGATGCACATCCGAAGCTTGCCGTTCGCCTTGGGGACGACGACTGGGTTCACGAGCCACTCCAGATGGATGACCTCACGGATGAATCCGGCCTCCAAAAGCCGTGCCACCTCCTCGCGGATGAAAGCTTGGCGTTCTGGGGCCTGCCGCCGCACTTTCTGCCGGACGGGCCTTGCGCCCGGCCGCACAGCGAGACAGTGCTCAATCACCTCCCTAGGGACTCCGGGCATGTCCGCCGGTCTCTAGGCGAAGACGTCGGCATTTGCCCGCAGGAAGGAGACGAGCGCGTCTTCTTATTTGTCATCCAAAAGACCACCGATCCGGGTGGTCTTGGACAGGCCGTCGCCCAGGGCAACGTCCTTGACCGGGACCTCGTCGCCCGAGGCCATCCGCTGCCTCGGGGCGGGCGAGGTGGAGACGCTGAGCCTCTCGTCGCCGCCCGCGGGCTTGGATACCGCGGCGAGGTGGTCCGCGCGCTGCTCCATACAAGCGAGCGCGACTTTGAGGTCGCCATGAACGGTATGGGGCCACCAGGGCCCGACATCTTCATTTGGAGATAGGCGTAGTGGACAGCCGCCATGAACTTCACCAACACAGGCCTTTCCAGGACCGCGTTGTAGGGCAGACTGAGGTCCGCCACATCAAAGTCCACCCGCTCGGTGCGGAAGTTGGCGGGACCACCAAAGGTGACCGGGAGGTCGATGTGACCCAGCGGCCAGGTGTGCCCCGGCGTCACGCCGATGATCTGCTGGGACGGCCGGAGCACCATCCCTGGGGCCCTGATGGCATCAAAGGCCGCGGGAGAAAGGATGTTGAGGGCTGCGTCCCCGTCTATCAGGACGTGCCCCAACTTCACATTGCAGACGGTGGGGGAAACCACCATCGCGATCTGTCCTCCCCAGGCAACGCACGGCGGGTGGTCGGTCCGGTCGAAGGTGAGGGTGACCTCCGACCAACGCGCCCGCCGCGTCGCCTCATGGGTAGGGGCCGCGGCCAGAAGCTCTCGCTTCATGGCCTTGAGGCTCCGGCGAGAAGCGTGAGCGCACACTCCCCCATCAACGGTGGCGACGGTGGCCTCGGGCACCAGATGACGGAGCGTGGAACTCCTTACCGGGAGACCGTGCAGGCCCCTCTTTGCCGGTTCGGCCGGGGGCGCAAGGTGAGATTCTCAGCACCCGATCTGAGGGATTTCAGCGAGAGAGAAAACGCGTGGACACAGGCGATATAGACAGGTTCGGGCCGCTGAAAAGTGTAATACCCTACTCCTATGCTCTGGTAGATCTGGGAGTGTGAAGGAATCCAGAGAGAGTTTAGCCTCTAGAGCGAATTAGCCAAAGTCTGATCCCCTCTTTCCTAGGCCTGGGCCTCCTTTTATATGGCAAGGGGCTACCACATGGGCCACGAGCTGCCTAAGAAAGAAAACATTCTTTTACAAATAAGGCTATCCTACTGCCGGAAGAAGGCTCGGACAGACGCCGCAGCACGCCTCTGCTCAGCTAGCCGGCTCATCCGGGGGACGCCCGTTTCAACCTTCATTAAATGGTGGGCGACTTTCTCGCCACGCCTGCGCCGAAATCTGGAATGGATCTGACCAGGACTGACATACCAACTCCAGGAGTTGGCACGCTGGCTCCGGCTAGAGACGAGAGACAAGGGCTCTCATCATTCTGACGGCACGGGGCGAGGCGTGCCGCAGGCCGCCTGACGCCACCTAACCCGCGATCTAACCGGTTTGTGACCGGTCACTCGCTGCGACCGGCCATGGACCGGATAGGCATGCGCTACGCCGCATTAAATGCGACGTAGTGCGCTCGTCTGAACCGTCATAAATGCGGTTAGGTGAGCTCTGCCGTGCTCACCTAACCCACGCACGTGGCGCCAAGATCATAGGGGGTCGGGGCGCCCCAGCCCTCGGGGCCGAAACGGGAGCGGCCCGACCCCGGGGGGAGACCGGGAGGGCAGCCGCCACGTCACCCTCGGGCCCGACCCCCCCGGGGGGAACGGGCCACGTGGACGACCGCGGCCGCCCTTTCCTCTGGTCTCGATACCCCCGGTCCCATGTCACCGACAATGGCTAACTCAGAAATAGCAAACAAATATAAACATTATTTATTTCACATCAAAAAAATGGAAAAATACTATCGGTGACGGGCCTTAAATAAGGCCCGATAGAGATTGAGTCATCTCTGTCGAGCCTAGTATAGAGCCCGTCATGGATGAGTCATCCGTGACGGGCTCTATACTAGGCCCGATTGAGATGTTTGTTTGACCGTATTAAGACTAGCGGTTCTCTCCCTCAGATCTACATCAAAAATTTTTCTAAGTCCCACCACTCTGTCCCGCCATTCCAAGAACCCTAACATCACCATCCTCTGGGACCTCACCGCCACCGTCGGCCACCGTCCCCGAGCCCTCGTGCCGCCGCCGCCGTTTGGGAGCCCGCCGTCATCCTCCCTCGCGCCCTCCCGAGCCCGGCGCCATAGTCCTCCCTCGCTGCCACCGAGCGCCGCTGTGCCCGAGCCCGGCCACCTAGCGTCGCCGTCCTCTACTCCACCGCTGCGTCGGCCACCGTCGCCGCCGACCACCTTCCCCGAGCCCGGCCGCTGCCTCGACCTCCTCCACTAGTAACCGCCGCCCGATTTTAGCGGAATCATCCTCTAATAACAACGGTGCTAAACTGTCGATCGCGCGTGCAATTAAAATTATCACATGTCTCATTTTAGTGGAACCATCTTCTAATAACAATGTGCACTATTCACAATTATCTTTGCTTTTTATAATTTATATAAGTTAAAATCAAGTTATATGTTTGTGGAGTAATATATCACATAATGATCTATGTTTTTTTATTTTTTAACTTTTTTATGACTTAATGATATTAAAAATGTAGGACATCTCCTTGTTGCAAGAAATAAAAAACTACCACTGTGTTGCATAGAGGACTAGCTAATTCGTTGCGTCCATGTGCTTGGAAGCAGTCCAAGTAGTTGGGCTCATGTGGAGTCGTAAGTTAGGGATTAATTATGGAGTTAGTGGCGTCAAGGTTAGTTGCATGTGATTAGGTGTTTGTTAGGGCGAGAGTTGAGGGGCATGCTTTCTGTGATTTAGTGTGTTATACTATTAGTAATAATTTTTTTATATGTGATATGTGCAATTTAGTTTATTTATATATGAGGTGTGCAATTTAGTTTATTATTGTGATATGTGCAATTTAGTTTATTTATGTGACTAAGTGATTTTAGGACTTAGGGTTCTTAGCCATTTTAGGACTTAGTGGCGGGTGCCAAGGAATTTTAATAGGAAATATGTACGTAGATAGGAAATTTGTGATGTGATTTAGGAAATTAATTAATTTTGTTATTTTGTTATTTGTAAGTTATTTAGACGATGTCTCCGTAAGGTGAACCAATGTCGACGACAACTAGTTTGTCCTCAAGGGCACGGACTCCTAGGACAGGGAACAAAATTCCTAAGGAATGGTACACCATAATAGAGGTGAACCAGGATGGATTGCCGACACGTCCCGGAATGTTTTGAGCCAGTTTAGCTCGATCTGCGGGGTCATAGGGAGGGAGAACTTCACAATTCTGGTGGATGACATCAAGCAAGTGCCGGAAGCAGAGAAGAACGCTGCTTGGCTAAAGTTCAAGGAGAGCTTCGAGTATCCTGCAGCCGACGAGGCCAGGCTCAAGCAGACTGCTTTCAAGACTATGGGCAATGCTTGGAAGAACTTTAAGAGCAAGCTGGTCGGCGAGTACGTCTTAAACCCAATGACTCCCGATCCAACTGAGCAATGGCCTTTCATCACGGTAGACGTCTGGGAAACATTCTACGAGAAGAAGTCGACCCCCGCATCCCGAGCCAGAAGCGATGCTTATCGGGCACTCTAGGCTATGAACTCGCACCCGCACCGGCTTGGCACTGCAGGATATGCCGGGAAGGAAGAACAATGGCAGGAGGAGGATGAAGCGGCAATGGCATCGATCACGCCGCCGGTGTTTGGTGATATCCCACACCCACGGGCAAGGATCTGGGTAAGGGCAAGTTATCAGAAGAATGAAGATGGGACAATTTCATTGCCAAATCCCTAAGGTCAACAAGTGTACGATAATATAGTAAATGTCTTGTCTCAATATATGTTCGCATTGTTTCCATCGTACTTTTTATTTAACCCGAACTCAATTGTACTGCAGAAGGAGTTGGTTGCCGAGCAACAAGCCTCGCAAGGCCTGCTCTCAAAGACACGAGGATGACATCCTCACTAAAGCGTTGGGCACCAAGGAACACCGTGGACGGACAAGAGGCCTTGGCTCCAACATTCCATGTAAATTTGGATTTCCAGACTACGTGTGGCAGTACAGGATGCGGACTGCCACAAAGGCACAGAAAGATGCACGCCTTGCCGCCCAGATCCGGGAACAGTTCAGAGCCGAGCTAAGCTCTAAATTCGACGAGAAGCTCGAGTCAATGAGGGCCTATATCAGGCAAGAGATCTGAGAAGAGCAACAGAACCCGAAGGCCGCCGCCGCTGCTACACAACAAGATTTAGCAAGTCCCACACAAAGGCGCAACAGTTGCGCATCATCTGAGGTGGTGGAAAATCCACCATCGGTCCCTGCTGCTGTCGACCACATAACAGTAAAACTCTCGTCCACAATGCGTAAAAGTCTTAACGAATCCATATGTTATATAATATTCTAAAAATATGGATGAATCTATTGCAGGAACCAACGAACTACACCCTGACAGTTAGGGTGATGCCGACCTTCACGGTTCTGGCAACCGAGGGACTTGCGTTGAAGCCGACCCCAAAGACAAGAGTGCATGGGGTGCAACTTAGGGCTGACTGTGCGAAAGTGCAAGTTGACTCGGTGAAGACCGAATTCGATCATTTCCCATCAAAGCATCCACCGAACGACGAGGTCCTAACCTTAGGAAATGCACGTGGTACCTTCATCCAATGGCCCAAGGACCTCATTGAGATAAGGGTGATTTCGAGACCAACCACTGCACCAAGCGATCGTCTGTCACTAAGACCTGCCCCTGCTCCTTCAGCCCCTCCAGCTCTCGCTCGTCATGAACAATCTTACGATGTGGAGTTATAGTATGACACGGATTTTGGGGACGAGCATATGGAGGCTGACAGCATGGTGATCCCTAAACCCCCACCCATGAAAAAGAGTAGGAAGGCACATCCTTTCCCTCAGAAAATAACTATCGAAAAACCTGCTGCAAGGGAGCGAGGAAAAGAAAAGTTGCAGGGCTCACTTCTGGCTCCAATGAAGCTAGATATGAGCAAGGGGCATGAAGTAAAGAAGAAGACCGTTCCTCCATCGTCCTTCCAAGTAGGCATGCCATTGGTTGGAGACGACGTGCTAGGCACGATGGGCACCGCTTGCAAGGAGCTTCACATATACTACATGGAGAGATCCAATGTGAGGAGGAAGAATAGAGAGAACGATATCATAGGCGAACACGACTGAGCGCCATTCCTTGGGCCACCAAATTTTATCGTGATCGACTTTAAGGATCTATTCGACCTCTATAGGCTACGAGCGGTGGACATAAACCTCCTTAAGTGCTACTCCTTGTAAGTATTGTTGCTCACTAAAATTGGTAATAACAATCCATATAACATGCTTATAAGAGCGTTTGTCTTGCGTGTAGGTATAGTTGGAAGTGGTGTCTGAAAAATGCACCGGAAGTTGCCTTCCTTGATCCATAAGTAGTCACTATCACAAATCTTGAACGCGACCGTCAAGGATTGGTAAACTACATCTTTGACACCTTGTGGGCCCGACAAGACAGGGAGTACATTATGTGCGCCTATAATCAATAGTAAGTGTGTTCCCTAAATATATGCAATTGCATGACACGTATAGCTTTAGTATTTAACTTTCACTATATTAATGCCGCAGTGCCCATTGGATCCTTCTGGTCATAACGTCTAAGTGGAGTACATGCCACTACCTAAACTCCAGAATTGATAAGAAAGCATATGATTGGACCCCGATTCAACTAGCGATAGATGAAGTGTGGGGCCAATATGTGGAAAAAGAAGGCCTTCGTAAGACAGGATATGACGCCCTTATCCACAAAAAAGACTTTCCGGTGAAATAACAAATAGGCGACCAGTGCGGATTCCATGTGTGCCACAACATGCGCCTTTTGTACAAAGATAAGGTGAAAACTTTGGCTGAATTTGAGGTATGTGGTCTCAATTGTGATATATACTAACTACATCGAAGTGTGTGTGTGTGTATATATAGATCGACTAATTTCGAATTATGTACATGTAGAACAAAAATTCCAAGGATCCGGCTAGCAGCTCGCCGGTTGTGGAGAGGCCTCCCGATCTGCTCATCGTCAAGCTCGCCGTCATCAGCCCCCGGGAATAGGCCATCTTTGCTTGTCGTCGAGAGCCCTGGATGCCATCTCTATCATCTCCTTCCTTTTGCCTCTCCAGCTAAAAAAAAACAAGGGAAAAAAGTTGGAAGGAGAGGCAACGACGATGGCCGCTCACCTCCACCTGACGTTGCATCCTTCCTTCATCATCGATCCTACTCATGAAAGATTTACTCCGTACGTGTGGCCTGGGGAGGGGGGCGTGGGGGGACTGGGGTGGGTTGTGTTTTAATACAACACAACCCATCTGTAATATAGTGTGTGTGTGTGTGTGTATATATATATATATATATATATATATATATATATATATATATATATGTATGTATGTATGTATGTATGTATGTATGTATGTATGTATGTATGTACACACACTTATACATCGGTATTGATACACATAGTTGCAGTTGATTGATGAACTACTGTCGCTGATCTCTGCCTCTGTCCTGTGGGCGCATGCACGATCGATCTGAATTAGAAATCGAAGATGCTGATTATATCGAGTCCAGAGGCATCTCGAGATGAGGTTGAAGTCTCGATCCGCCGTGGCATGCCATCCCCATCACCCAAGTATGCCATGTATAGCCAAACAAGGGTGAGGAGTTCCCCTCCTTTGGCTAGCTGAGCCTCATGTGCCTCCACCCTGGACTTGCTGGCGGTGTAGATGAGGAGCTTCACCCAAATGTCACTTAACTCCTCGAGAACCTCCTCATGCTGCTTGTGCTCAGTCCTCCAAGGAAATTCAGCAAATTTATTTTCCAATTTCTCTATGAGAGTACTGAGGGAGATATCCACGTTGTGGTCAAGGATTTCCTCATTTAGAAATGACAATGAAAATCCAACATTGTTAAGTCCGCTCTGCTGCATGTATGCAACATCTGTGCGCACAACAAGGTACATGATATAGTTGGATATCTTCCAACAGACGTTGGCTAAGGAGGCAGCGAAGGCACTCAATTCCGTCGACGTCTGACTTGTATTACTTTTCATCAAGTAAGCCATTGTGATTGTATGCAGAAAAATTATGGTTGAAGGAAATGAGGCGAGCAACCGATTTTCCATATCCTTGACAAATGGCTCCAAGTGCGTCCACTACCGATTAATTCTTTCAGATGATCCGAGCTTTTGAATCTCACACATGACACACTCCATCTGATCGTTGTCCAACGCCTCATACCTGGTCTCCAGTAACTTGCTCCCAAAATAGCTTATTGTCCATCTCCTTGCCTCCAATGCCGACTCCTCTCGCCATCTTCCTCATCATTCTCATCAGTCGTTGGGATGTTGTAACTGCTGGCTCGTCATACACGCCAATGTATGAACTTAGCAAGTTGTACTGGCCCATTTTATTTGACCACATGGCCTTTATGCGACCTAGCCTATCGTATCCTCCATCCTTTAGCCACCACCATGTCCAAGGTGAAGCCAGCACTACTGTAAACAAAGCACAAACATCTAGAAGGATACTTCCAATAAATAAGGTGTAGGTGATCCCAACGTCAACACTACTTAATCTGCTCGCTGCTTGTTTCTTGCTAATGACAGCAAAAATCACAAGAGCAGCAACGGTAGATACCTGAGAGATGCATCGTGTTACAATGCCACTCCTTATCCGTAGCAATGTACCCTTGTATACATATCATTGTACATGAGACTAAGCTCAATATCCAACAACTTGGGCACCAGGCTGTGATCAAGTGAACTAACAGTGTTTTATGCATCATCCAAATAGTCATCAACTTCATTAGTTATATCTACACTTCTTCCAAGCAACACATCTGTGGATTTTTGCATGTTTAGAACAGCACAAACGAGTTCCTTGTAAACATCATGCTTGGCCAGTTCTGAAACCCTCTCCTCACTAATTTTAATGTTGGATGCCCTGCCGTTGTTTAGTTTCCCGTACATGAGAGCCACTGTCCGCTCTCCATACTTGATAATTCCAGCAGTAAACAAGAGGACACCGGGAACAAGAAGCTGCACATTTTTGTGCCGACTAGTTGACTTCCAGAATACATACATTGCTAGGGTCACCTGAACTACCAAGTTCAGTAGATGCCTCAACCACAGGTTGTTCTCCTCCATGGAGAATGTAGGTGTCCTGCCCGCCAAGATGAATCAAGAGGAAGGGCACCCATGTTGACCCAAAACCGGGAGACGTTGGTCCAACTGGGAGGAAGTCTTGCTACACCTCAAAAGCTAGCTCAAGAGGTGAGGGACTCCCCCCCACTTTTAAGTTGGTTCAACTTCCCCTAAATAATAAATGTGGGACTATTTTCAACAATCTCCCCCGTCACACATTGGCGCCCCTCGGTACTAACCGGCCCCACACACGGGCACATATAGCCTCAATCCACAGTCCACTAACCAGCTGTGGACCCCTGTTTCTGAAACAGGAATCACTCGTATTCATAGTACCATTTTCCTGGATCAAGTAGTCTGGTACCCACGATTACATTGCCGAGTCATTAAGAGTTCATACACCAATCGTCTTACGCAGAATATTACAATAATAGGCCCGAAGGAAATAGTCTAGAACAGGGGACCAAATGGTCCGGAATACAAGCAAAAGAAGAATCTAGATAAGGCAGCGGCACGCCATTGCCACAGGCAACGATCGAGTCTAAGACCTACTGAGCGCCATCGTCTTCCGTACCTTCCTGGTAGTACTCGTACGGGTCTTCGGGGACTTCATCGCCCACATCTGAATGTTTTGCATATAGCAAGGGTGAGTACCAACCGTACTCAGCAAGCCACCACAGCAATGATGCATATGATAGGGGATAGTCAAAGAACGGTTGTGGTTCTTTTGCATAAAGCTACTTTTGCAATTCCTTTCATAAGCCTGAGACCTAGTATAGACTGATCAAGTTTTAATACCATAGTTCATTAATTAACGATGGTTCTGTCCACTATCCATTGTGATCCCAAGGATAGCTTCCCGCCATTATGTCGTCATGGTTTTCTGGGGTCTACCCCTCTCGCCTCTCGAGAAGTTGAACCACCAGCACATAAAAGTCATTATGCATACCCATCCCAATCAGTTTAAGAATTTAAAGTCTAGCCAAGTGTAATACATGTCCCGGCGCGCAGTGACCACGAGCACGACTATTCGAATAGATTTGATTTACTCACACTGCAGTGGATGTATATTTTACCCGTACTCCGTGACTTGCCCAACACATGAGCCGAAGTCCCAACGAATGAGACGCGTCACGGCAAAGCATTTCAATAACCTCACATTGGCAGTACCCGCTCCATGAACTTACATCCTCATGCACTCTAGGCGTACACGGTTTCTAGCAGTGAGAGGAGTTCTAGCACTCTCAGGGAGGGAAGTCTGACACATGCGTTAAGTTATAATTAAGTTTAGGTTTACACATGCGGTCCTACCAGTGGCGACTCCACCGTAGGCCCCGCCTCTCATACACATCAAGAAGACCACTATGCAGGGATACTGCCTCCGCTCGGCTATTTACTCTGCTAGGTCTATGCCCATTCGAGAAGTACGGTTGTACGGGGGTTGTTTCATGCTTAGCTTCATGGCTCGGTCCTTAATTGACCAGGGACGACACTAGCATTTACTGGACACCACCCAAGTCATCCAGCCGCCCTAGTGTAAAACAGTTGTTTAGTTTTATTTCTCCTTTCACAAACCATGTCATCAATGTCATGGCAATGTGGCGCTCATGTCTCCACATGCCGTATATCAATTACCTTCCCTAAGGTAATTGCCCAAGCATATAGCATTTAATAAATATGAGAATGCATGAATCTAAATTAACATTACTAAGCATTTGTCATAATCGACTAGGGATTCACACGCATTTATGGGTACAAGGAAATAAGGTAAACAATAGTCAAAGGTATGGCATAATAACAAGTAGGATATTCATCATCGCATGCAATTTTATTTGTAAACAAAGTAAGTTCGTAATTTGGGATCAATATATTTAAGGATTAGTGATGACTTGCCTTGCTCGAAGCCCTGCAGGTCTTGATCCTCAGTCAGACTCACAACTCCCTCAGTGTCTAGAATTACGTGCGAAAGAAATTAAGTTCGATTAGAATTCAATTAAAATCCAATAAAATCCGATTAAAGAGAAAATCGAACGCGAACGTCGAATCTCGATATCGATTTCAATATTTATGAAATAATTCTATTCCGATTTTAATCCATTTTGGTTCTAAAGTATTTGCGTTAGCCGATTGGAGTATTAATTCATTTAATTTAAATGATTCCAAATAAATTAGATTTCGATAATAATAATTAACCCTAATCGATAATCACAACGACTAATTAAGTGGATAACCTAATTAATGAGTAAAAACCAACTAAATAACTGACTAAATAGATATTTAAATAAATAACAAATGGCAACGATTTATTTTGGAAGTTTTAGAAATGACTGATGAATAAACCTCCGATTATTATATACGCGGATTTGCATAACCTAATGAACAAAGGTCTAAATAATTAGCTAAATAACCCGCTAAAGAAATAATCAATTGAATGAATAATCTTAATTAAGTAAAGAACTCCAATTAAATAATCCCAATTTATTTCTAAAAATTTAACCGACGATGGATTTACCGATTTATCCTATATATCTATCTATGTATATTAACCTTTCCGATTTTCCTAAATTTTCTATTTCTTTTCTTTATTTTAAATTTCCCTTTTTCCCTTTTCTTTTTCTCTTTTCTCTCTTTTTCTTTTCTCTCTTTATTTTCTTTTCTCCCTCCTGCTCTCTCTCTCCTTCCCGGCTCCTTCTTCCTTCTTTCTTCTTCTTCTTCGCTCGGCTCTCTCCCCCTCTCGGGCTCTCTCTTCCTCGAGCTCTAGCGGGCGACGCCGACGACGGAAAGGGGGGGAGAAGGGGGGTGGCGGCGCTTACCGGCGGCGGCAGTGCAACAAGGCGGCGACGGCAGAGCGGCGGTGACCGGCGGTAGCAGAGCAGAGAAGAAGGGGAGATTTGGAAAAACGGAGGAGGAGCGGGACGGGGAAAAAGGGAGGCCAGGGGAGAAATTTATAGGGGCCGGGGGGCGCGGCGACGCGCGGCTGGCGCGGCGGCGCGGGGCGCGAGGCCCTGGCGAGCGCGGCGCGCGGCAGGCAGCGACAGGCGATGGTGACGGCACGGGCGGTGCGGGGCGTGAGGGCGGGGGGCGACGACGCGACGCGCGCGACGCGGCAGATGGGAGGAAGCGGCGCGCGGCGGCACAGGGCTCCAGGCAGCCGGGCGGCGATGGCGACGTGCACCAGCGGCGACGCGACGGCCTAGGTCCCCAGTCGAACAACTGGCGGCCTATGAACAGTACCCTTTTGTATTTTTGCCGATTTGAGTGATTTTCAATTTTAAAATCCATCCAAAATTTTTCAATTTCACCTAAATGAATGTTGTTCAATATTTTTATTGTTCCTAAATATTTCACTCAAAATTTCCATGTTTTCATAATTTATTTTTATATACATTATATATATATATGTATATATATATATATATATATATATATGTGTGTGTGTGTGTGTGTCTATATATTTATATACCTAGGATTTATATTTATGCCTCTATATATATATATATATATATATATATATATATATATATATATATATATATATATATATATATTTATATATATATAAAATACCCATTTGAATTTATATCACTATACCCTAAAGAATTGTCCCATATTTTATGTCACCAAGTTATATATTCATACACAATATATATATATATATATATATATATATATATATATATATATATTTGTGTGTGTATATATATATATATGCATAGGTGTAGATAATTTTATATTTATATATATAACATTTCCTAGTTAAATTTATATTTCCCCAGTAAATTGATGACATTTATATAGAATATTTTCTCTACTACAATTTTGTCCAAAACTTTATTTTAATTTATTTTGATGCTAGTTGATTTAAAGGTTTTCGAAATTTCGTATTTTAGGCTTTCGCATTTGACGGTCGAATTTTCGGGGCGTTACACCAGCCCCACACATGGGCACATATGGGCCTCACAACCGCGGTCTACTGGATTTCGGGTCTACACCACCCAAATGTGCACAGCACTAGAGATTACAGACTTAGCTCTGATACCACTTATTGGCCCAAAACCAGGAGACATTGGCCCAACCGGGAGGAAGCTTTGTTACACCCCAAAAGCTAGCTTAAGAGGTGAGGGGCTCCTTTCACTTTTAAGTTGGTTCAACTCCCTCTAAATAACCAATGTGGGACTATTCCCATCAGCCAAAAAAAAGCTAGTGGGTAGGTTTCCCCTAATGTGTTGTAGCCCTTCTTCACGGTGGTGTCCACGTGTCGTGAGAGGTACCCTAGAGCATAAATTGCTACTATGTCTGCTCCCAGAAATGCTATCCAAATGGTGACCCTAAGAAATCCGTTAGTGCCTGGCTGTCGAAGGCTGCCGGTGAAGAAGAGGAACACTTGTAGGATAAAGCTAAGAAGCACAAGCAACAAGTATTTCCAACAAGCTACCCATTGCTAATTGGATTATTTGATATGTCGCTGACCCTTGAGGGATAGTGGTAAAGAAGATATAGTTCAATATTTACGACTCTTTACAAAATACAAAATATTTTCTAATCTACTCCCTCTGTTCACAAATAGATGTCATCAAGGATGCAAGCTTGCATAACTCAAAAAATTAATCACTAATATATGCAAAACTGTTTGGATTTGGTATGTAAAAATGTTATTGTTATAAATATTTTTCATAAAAATTCTTTGAGTTCTCCTGTTCGTAATTTATTTAAAAATATGTGTATAGAACAGAGTTGGTAGTATATAAGGATAAATCCACTTGGTATATATATGGAATATTATCGAGCAACAAACTAGGTCAGAAGCATTTCACAAGTTACTCTCGAGGTTGAAAGGCTTTAGACGAAGTATTATAATTACACTAATAAAGTATGTACTACTCATCTGGATTTAAGTGTGGTCACCCTCATTGAAGATTCATTAGTGCGGAATAGGTTATCTGCATCGGGTGGGAACCCTCATTTGTATTGACAATGAGCATGGTCACTGATTAGTGGCCAATGGTGTGAAAACTCATCGGTGTCATACGAGCAGTTGTCACCCGATAGGGGTATCTTTTGTCGGGTCTAAATAAAAGTTTGTCACCAATAGGGTTTGACACAGCGCGCGAGGCATCCTACGACACATCACGAATGACTTATCCATGATAGGCTCCAACTCTAATCCGTCAAACGTGACTTGGGATCATATTTCAGTGTCTCTTTGTGTGCCTCTGTGTCGGGGATTTTTCCGGCCCGTCACAGGTGAGTGCCTATGTGACAGGCCACAGACCTCCGTCACAGATGGCCCATTAATAATGTCAAGTTTTCTGTACTAGTGAACCTACTGTCAGGGTTGTAAGGGTGGTAAGTTGTAGCTGCTAAAGCACTTGAATGAAGAAGACAAGAAACGGGATATACTTGATAGGGGCACATCTTGCAATGTGTGTGAGAGAGAGGAACGATGCCATGGGGCGCTATAACATTGGGGAGGAGTGGAGGGACGGGAAAGTAAGGAGTGTCGTAGCGGTTCGGATGGACGCATGTGGCTTTTAGCTTAGCTGCTATTACACCTAGGTGCAAAAATTAATTTCTCGAGGGAGGGAGGGGCTATTCCTCTCCTGCACTGCAACGCATCACTACCGATGCCAACGCTTAGCCTTCTGAACTCTTTTCTATGCGTAAGTCATTTTGAAAGGATAGCATCGATCTAGGCACTTTTGCAACTAGCTTTCCCTATTTCCCGTCACAAAATAAATGCTACCCTTCACATAGGTACAATGGCAAATGTTTTCTAATGTAGTATAAAAAAAGGGTAACTAAATCACTTAGGCTTTGTTCGGGAGAGTAAGTTCCGAACGCGCACAGTACCGCACAGCGTTTTTCCTCCCGCGCACGCTTTTCAAACTAGTACACGGTGAACTTTTTTGCAAAAAGTTTCTATACAAAAGTTGCTTAAAAAAATCAAATTAATCCATTTTTGAAAAAAAATTTAGCTAATACTTAATTAATCACGCGCTAATGACCGCTCCGTTTTCCGTGTTTACTGTGCGCGTTTGGATCTCAGGTGCCGAACAGACCCTTAATTTGTTTCCTTAATTTATGTGCACAAGTTTAAATTAAACAACTTATATTTGAAGTCAGGGAATAGTCATAACTTCAAAAAGGTATGCTGCCAAATTTTTTTTGAGCGGACACAAAGATATTCAAAAATAGTGTTATAAATTTTAAAATTTTGTTTTTTATGCATACCTAAACAATTTATCCAACCTATAAAATACCTACTTCATATGTTTCGAATCACTAGTTGTTTTAGTTTGTCCTAAGTCAAAGTATCTTTTATCTTTGATCATTGATTAATAGAAATTTATATAGTTTAACATCGTTAGATTTATGTTGTTATGTTGTTAGATTCACTATGAAAAATATATAATTAACATGTTATTAAACTAAATGAATTTATAAAAATTAAAGGTCAAAGTTAGGAATATTTGAGTCAGGACAAAACTAAATCGACAATTATATATGAAACGGATCCGGAGTATGGAAAATTGGGGTGTAGTACCGTACAATTTACTACTAGCATAAACTTTTATGTCCATATATACCAGCTGGAAGACATTAATTATTAAGTTTACTGAATTACGCATACGTTCCACAACTGAGGGTACATGGCCCTGTTTTTTTTTTCTAAAACAGTGCGGATAAAAGATAAAGTTTCGTGGCACGCTTTTCAATCTCTCAAACGGTACGTTTCGTGCAAAAATTTTTAATATGAAAGTTGCTCTAAAATATCAGATTAATTCATTTTTTAAGTTTGTAATAATTAAAACTCAATTAATCGCACATTATTGTTACCTCGTTTTACGTGAAACACTTTATCTTCATCTTTATCTTTATCTTTAGAACTTTCAAACAGGACACAAGCCCGGCCTCATCTACACCCATCATACATTAATGCACCATGTAAGACAGTATATATAGGTCCGTAAATAAATCAAACAAACACGTACCATTATTACGTAGTTGCCAGCGGATCGATTCAAACGATATGTACATAAAAACAAAAACTGACGAGCTAGAAAAATATGGCACATATATATCTCAAAAGCAAATGACAACCATAATGTGTCGATATAAGACAAGGATTCATTGCCTGATATATTAGTTACGTTACTCGTGGTTTTTTGGATGCTTGGACTAGTCTTCTGATCCCTGTGCCTTTCGCCGCCTTTTCTAATTAAGCTAGCAAGGTAGCATCAATCAAACATTAAAAAACAAGAAATTAACACACTTTAGGAGGATTTCACAGTGTCAAAATTAACGGTTGTCTACCACTAAAAACCATTATTAATTTAGCCTTGTTTCTCAATACTAGTCAAATACCCATGCATTACAGCAGATTATTCAAAATAGCAAATAAATATTACGTCCTTGTTGAATATATTCTACTTGTTGAAACAAAATTCTTTGTCTTACAAACAAAAACAAAATTTCTACCGGAAAAAGAGTAACTAAAGACTACACAACTGCTCCAAACAAGTATATAGAAAAATGCTATCAGAGCACTCTGACATCATGGCCCACATGTCAGTGGACTCCCCACCACCTATAGATATACTTCTCCGAGAAACTGAAATAATGTAGACCGTACGTACCCTCCTCCGTTTTGTAAATTATATGACTACGTTTCGATCACTTGTCTTATAAAATATACGTAATTATTATTTATTTTTAAACATATTTGAAGCACGACTTATATATAACATATTTATACAAAATTTTTATTAGACGAATAGTTAAACTTATGTTATATTAAAAATTAAACAGAGGGACTATATATCAACAGCGCAATTATTAAGAAATAACTAATAGAGATAAAGTAATCGAAAATACTTATGCAGTACTTACACTACTAAAAAACCTCCATAGGTACCGGTCACATAGGTGCCGGTTTTACTAGAACCGGCACCTATAAGATAATTCCCGCTTATTTTTCCACGAATCGACACCTATAAGGCCTTATAGGTGTTGGTTCGTTGAGAGAAGTACATTGGTGTTGGTTTGTAATAAAAACCGGCACCAATGATTCCCCTCCAAACGGTCCTCGCGTCCAAAAAGGTGCCGGCTCTCTTTACAAACCGATATCTATCACATAGGTGCCGGTTCATAATAAGAACCGGCACCTATATCACGACCAAAAAGGTGTTGGCTCTCTTTATAAACTGACACTTATCACATAGGTGCCGGTTTGTAATAGGAACCGGCACCTATGTGGTGGCTTTCGTCGGAAGGAAAACTAAATAGGTGTCGGTTCATAACATGAACCGACATCAATATCCCTAGTCTATATATACCCCTTGTTCACTGTATAACTCATGATTTTGAGGCTTCTCTTAAGCTAATCCAAACGGGGGAGGAGGTTTTGCCCAAAAACATCAAAAATATCAAGAGATCTATATGTTTGTATGCGTAAAGGTTAGTATATGTTGATTCTCTATGTAATTTGCACTAATATTTGTCAAGTTATTTTTTGTAATTTGTTTTGTTGAATTGGACCAATATTTTGAGATGGTAATTTGAGAAAGTATGATGACTTATTAATATTGGAGTAATTTAGAGATTAATCATTAATGAGTAATGTACCTATTATTACCGTATATTAGAATTTCAATAGATATAGAGAATGATATATGTATGTTAGTGGTTAATTTAAGAATTTTCGTAGGAGCGACGGATGAAGGAGGGATGAACGTTGCGGAACATGGTACCTTGGAATATGCCAGGAGAGTAACCAACTTTGTGATCGCAGCCACGAAATCCCGATCATTGAACACGACGGAACACTTGCGTTGTCCATGCACTGATTGCAGGAATGAGAGACAGTTTCATGCAAAACAAGTTCACGAGCATCTCCTAACAAGGGGTTTTATGCCTAATTACACATGTTAGGACAATCATAGTGAAGATGAGAATCCGGATGTAATGGATGGAGACAATGTAAAGTTGCCTGCTGATGGAGGTGGATATGATAGTGACGAATCATATGGTTTAAATCGGATGTTACGCGATGGGGAGACAACTTACGATGATGATAGGCAATACGAGAAGTTCAAGGGCATGGTGGAGGACTCAAAAACCCCGCTTTATCCAGGATGCAATGAGCAGCACACCAAGTTACACGTCGTCCTCTCGTTGCTGCAGATGAAATCAACCAACGGTTGGAGTGACAAGAGCTTCACAGAGCTGCTACAGCTGATTGGAGACCTCCTTCCAATGGGTCATGTACTGCCAGAAACAACATACCGAGTGAAGAAGGTTGTCTGCCCACTCGGACTGAAAGTGCAGAAAATTCACGCATGTCGAAATGACTATATCTTATATTGAGGTGACTATGCAGACTTGGATACATGTCCAATTTGTGAAGCACCGCGGTATAAGGGTGGAGATAATGATAATGATGATGTTGATGATGACAATGGTGGCCCCGTCTTGAAAAACCATACAAAGATGATGCGTTGGCACCACAAAGAGCGTAAGAAGGATGGGATATAAGACACCCTGCCGATGGATCTCAATGGAGAAAAATAGATAGAAAGTAAAAAAAAAGCATTTTGCGCAGGAGATTAGGAATATAAGGTTTGGGCTGAGCACGGACGGGATGAATCCATTCGGTGACATGAGCAGTCGGCATACCACGTAGCCAGTGACACTTGTTATCTACAACCTTTCTTCAGGGTTGTGCATGAAGCGTAAGTATATCATGATGCCACTTCTAATCCAAGGACCCAAGTAACCTGACAACGATATCGATGTTCAGATCTTTGACTGTTCAGCAACTTGGAATAACTGTTGAGATCTTTGACTCAAGTGAGGTCACCTCATTTCAGCTCAGTTTCTCCAAAGCCGGAAAAGATGTATCAAATTTTAATTAGGACTCCTTGCAAGCTGTTCTAGAAGGGAAATGATCAGACCCTCGTTTATGGAGTTTCTGCACAGCTGCAAAAATTAGATCCATGTCTTTAGAGTAACTCAGTAAAGTACCTTAGTCTATCTTAAAAATAAGTTACCTTACTCATGTAAAAACATCAAACAAAAAAAAGTGATTTCCACTTTACTAATTTGGCTGCATTCATTATCAAGCTTTGTGGAGGGGACTAAAATGATTTATGTGTTTCAGGAAATATTATGTGTCCTTAAAATTAATTTTTTTTTTTTGCTTCAGGACTATAGGTGCCGGTTCTTGTAAAGAACCGACACCTATGTACCATCGCAGGTGTTGGGTCCTATACGTTATAGGTGCCGGTTATAAACTTCGAACCGGCACCAATGACTTTGATCATTGGTGCCGATCAATTGGTGCCGGCTCCGAAACTGGCATCAATGACTTTGATCATTGGTGCCGACCAATTGGTGTCGGCTCCGGAATCGGCATCTATGAGGCATTCCGTATCGGCACCAATATGTTTTTCTGTAGTAATGTTAGTACCTTAACAATTAGCTGAAATCATACCAAGCAGGGTGTTGTCCGTGGTTTGTGCATATGCCTCAGGAACATGCTTATTGCTGCTAACATATGTATATTTATAGCCTCGCTACCTAGCTATGTGATTCCTGTCTGTATAGGTTCGGTTGTGTTCGGCAGTGCAACTTGGAACTGATTCCCTACTCACTTAAAACGAAATGATTCATTAATGTATAATTAATTAGGTATTTGCTAAAACAATCTAAATCTAAAAGTAGATTAATATGATTTTTCTAAAGCAACTTGTCTATAGATTTTTTTGAAAAAATTAAACACACTATTTAGGAGTTAAGTAAACGTATGCGTGAAAACAAAAAAAGTAGAAGTTAGGAAAAGTACTGTACACACCCTAAAAGAGTAAAGAGTTATATATGTAATCTCAGTCGTATTCTATGCATTTCTTGCAGGGAGAGCAAATAACAAAAGAGTAGTAAAGAGAAGCTTTTCTCACATCACACATGCATGCTTGATGCTTTCCTAGCCTGCTGGCTCGATCGCCTGATTCAGTATAGTTACTAAAGCTAAAGGTCTTGGGTTGGCAAGTATATATAAAAGTGATCCCTTTTATGCATTTCTTGTAAGAAGATCGAGAGGGCCAGGATCGATGCTTTTCTCATCACATGGTTCACTCTCTTGATTACGTAGAAAATGATAGGAGGAAGCGTTACCCTTTACCTCGGGCCGCATACGGTATTTATATGAGACTGGAATAGCCCATGCCGTGGCTATACATCCGGGAGAAAAGGCAGGACCGGTCTTAAAGTATTGAGGCCTTGAGCGAAAAAACATACGGGTCCTCATAAACAATATTTTTTCTTTCATTACAAGAGTGAATATAATAATTCATTACATTGTGAAAAAAAAACCTATATGTCATAACTGACATTTCAATTTCAAATTACCTAATAATACTTTTCATTAGTTGAACACAACAATATGCTAATCACAACCGTAGTTCTTAGGAAAGAAACCATAAAAACCATACAAAGCAATTTTTTCTAGCATTTCTTGATGCAAAATCATTGATGATAATATTTAGATCAATCAAATCCAATTTGTCCTTCTCAATGCATAAAGTGGCAAGACCATTTAGCATTTCTTGTGGCATTGCTGATCTTAGATAGTTCTTCAATAACTTCAGCTTTGAAAAGCTCCTTTCAGCTGCAGCTACTGTCACAGGTACAGTAAAAAGAATTCGATAAGTAATTGAAACATTTAGATAGCAGTCCACATCTTTCACAAATTCAAACATCTCCATAGCAGTCATGGGTTTGTCTGGTAATGTCATTTGTGGCACTTTTAGTTCAGAAAAAATATCATCTAGGTCAATATCAGATGAACCATTTTGAGAAAAAGTTTCAGCAAACTTAGTACAACATGTTCTTGGCTTGGTATCATCAAGTGGCTTCAAGTGTTTTGAATAATTTAATACTTAGATTTGATACCTCAAACTAATAGGTCAAAGTAGTCAGATAATGGTTTATTTCTAAATTGTAATTGGCAAAAACAATATACACCATTCAAATATGCATTAAGTCACTTAAGAGTGTGTGTGAGACTTAATTTATTTAAATACTAGTTTATTTATCGTACAAGAATATAATATTTCCAGAATTTATATCATTGGTTTTAACCTTCTAAAAATCCAAACCAATTTCTATTTAGCCTTCCTTATTTATTTTCCTGAAAATAATCTGTAACGTATTTTTTAGTGAAACCAAAAAAAATTGAAAGTAGATTATTTTATTTATCTCCACAAAATTTCACCATAATTTATCAGCTTTAAATATTAAACTATTGAATTTTAAAAAAGAGAAGGAGGAAAATATATAGAGAAAATTCTGAAATTGTTTAAACAGTACATTCACTAACTTTTCTACACAACCCTCTAACCTCAGCCTGGTGCACAACGAAGAGGGCCCACTTGGCAGCCACTTAAGCTCGCTCCACCTCTGTACATCAACCTCCACTGCTCAAGACCACGAGAGAGGGAGAGAGATCGGAGCCACACGTGCTCAACGCGTGGACTCGATGTGGCAACGCTGAGCTCATCCCTTCTCCTCCCCAGTCGCGTCGCCCAACCTTCGTCACCATTCCAGAACCGAGGCCATCGAGAAGTAGAGCTCCTGCTGCTCCCATCCACCTCTCTTTCGTCGTCGGCCGTGGAGATGGCGACCATCGCAATCGTCGTCGAGCCACGTTCGTCCCCTCCCTTCATGTGTTCCCTTGTCATTGTTCAACGCCGGTTCCATCCATGCGGGCTGCGTTCGGGAGCGTTCGTTCCCAACGAGCACAGTACACAGGAAAAACGAAACAGTCCATTAACACGTGATTAATTAAGTATTAGCTAATTTTTTTTCAAAAATGGATTAATTTGATTTTTTTTAAACAACTTTTGTATAGAAACTTTTTGCAAAAAAATACACCGTTCAGTAGTTTGAAAAGTGTGCGCGTGGAAAAAAATACTGTGCGCGCGCTCCCGAACGCAGCTAATTGTGCCTACTATAGTGTAGCCAATCGACGGGAACTCCGCCGTGCCGACGACGCCCGGGAGCGTGCACCGAAGGACGCCGCCGCTGGCATCGTTGTCGTTCAGGACGGACGGGACCACCTCAAGGCGAACTGTTGCGCCAGCACCTTCGCTCCAAGTCCTCTTCGAAAGCCGTCAAGAACCCCGAGGAATGGTTCACCATGGACAGAGATCGCTATCATCTTCCCCAACCCCGGTGAACCACCGCCGTCATCGAATCTTCCTTCTCCGGTGAGCCATAGATCGATTCCTTGCACATGCACCATCCTAGGGACTTTACTAACATCAAGCAACCCCATGCATGCCAGGTTGTTTGGTAGATCGAGCCGTCAATGTTCACCCGAGGAGGAGTACGTGCCGCCGTCGAGACGTTCCACGAGCCGCCATCACCAACCGGCCGTCTTCGCCAACCCTTAGTAGCCGCTCGGTGAGTCTTCTAGCAACCAAAGGAGACACATGCATGTACTCCCCCAAGCTAAATCAAGCTCTAGCTCCACATACATCATCACCCGGAGCACAGCCACCGCTTGCGCCGCTATCACCATCGATTCAGACCATCATAGTTGACAAGACCACCACCCATAGCTTCGCCATGAGTCTCTCTACGTTTTTTTTATCACTTCCTCAGCCAATCCACCGTGCGCTGGCCCTGTCGCCCTCTAGCTTCGCCGGCCATATGCTCACGATCCCTGTCAATGGCTCAAGAACTTCATTAGTGAATTTGATGAATGCTAAGGTTCAATCTGTAAAAATGCTAGTCACTTACTTGTGGGACCAGACTATATGCAATAACTTTAAAAATTTAAGGACTCTTAATGAAAAATGTATTCAACACATTGGAGGACCTCGGGACCTAATCTACAAACATCAGGGGTCTATTTGCATTTTGGCCAGACACTGACCAGTGGAACCCATGTATTTAAAATCCAAAAATATAAAGGGAAATAGCTAAAACAATATTTATTCAACTAAAAAATTATGCTGAACTTGTAAAATCCAAATAAAATTAAATATAACTCTCATTTTGAGATCAATCAATTTTCTATAGGTTTATAAAATGATGAAATTTAATATTGTAGAATAAAAATCTACTTACAGTATAAGAATTATTTCTAAAATTTCATATAATAAAATGTTGACATACAACATTCTCACATTTTAGAAATTCATAGAAAATTCATTTTAACTTCAAATGGAATGAACCAAATTTCTATAGAACCAGAAAAGTATGAACTTTAATTTAGTAAGATAAAACTTGACACTTTCTGTACCCAAAACAGAACTAATTATTTATATAATAAAATAATCACCACACTTGTAGTCCAACTTCTAAAATTCATAGGAAATTCATATTAGCTTAAAATATTATGAACTCAGTCTTGTTAGGCTAATAGGACCATTCACTGCAACTGGCAAAAACAGTAGGTAATACATTTTGTACAAAATAAGTCTCTAAAATCTTATATAGGAAATCTTTAACATACACCATACTACAACTTGTAAAATACATAATAAAATCATCCAAACTCCAAAAATTGTGAAATCAATTGGGTTGGTCTTAGAAAGCTATACACTTAATCACTGTAAAGTAAAATTTGACAAAACTACCTCTTAAATTTGTTCTAAATATTTTCCTAATAACTAAATGTTATAGTGTAGCACATAACTTGTAAAATTCATAACTTATAAATAAGGTAGAATAAAATGTTAATTCTTTCACCTAAAATCATCTTAAAACAGTACATGCTCACTGTGCATAAATCATTCATTTTAGAGCATTTTTTATTTTTCGCATTATTTGGTATTTATTTCCATATCGTGCATTTTGTATAGAGCATTGCGCTGACGGTGAAGAAGATATTTAGATGTTGTTCAATTTATTCAAGACAAGGCAAGTTCTTCCTCCCCACCTCTTTGATCACATTGAAACCCATGTTTTGGGAGATGAAAAGTGTTGTTTGCAAAACTATATGCGTATTTGATAAATTCAATATTTAAAACTTGCTTAATGGTAACTATACCTTATTGCTGCATGAACCTCCTTGACATATTGACATCCCCTTATTTGTAACTTTAGAATGGTTTTGAGTATTTTCTAAATGCTCATTTGGGTTTAAATATGCTAATTGCTTAGCCATGCCTAGAATCAAGCAAATAATCTTTCCTCTCACCTTTTTTATGAAAACTTGGGAATTTTTTTATTGCTGGACAAAAATGAAAAATGCTATATATTTGTGAACTAAAATGAAAATAAAATGATTTTAGACTTGGGCGATAAGTGGTGCGTATATGGTAGTAGTTGCATACTGATAGGGAAAGTGTTCGTCTGAGTCGATTAAGGACCCAACTTCGTGTCACCAACTAATGTTTACCGTACATCCATATGAACCATTTATGTGTTGGCCTTAGCTAATAAAGTTCTGTATGTCTAGCCTTGCATTTTGATAGGCTGGACTAGAATAAATTTATCTGAGCGATGATTCATAGGAACTAACTATTTACCTCGCTATTTATAGAAGTAGTTTAGGCATCTAAGTCTGTCCAATTCAACAGTAAAGTACCTCGTGAGGGAACGGATGTGTTTGCTGCCATGGTATTAGGTTTAAGGCGTGGGCCCGCCACCTAATGGCTCTAGGCCATTCCCAGGGTGGAGTTACACTTGTTGTCGCTGGTGCAAGGCTTGATATTATATAATGTAAAGGCTTCGTTATGATCTCTGGACTACATTCAACATGAAGAGTGTGGTGGAGTCTTGCAAACTCAAAACTAACTAGAGCGTTTATATCATGTGATTAACGCTGTACAAACTTTGCAGAGTTCTCAAAACTAATCGATTAGCCGTACTCATGGTCAAAAGCAACTTGGTGAAGTGCCAAGATTTTGTATTTTAAATGTGTTTGTGAAATTGAGACATGAAAAGGGTGATATGGGTTTGATTTGATGATTTCGACCGATGAAGTTATGCCTTGTTGCTGATGAGGGCAACAAGGGTAATAATGTGATGATGCTATGATAAATACTTTGTTATCTCTATGTTTATGCTTTGAAATCGATTTATAAACTTCCTTTGCTAAATATTGTGAAACAAAACTTGCTTTTACGCTAAAATGAACTACAAATAGCCTTTATTTGAATAAGCCTTATATGTAGCATGTTAGGATTGACTTATGCTTGCCAGTACATTAATTCGATTAATGTATTAATACTTGCTTTGTAAATGGATTAATTTTGTTTTGCAGGTATTAGAGTTAGTTTAATTTGGGTGTACGGGATCGTCGTTTTGCTTAGGACTTGATTTGAGAAAGGGGTATACCCTAGTCAGATTGGTTGTGGATTAGGTAGTCAAGCTTCCACGAATCTATATTTATTGGGCCGGTCGGCTACCGGTAAGTAATCAAGTTAATTATCTATATTTAAGTATAAGTCTTTAAGTGTATACTTTGTTTTGATAACATTGCTTAGATGAAAGTGCAAAGCTAGCAACTTCCTGGGGCTAGCTGAGCGCAACTATGAATATTGAGCAATTAAGACGTTGTAGAGCTTAACAATTTGAGTCAAGTCTTCTGGGATATATAACACATCTGGTCGCTGCCTTCGTGTGGTTTGACGGACATGTCTCAGGCTGAAGTTGACTAGCACGCTAAGTCCCAACAATTTCTACTTTGCTTATTATTCGGTATTCCGGAGTTTATATCGAATAGTGTCGATTTGTGATCATGGACACATTGAGGTTTAAGTGGCTATTTATGCGTGTATGGATCCTACTCATCCAAAATAATATGGTGGACAAATGGCACCGGACGATATAAATTCGGCGTGCTCTACACGGAGCGGCATTGGCGAGGTCGCAGCGGGTGGATCTAGTGTCGGCCGCGAGCGGGATGGCGTCGACGACATTGGCAGCTGGCGGAGCGGCGTCAGCGAGCGGATTCGGCGTCGATCACGGGTGGGACAGCTTCGGTCGTGTCGGCAGCGGGCGGGGCGACGTTGACGGTGGGTGGAGCGACATCGGCATGAGGCGGATCCACGACGGCGACGGTGGCATGTGTTTGTGTTTGCAAATTTCTTCATTTTTGTATTGTGTTTGGATGATTTCAGTGATGATTTTTATTGTGTTTGTTGATGATGTTGATCTAAGTGATGAAGTTGAGTTACTTGATGCATCGAGCTGGTTTTTTTTATTCGTGAAACCTTAAAGGTGTCAATTCCTAAACCGACACCTATTTCCTTGCACATCAGTATCGTCTTCTAGGTGTCTGTTGGAAAATTCGGCACCTTTGTAGGGTTTCCAACTGGCATCAATCAAGGATTCTGGAGTAGTGGCAAAAGCAGGCCTATTGCTTATGATGGCTGATTTGATTGCTGAAAAAAATAGCAGGCAATTAGAGTTAGATTAGCTTTTGTATCTTATATTGTTAAAAACTTTATTTTGATAAAAAACAATAGACTGAATAGGTCTGAAGAAAGATGAATTAATTTTGCTACATAAATTTCGTTTATTTTTTGAAAAAAATTCTAGCAAAGGAAAATAAGGGAAAGGTGGTAGAGAAACAACGAAATGAATGGCTGAATGCATGCTTCCAATCTGCCCCCGTACATCATGTAGAGATCTTAGGAAATGCATCATAAATAATTTGTCATGTCACAATGAAACACAAAAATATAAAGATCTAAACCAATCATCTTTCAAAATTTTATGCATCAAGATAATTAAGAACCTAGTATTGAAATATCAAAACCAACAACCACGAACAATAGTTTGTATCAGCAGCACAATGCAGCCTAGCTATATCCAAATCAGTCTAAATTCAGAATCTCAGCCTCTCAGGTAATACAATATGCGCACAAAAGGAATGAAATAGAATACATACCTTTCTATAGCACCAGCAAATTGGTGGAAAATGGCAGAGCTACAATGAATAAATAATTGTCAGTTCCAGGATTTGTCACTTTCTCATATGACAAAACGTATAGTCAGAAGATCAATTAGCACTGCATTGCAGCAGACCAACAGGCGGTGGTGGCGATTGGCAACAATGTCTATAGCTGGTGGTTGGGATTGAGGCAGACCTGCAACTCCTGAAACCACTATATGTTCGAAGGTTGCAGCCTGCCTGAGCACTGCTGTTGCCCATGATGTGCTAAGGGCCACCGCATTTACCATGCTTCCTCTTATGGTTCTTCTCAAGTATCACCAGCGCTTGATGATGATATATTTAGATTCGTAGCATTAGGATGTGTCATATTCAGTCCTGGTTCGTTTTTTATGAGACGGAGAGAGTATGTTCGAAGGTTGCAGCGTGCCTGAGCACTGCTGTTGCCTGTGATGTGCTAAGAGCCACCGCATTTATCATGCTTCCTCCTGTGGTTCTTCTCAAGTATCATCAGTGCTCGATGATGATATGTCTAGATTCGTAGTACTAGGATATGTTATATTCAGTCCTAGATTTGTTTTTTACGAGACGAAGGGAGTATGTTCGAAAGTTGCAGCTTGCCTGAGCACTGCTATTGCCTATGATGTGCTAAGGGCCACCGTATTTACCATGCTTTCTCCTGTGGTTCTTCTCAATACCACCAGCACTCGATGATGATGGCCAAAACCATGCGAGTCCAGTCAAATCCAACGCACATGAATCCAACAAGCCTAATCACCTGTGGGTGTTGTCGCAGTGGAACGGGCAGCACACAACAATTGGTCGAGTCCGGGGGTGTCATCAGCAGGTCGCGGCACAAAACGGTACTCGCATGCGTATTATTCTGTTGGCAATTACAACCATTAAAATGGTACAGGTTGACAAGAAAGCTCATCAAGTAGTTGAAATCAATATTTAAGCATCGTTGTGATAACTAAACACGAAAGCTCTAGAAATGTGGAGGGAAGCAACAGTAGTTTTGGGAAGCATTTCGTATTTATAGGAGGTAGCAGAAATATATCAATAAACTAACAGGGAAAAGAGCACCTGGATCAACCTTGCAGGCAGTAAGCGCATACATGGATCGGAATTGGAAACCCGGCAGCTGCTTCACTGAATCAGTACGTTCACACTAAAAAATGGAGAAGGGGAGCATCGGTGAAACATAATCGAATCATCTAGCAGCGACAGGAGATCAGGCAGATGGTAGCCAAAAGCTCCAATAATAAAGGCGGCAATTAATCTTTGAAAAAATCTATGAAATTTTGTTGACAAGACCTTAATCCAAGAAATATCATCGACGAATGCAACTTCTAAAAAATGCCATCGTATGAGTCGTTTTGTTCTAGAAATGTCATCACCGTTACTTTTACTCTGTTAGACGCCGACCCTCCTCAACCAAGGACAAACCCCCTTCTCTTTCACCACCGGCCACTCCTCTTCCACCTCTTCTCCCATCACCGGTGGCTTCTCCACTTCCACCACCGTGCGGAGCCCTTCTCCCCTCTCTCCCCGACGATGGCCTCGAATGGCGATGGTTCCCGTCCTCCTCGTCGCTGATGGCGCCCCTGCGCACGTCCTCACCCGGAGCTCCCTAGTCACCCTCGCCCTCGAGCCCTTGCCGTTGGCGACGCCTCCGTCCCTAAGCTCCCGCCGCCCGCGGCTTCTCCCCTTCCACCACAGTGCAGGCCCCCATCTCCCCTCTCTCTCCCAAACGGCGGCCTCGAATGGCGAAGCGAGGCAGTGGCGGTCGAGGCGGAGATAGATCGATGCCGGTGGTCGAGGAGGAGGTAGATCAACGCCGGCATTGTGCGCAAGTGGATTTGGCCATCGCGGCGATGGTTCTCGTCCTCCTCGTTGCCGAAGGCACCTCCACGCACGTTCTCACCCGGAGCTCCCCCGTCGCCCTCGGCCCCAAGCTCCCGCCGCCTTAGCGGCCAGCTGCCGCCCTGAGCTCCCGCCACATCCCTCGGCCTCTCACCGCGAGCTGCTCCTCCTCTGAGCAGCTGACATGCAGGCCCCGCTGGGAGCTTTCTCCTCTATGTATGACAAAAGGTTGATGATTTGGGGAATTTTTGGGGAATGCTACAATACTCAAAAACTAAGGCCCAAATTACTGGAAGTAGATGTTATCATGAACTTCATTTGGTGAATTTTTGAGATTTTTCTCATGTATAGTTTTCCTATGAAAATTCAGATAATCTTAGTTTGTATATACATTATACATCCAAGGGCAAAATAGTCTTTACACAGTGTCTAACGGAATACAAGTGACAAAGTAGTGATGGTGATGGCATTTCTGGGACAAAATGACTTGTACGATGGCATTTCGTGGAAGTTGCATTCGTTGATGGCATTTCTTAGATTAGGGTGCTAGTCAACGGCATTTCATGGATTTTCTCTTAATCTTTCTCCTTTTACCAAGAAATCTCATCTAAGCCTGACACCCATGATTCAACAGGAAACTCCGCTCCTATGGGCATATTTCAGGGCTGCGTGATTGGGATGAAGAAAGCGGATTGATTACCTCGGACAGCGGCACCGAATTCCACCTCCTTGGGGACCCGGTCTGGAAGTTACTGGCGGCCATGGCTCCTACTCGAGTCCTCCCTCCACCTACTTACTTGGTTTGCTTGATCTCCTCTCGGCTACTTTCTTCCCCTCGCTCCTCTGGTTTGCTCTCATCTGGTAGAAGGAAGAAGAAGAAGAAGGTGGGTCTCCCACTGGAGCCCCATCCAGCGGAGGAGTTTGTGGGGGAGGTGCACCAGCGTTGAGAGAAGGAGAGCCTCTCAGAGGAGAGGTGGCGGCGGCTAGGGTTTTAGGGATCGCAATAGAGATCGAACGCAGGAGAAGGCACGGCAAAAGTGCAGGAACGGCAGTATCCGGGCTCATAGCTGGGCCCATAGCCACCCCAGACTCAGGGAGGAAGCGGCGCGACATGGACACAAGCGGAAGCGAGCACGTCGCCTCGAAAAGTGTCAGAATCCACCCACGTCTTTAATTTTCTCCGATATTGTCAGAATGGTAGGCTAATCTGTTGTAGGGCTCAATCCATAAGCCATTTGATCTTTCATTCACTTGTTTACCAGTCAATCTGTCCAATTTTTTTTTTGCCATGGGGTGTGTAGTTGACCACAGAAGTGGGTTTAGCCACATAATATTTGGGTTTTATCCAATTTACTAGCGTTACGAAGTCGCACATTCGCGCGACTTTAACCATGTGCTACTGATAATAAGTTTTAAAAGAAGTTTTAAGAAACATGTTTGTCTTGTAGACATTTCAAAAGAAGTAACGGAAATGATTGTGACTATTACCTGGCTTTTTACGTGAAACGTTGTAACGCATAATTTATAATAGCATGTATGCTTCATCAAAAAAAAAAAGCATGTATGCTAAAATTTAATGGGATAAAATGGACATTTCAAAAGAAGTAACGGAAATGATTGTGACTATTACCTGGCTTTTTATGTGAAATGTTGTAATGCATCATTTATAATAGCATGTATGCTAAAATTTAATGGGATAAATGAACCTATAAATTAAATTTGAACTTATTTTAGAATAAATAGGCATGTGAGTTTTCTTCTCAGTTACATAGTACAGTTATAAATGATGATAGGGGAGACAATAATGTAATATATTAAGAAATCAAACTATGTAAGGTGTTCAATGTAAATATATGAGAATATATAGGTTTTTATACAAATATTTTTACTGATCAGCATGATCGTACGGTTGTTATTCGTTCTATTATTTTTGTCTGCTTTTCAATCGGATGACCATCATGCACCAGATGACGTGGCTCTTCCTTCTTCTGTGGTCAAATTCTCTTTTCACTTGGTAAGATTTGTGATCTGGGAAAGTTCCCCTCACCAAATCGCCATGTCCGGATTTTGGGTGTCTGTCTAGATGGGCACTCGATTTGGTCTTTGCAACCATGTGTTTCTGTCTGCTCGTTGAGTGTCTTCTGAGTAACTGTGCAGTGGACTGGAGGCATGAGTACCAAAAACACATGTCTCCACAAAGTCGTAAGACCATGTATGGGGGCTGACATCTGTCTAGTGTCAAAAGGTCAAGAAAGTTGGTGAACTGATGATAGAAAAGCTGACGACCAAAACCCCAGTGAATGACGGCCATAACTATAACAGTCCTAAGATAGCAAAATTCTTTGTCGGATAAGTTCCAACTTTGTCAAATAAGTTCCAACCTGCACGAAAAACGTAACGATCTGGGCATTGTCTCGAAGAGAGACTCGGGATGTATTACGATTTTTTTTCCTGAGACTCAGGCTATTAGTTGTGTCCCATAAAAAACTGATCATTGCAATAATTTTGTGCCAGAGGAGTTAAATAAATAACACGCATCACATTGATAGTTATAGTGGGCTAGTAAAATTCCCTGTTTTTGACGGTTGATAAAGCTCCGAGATTGGGTACACTGTTTTTTATGCACTCATGGTTGAGTATTTTGTCTCCGAAAAGATCAATTGGATAATTGGCTATGTGGGTGTTTGTTGAGTCCGATTTGAATAGCTTTTTAAAGATGCTCTTAGTAGGGTTCGCTAATCAACTTGTGCTGTCATGGGATTACTTGAATTAGATGGTTGTTTTAAGAATATCATAATGAGATCAGGAGGTGAAGATTTTTCTTGGGAATTCTGGACACATCTCGTTCACTCTGTTCCATTCCTCTTAATTGTCAAATACTCGTAGATGCATGGGCTTCGAGCCACACAGTAACACACGTATAGCCCAACCTCTTGAGATAGACGATAGATATGGATCATTTCCACCATATTATATTATAAAATTATACTCGCCTTGAACCCCTAGTTATAAATCTGCTAGAGATCTTGTATATTATTTTTATTATACTATTATCCCACTTCTCCTAATTGATGAATAAATGGTGCATACTATTCGTATATGCCAGATTTAATTGTCGGGCCGAGCCACCTCCCAAGCGTGATCGCCCGAGCTCCGCCACCACTTGGGAATTGCTAATAAAAGAGCCAACTAAAAGACAAAAAGGGAACAAATATTATTCTCATTACCCCGTGAAACAACGTGATACATTTGGCAGGCGCAAAACTTTCAAATAATTACTGTACAAATCCAACAATCGCTCGGTGCTCGAGAAAAGAGCTAAAGAACGTAAGAATTATAAGACTGGACCTATACTGAAAAGAATGTGATGATGATTCTTCAAAAATATATCATTTTCTTATTGCTGCCATGTGTATCAGAAATCATTGAAAAAAATGTTGAGCGAGCTCCTTCTGCTAGAAATACTCATGAAACAACGGGATCTAATAAAGGATTAAATGTTGCACAGCCACATAAAGATGGAATGGCACTGTATCTGCAAAATTCTCGGGGGCAATAATCCCAGTATTATTAATTAAGAAAAAAATACTTGGAAGTGCCAATTTAACCTTATTAAAAAAATTACAAAATAATTGGTTACTTTTGTACGGGCTGGTGGTGAAGCAACCAAGCTCCGAGCTGCATGGGAAATATTTTTCTTGGCCAACCTTTCTCCAACAGAATATTTGAAAGCACGATTAGTACTAACTTTCATTTACAATAGCAGTCTCCTAATGTCACCGAAATTCTGTGACAACTCTGTGAAAAACTTGCCTGCTTCCCATGAAAAACAAAAAGGAAAGATGAATTAACAGATGGAATCAGTGATTACAATGTTTAAAACAAATAAAAGGAGAAAACAAGGATGTCTAATTGAACATTTAAACTACAGGTCTAAGGATATCAGTACCTCCTACTTGACCATCAAATACACGATGGTCAGCGGACAATGTCAAGCTCATTTTTGTAACCACTGTAGCCTTCTCGGTTCCTGAACAAGTGGACATATCAATGAGTTAAAATACAAAAGCATTTGTTTTTTAGAAGGAATCATACATGGTCAAGGAAATGTACCATCACTGTCCACCACAGGCTCGATAATCTTATTACCATGCCCAACAGCAAGAATTCCAGACTGAGAAAAATGACAAAAACAATTATCAGCACAGATTCAAGGATCCCATTGCAACGAAGGATAGGAGGTAGGAACCTGAGGAGGATTGATGATTGCACAGAAGTGGTCGACTGGGTACATTCCCAAATTTGAGATGCTGCAGAAGCAATGTCAAAACATTCGAATATCAACAGCAGAACAGGATTCCCCAAAAACGACAAAAGGGTAAAAGATCACATGCCTGAAAGTCCCTCCCTGAAACTCATTAGGAGCAAGCTTCCCAGCACGTGCCTTTTCAGCCAACTGTTTAACCTACAGTGATGGGGAAAGGAAAACTGTTTATATCTCATAACCATAAACATGAAGACTACTTTAAAGGTAGAAAATCAGGAATATATGATAACTGATAGCGAGATGCAGCTATCTACTTATAGTCCTGCCTTTGATATACAAAGACTTTTGTCTTCCACTAGACAAAACCCAGGTCTTTCCAGAAATGGTTCTCAACTTTCCAAAGAAAGGTTCTCAAAAAAACTTTCCAAAGAAAGTCCCAGCAGTCAGGTATCTATGATAACTGTTGACCACAGATTTTACACTTTTAAATCATTCCAAGACCATGTCTTAGGCTGAGTTTGTTGTTGTGAGTTGAGAACTCACCCTCCCAGCACGCAAAACGGAGCGGCTCATTAGCACATGATTAATTAAGTATTTACTAATTTTTTTTGAAAAATGGATTAATATGATTTTTTAAAGCAACTTTCATATAGAAACTTTTTGCAAAAAACACACCATTTAGCAGTTTGAAAAGCGTGCGCGCGGAAAACGAGTGCGGTGAGTTGGGAACACGTTGAAACGAACAAAGCCTTAAGATAGTTGATTACAAGCGTTACATGTGCCTGTGACATTTCATGCTAAAGAACTTCTGAAACTATGACAGTCAGCTTGAACCTTTTAAACATTCTCATACCTCTGAGGATATTGCTGATATAGTCTTTTGATCTGCATTTCTTATAATAGGAGTCATCAGGCCCTAAAGTTGCAAAGGTCATGGTTAATGTGCCAGAGATAGGCTAATAAAAATTATAAACAGTACTTTTCAATTTTAATACCTTCTCTGTAGCAACCGCGATAGATATATCAACTGAAACACACTTCTGGGCTTGTTCCTTGTCATTGTTCCAGTATGCTGGAAATTCATGAGAAAAGAACAATGATGAGCTATCCATTAGACCAAACGAAGAAGTTGACTTAAACCACTATGTGTAAATTGAATATTCAGTTGGTCCATTTGCAGCATAAATTCTAACATTCCAATGCAATGACATCGTTGGATTCATCCGTTTGGTCGGGCGGTGCAAATCAATAAAGTGGTTGAGATGATTGTAATCAGGTGATAGTATTTCTACCCTTTGCCAATCTGTTACGAAATTAGCCTATATCCACCAGTACCACCATGTTATTTGTGAACTGCCAGTAGTATAGCTCATAGTATTCCAACGGTGATCTATCATGTGCAAACACCTTCTCGGTGCCAACATGCAAATCTCCATCGCATGCCATCTAACAACTTGAGAATGATTCATGTTCACTGACTTTGATCTTGTGATATTATCGCCACTAGCATATGTACAAACAATAATGCTGGAAGTATAACTAGGGATGATAGTGCATCAGCCCTCCAAGATCAAACAGATTGAAAACTGTCATTACTTGTTCAAGATCAGTGTGGAGATTAAATGTACAGCAAGAAGGGTAACAAGGATTTGCACCTGATATGTTTGCCATTACAATCAAAGATATAGTAACACAACCACCAAATTTCACATTTGCATGAATTCAGATAAGAATTACCATTTGCTTCTGGTACATTTCGTAAGGCAAGTGCAACAGCCTTTATGACAATGTCATTTACTGAAACTTTAACCCCATGTTGCTCTGAAATATTAGAAAGCATGAGAAAGAAAAGGAACCTTTTCAGGTTAGCTAACCAATCTGCATATATCAAATAAAAGAAGATAAATAGCACACCTTTCAGTTCATTCCTGAAAGCGAGCAAGGGATCCAATATAACATCTGACAACAATGTAACATATAATTATGCCAGCACAACCAAGGTATTGCAAAATGTGTATTGGATGAATACACACCTTGCGATAAATATAAATGTGGAGTGGTCTGCTTTGATTCAAGCAACCGTTTTGCAATCACCTACAATATAAAAAAGAACCTGTTGGACACTGAGAACAAGAATAGAAGATGCATCATTCACTATGCATTGTAATGCTATAAACACAAACTTAAGCAAGTTCATTTTCTTATAGGCTCAACAAAGCAACTATAAGAAAAAGAAAAGAAAATGAATTAATGATAAAAGGCTATAAAATTGACGCCTGAAAGCACAAAGCCAAAGCCAATCTCTAGTTATTACTTCCACTGGTCAAAATAATGTCTTTGGGGATATGCTTCCAATCAAACTTTCGAAGTTTAATCATCAATTTGTTCTTAGATATTTATATTGCATATATGTATATGGAGATCACATGTAGATTGTCTCAGAACATAATTTCCAAATATTATAATTTGTTTTTAACTTTTACAAATATGTGGCAAGAGAAATTAGTGGTCAAAGCTGCATTTTGAGACAATGCCGACATCTAAAACGGCATGCTTTTGTGACCAGTGGTTGTACCAGTTATGCATAGTTGTTCATAAAAAACTTTACACCACTCTACAGACATCTCTATAGGTAGATGGGGGATAAGCAGAGTTTGGCATGGGCAAGGGCAAAACCATGTCCTCACGAAGGTGATTGCAAGCCTGTCAATGACCTAACGGCCATTTTAACATTTTAACAACTCAAAATGTGACAAACTATGCTATTATATATTAATAACCTAGTAGTATGAAAATTTGTTCTTGATGTTTTAGACTTAATGAAATGAAATTAATTTCCATTAGATCAGCCTTGGATCATGCTTTTAGTCTTTTAGCTTTTCTTCACATGCACGAGATATCATAAAATGCCCATGCAAGTGTGACTAGATATTTCATGATGTCTGTTATCATAAAAATAATGAAACAAAGAATACCTTGCGTATCTGACTGTTGGGGATATCTTCGTATGCATCATTTTTTTGTGGAATGGTGACTGATTGAGCTTGGAAATCATGAGTTGGTTGAGATGATGGTGCAGCTGGAGCATTCTTTTGCTTGGTTGAACTTGAGGAGGCACCCAACTTCAATGCAGCAAGAATGTCCCCTTTCAGAAGAGTGCCACGGGGACCCGATGCATTCAGTACAGACTGATCTAGATGATGCTCCTTGATAAGCAATTTTGCTGCTGGGCTTATACGGGTTACTATTGAGCTCTCTTTTGCAGCATCCGTTTCAACCTTTTGTGCTTCACTTGCAGTTGACTGCTCTTTCTGTTCACCTCCAAAGGAAGCATCAGCAGGTATATTTTTAATATCCTCAAGATCTTCAACCTTCCAATGGATTGAGGGCAGTTAGTATGGCATTATGCTTGCAAGAACATGGCATGAGTAAACAGTTCATGGTCAAATTAAAAAAGAAAATGCACACTAGCCAATGGTGTAAATAGGCAGTTGATTCAGACATAGAAATGAATGGTTCAATGAAATGAAGCTATACCGTGACAGCAATGGGCTGTCCAACCTGAACATCTTTTGAACCTTCAGGTGCTAAGATCTTGGCCAGATACCTGTAACATTGACAAACAGTCACTCAGAAATTTAAAGGGTATGCACAGATTATTGTTGCATAAACAACAAACAGGGTACGGGTACCATTAGTCTTAGGGAACCAAGTGAGGGAAGAGAACCAGAAGTGAAAACGGCTTTTGTGTATAGTGTGTGTTGCCCCCAGGGTTCACCCATGGATATAGAGAGAGAGATTGGGGGAAGGGGAAATCCTCATTCTGCTCCTCGCTTGCATGGCCCTAACAAGGGTAGTTATTTACATTACGTGTATATTCCATGGCATATTCCCTAGCGTATTCCTTATGTACATTCCATGGGGCTCTAGTCTATTTCCGATGCCCTAGGAAATAAGATGCACATCCTCCAACACAGGTTAAACAAATATTCACGATAAGAAAAGATATTGTTTCACAAAAGAAAAAAAATGGCAAGTGTCAACATAAATTGTACATAGACAAAGCTCATAACAAAGCTAAATTTACAATACATCTAGGAGGCTAGGAGAAGAACATCAATGTTTCATTTTGTAAAATGTAAAGAATGGCAGCCAACCATGGTATGCAGGTAGTTACACATAACTGTGATCTGTCAGCTGTCATGTTATTCCCACGCTGTAATGGAATAGATTAAACAAAATTGCACTGTGAACATTCTGCCCATTTTCCATGTCATATGACAAAAGAGGGAAATAAAGGAATATATCTTCTCAAATTCGCTTCAAAATAGAAAAATAGATTGGCTAAACTTGTATGGATGAACTAGCAACATGTTTGGATTAGTTAACCAGTAAATCACGCATTACGTTCTTTCAAATGGCACGCTGGGAATGAAATTTGGTTATGCAGTAGCTGTTGGATAGGATAATGGCTCCGCAATGGTATATTGGACAAAACAATGGGCACTTTTGTCAGACCACCATTTCACTAACATTAGGTCTCCATATCCGTTTCCCAGAGCCTCAGCATATCCCATTCCTCCAATTAAACATGGGTGCAGATCCATTAGAACCATCATTTCCCAACGTCTAACCCACAATCCAAATGGCATAAAGAAACAAGCAAAAGGTTTTTTTCGAGAAAAAAAAGGGCAGAAGGGTTACAAGACCAACCATAATACAGATAAAGTGGAAGTTAGAAAAATATGTAATATCCCAATGCTATTCTGGGAGCATCATAATATGTTCTATCGCCAAATGGGAATTCTAATGATAAGCACTTATCTGTAGCTACAAAAATCACTAGACTCATGCTTGGCAACATATCTGTACAAGCTGGGAAAAACAACATTTAGTGTGTTACATACTGGATAAATACTACTGTATTCATTCCAAAATATAAGCACTTCCGGAGTTTCACAGAGATTAAGGAGGGGTGAAATTAAATGGGGGATAATTGTTATTGATTGAGATGAGGGAGTAAGCAGAGAACTTATATTTTTTTCCTACAAAACGCAGGAGAACTGCAGTTCATTATAAGAAAGAAAAATACAAAAGGGCGGAGGAGGATCAAGAAGGGGCCCCTAAAAAACACACCCTCAAAACTAGAAAACGCACCACACAGTGTTAATCGACCAGATCACCCAGAAACAAACTAAGGGCCTGTTTAGTCGGTGACCTGAGCACCGTCCCTAAAAAAATAGGTGGCTGAGTGTTGCGTAGGTTTGGATGATTCATGCATGAGGCATGCCTGAGAAAAATATGTTTGGTTGGTGGTGACCTGAGCCTGAGAATACTTTAAACAAAGATTATCTATATCATCTTCTTTGTAAAAACTATGTTTAATCGTAGATCCATATATGTACATGAAATATGTAAGTATTAATTAGGTATTATTTTTTTCTATAGTATTTTAACCAGTCCAGTACACTTCCCAATAAAAGGCTATATGCATGATACATATAAAAGAAAGCAACCAGCTGCAGCATGAGATGATTAGTCAACTACAGTAGTACTCATGGAAGCACTCTGCTATCAAGCAGCCTGCCGCTGCATGGAGCTCAGGCCACCAAATTTCATCGCCTCAGTCAGGCTAATGAAGCTGCCAGAGCGCTCAGGCCGGGCTGGGTATGAAGGATCTTAGGCACCAACCAAACGAGTTTGTTTTCTCAGGCTTGGCTCTGGTCAGGCATATTTGCATCAGGGTGGCAACCAAACAGCCCCTAAGCGTCCAAGCAACCGTAGGAGGAGCAAATGGTCTCCAGCTAAACACCAAAGGCTACTCTCATTTGCCACTGTTTATAGCACCAGCACAATATTTGGACTGGAGCCATTGAAGACGCAGTCATTTCAGTGCTTAAGCTACTAGAATAATCAACGAGTTCAGTCCCTTTTTCTGGGACAAATTTTGAATGCTATAAGTTGCTATATTTTATGATGGAGGGAGCACTGATTTTAAGGAAATGACATGGAAATCTTGCTTCAAGCCAAAGACAAAGCTCAAACAAAGGACATTACCCCTCTTCGAGGCTCTCAAACTCAAGCGTAGCTTTGTCAGTTTCTATCTCACAGATCACGTCACCAACTTCTATCTGCAAACAGATAACTTTTGGTCAAAACTAATATATAAAAAAGAAATAAAGAACTCTGAATTGGAAACAAGATGTTTCAATTCTATTATGAAATATCCCAGAGCAAAATCCTAACCTTTTCGCCTTCTTGTTTTCTCCATTTTGCAATGTTACCTTGATTCTAATGAAAAACTATGTTAGATTGCCAATAATGTAGAAAGGGGGAACACAATGAGCCATCAGTAAATATTAATATGCCAATGCTTATGTTTTTACCATAGTAGGGGATAATGCTGGCATCCCAACCACCAGATGAGGAGGAAACCCTGTTGGAAAGAGTTAAGGATATATTTAAAGGATATCTTTGTATTATATATTATAACAGTAGAAAAAGAATTCAAATTCACTCTCAAGGTCTAGAAACCAACATAATAATAAGAGAGAAGGAAAAAGATATGCACTGTTAATTGTGGTCTGTTCAAACTATACTAGCATCTTTAGGGCTTATTCGGTTTGGAGGAATTTCAACCCATGGGAATAGGAAAAGTGGAGGAATAGGAATGCATGCACACATCAATCCATAGGATTTTTTCCAAGAGGTTTGAGTGGATGGAAAAATTCCTATGTTTTCTCTATACAACTAGTAGGAAAGGAAAATTTCCTTTGATTTTCCTGTACTGCATTCCTACAAACCAAATGACACTCATAGGAATTAATCCTTAGGAATCCAAATCCTTTACTTTTCCTCCAATAAGAAGACTATTTGTATTTTCAGCATTAGGCACAAGGGCCCTGCTCACGTGCTGTGGGACGCATCCAGCTGCTACACGCAGAAACAGTGCCCATGGCCTGCTGCTGCAGCCCAATAAGCTGCAGCCACAGCAGCCGAGCAGGCCCAATAGCTGTATATGAAATACATACTCTATTTTCAAACACAAAAGAGCATGTATATACCTAGCCATGCAGGTGCGCAGGGAAGTCGATTAGTTTAAAACTAACGCTGCTTCCATGTTGTTTGCTTCCAGAACACTAAAGACACCACATAAATGTGCAAAGGAAATAGAATGATACATTAATGGCTTATGGATTGCGTACTTACTCTACAAATGGATGTACTTTATCAACTAACCTACGCTACTTCGAATAATCGTATCATAATGTACAAATGGATGTCTTGCTTAGCATACCAACTTCTCTTTGCAGCAAGTGAGATTCTTGTCTTGATTATGTTGTGGAACAAACAAGAAGCAAATAAACAAGTAAAACTTCACTTGTCCCATGTTATTTATGATAAAATCTATACATCACATATTCAATTGATGCAAGCCATCAGGAGATAAGTTCCAACAATTGCACTATGACGAGAGCATAGCGTTCCATAAGCCATTAAATATTCTGTCTTGTTTATCTATAGTCGCCTGTGAATACAACGACCTATCCAAGGGATGTACTATTTCAACACATCCACACCAAAGAAGCAATATGCATACTACAGTATGCCATATATTGGAAGGATGGGATAACATGATGTACCTGTTGAGGATAACCAACGAATTTCCATGGGAACCTGAAAAGAAGATGGCATATAAGTTACACTGTGGATAAGAAGGGGATAAATCTTTTGGCTAACCTTGTAATGTCTGCCCAGTGACGCTAGATATGAAGGCCTGGAAGATAAACATTCTGTCAAAAAATGTGCAAGGCAATGCTACATGTAACGACATAATAAAGCAGTTGCAACTTTGGCAATATACTTTACCAAGCACATGCCCCAAACTTGTCATCCCAATTCAACAATATTCAATTATGTAATTCAAAGACCAAAATGAATTGGAACATATTAGACACAGGATTGACAGCTAACCCTAGCATCGAATTTGGTGTTCACACGAAGACCAGCAACAATTGAATAATTCTACACGGATTCAGGAGAACAATCAAACAAAACAATCCTGTGACTAATCGTCCAGCGTTACACCTTGAAGAAGAAACGCATCGCCCAATGTCCACCAAGGAACCCCTGGCACGTACCAACCTGCGGGATGTCAACACCAGCAAATCATCAAGCAGTGGATCGCCTAACAGAAACGCTATCCTACCATAAATTGGTAGAATAAACCATCCACATCTTACCCGATGAGAAGCGCCCGAATGTTTGCCATTAACCAAAACCCTCGTGCAAATTCACCCCCACCGCCCAATTGGCCCAAAATCCTGACAAAAGACAAAAATGGCAGGAAAAAAGAGGTTAGTACTTCCCCGATCCGGGATCGCCCCAGCATGGAAGAATGCGGCAAAGCAAGAGTTGGGATATTCCAAGCGAGCCAGGTCTAGGCTTACTTCCTAGCTAGCCAAAGGAAGCCACCTGGCTGGATCTCCTCTCCAGGCCTAACCAGTGTGGAGGGAAGAGGAGAGGAAGAGGGAGAATTCAAGTCGTGTGCCTCGGTGGAACTGGAAGGAGGAAAAACCTGCATGCTCGCCCGGCGTCGGATTTGGGAATCTCGATGCGACCTGTCTGCTGTCAGGCTTGACCCTTGAGAAGAACGTGTGGCTAGGTAGGGCTGGGACTTGCGCCGATCCGGGCCCCTCGAAGCAAGCCGCGCTGTGCCACCAAGTAGCAAGGGCCCAAGCGTAGCCCATCCTCCGCTCCGCAAGATGCTGTTAAGGGGGCAGGGCTTGGACAGGAACAACCCGGCCCATCCTCCTGTGGGTCAGGTGGGCCCTTGTTTGTCCTGTAGGGATGAAGGGGGCGTAATCTCGCCCCAGCCCTAGCGCATCTGAGGACCCGTCACCCGACCGGGGCCGCGCACGGCATGCCTCTCGCTCGCCTCTGAGCTCGCAGGCAACGGCGACCGGTGGGAAAGGAGATAGTGCAGGGGTGGCGGTAGCCAACAACTGTCGACGGACTGTACCCACCTATGGTATTTGTATAGTATGGGGATCGTTGATACTAGGGCATATGCGAGATTGAGGTAAAAGAGATGAGAGATAGGGATTTTTATATAAGTTCGGACACCCTGCTTATAGGTAATAGCTCTACTTCTGTTTGGTCGAAACCGGTGTTGCCATTATATATCAATATCACACAAGTACAATATTGATAACGACCTAATATAATCTTGGTGATATTGGAGACATATGGCCGACGGCTAGTAATAGTCTATTTCCTCAAATAAGAACTTGGCGATATTGGAGATAGCTCTAGATCCCTTTTGTCGACTTTTGTAGCTATGTACTGGGTATATCTAGGCTTGTTGGATTGTCTTGGATTCTCTTGTATTGGCCCTGTTCCTTCTCCTCCTTGGGGTCTTATATTTATAGGTCGAATGAGGACCAGGTGTAGTCTTACCTCAACCACTCGTAAAGGTGGGAGGATCGCTACCACTCTGGTCGAGCGAGGACCAGGTGTAGTCATATCTCGACCACTCATAAAGGTAGGAGGATCACTATTATCTCTTGTCGAGCAAGGACCAGGTGCAGTCGTATCTCGACCACTCGTAAAAGTGAGAGGATCGCTACAATCTCTAGTTGATGTATGAGCGAGGACCAGGTGTAGTTGTACCTCGACCACTTTTAGGAGCGCTTGAATTGGTTACTAGTTGTGTATCTCATGCGGTCAGCATGACTTCACATACCTTATTAACCAACTTACAAGCATATTGAACACCCGTTCGACACAATACCAGGTGAATCAAGCCGATAATGGGGCGTACTCGACCTCTGCCTATTAGGGTGCTCGATGTCTGAGCGAACACTAAATTATTTCCTAAAAAATATTTTCTAGAAGGCAATATATATAACAGAGAATACCGAGTATGTACTCAGAAAACTATATATATGTTCTAGTATTGTCAAGACATAATGAGCAGATTAAAATTGGGTACTATGTTAACCGTAGACAAGCATGAATTATACAGAATAAACATAGCAAGCCCCTAGCTTTTCAAATACAGTATTTGTACTAGAAAGAATCCGATGCAAAGAAAATCAACCATTAGTAAATACCACAGCATTTGTGCGTAAGAGGGAAAAAATGATAAGATAAATACCTGCTCTTTAGCAGCACTCTTGGATGCGTTGTTCTCACCTACAATTTCTGATTTGCGGTGGAATCATGCAATCTACATAACGAGCACAGATACAAAGATTGTAACATCCACATCACGGTTATCAAAACTTAAAAATCGAACAAAGAAATTGCAGATATAAATATATATGGAAAGTAACTATATCCTACAAACCAACAATCATAGTACATCATGTTAAGCAAAAATGCATAAATGGTTTTTACTCCGCCAAAACTATCAATTCGTTTTACATGAGCAAGCATTTAACAAACGCTTTACAATTGCACATGTCCTTTCATCAACACTGCAAATCAGCCTTTGCATACACAGTGCATAACCAACATGCTCAAATCAACACTCTGCAGAAGCAGCAGCAGCCGCCTATTCAAATACCTCCTCCGATTAACCAGAGTTGAGAGGACGCTTTAGTCCTTTTTAACCGCACTAGAATTAGTGAATTACCACCTACCGCTCGCACTCCTACGGGCGTAAGTTTCACAACTAGGGAATTATTTAACCTCCCAACTTTTTCCCCCCTCGATAGCAAACTGTCCTGTACGCGTTAGCTCCCAGGGGCGGGGAGGATCAAACATGTGACATGGGAACAAATAAACTGCAAATTAGTATCAAGTTTAACGCAAATTAAGAGAAAAGGCTTCCCAGATCTAGAACAGAAGCTAGGGTTCACGCGAATTCGAGGGGAGAAAAAAAAAGAGTGCGTGGGTAGAGAGAGATGAGAAAGAGGATGATGGAATCTTACCAGAATGCGGCGGAAGCAGCCGGGCGAGCGGCGGCGCCTCGCCGGATCGAGATCGGTGCAGGCGGCGGGCGAACTCGCGAGGAGACGAGTTGGGGGGAGTCGACGCCGAGGGGAACGGGAAGACTTTGGCTTTTGATGACAATCTAGCCCTTTTAGAAAAGTTAGTTTTTATATAGACCCTCCAAAAAACTCGTTTTAGTGGATAAGGTCTTTCAGGGGTCTATTTATAAGTTAAGTTTTATAAAAGGGCCAGATTGTCAAAACTCCAGGAACGGCCGAACCGCGAACGGGACGGGAGATACTTGACCAGGCCGCACGATGATTTTGGATACGACTAGTTAATGTCATATCGGTCTATCCCAAAATAATTTCCACCCTAAATCTCACCAATCTCCAACAGTTTCACTAAAATTCGATCCAAAAATTAGTTTGCTGACCACTTCTGCAGGGTTGGACCGATCATTTCCCGGTTCGGTAGCAAGCGGATCGCCGAACTTTTACCAAACTGAAAGACATCTGGAAAGTGAAACCGTGACAAAAATAAAAACCTCCACGTGTACTGTCAGATTATCTGAACTCATGATGGGTCTAAACTGTTAAAAAAATAATCAGTTTGGATCCTGCTGAAATGCTTGCCATTTGCTGAACTTTACCAAATCTATCTATCTATCTATCTATCTATCTATCTATCTATCTATTTATCTATCTATTATACCTATACTAATTGAACATTTTCTAAAAACTCTCATGTTAATCAGTAAAATCTGATAGTTAATTTAATAGATCATATAATCTTAACCATTGATTATAAACTCTAATCTGCATTAACGTTATGGGCCTGGTGTAAAGCCCATCCAATCAACCGCTTTAATAACAGACTTGCCAATCTATGTTTTGTCAATCGAGTCTTACGATGCGGGAAACACGCGGGAGTAGATCGATGAGGAGCACAGCATCACAAGATCAATTTCGCCAGCACCGGCATGTATCGTGGCACGTACAGCAAGGCGTAGCAAGCGGCAAATCGGCTGCAGTCTGCAGGCCGGTCGAAGCACATCACATTGGCAGCCGGCAGGTATTCTTCAAAGATTTAGGCTTCTTTATCTCATCTTCTCAACTCATCGCTCTTTTTTTTCACGCGCACATTTTTCAAACTACTAAACGGTATGTTTTTTTGCAAAAAGTTTCTATACAAAAATTACTTAAAAAATCAAATTAATCTATTTTTCAAAAAAAAATTAGCTAATACTTAATTAATCACGCGCTAATAGATCGTTCCGTTTTCCGTGCGCATTGTGTGCGCCGGGAAGACAGCTAGCCAACACAGCCTAAGCCTAATATGTAGCTTACATGTGCAATCTAAACTGCAATCCATACAGAAGATCAAATACAGCAGGACTGCCTGCATGAGCAAGTGACGTGGCACATATACACAATGCTAGCGCAATTATATGTATAAAAATCATATTCATATGCATGTGTTTTCAAAACCTTTCATGTCAATGTTCCTCTTTACATCTACCTCTGAGATGGTTCAATATTTATAGCATATTTTCAGTTCTTTTATGAATTTCATGTTTTAGTCGAAGTAGTTTGATTTTGTCTTCAAAATTTATATTTTATAATTATGTAGTTCCAGTATCTTATTATATCATGGCAGTTGCTACTACTAGGTCAAACTATTTATTTGTAATTCGGTTTTGGAAGTATTACTAAAATTAAATCAATAGATTTGAGAAAATTATGACAGTTGATTAATTAGATTAATTATAATATCGTGGCCATAGATTAAATTTTAACCTTGGATTTTTAAAGCCCAAAAACTAATCTCATGTCTGGGTGACTGTCCAATCTAGATTGTAGGCTTCAAAGTCCATCGTTGAGTACATTGGAAGGCAGCAATCGAGTAGATGGAGAGCAACGGACTCCTGGACGCGACGAGACGGCGGTAACAAATGACGCACCCCATAACTCCGTGCTGTCTGCAAGCGAAGAGATGGCGCCTATGTCGATGATCAACTAGCTCTTCACCCTGCACCTGATGATGCACCTGATGATCAGCCCAAAGTGCAGGCACAATTTGACTGGTTAGCTTTTCATCACGATCTAGGTTTTAAGTAAATGTCTTTCTATTTTAGTTCAGATTAGAGTTTAATTAGATCTCATCAATTTTATGTGTTGTTTTTCATGTTTTTTTGGCAAAAATTGAACCTAGGCCATGTTTATAACTTATAGTTCGAGTTTCACATCAAATGGATTAGAACTGGTGAAGTTTTAGCGCTTTCCAACATAAGAGCAGTTTTCTGTTTTTATAGTTCATACACAATGCCGTAGCATCACTACTACAAAAACCTCCATAGGTACCGGCCACATAGGTGCCGGATTTGCTAGAACCGGCACCTAAAAAACAATTCCCGCCCATTTTTCCACGAATCGGCATCTATAAGGTCTTATAGGCGCCGATTGATTGAGAGAAATACATTGGTGCCGGTTTGTAAGAAAAACCGGCACCAATGACTCCCCCCTCGCGCCCAAAAAGGTGCCGGCCTTTTTAACAAACCGGCACCTATCACATAGGTGCCGGTTCTTACCTATGTCATGGCCAAAAAGGTGCTGGCTCTCCTTATAAACCGGCACCTATCACATAGGTGCCGGTTTGTAATAAGAACCGGCACCTATGTGGTGGCTTCCGTCAGAAGGAAACTAAATAGGTGCCGGTTCATAACATTAACTGATACCTATATTCCTCAGTCTATATATACCCTTCGTTCACTGCATACTCACGATTTTAAGACTTCTCTTCAGCTCATCCAAACGGGGGAGGAGGTTTTGCCCAAAAACTTAAAAAATATCGAGAGATCTATGTGTTTGCATGCGTAAAGGTTAGTGTATGTTGATTCTATATGTAATTCGCACTAATACTTGTCAAGTTATTTTTTGCAATTTGTTTTGTTCAATGAGAAGTATAAGAAAGTATGATGACTTATTAATATTGGAGTAATTTAGAGATTAATCATCAATGAGTAATGTACCTATTATTAACATATATCAGAATTTCAATAGATATAGAGAATGATATATGTATGTTAGTGGTTAATTTAAGAATTTTCGTAGGAGCGATGGATGAAGGAGGGATGAACGTTGCGGAGCGCGGTACCTTGGAATATGCCAGGAGAGTAACCAAGTTCGTGATCGCAGCCACGAGATCCAGATCATTGAACACGACGGAACACTTGCGTTGTCCATGCGCTGATTGCAGAAATGAGAGATAGTTTCGTGCAAAACAAGTTCATGAGCATCCCCTAACAAGGGGTTTTATACCTAATTACACATGTCAGGACAATCATGGTGAAGATGAGAATCCGGATGTAATGGATGGAGACAATGTGGAGTTGCCTGCTGACGGAGGTGGATATGATAGTGACGAATCAGATGATTTAGATCAGATGTTACGCGACGGGGAGACAGCCTACGACGATGACAGACAATACGAGAAGTTCAAGGGCATGGTGGAGGACTCAAAAACCCAGCTTTATCCAGGATGCAATGAGCAGCACACCAAGTTACACGTCGTCCTTTCGTTGCTGCAGATGAAATCAACCAACGGTTGGAGTGACAAGAGCTTCACAGAGCTTCTACAGCTGATTGGAGACCTCCTTCTAGCGGGTCATGTACTGCCAGAAACAACATACCGAGTGAAGAAGGTTGTCTGCCCACTAGGACTGGAAGTGCAGAAAATTCACGCATGTCGAAATGACTGTATCCTATATCGAGGTGATTATGCAGACTTGGATACATGTCCAGTTTGCGGAGCACCACGGTATAAGGGTGGAGTTAACGATGATGATGATGTTGATGATGACAGTGGTGGCCCAGTCTTGAAGAAGAGGAAAGTGTTCGTTAAAGTTGCGTGGTATTTTCCTATAATCCCTCAGATTGAACGCATGTATGCAAACAAAAAACATGCAAAGATGATGCGTTGGCACCACGAAGAGCGTAAGAAGGATGGAATGATAAGACACTCTGCCGATGGATCTCAATGGAGGAAGATAGATAGAAAGTACAAAAAGCATTTTGCGCAGGAGTTTAGGAATATAAGGTTTGGGCTGAGCACGGACGGGATGAATCCATTTGGTGACATAAGCAGTCGGCATAGCACGTGGCCAGTGGCACTTGTTATCTACAACCTTCCTTCATGGTTGTGCATGAAGCGAAAGTATATTATGATGCCACTTCTAATCCAAGGGCCCAAGCAACCTGGCAACGATATCGATGTCTATTTCAGGCCATTAGTGGATGATCTTAAGTTTCTATGGGACCGGGGTGTGCAGATGTGGGATGCGTACAAAAGAGAGTACTTCATCTTAAGGGCAATGTTGTTCGTTACCATCCAAGATTACCCTGCAGCTGGTAACACATCCGGGCAAACAGTGAAAGGTGGTTGTGCATGTGTGCAATGCATGCGGGATACAGCGAGCAGGTGGCTGAAGTACTCCGGAAAGACTGTGTACATGCGCCATCGGAGGTCTCTTCCAGCCGGCCACCAGTACCGTAGCAATACAAGAGATTTCGATGGCACGGTGGTGGAGGGTACAGCTCCAACACACCGTACCGGCAGAGAGATTTTTGAAGAGGTACAAGATATTGAATGTATATTTGGTAAGGGGCAAGGCAATCGAAGCGCAACGAGCAAGGGTGGTGAGAAACCTCTTTGAAAGAAGAAATCTATCTTTTGGGAACTACCATATTGAAAAGATTTGGATGTCCGTCACACAATTGACGTGATGCACGTTGAGAAGAATGTGTGCGAGAGTTTGATGGGACTCCTGCTAAACATACCTGGCAAGACAAAGGACACGTTGAAAGCCCAGAGAGACCTCGCAGACATGAACATCAGGCCCGAGCTACATCCTCAAGAACGTCCCAATGGTCGCCAGTATCTCCCTCCCGCGTGCTACACCCTTAGTGCCGCAGAGAAAATAAGCCTGTTGGAGTGCCTGCAGGGTGTCCAAGTCCCTTCTGGTTACTCTGCGAACATTAAAAGACTTGTCAACATGAAAGAGAAGAAATTAGTGGGCATGAAGTCACATAATTGCCACGTGCTGATGACACAACTTCTTCCTGTTGCTATTAGAGGCATTTTGCTAGATAAGGTTCGAAACCCTATCATAAAGCTGTGCTCGTTCTTCAACGCTATATATCAGAAGGTGATCGATCCAAGCACGCTAGACAAGCTCCAAGCAGATGCAATCATTACCCTTTGCCAGCTCGAGATGTGTTTTCCACTATCATTTTTTGATATAATGGTTCACCTCGTGTCACATATCATGAAAGAGATAAAGATTCTCGGCTCAGTGTATCTGCATAACATGTGGGCTTTCGAGAGGTTCATAGGGATCATAAAGAAGCATGTGCGTAATAGAGCTCGACCAGAAGGCAGTATCATAGAGGGTTATGCAACAGAGGAGGTGGTTGAGTTCTGTATCGACTATATGGATTTGCATCCCATTGGTGTGTCGATGTCTCGACACGAGGGCAGGCTACTAGGGAAAGGGACACTAGGGCATAAGGCAATTTTCGCTCTTAGCCTAGAAACATTACGGCAAGCACATTTCGCAGTGCTCCAGCAGTCGGCCTTGGTGGCTCCATTTGTCGACATGCATTATAACACACTCCGCAGCGAGAACCCAAGCAAATCAGAGGCATGGATAACTAAGCAACATAGGTTGAATTTTGACGATTGGTTACGGAAGCATATCATGGCTATGAACACTGATAGTGACCAGCTGTATGTTTTGTCTCGGGGACCTGCGAGCACAATTCATTCATTCCAAGGGTATGACATTAATGGATATACATTTTACACGAGAACCCAGGATGCCAAGAGCTCGTATCAAAATAGTGGTATCCGCATAGACACCTTCGATGGTAATAGTGTAGAACAAACGTACCATGGTTATATAGAGGCAATCTGGGAGCTTGAATATGGACCGCTGAAGGTACCATTTTTCCAGTGTCAATGGGTCAAAATTCCAAGTGGTTTGAGGATTGACAAGTACGGAATGTTCATCGTGGACTTAAACAATGTGGGTTATCAAGATGAACCATTTGTGCTCGCAAAATCCGTAACACAAGTTTTCTATGTCAAAGACCCTTCTTCGTTGAACACTCGCCACGTGGTTCTCCATGGAAAGCGAAGCATTGTCGGAGTTGAGAATATCGTTGATGAGGAAGGCTACGATCAAATCGACGAGCTACCACCGTTTGCAACAAATGTAGAAGGAAGTGAAGAAAGTCAGGAAGACGAAGACGAGGAAGAAGCACCATATGTTCGTAGCGACCATGAAGAAGGAGTAATTGTGATAGACCTGCATGTTTGAATTTTATTATAACAAACATGAATGTGTAATTAGTGCCGACCAATTGGTGCCGGCCCAGAACCGGCACCTATGTTGTTTCTTGTAGTAGTGGCCAATGCCCTCATGTTATCTGCCAACATTGTCCTCGTGCTCAGCGTTGGTCCAACGTTGGTCCAGCCTTAGTGGAGGCTATTGGTGTGTGTCTCTATCTATCTATCTATCTATGTTGGAATCGTTTAAATAGAGTAACTAAGGAATTGTGGCTCTTTAGTGATTTATTTTAGATTTGAAATTCTTATAATTTATATATATATTTATATATATATATATATATATATATGAATGATGCCCCAAACAACAGCTCACTTGCATGGATCTCTGTAGTCAGAGCCTTTGCTATGTGTGCAAAAGGCCTAATGCACGTGTAGTTCCTGTAAGATTTCAAGATAATCCTGGCTGTGAAGATCTCATCGAAAAAAAGTATTACATTTGGAACTCCAAACATGTAATTGTGTTAAAGGTACTTGTATAAGTTGGAGCTATTATATGGCACACATATGTGATTTGTACAATGTAACCCCCCAAAAGGTCCATAGGTACCGGTTCGTATTTACAACTGGTACCTATTGTGGTAAAAGGTGCCAGTTTTAAATAAGAACCGGTACCTATGTGATACAAAAGGTATCGGTTCCAATTTAAACCGGCACCTTTTCACCACAATAGGTACCAGTTGTAAATACGAACCGGTACCTATGTGGCTTGTATATATGCTGCCGTCGCCATTTCCCCCAAACCGGCCTGCAGACGCCATTTCCCCCAAACCAGCCTGCCGACGCCAAGATCTACCAGCCGCCCGCCGTCGCCGTCGCCGTCCACCGCCGTCCCCCTTCTGCACCACCGTCGGTCCTCCCCCTGCCTGGATCTATCGCCGTCGCCGTCCACCGTCGTCCTCCTTCCAGATCCGTGGTCCCCTTGCCCGCCCGCCTGCGCCCTCCATCACCATCCCCGTCCTCCTCCTATCCAACGCCGCCGCTGCCCTCCTCCAGCGCTGCCGTCCTCCATCGTCGCCGCTGCTCTCCTCCACCGCCGTCCAACTCCTCCGCCGTCGTCGTCCACCGCCGTCCACCTCCTCCGCCGTCGCTGTCCACCGCCGTCCACCGCCGCCGCCCTCCTCCACCACTGTGGTGTTCTCCTCGAGCTGCTGCTGCTACGGGAGGTGGTGGCGCGCTCCTCTAGCGCCGCCGTCCTCCATCGTCGCCGCCGCCCTCCTCCTCCCTGCCATCGGGTATGTAAGACGGATTTTAGACTATTAAGTTAGACTGATTAATGTGACTATTAAGTTAAACTGATTAATGTGATTCCAACAGCGTGCTTTTGTATTTGCATTCTTGCTGAGTTCAACTAGAGGGATGTGGACTTGTGGCACAGATAGTTAAAAATGCAAAATATTCTGCCAATGCTGGAGGTCAAATTGGCATATGGACTGACCATTTGAGAATTGATGAATTAATTCAGTAAAATATAAAGCATATGGTTTTAATGTTCAGACTTGTTGCTTCGCTATTATTTCCAAAATGTTTTCACTGTTGGAACTTGGAAAGGATTCCATAATACTGATACTCTTCCAGTAATAAAAGAATGTGATGGTTAGAAATTATGGTGAACAATTTGAAATATAACCAACATGTTTGTGAATTTTAGGTTAGAAATTACCATGCCTTTTTATCAAAATTTTAGTACTAAATGTCAGTAATGGGGTTCCATCTGTGAGACTCTGTTCGTCATCCGTTGTCGTAATGATGACCATCTTTTAGTTAATGCTTCATTTACCTGGACCAATACACGAAATTCTTGTGCTATTTGGGGGATTTGTTCATTTGTACATGACAGAAGCACTTTGGTGAAAATTGTTTGATATGCACTTGACTAACATGATGTTTCCATAACTGTTTTGAATAGATCAAATTTGTTTTTCTGTTCCTTGGCAGTGGAGTCTGTGATGTGTTTCCATTGATTCATGAGCTTATGTGTTTTAATAGATGCATTTTAATTCAGAGACTTGATTTGGTTGTTTGCTAAGAGTAATTTGGCTGCTCATATTTTTTTCTAAACGTAGATGGTAAATCCCATCAGGATAAGCATGTAGCATACACTTTAGTTTCTGCCCTTTGCTTCCATGGAAGATAAATATACTTTATTTTTACTAATTTTGTATTTTGGCTATCAATAAGTTTGTGTGTTGAGGATGCTGTCAAATACTTTCAATCAAGTTCTGTAAGGCCAACAGGGTTTTGTGCTCTGCTTTGCAGTGAGATTGCCAAGCACTTGTCACTTCCACCAGTAAAGCTCCATTGTAGCATGCTTGCTGAGGATGCAATTTAAAGAATCCTGACTTTTCAGAACCAGTACATAACTAATGTCCAAACTGCAAAGAAAATAATCATGTACTGATGATAATCATGTGCAACAAATCTACTCTAGCTCATTGGCTATGCAGTGTCTGAAATCTTTTGAGTAACAGGATTTCAGCAGTACTGAATCAGAGCAGAGAAAAATACTCCATGAATTCTTTTGTGTACAAAAAAAATATCGATACTGCACACAATTGCCAAAGATTGTCGAAATGAAAACCATCAATGCATTGGTCCTCTGTCATTCTGCCAAAAAAAATATAATTCTATTAATGAAAACCAACAATTTTCTTGTATGCAAGATCTATTATAATTCTATGCAACTGTATTTGAATCTCTCTTCTTTGATACATCACCACTATAATTGATGATTTTTTTTGGATTTTCTATGTGCAGTTAAGTTGTTATCGTTCTTGTGTATCAAAGAGTTATGCTATAAATTTCAGAATTCAGACGGTAATAACACTTGGCCTGAGGAAACAACTTACTTGGTTGAGGTACATCACATAGTTGTTTAGTCCTCCGAAGCTGTACTCCTTAGTTCAGTATTTGGTTTCTTCATTTTCCGATATATCTAGATCAATATATTCTGATATATCTGGAATCTCTGGATTCTATTTTTTTCTATAAAAAAATCACTCTTTCTGCTTCACTGAATTGGTTAAAACGAGCTATTTTTTTCTTAACTTCAGTAAGTATTCGATCGTAATCATGATTGCATCAAATAAAGATTCTTCTTTTTCATTTATTAAAAAAAACTGAATTGTTGCAATGGTTCTTCTTGTACTTAGTCGGATAGTCACTACACATATAGGTGTGAGCTTTTTTTTTATCATAGCTCTAGGTGTTATTGGTTACATATAATTCCTACTTATTTTAGCAAGACATATAATTCTTGCTTATTGGTTACATACTATAAGTTCGTACACTGATTTCTTGCTATCTATCTAGGAATAGTTCTAGCCTAGGTCTACGAAACGAAATGTCAGGAGAACAAGATAACAGTGGGCCTGCAAATTCTGGAGAAAGCGACGGTGGTAATGGTAGCCTAAGTGGTTTTCTAAACTTGAATCAGCCCGGTGATAACCCTGATAACTCTGCGAATATTTCAACCTCATCGGGAAGAAGAAAGGCTAGAGGTCCAACTAGGATGCCCTCGGGTCTATACACTATCACAGAGTTAGCTGCAGATGGGACCCCTATAGCTCCAGAATCGGCACTTACCCCATATGGCAATGCTATAGGTGTCATCGTGAAGAATGACATCCCCATCAAATACCGGCACTGGAAGAGCAGTGATAGAGATGAATTGGAGTGGACGGTACCAGACAGAGACAAGGAACTTGCTTAGGAAAAGTTAAAGCGGACATTCCAGTTTCCCGAGGGTTCAGAAGAACTCGCAAAGTCCGGGGTTCTTAAGAAGATGTCCATCAACTTTAAGAAGTGGAAGACGGACCTTAACAGGAAGTTTGTCAAGAAGGGCCTGACACCAAATTTTGAAGATGCCAATTATCGAAGGTGTCGTCTTTTCTGGGATGACTTTGTGGCCTATATAACATCAGATGAGGCAAAGGAGATTAGCAAAAGGAACCAGGCCAATGCGGCCAAAAACCGATACCCTCACCATCTAGGCCCTAGCGGATATGCTAAGAACATAGTCAAATGGCAACTTCGGGAAGATGAGCTGCTGCAAAAGGGAATCGAGATCGAGACAAAGGACTGGTGTCAACGGGGAAAGAATTACCAATACGCCCGAGGTTCAACACTCTCGGATACTGGCGAGTTGGTACACAAGGGTCCTCGAGAGCAAGAAGTGTCCCAGAGGCTCCACGATGCCCATCAAAAGTCCTCAGAAGGTTCTTTTCTAGCGAGCAGGGAGAGAGATGAGCTTATACTTGCATTGCAGAACCTTGAGCATTCGGGACGCACAAGAGGAATAGGCCTAGTTCCATGGAGGGAAGGTTTTCCTGAAGACAGACATAGGTACCGGTCTCGGAGCAATAAAAATTCCAAAGACCAATCGAAAGAGATAAGGCAATTGAAAGAACAAATGACACTGGTAATGGCGAGGCTTGAAAGTCAGGATGGAGTTGACCATGTAACCAGTCCAGGTGGGAAGAAAAGCAGCTGCGCTTCAACTGAGATTCCTCAAGAACCGGACACGGTTCATTACCCCGTGGACGACATCACTATACGTACTGCATGCAGGCTGCATGTGCCACTTCAAAACATTACTCAAGAGGTGGCACGCGCTATGGCACATCCCGTAACGGAGGGAGGAAGGATACACGGTAAGCCGATACCAAGTGGCTACTCAAGGGTTAAAGTAGAGGACGTGCCGAGGAGATACAGGGCAGTGCAGCTTGATTTTGCTCCAAAGGAGGGGGTGAACACTCTTGGAGAAGCCGTCCACAACATAATCCTATGGCGCAAACGTTTTATTATCTTCCCTTCAGGAGATGGTGATGATGAGCCAAGTGATGGCGGGTCTAGCTCTGAAGGACTTCCTCCCTCCCCTCAAAGGATGCCAACTCCACCACCATTGCCACATAAGAGCCCGTCTCCTCCACCGGCACAACGTAAGAGCCCATCTCCTCAAGAGGCAGCACATCACAGCCTAGCTTCTTCAGACTCGCCAAAAAAGAGGGGGCGTCTCTGTAAAACTTCCCATATGTCTGAACCACCATCTCTGAAGAAGACCACGAAGACACCATTACCTAACAGGTCGGAGCCATCTTTGAAAGTCCCAGTTGAAGTACAGGATCACTTCATTCGCATGGCAAGGCTACCTACCCGAAAGCAGCCTATTACGGACTTCCCACGCACGATCAGGAAAAAGGGATTGCAAGAATTTTCCAAGAAAGAATTCGAGAAAGATGAGGCCAGCAAGACTATGCAAGACTTTCTAAAAGAGGCAGGGCTAAAAAGTTTGGATGATGTGGATAATATTGAGATGGCCCCATTGGCAGCTCAGTTCAAGCTTGGTCATTCTTTGACTACCGACGAATATCGCAAGGTCGTTGGCAATTGTACTCAAATGAGAAGGGTAGAAGAGTGGTGCTTACAGATGGTCAAGGAGGGTAAAGAGATGTTCCCCGTCTTTTACAGGGACAAGGACTTTCATCACTGTGATGGTATAGTTTGGGTCCCATTTAAAGAACTATTTCATCTATATAATCTGAGGGAGCTAGACTTATCGGTAATTCAGTTATGGGCATTGTAAGTATACTCGACCTCTCGCCATTTTTCTAAGTAAATATCCTTGTTGTGTATCTAATTTTTTCCTTTTGCAGAATGGGGGCGCTTGAATGTAGAGTGACCCATAACAAGCTAGGATTCCTCGATCCACAAATAGTCAATTCCTGTAATATTGAGGCAGACGAATGGTCCTTCGAAGAAGTGCTGAACTACCTTTACATATCCTTTGTCAAGCTGCAGGACATGAATACCATCCTTTTGCCTTACCACTTTAAGTAAGTGTGGCATTATCATTGTACCTCCCATCGTTGTACTTTAAGATGTTAATTGTTCTCTTCCCTTGTATGTAGGCCTCACTGGATTCTTATTGCGATCCATTTATACGATTCCAAGATTGTCATCATGGATGGAATGAGGAAACCGCAAGCCAACTACCAATCCCTTATTGACATCCTAGATAAGGCACTTGTGAAGTATAAGAAGAAGTGTATTCGACACGCTCCGTGTGCAAATAAATTCCGAGTTTGGTGCCACTCTTATTGCTCACGTCAGGATCCGGGCAAGAGCAAATGTGGGTTCTACGTGATGAGATTTATGTGGGTTTTCATGGAGGACGGCAACTAGAACATTACGGATGCTGAGGTTCGTCATGTCTCTTAAGACATAAATCCAATTTTCTAAACACATAGTACCTTTCCACATCTTTAATCCTTCCATTTGCAGAAATTAAAGCTCCCGACAAGTAAATTGCTGCCACATGTTTGCTTGGGCCTCGCTGAATAGCTATGTGGATTCATCTTCAACCATATCATCTCGTCAAACGGCGCATACAACATTTCAAAAGCTCCTGCTAGGCTAGTGGGTTTCAATGAGACTGATGGCCCTAGTGACACTTTAGATAGCCGATCAACGACAAAGCATACAAAGACCTAGAATTAGTGAGCCATACCTTTCAAATATTTTCTAAGTATCTTGTAGATTAGTTATTTGGATTGATGTGGTTTTCTTAATGTCTTGAACATGCATTAAGTTTCTCTATTTGTTAATGTTTATCTATTATTATTTGACACATATATCTAACCATGTATTAACCATAATTAAGCCTGAAACTTTGCATGTTGTACATGCTTGGTTTTTTTAGTTTTCATTCATTCCTTTTACTGTGAAAATGCATGCAGTTATGGGCTCAAAACAAAATAAATTTCTTACACTGCATGGAAAAAAGTGAAAAGAGAAAATTGACCCGGTACTAGAAACAGTTTAACAGAAAGTTACCTTTGGACTAATTAAAAGTTAATTCTGAGTGACATGCAAGTTACTTTTGGAAATTGATAAAATTATTCTAAAGCCAGAAACTTTGTATTTTGTGATTGGTTCATTAGTTTTCATTCATTCCTCCTACAATGAAAATGTATCTATGGGCTAAAAAGAAAAAAAATCCGATAATGCATGAAAAAGGTGAAAAACCGAAAGAAAAAGGTGAATTAAATCTAACATCATCAATGATGGAACCGACAGTGGCCAATATAAATAGTCTGACGTTTGTAGTAGTAGCTAGCTTGTAGTTTTATAACGTTTCCTTGCATAGTTATATATCTGAATACATTAAGCTCTTGGCAGTGGTTAGTATTGTAGTAATGAAACACACATTTCATTTAATCTACCTTTTCTGGTATGTAATGTATGTGACCATTAAAGTTCATTTCGTGGAGATGTCTATGAAATAGCTGAGTTATTGTTATCAAGAGAGGAGCTTATGGTGACCCTATATTTCAAAAAGGAACGCCACTACACTTAACTGCTAAAAATGGAAATGCTAGGATGATGAAATTATTGTTGCAGCATCAGGCAGATGTAAGAATATATCCTTCTTTTTCCTGTTTTGATCAGTTGGTCCTTTTTATTAATGAAAATTTCTCACTAGCTAAAAATTAATGGACATTTGTTGGACATTATTGAAACAAGCCCTAGTCTTAAATTACGATGAGATTTTGTTGTGTGCTGGTTGAATGTTCAACACGATCCAAGCGGATGGAAATAGTTTCCTATTTCTGGTAGAAGTTTTGATGAAAAATGTTGGGGGTACTTTTTTATGTCAAAAAATACATTGGTAAATTAAGTAACTGGTAGTCCATTGTGGTCTTCAAGGTGTTAATTATATTTATTGAATATTGTGAAATATATTTACTGAAAAAAGCATTACTAGCCATCATTTTCATGAATGTTGGCACTTTTGAAATATCTATCCGCACAATTAGTCCACTTTTCATATACTACTAGTTTGGTTTGAGAAGTGGATGGAATCCACATGAGGCAAGTGGGTTGGATTGGTTTGGTTTGATTTGGAAAATGGGTTGGATTCTGTGATTTCTGCGATGTGAATGTAATATTGTAATATTATATGATTTCTGTGTTTCAGGAAATATTATATGTGACCCTGAAATTATTTTTTTGTGCTTCAAAACTATCCTATGAGACATCAATGGTGCCGGCCTATCACTTATAGGTTCCGGTTATTAATAGAAACCGGCACCTATAATACTATATAGGTGCCGGTTTGATATTTATAACCGGCACCTATAGTGTTATAGGTGCCGGTTGAGGAACCGGTATCAATAGTTTTGATCATTGGTGTCGACCAATTGATGCCGGCGTTGAAACCGACACCTATAAGGCCTTTGGAACCGGTACCAATAAATATTTGTGTAGCAGTGTAGCAGTGCATGCATGTACTGAAGCCTTCATGTTTCGGTGCTGGGTGTCTTGGTTATTAGGGTGATTAATTTAGGGTTCCAGTATTATTAAAATAACTTTATTATTATTTGTTTTTATTTTCGTTGTGCGTTTGGTTTTGTGGTTCCGAAAAAGTTATTAACAATCATTCAATCGAATCTGATTGACCCTATACTAATCTTGTCTCATCGATGTCAACCAGACATGTGCGCGAATCATACAACTTCTCGAACCAGTAATACTTTAATCACCAGATTTGAATCAGACTGACATATGCAAATACGGTCGCTATTTCTCAAGCAAGATTTGAATCAGGCTTATTTTTGGTTTCCAATAATTTAGTTTTTTCTTTAGATGTTTTTTAGGTGTCGAGATGTTTCATCTATAAACTTACAAGTTTGCTTCCATCTTAGAAGATCCACCCATGGTGTTCGCATCTGCAATCCATGAAAGGTATTTTGTTGATTTTGTACTCTCTTTTTCTAATTTGCTCGCACCTAAAAAGACCATCATACCACGTATGTAATATATTGATTTTTATAGTTCGATTGTAACTTTGTCATATACTCTAGCTTCAAACTAATCTGTTATTCGTCAAGAAAAAACAATGAAAATACACTCTGATTAGAGCAATTAAGTTCAACTAAAGTAATTAATCAATATAATTGTTAACTGCAGTTATTTCGACTCTCAACAAATGCAGATATGAGAAGGTTAGAAACAACTTATGGAGTGACAAAGTTAAATTAATAATTCATGACTATTTGTGATGGGTCTGTATAGTAACATCCACGTCCAGTATACCAGTACACTGGTATATGTATTGTTTAAATACGTTGTATTCTATTAACAAGCAAGCCTTATAATAACATAAAATGTTTATAATATTATCTATCTGTAGAATATTCATTATCATCAACAAAGTAGAACATAGTATGCTTATTTTCATTTGGATATTCCTAAAAATTAGAACTACGAAAGAGGTATAATACTATACTTTCTATGAGCGGCTAAAGAGGATGCATTATATAATGATAGGATTGAGTCTGAACAGGTCCACAATGTCAGTTTACAAAATTAAGTACTGAGGTTACTAGCAATATAAGATTGCTGCAAAATAATATTAAAAAATAATAGAAAATAGAATAGTTTGGAAAAAATATATTTTTTGAGTCTACAATTATTCCATTTAACTTTTAAAAAAAGTAAAATTAGCCCATGCAACGCACGGGTTGACGGCTAGTTAGAAACAATCTGGGGAAGTGAAACAATGGAAATAAAGAAAAAAACATAATCTCCACTAACCTGGAACTCACAATTCTAATTAACGCACAAATCAAAATTTAGTGAAATATCCTTCTCCTTTCATTGTCCATTGTCAATAGTACCTCAAAAAATTATACGACATTAATTCTTGTTTCTTACAATACTTTGTATAATTGACTTTGCACTTATACTTCTCAATTTGTATATATTAATTACTCAAAAATTTAATGTGTAATTTATATCAGTAACATACTCAAGTTTCTTCCCGCAGAAAAAAAGGTACTCCAATTTCAGGGCAAAATTTTTGCAACAATTTTAACTTTGCTCTTTTTGATCTTCATTCAAATTGGAGCAATCCTGTTTTCTTTCATCCATCTATTTATTTATCTGGCCCAAATTTCATTGAGTTTTATTTCAATTCAAATTTTCCTGTCTAAATTTATTTTCAATAAATGTACCCCTACATTTCTTCCATTTATATTAGTTTAAACTCTATCCTTTTCGCACACCCTTTTCTCCTCTTTTTCTTTCCAATTATTTATTGTAATCAAAATTCCTTTGACTCCCTATTCCAAAAATAATCGAAACATCCATAGAACCCTTATTCAAAATTCATCATCCAAAATAAAATAGTCTCTGATCAAATTCTTTTGAATTTATCCCCTTTCATTTCCATTCAAATTATTCATCTAAAATTCACAAATCCAAATATTCCTTGGTACTGAAATCCCTTCTATTCGGATCATCCCCTTCCTTCTCTTCCTCCACCTCTCCTGTCCTTTCCAGACTGCACCAACCCACCTCGCATGCGGCTAAGCCGAGCTGACCACAAGGCCGCCTCCTCTTCCCTATCTGGTGAGCACCATCACCACCACCATCTCTATGGGTGTCACCCCCTAAGCAATCGTGGCAGACCTACTGCACTACGTCACCATGCCACATCATCATTGTCGACATCAGCAAGTCACGCATCTCCCGCACCGTAGCCGTTTACATGACCATTGGTGTTCCTTCCATCATCCTTACCTGAGCTGTTGTGGTGTCGTTGTACTCCTCTATCTATTTCTAGTAACCGACCTTCCCTGCCTATAAAAGCCAACGAGTTCCTCCTCTCTTTCATCAAGCTTTTGAGGTCTTCTACCTTCTCTCTCTTCCAATCCCCATCACTGTCAGGCCGCCGGCCTTCCCCCACACTAACCACCATCGATTGCCATCCATTCACAGTGCCACCTCCAGCCACCGCCGTGAGGTCGCTTAGCAACTGAAGTTGTTCCTCTCCTCCACGAGCAAGGGAAGGGAAGGGGAGGGGAGGGAAAGGTCATGCAGGCAGGAAGGGAAAGGAGGCGAGCGGACTAAACAAACAATTGCTCTTGGATATTTGCCAAGAAAATGTTTGAAATGTAATTTGAATATTTTAATTTTGGATTTGTCTTTAAATTTGGGGTCTGAAATCAGTACATAGTGTGGAATTTTTTGAGATGGTTCTAAGGTTGACTTTAAGATAATTTGAGATCCAAAATTTGGCACAAACTTCGAGACTTCAATTTAAGAGTCAAATTTCATAAATATGTTTTTATTAAAAATAGTTTTTCTACAAAGAAAAACATGGGCGGTACAGTGATACAAATGCTTATTATTAATATGTTTTTATTAATTGATATTTGATTATGCAAGTAGAAAATAAGAACCATCTAAAAGAACTCACATCGATCAGCATGGTAATAGTAATTAAAGAGACTAGTTGATACTCCACACTTTGCCGCAGGATATGTGGATGAATGCATGTTATATATTATAGAAATGATAGATGTACATGTTTAAATAATTTGAAAATGATGTGGAGATAATGATTTGATATTGATTGCATGTTGAGTTCTAAAAATACAACAAAATTATAAATGATATGTCATATTTACATGGTATTTAAAATACTCTAGATAATAATTACTTATGAGTAATGATATGACACATTTGCATGTGATTTAAAATCCTCTAGATAACAATTGCTAGTGAGTGATGATGTGACACACTTGTATGTTGAACTTTAGAAGTTAGTGGGCATCAACTTTATAATAAGATAGGATTACTTTTGATTGAGACCACTTCACAGCTGCTCACGTTTGTAATAATTACACTGTTTTTAAATGAACGTGGACTTTGGAATATATAATATTTTTAAGTATAAACTGAATAAATATTTTTTTAACAACATGACTTCCACCTGCACACTTACTCGATATCGCCAAAACATTAGCACACGTGCATATTACTAGTATAAATAATTCATGAAGCAATCAATTTATCACTCGGACCTTAGGTGAAACAAACGTAGTTAAAAGTACCAAAAATACATGTAGAGATATGAAAAATACTATTGCACACTTTCGTATGGAAGGCTTTGATCATTTGAACCGGAAGCATAAGCACGCTGTAACATTGGGTTTGTTCATACAAAACAAATTCATCATTTGGGACCTTTAATTTGCTGCATGGCCGAATCCAGATAATAGGGGCCTACCCATTTACAACCAAAAGCCTCTGTGTGCAGGAACTCCCTGATCAACTTCAACTCCTCCAGAAGGCAGGGAGCCACCTCCTCCTCAAACTGCCTGATCGCTGTGGCGTCGCAGCGACGATGGCTACCACCGGTGGCCACTTGTCTGCCACTGCCGCCGTCGCCGCTGGCGCATCGCCACCTAAGCTTCTCTATGAAGGGCATGACCATGGTGTAGGAGACTTCACTACCATCGTCAAACCCATGGGACACCGTAGGTGTAATCTTGATCTCATTTTTCTCCCAGAGCATCACATTGAACTGTGGGATTATCAATAGGGCGACAATGAGAGGTGCAGCTACCGTCTGGTGAATTAAATAAGATCTTATGAATAAACATTAAATACCAGTCGAAATTTCATTATAATAATAATATTTAGTAGAATAAAGACTATAATTATGGCTGAGATTTGAATTATTGAAGGCGTGTTACCGAGTGCGCTGGGCATGGCGATAAGGCTGCCGGCGATGACTATGCGTTCGACGGAGATGAAGAGCGGCCTGAAGAAGAGGAGCATGAGAACAACGTAGCGGGATAAACAGCGGCGTTGCATGGCCGCTAGCTGCATATATATGTGTGTCGATCTTAGTACGTGTGGTGGTCTAGGATGATCGATATGATCGTGGGAGGTCGGACAATTCACGAACAACTAATAGGGCTTCTAATTTGCTTGGTTGCTGAGATCTGCATGTAAAAGATCCGATCCGATCCAACTTAATAGCAAACGGGAAGCAATTAAATTTGTCCACTTATGATATATAAAAAAGTGTAATTAAGCTATGTGACGATGCCACATCAGCACGTATGATGACCGGCGAGCCCGGGAACAGTGGCGCAATGGCGGAAATAGGGAGGGCACCACGGCGATAAGTGCGTGATGGCGATCCTTACCAGCACAAACACGACGACGGCAGACGTGACGACGCAAGGCGGCGGCTGGGAGAGGGAGGCTACGGCTCACAGCAGCTAGAGTCGGGACTCCGTCTGTGAGCTGGAGGACGCACCTGACGCTAACGCGTGGATATGGTGCGTCAATGGGAGCGGTAGTGGGAGTGCATCACTGGGCCGACGGCTTCGCAAGCTGGCCGGAGCAGGGTTAAGGCTGAGAGAGATAGAGAATGGGCCGACGGGAAGAAGGAGAGGAGTGGGCCAAAGTCAGCCTGAAGCTATGGGAGGGATTTTTTTATTGGTTTTTTAATTTACTAGCAAAAATACCTGTGCGTTGCTACAGGTAAAAAAAACCTCGTGTTATATAGTCGATAAATAGTTTATACCTTCTAAACAAAATAGAAGCCCACTATATAGGAAACTTTTTTGTCTTTTTAAATAGTGGAGATAGAGAGAGAGGTTAAAAAAGTAATTTAATTCTCTTTCCAAGATCTGGGCCGAATCCAGCCCAACCTTTCTTCTCTTCGGAAAAAGTCTAGATTATATCCCTCCGCAAACCGGCCTTTTTTCCTTTGTCTCTCTCCGGCTCGCGTCCTTTCCAAAGTCCAGTTTACGTCCTTCCGTCAATCAAGCCAAGGAAAAGAAGTCGCAGCAGAAGTCTACTTTTCCTCCTCATCGCTACAATGCCTTCTTCAACCTCCGACCGGAGATAATGCCCGACCCGACGCCCCTTTCCCCTGCAAATCCAGCTGCCTCTTTCGATCTTTTCCAAAATTAGTTGAGGGGAAATATTCCTCTTATCCTCCTCTTCCGTTTCCCCCAAGAATCAGGTCTTATCCCTTTGAATTCGACAAGAAATCGATCTAGAACCCGAGCTTTCTCTCTCCTTTTTTTTACCTTTTCCCTTTCCCCTCCAAATCCAGCCGCCCCTTTTGATCTTTTCCAAAATTAGTTGAGGGAAAATATTCATCTTATCCTCCTCTTCCGTTTCCCCTAAGAATCGGGTCTTATCCCTTTGAATTCGACACGAAATCGATCTAGAACCCGAGCTTTCTCTCTCCTTTTTTTACCTTTTTTGTTTCTTTGCAATTTTTTTAATTAATTACAGACAACGGAAACATTTTAGGCTTTTTAAGTAGTAGAGACTAGAAAAGTGTTTGTGCGTTGCAATGAGAAAAATAATGTTATCATAATGATCTATCTATTAATTTAATAAAGTAATATAAAAAGGAGCCTCCACGTTAGCTCTCAAGTTCTACAAATTTTCATATTAATTGGAGTAAAATAAAAAAAAAGGAGAAATCATTGTAGACAAGGACTTTTTTTCTTTTTTTAACAAAAAATTTCATGTTATATATGTGAAGTGTCCACCTGCATAGAACAAATCTTTTGCAAGAAAAAAAAACCTAAGCTGGATGGATTAATCTCTATATATTTTTTTGTTGAATATAGAATTTAAAAAAGGAACTAAAATTCACAATTAAAAAATAAGGAATATCGAAAGATGAGTTTAGAGTCCATACAGAAATACAATTAGAAATAATGAAAATTCGGAATTAAAAAAATAGGAATAATGGAAGAAGAATCTAAAGTCCATATAGAATTCAAAAATAATTAATATATTATTAACTTTTAGTCTAAATTTAAATTCTATATCATGACAAATGAATAATCACATTTTTGTTGACACTATTTAGCTAGAAATAATTTAATATGAAGAAGGAAAAACTTTATCAAATTTCAGCAATTTTTAATGGCTCAAAATATTGCTTAAACTAAGTTTCTTAATGGAGGAATAGTTTAAATCAACTGAGAATAAATAAACCATAATTAGGCCCATATTTAGAAGGACGGCCCGTATCTCTCTTCCACACCGTGGCCTGTTAAGTGAATAGGGCCCATGAGGCAGGCCACGGCCCAAGTAGGTGTAGGAGTGCTGAGAGCCGCCGGATTCGATCGAACGGTTAGGATCGCTCGTGATTTAGATAAAAAAAATTGCCTGCTGAATCCCTAACCCTAATTCATTCCCCTTCTTCCCCACCGCAAGTGGCGGCGGTGGCGGCAACCTCCTCCACCACGAGCAACAGCAGCGGCGCTCTTCTCCACCGCGAGCGGCGGCGGCTTCCCGCGGGAACGGAGGCCATCGCTCGATTGGACTTAGGGACAGAAAATTGATGTGACAAATGGAAAGGTGCAAAATTTTTAAGTAGTTAAGATAAATAATCACTGAATGATTTTTTATTATTAAAATTAGTAATTGAGCTCTCAAAACTCCAAGAAAATTATAGAGTGTATAGTTAGCCATGGAGAATTTAAAACAAATACACCAAGACACAATTTATGTAAGAAAATTTTATTTTCTATATTTACTTCACTTGTTACATTAATTGTACTTGAATATAAATTATGGAAATTATTTATTAATCCCTCAAACAAATTAGGGTGAGACATGGACAGAGTCTACAGAGGAGGAAGGCAAAGAGACCGGTGGGCTCGTCCTGGTGGATTCTTGAGTCGAGCATCTCCAGCAGAGCATCTAAACTAAGCTCCAAATAATTTTTGGGTGAAGGAGAAAAATCAAGGACGAGCAGGATTCCCTATTAAAACCCCCAAAGTAGAAAGGCACCAAATTAAATCGCTCTCCCTAGCCCCCAACCCTGGGGGCTCTACACCCAGCCCCAATGTCATTTTTTTTGGCTCGGGTGAATGATCCCCAACCCGCGTTTCTCTCATCGTTCTTGCACCCTCAGTGCACTGCCATCGCCCTTCTCCTTTGTCGTGCCATTGGCCGTCGTCTGACCACCGTCTTGCTAGGATGGTCGAACTTTGCCCTCTCTGACATTGTCCGTCAACCTACAGGATCTCCACACTACCACGCCACTGCCCGTCGACCTTGCGTGCAGAAACTCCGGCTACATCCTGCACTAGCTGCCGGTTGTCCAGATCGAACAATTCATGTTTGTAGAATATGTTATTTTTTAAATTTGTATAATGTTGTGAACTTGCATATGTGTGTGATTGTGCCAATTGAATTTTATTATGCATTTTGCAATGTTGAAAATTTTGAATTTTAATCTGAATTGTGGTCTTCGAAAATGTAAATTTGAATATGGTTGAATTCTTTGTGTTTGAAATATTTATGTTTGAATTATTGTGATGTTAAACTAGACATAAATATAGTGTCTATACTAAAATAGAAGAGAAAGAAAGGTGGGGCATGCAAAATGGAGACTGTTGCTGAAGTTCAAGTTATTTTTTGGGCCTTCGGAAGATGGGGCAATCCCCATGAGACCTTTAGGTGCTTTAATATGGGCTATTGATAGAGATGCTCTAGATCTTTTAGTGGTTGTCGATTAAATGATTTTTCTCTTCAAATGTCTTAAATATTTCTTCCATATTTATACATGGCTACACATTATTCATAAAACACTGGAAAGAGCATCAATTAATATTTGTTTATGCAAGTAGAAAAATAAGAACCATCTAACAGTATTCACATAAACATGGTAATGGTGACTACACAACTGAGAACTGCTCACGTTTGAAATACATATAATACTTTCAACGAACATGGATATTGAAATATTCAATATTTCAAATATGAAATAAATAAAATATTTTTTAACAACATGGATTCCATATGCACACTTACTGCATATCACCGTAACGGTAGCACGAGCATAATGCATGAAACAATCAATTTATCAATCGGAGCGTAAGTAAGTGAATGAATGTAGTAAAAAGATATTGAAAATATAATAAAGATAAGAAAAATACTATTGCACAGTATTATGTGAAAGGCATTGATCATTTGAACTAGAAATATAAGCTAGCATGCTGGAACATTGGGTTTGTTCATGCAAAACACGTCCATCATCTGGGACCTTTGCTCCATGGCCATATTCGGATGATAAGGATTCCTCCGAATCTCCAACTAAAAACCTCATTTACTGTGCGCATGAACTCCATGTTCTCCTTCAACTCCTCTAGCAGGCAGGGAGCTACCTCCTTCTCAAGCTGCCTGATCGCCGTGGCATCGTAGCGGCGATGGCTACTGCCAGTGGCCACTTGTCCGCCGTCATCGCCTGCACCTTTACCCAGTTACGGTGGGGATGGCGATAAGGCTTCCGGTGGCGATGCCGACAACAGCGGTGGAGAGCAGCGAGAAGAAGAGAAGGATGAGAGCGGCGAGGAAGGGACGATGACATTGCACGGCCGTGTGGAAGTCAAACGAGGTCGATCATAGATAATATATCTAGGATGATCATAGGAGTGGCCAGAGGACTTACGAACAAACCTGGCCTCTAATAATTTATTTGCATGCTTTGCATGTAAAACTAACTGATGCTATATCTCCTTGATCCAATCTGACTTAACAGCAAAAATGGGAACAAATAAAATTTGCGAACTAATTGGTGGTAGGAAAATATTAATTCCTCTTGTATTCGGACTTGAGATTAATTAATTTTGCCTTACTAGGTAAGACCATGGCCAATAGTTTACCTATACCACTTCCAATCCCATAATTTCGTGTTTTTAAGCAAAAATCTGTCTTCAATATATAGTAGCCGTAAACTTATTTCAAAAATCATTGTTCCCTTCTGCACTTTACACAAGTCAGAGCGGGCCTCGCTACCAATGGCACAACACACTTGGCCAATTGCATTGTAAAATGAACGCTAAGCGGTGCTTAACTTTTAAAAAATAGTTAATATAAGAGCTAAAAAAGCACACCACTCTCCACCTCTTAAATTGTATTTTATCAACTTCAAAAAGTTGTATAACAGCTGAAAAGAGGATTTTTAAGGTATTGGGCTCTTTTCATGTGCATATTGTAAAAACAAATATGCTTAAGTCCCTAAAAGTCACATGATTGGCCATGCCTGGAAAATGAGTTGCAAATGATAATGGGCCTCGGCCCAAAAACCTTTTACCGATACCCTTAAAATTACCCGCAGCACAGTACTTTGTCTCCTCCGCCGCTTCATCTTCCTTGAAAGTTCCTTTTCACGCTCCTGTTCATCAGCTGCCGCCGCCGATGAAGCTAGGGTTCATCCTCCCTGCAAAATCCGCCACCAAAATCACTCCTAAATTTCATCACACACAAGTGCCTTCCATCCATTTCTGTCCTCCATCCTCAAAATCTTCAGAAAAAACCCTAACCTGAGCTTTCTCCATTTCACCCATGGCGGAAGATAGAGAAATCCCCTTTGACCAATAGGCGACCTTGGACGCAACAAAGAGGGATTTGCTGGAGATGGTGAAGGACGACATGCTTCCTCCCAAGTAGATCATCAGTTGGCACCAAGCATTTGGCGAGGACTTCCCCATGCCTAACACGGGGAGATTGTGGTATTTACCCCTTTCTTCTACAGTGGATTTGGCCTTCCCACTTCTGATTTCTTTCATGGTCATCTTGACTTCTATGGGATTAAGATGTATCATCTTAACCCTAACTCCATTCTTTACATTGCCATCTTCATTCATCTCTACGAAGCTTTTCTCGGCATCCTTTCGCATTTTAACCTTTTTCGCTGTATGTTCTATTGAAAATCGCAACCATCCAAAGAAAACCCTTGTGTTGTCGGAGGCTTGGGTTTTCAGTTACGTGGAGATCTCCAAAAGCATTATTTCTCTCCCTTTGAAATCTTCAAATAAGGGCTGAAACTCTAACTAGTTCTACATCTCTAACCCTGCCCCTTGCCTCCTCGATTTCGTAGGTCTTCCTCCAATTCATTGGCCTCAATGGAATCCGCTACCAAATCGCCAGGACAAGATTGAAGCTAACGCACTCCTGGCTGCAATTGTTGTGATGAAGGAAAACGGCTTGAAAGGGGAACAAGTCACTCGGCACTTCCTCAAATGCCAACTGACTCCCATAAAGGAAATATCAAAGCAGCATTTGAGTATCAAGGCTAGTCGGACCCAATCCGCGAAGATCCCAAGTCGCTTGATTACAAAATCTTGTGTTCAAGGATGTACAAAGTGTTCTCCTCCGGGATTGCCATTGACTACTCTCACAAGCTCCCGATTATTCCATTTAGTCTACTCCGACCCCCTCCTCCGATACATAATTCTATCTCCATTCAATTTCAAACTTGCTTCAATACAATTGATTGTGTTTGTCAAATTCTTCGTTGTGCAGGAAAAAAAAACTTCTTGTCTCCAACCCGCCTACTGCTGCTCGTTAATCACCAAGGAGGATTCCCCGTCGCGCCAGTCAGGCTAGTAGAGGGCCAACCATCAGGCCACAACAAGGTAGTAAAAGGCCAGTTGTAGAACAAAAAATCAAGAAGGCCATGAAGAAAGAGAGGAAATTGGTCTTGAGCTCGTCTGATGAAGATGAAAGCCAAGCCCCGATTGCCGACCAGGTTTGGGCAACACCTCCTCCAAGGAAAACATGCCCCAAGATCAGAACTTCCTTGAGGTACTTAAATCTTATTTCTCTTTTCTATGATCAATCTTAAAAGTGTGAAGCCCTATGACAAAACCGCTGGTCTTGAAGCTTTGTTGAATATTTGATCTTGTATGTTTAGAAAACCACAGGATGATCCCACAGGCCGCTCCAATGACAAACCTCAAGCAACGTCGAGTACCAGTCAAGATTCCAGCAAAAAACCCAAGGAGACCCCACTAGAGACCAATCAACTTCACTGAGAAAATAGTCTACTAGCAAAGATCCCCCGACTGGAGACAAGTCGACACAAGCAAAGAAAACAACCCACAACCAAGAGCCCCCGACTGGAGACTAGTCAACGCAGTCCAGAGATGAGTCAAGAAAAGAATCTGCATCCAATGCCGCTCCAAGTGATGATCAGCCGGATAAAGTACAAGGCCCTCCTCGCAAACAACCAGAGGGGTAAGATCCCCACAACTCTCTTTGCAACCCATCTCTCATTCTAATCTTTTCCAATGATATTATCAAGGCCTATGGAAGGTGAAGACAAACAAATCCTACGCATCAAATCAGCAGTAGACTCTCATCCGTCAGTCAAACTCCAATGACGCGATTCAGAAGGCAAAGCACACGAGATTATCCTGAACAAGCAAAAAGAAGACGAAGAGTGCGACCATTTAGTAAAATGGCTCTCATAATCCACCAGGCTGCTTAATGTAACTATCTTATTTTGTTATGAGTGCTAGGCAAAGAGTGAATCGGATATGTATGGGAGTTGGGAGGCCGTGGCCGTGGAGGTTTAGTCGATTGGCAACCCGTGTCGAGCGATCGCGAAAGGGATGAGGAAGTAGAGAAATTGAGAGATGAGATTATATGAATCCTTTCTTGCTTTATTCCCCACGAATGTGCCCCTAAATAGGCTTACAAGATAACAACAGAATGTACTAAATAATAGCTAACCAAACACCTAATTGCTGAATAACAATCTTACCCTAATGCAAGCGGTAGGTACTGTAGCCATCTGGCATGCTATCTTCACGCATGTTCTTGCGCGCCCTCCTCTTGATCACGTGCACCATTTGCTTTCTTCCTGCGTTCGTAAGTAACACCGACCATGACATCTCTCCCATCCTTCAGAAACAACTCGTCCTCGAGATGGAACGCCGGATAGCGCCAAACGAACTCCGCAATTGGTTCCCAAGTAGCCTCCGCCACCATTTTGCCATCCCACCGAATGAGCACCTCACGGACGCCACGAGCCAGCCTGCCATGAACTGCCTTCAGAGGAACTGGTAGGACACGACCACACTGTTAACGCCAAAATTTGGTAAGCCCGAAGTCATCGTCGGCTTAGGAATCGTATCGGCTTCAGAGTCCTGGGATGAGCCGATGGACATATCAAGTTGCCAGCAGTTGAATTCTTGATGGATTCGGTTAAGAAAATTAATCAATTAAAGAAAGCTTATCTAGAAGAGACCGAGTTCGAGGAGGATGCAGTATGACAAGTTATCTATTAATTAGACAGAGTTTATTAGTTTCCTTTTAATTTTAGGAAAGATTGTTTAGAGTCCGAATAGGATTTGTATCTTTTACTTTATCTTTAGGAAAATGTCTTGTCTAATAAGGACTAGTATCTACTCATGGGTATAAATATGTACACCCGGGGTCTATGTAATTTATCTCTCGATCAATATACAACTTTCGGCGCATTGCCATCCTCTTTCTCGAGGTTTTTACTTATCGATCGACGGAACTGGAACCTGACGCAGGGCTGCATCGGCTTTCGATCTCCGATAAAGGGGTAAGTCCTACGTTTCGCCGGCCCTACCTATTTATTATATATCTTAGTTAATCTAAATCGATTATTCAATTTAGTTGTATTGGCTGAGCTTGCTTTAGAGTATTTGCCGGTATCGGCGAAATTGTTTCATCGATCTAGATTAGCTAAGGTATCTACCACCCTGCAAATCAGTCGAAGGCTTGATTGTTTAGATATTATGTTTCTTTTCATAGTTTGCGCTGCATCAGCTCTAGTCATGCTTAGAACCATAATCTCTAGTCTACTTTTTGACTGTTATAAGGGTTTCATCGGGATTTCAGCCGATGAGTTATCTGGACGTTGCATCGGCTCATGAGGATTACATACAAGTTGGATTTAACCAATGACAACAAAGATTATATTATTGTTTTATTGCATTATCATCAGCCGATTGTCTTTACATCGTTATTTGCTCAAGCATCAGAACCTACATAGCCGATAACTCTCTGTCATTGACGATGGAGGATGGAATGCCATGAAGGCGCACCACCTCGTTGAAGAAGACTTGGGCGACCGACGTCGCGGTGTAGGGGTGACCATGTGGCAGGAAGTAGGCGTACTTCGACAGGTGGTCGACGACTGTCAGGATGACAGATTTGCCGTGGACGCACGGTAGTCCCTCGATGAAGTCCATCGAGATGTCTTCCCACACCCGGTTTGGCACCGGCAGGGATTGAGGAGACCCACGAGATGAAGGTGTTCGACCTTGTTGCGTTGGCTGACGGCGCACGCCTGGACGAATTCCTGGACGACGCTCTTGGCTTGGGGGACTGCGAAGTCCGCACGAAGGCGATGCAGTGTTCATTCCACCCCCTCGTGGCTGATGTGTGTGGCCTTCAATAGCACCAGCAGCAGCGGTGATGCGGTAGGCACAAATACGCGATCACGCTTGATGAAGAGGCCGTCGTGGACCGCCCAAATGTTGTCTTGCTCGTTGGCGATGATCTTGTCGTGAAGTGAGGCCAGCGTCACGTCGTTGGTGATTTCGTGACGTAGATCATCGAATGCCATGAACGCCGGTCCCGAGATGGCAAAGTTGGACACCGGAGCAGCGTCGTCCTCCCAGTGAGAAAGGGCATCCGCCACCACATTGGACTTGCCGGGCCAGAATTCGACGGAGAAATCAAACCCATGAGCTTGCTCACCCACTGGTGTTGCGGGATTGTGGATAGGCGCAGATCGAGTAAGAACTTGAGGCTATAGTGATCGGTGCGTACGACGAACTGCCTACCCCACAGATAGGCGCGCCAGTGGCGCACTACTTGAACCAAGCCAATCAATTCCCGCTCGTATGCTACTAGGCTGGCGTGACGAGGTGCCAGCAGCCGACTGAAGAAGGCCAGCGGACTGGGCCTTGATGCAGGACCGTGCCATTGCCTGACCCCGACGCATCGCACTCCACGGTGAACGGTTTGCTGAAGTCGGGGAGTTGGAGAACCGGCGCTGAAGAGAGCGTTGTCTTGAGGGTAATGAACATCGCGACAGCCTCAGGCGACCACCGAAAAGCCTCCCGCTTGAGGAGCGCTGTGAGCGGAGCGGCCAGGGTGCCGTAGTTTTTGATAAACTTACGGTAGTACCCTGCGAGCCTGAGGAAGCTGCACATGGCACGGACGGAGCGCGATGTCGGCCACTCGCCCACCGCGCGCACCTTCTGATCATCCATGGTAGCTCCATTAGCGGACATGACATGGCCCAAGTACTAGACTTGGCACTGGTCGAACTGGCACTTGGCATGCTTGAGGACGAGATTGTTGGCGCGGATGGTGTGAAGGACGGCGTGGACATGCTGCAGGTGCTCGGACCAAGTGGCGCTATAGATCAGGATGTCGTCGAAGAAGACGAGGATGAAGCGGCAGGGAAACGGGGCGAGGACCGTGTTCCTGAGGGCCTGGAATGTCGCCGGGGCATTGGTGAGGCCGAATGGCATGACAAGAAACTCGAAGTGGCCCTGGTGTGTGCAAAATGCCGTTTTGTGAACATCGACGGCGTGCATGTGGACTTGGTGGTATCCTAAGTGCAAGTCCAATTTGGAGAAGAACCGGGCGCCGCGAAGTTCATCCACAATAGGGATCAGGAATTTGTCCTTTGCGGTGACGGCATTGAGGGCACGATAGTCCACACAAAAGCGCCACGAGCCGTCGTGTTTGCAGACTAGGAGCACCGGCGACGAGAATGGCGACGTACTCGGGTGGATGATCCCCTGTTGCAGCATAGCTGCGCACTATTTTTCGATCTCGTCCTTTTGGATTTGGAGGTACCAGTATGATCGGACAACAACTGGGGTGGCACCCGGCTTCAGGTGAATCCGGTGATTGATTGCCTAGGACGGTGGCAACCCATGGGGCTCGGCGAGCAAATCCTCGAATTCCCCCAAGAGGCGCGGCAGGAGATCATCTGTATCGAGCGTCGCATAGTGCAGCGGGCGGCGGTCATCGAGGCCATAGAAGGTGACCTCGCGTGTACTGTGCCAGATAGCCATCGGGAGGTGTTTGAAGTCCCACAAAATGGGACCCAAGGTACCAAGCCACTCTGTGCCTAGGATGATGTCATCGAAGGATATTTCCAAGGCAAAGCAGTCGATGATGTAGCACTCGCCATCAATGGCAATCGGCAAGTCGCGGCAGAGGCCCGGACTGACGAGGAGATCACCATTGGCCAAGATGACGCGAAGGTCACGGCGCACCAGGGACAGATGGAGGCGGAGGTGATGAACCAAAGTCGGGTGGATGAAATTTTGCGTCGAGCCCGAGTCCAGTAGAGCGATGACGCATTCCCCTCCTCGATGTCCACTGGCAGGCGCACGGTTTGTGCACCATCCACGCCCGAGAGGGTGTTCAGTGAGACGTGAGGCTCCTCAGTGGTGTCGTCGGCATCAGCGCCCTCGTCGTTGGTTGCTGAGTCGTCATATTCAATGTAGAAAAGGCATGCTCACTTGTGTCCGCGGACAAACTTCTCGTCAAAGTTGACGAGGGCGTTCGGTCAATTCGGCAGGGGAGAGCCGCCGGAATTGATGCTGAGCAGGATCCACTAGCGTGGTGGCACCCGGGGCGGCTGGCGTGGCCGGGGCGAGCAGCATGGGTGCCGAGCCCCTGTGGAAGGGGCGACCTAGAAGCTGGCCGTGGAGCGCCGCTCTGCTTGGATGCCTTGCGTTCGTATGCCCTGGCGAGGCCCATGGCCTCCTGGAGATCGTCAGGGCGATGAAGCTCGACCTCGATGGCGAGATCGTCATGGAGCCCGGCTGTGAAGAGCTGGATTTGCTGGCTGTCAGAAAGGATCTCCATCGTACGGCTGGACAGCGCCAAGAATTTGGTCTGGTAGGCAGCGACAGTCGACGTTTGCGAGAGGCGCTTGATCTCACTGAGGGGATTGCTGTAAATTGGCGGGCCAAATTGCACGTGACATATGTCCTTGAATGTCTCCCGATCTGGTGGCCCTTTGTGTTGCTCATAATGGAAATACCATTCCTAAGCGTCGCCGATGAGGTGATAGGTGCCCAACCAAACACGATCGCTGTCCGGCGTCTTCTGTCCTCGGAAGAATTGTTCACAATGATTGAACCAATTCAACGGCTCCTCCTTGCCGTCATACTTGGGGAACTCGAGCTTGTAAAAACGAGGAACGACCGCAGAACCATGGCCGTCGTGATGTGCGCCGCCGCTGGGTGGGTGCTGCTGGTGGTGTGGGCTGGTCAGGAGACCATCACCGGCCAGCCATGCCATGCCCAAGGGATTGGATGAAGAAGAGGCGCTTTGGATGTTCTCCAGTGTGGTGAGGCGCGAGGAGGCAAGAGCAACTGAGCGGCTGATATCCGCGAGATCGCTCTTAGACGCCAGGCACGAGAAACCGGTGAGGACGGTGTCCATGGTTTCCTGCAGCTTCGTCATGGCGTCGACAGGGTCGTCGGATGCAGGGGCCTTGGTGGTGGATGATTCTACAACAACCATGGTCTCTGATACCAAGTTGTTATGAGTGCTAGGCAAAGAGCGAATTGGATACGTATGGGAGGTGGGAGGCCGTGGCTATGGAGGTTTAGTCGATCGGCGACCCGTGTCGAGTGATCGCGAAAGGGATGAGGAAGTAGAGAAATTGAGAGATGAGATTAGATGAATCCTTGCTTGCTTTATTCCCTGTGAATGTGCCCCTAAATAGGCTTACAAGATAACAACTGAATGTGCTAAAGAATAGCTAACCAAACACCTAATTTCTGAATAACAATCTTATCCTAATGCAAGCGGTAGGTACTGTAGCTGTCCAGCACGCTATCTTCACGCACGTTCCTGCGCGCCCTCCTCTTGATCACGCGCGCCATTTGCTTTCTTCCTACGTTCATAAGTAATACCGACATGACATATTTATCCTCTAAAACTTTTGTCCAACTGCATCTTGACAGATTTTTGCTTCTATGTACAAAGAGGATATATTGGCAATTTCAAGCCAAATCCGAGACCCTAGAGAAACCCGTGCCTCATCTTGAGACGTTGGAATCAGTTAGGCAGGAGCTCAAAGATTCCAAGGATGCTGCCAAGGCCAAAGAATGCCAATTGATGGATAAAATTAGTCAGCTCCGGGATATAAACTTGGAGTACTGTGGATCAGTCGAAGGTAAATAATTACTTCCAAATATGAATTCAGAAAAAGATGTCTTATTAAAACCTTGAACTTGTGTTATTGTCCTAGTTCAATTGTTGTAGATTGAATCTTTGACAACCCGACTGAAGAAAGCGGAAGAATTCATCACCAAAGTTGAAGAGGATAAAGCAAAGGCTGAAACCGAGTTGGAAGGTAAATTTGTCAACTGTTTCTTTGCAGTATTGATCTTGAATAATTTTGATGTGCTTATCTTCTGAACCTTAGCCCACAAAGCAAAGCCTGAGGCCCAATTCGAGGTCATTGCTGAATGGGTTAAGAGAGCCGAGTCTGTACGCGATGATATCGCCAATGCAGCTGGTCCAATATTGAATGCTATTTTCCAGGATGGTTTGGGCTCCAGCTCGGAGGATGCCACAGAAATCTTCGATAAGCTACGAACTGCTCTAGACAAATATATCAAGAACATCAATGAAGCAGTCACCATGGGAGCGAGTCAAGCTTTGACAATGACGAAGTCTTTATATCCCTGAGTGGATATAACAACAGTCGGAGATGGCTTTGCAGACAACACTTCCGAAGAGCAAGCATTGGAGTTATCAATGAAGCTGAAGAATCTGCTTGGAAGATTGCCAAAAATTTAGTAGATAGCTTCAAAGGATGAATCCTTGTTTATGCAATACTCTTTGTAATATATGAATATATTTGTCTTGAAGAATACGACTGTCTGCCTTATTTATGACTGTTTTTGATCTGTAATATATGTGTAAAGCTTGAAGATTTCTCTTCCAACTGACTAAGCCTAAAACTTAGTTAAGTGGTTAAAAAATATCTATCTTTAAAAATATCATACAGCTTAAGACAAATCAATGATAAGTCAAACTTGAAGAATAGAAAAGCGTTGAAGAAATATAATACTCCATTATTATTGATAGCCCTCGACTGGCAACTCAAGAAGGCAACTTGACGTAGGCAACCGAGAGAAAAAAGATACATAAGAATAGCCTAAGTGTAAAAACGACATAGGTGTTCGATGTTCCAAGAATTCTCAACAGGCGACCCATCTTCTCGCTTCAATCGATAAGCTGGGTGAGTCAGTTCAGAAATAAATATATGGCCCTTCCCACAGGGGAGACAACTTGTGCCTATCTTTGGTTGTCTGAATCTTCCTGAGAACCATATCTCCAACAATGTATGCCCTAGAATGAACATTACGATTGTGATAACGTCGAAGTCCTTGGAGATACAGTGCTAACTAAATAGTAGCTATATCACGAGCCTCTTCCAATCGGTTTAACTCTTCAACATGATCTTGATCACTCTGCTCCTCATCGAAATTGCGCATCGAAGATATTCAAACTCAATCTCACTTGGCAACATGGCTCTAGCTCCATAAACCAAGAAAAAAGGAGATTGACCAGTAGCTCAACTAGGTGTAGTCCTCAAAGACCAAAGGACCGAAGGTAATTCTTCCACTCACTGACTGGCATAAGGACGCAATATGAAAAACACGAGCTTTGACTCCTTGCAAAATCATCCCATTGGCGCGCTCAACTTGCCCATTGCTTTTTGGTTGTGCAACCAAAGCATAGCAAATTTTGATGCCAAAATCCTCACAAAAACCCTTGAAAACTCCTCTTGTGAATTGAGTACCATTATCAGTGATAATCCTATTAGGCACGTCAAACTGATGTACAATATTGAGGAAAAAATCTTGAGCCTTATCAACCGTGATGGTGGCAACCTGTTTAGCCTCAATCCACTTGAAAAATTTATCGATTGCAATGAATAGATGTGTAAAACATCTTTGATCCCTCTTGAAAGGACCTACCATGTCCAGCCCCCAAATAGCAAAAGGCTAAGAAAGCGGTATTGTTTGCAATTCCTGAGCCAGAACATGAATTTTCCTAGCGAAGAACTGATAACCTTCACAAGTTCAAATAATCTTCTCCGCATCCATAATGGCTGTGAGCCAGAAAACCCCCTGTGTTTATGTCTTGCCAACCAAGGTACGAGCTGCCGCATATACCCAAGTGGATATCTTGTAATAACTGTTGTCCTTCTTCAGGTGATACACAATGGAGTAACATACCAAAGTAGCTTCGCTTGTATAGCTCTCCTTCTGAAAACACATAGCACTAGCTTCTACGACGAGTACGCTCGGCTTCATTCTGCTCTTAAGGCAATTCTTGCTGAGTTACAAACTTGATGGAGGGTCACCTCCAGTCGACATCTAGCATTGAAACTCGTCTTGACATATTGTTTTTACAAACTTCCTTCTTTGAAACATTCGGCTCGTGAAGATGTTCAACGAAGACGTTTGTAGGAGCAACTTCCCGTGTGGATCTAAAATTCGCCACCTTATCTGCAGCTTCATTCTTATGCCTCAATACATGAGATAATTTCAGGCCATCAAATTGATCCTCCAACTTGCACACTACCTGACGGTAAGCGGCCATCTTGTTGCTGAGACAGGACCAATTCTTCATGACTTGATTAACAACCAACTAGGAATCGCCACGAACAATTAACTGGCGTATCCCTAAGGACATAGCAAGACGTAAACCATGAAGAAGAGCTTTATACTTGGCTACATTATGTGATGCCAGGAAGTGAATTTGAAGAACATATTGATGTGCACTAGAGTTCCCGATCTTTCGAAAGGTTCTGATAAACAACGATTTGGGCGGAGTCACGACACAAATCGATCCGACTTCTTGAACGCGCACGCTCTTGAGCCCCATAATCGCAGCACCACGTCTCCTCTGGTTATCACCCGTGTCGAAACGCGGGTGACCTCGCCGAGAAGGCTAATCCCTGTTTGCCAATCGAAGAACACAAACAAGAACGAGATAGAATACAACCAAAATTGCAGATGAATGATTAAGCTCACAAGTTGGGGTCTTACAAACCGATCTAGCGGCGAAACTGTTCTTGACAGATTAATCTAAGCAAAACCCAAAACCTAAAGATAGCGACGGCTACTGATATATGGAGTTTAGGGTCGTGCAAGCACCCCTTGATGCAACCCTAATGGGCTCCAACACGATACACGGGCCAAAGGCCCAAATACGGCATCGCAGCGCCGGGACAGACTCTGAATGTCAACTTGTTCGGTCAATTCCCGATGACTCGTAATGAATTTGGACATGGGACTAGAACCATTGGAAGGTTATCTTCTTAGCTTTCCATCCATATAAAGAATGCCCCAATCCTAGCACGTATGCGACCTGGGCGCCCGTTTTAGTGCAGACTGGTCTAGACTAAAACACGCACTAGACCAGCAACAAGAACTTAAACTAGGACTCAAACTCAACACTACGGACTCTGAAAAAGAATCATGCAAAGGCTAAACATGGTCTAGGTTAAGGTAACTAACGACTAAATTTTTTTTTGGCTTTTCTGTAGACTCTAGGATTATTGCGAAAACAAAAACTAATCTAGGGTAAAGAAACTGGGTGAACCTGACGGTGAACCTAGAGCTCTGATACCACTTGATGTGCACTAGAGTTCCCGATCTTCCGAAAGGTTCTGATAAACAACGATTTGGGCGGAGTCACGACACAAATCGATCCGGCTTTTTGAACGCGCACGCTCTTGAGCCCCATAATCGCAGCACCACGTCTCCTCTGGTTATCACCCGTGTCGAAACGCGGGTGACCTCGCCGAGAAGGCTAATCCCTATTTGCCAATCGAAGAACACAAACAAGAACGAGATAGAATACAACCAAAATTGTAGATGAATGATTAAGCTCACAAGTTGGGGTCTTACAAACCGATCTAGCAGCGAAACTGTTCTTGACAGATTAATCTAAGCAAAACCCAAAACCTAAAGATAGCGACGACTACTGATATATGGAGTTTAGGGTCGTGCAAGCACCCCTTGATGCAACCCTAATGGGCTCCAACACGATACACGGGCCAAAGGCCCAAATACGGCATCGCAGTGCCGGGACAGACTCTGAATGTCAACTTGTTCGGTCAATTCCCGATGACTCGTAACGAATTTGGACATGGGACTAGAACCATTGGAAAGGTTATCTTCTTAGCTTTCCATCCATATAAAGAATGCCCCAATCCGAGCACGTATGTGACTTGGACGCCCGTTTTAGTGCAGACTGGTCCTGGACTCCGAATTGCACCCGAAGTCGACTTGGAGAAGGTCTTGGTTTGGTCCCCAATCAACTTCTTTGATATTCCATGCATTCGTTATGCTCGGCTTCTTTTCCTTCATCCAAGCAAGTACCTCTGCAAATGAAAACAAACAAAACTTATTGTGTAGCAACGTATGTTCAAAAATATAACAAGTAAATCTTATGTAGAACTGGTTAACCTTTGGCTGATTAATACACAAGGTAGTCATGGTTATATCCGAGCTAGTTGTGTCCTCATCACATATCTAACCCGTTCTCCAATTAGCGAGATAAGGACAACCCATGCTCCAGCCCCTAAAACCCGGAGGGATCCATCAAAATATATAGTCCAATACTCCATCTTCGTCACTGGCATTTCTGAAGCCGCATTTCTGATTGTGCTTCTGTCCACTTGGCAACAAAGTCTGCTAAAACCTAAGATTTGATTGATGTGCGAGCATTGAAGGATATATCAAAAGCCATCAACTCCATAGCCCACTTCGCAATTCTTCCCGTGGCTTCACGATTGTGAAGAATGTCGCCTAGTGGAGAAGAGGTAACCATAGTAACCGATGGCTTTGAAAGTAATGCGTCAGCCTCCTAACTGTGATCAATACTCCATATAACAGCTTCCAGACTTGTAGGTGTCGAGACATGAAATTAGCTAAGACCTCACTGACGAAATATATTGGCCTTTGAACTTTCTTAATGTGTCCCTCCTCTTTTCGTTCAACTGCAAGGACCGTGCTGACCACTTAAGAAGTTGCCTACACAGAGTAATAAAGGCTCTTGCGGTAAAGGCGAAGCCAGCACGGGGGCCGTCGTGAGGAATTTCTTGAAATCTTCGAAGGCTTGCTGTGCTTCGGGCGTCCATTGAAAATCACCAGTCTTCTTTAGCAACTTGAAGAAGGGCAAGCCCCATTCTCCAAGCCTAGAGATAAAACGGCTGAGGGTCGCGATGCACCTAGTTAATTTTTGGACATCTGTCTGGGTACTCGGTGGTTTCATGTTGTGTATGGCATTGATCTTATCCGGGTTAGCTTCGATGCAACGATGCGACACCATAAAGCCAAGCAGCTTCCTTGATGGTACACCAAAGGTGCACTTCTCCGGGTTCAACTTCATGCTGAAGGCCCGAATATTCTTGAATGTTTCTTCCAACTCAGCAATCAGATCATCCTTATGCTCGGCCTTGATGACGACGTCATCAACATAAGCCTCCACATTGTGTCCAAGTTGTGACTGCAAACATCTTTGAATCATGCATTGTTATGTAGCCCCAATGTTGTTTACGCCAAAAGGCATTGTGATGTAGCAGTATGCGCTGAACGGTGTGATAAACGAGGTCTTCAAGCAATCAAACTCCTTTAACCTGATTTGGTGATATCCCGAATAGCAGTTGAGAAAGCTGAGAAGCTCGCAGCCAGCCATCGTGTCGACGACTTGGTCAATGTGAGGTAACCCAAAGGGGTCTTTGAGGCAACACTTGTTGAGGTCCGTGTAATCCACGCATATGCACCACTGGATTAGCTAGCCAACCCGGATGGTATACTTTCTTGATAAATCCTACTGCCAAGAGCTTAGTTAACTCTTCCTTGATAGCGTCACATCGGTCTTGAGCAAATCGCCGGAGTCAATCTTTTTAAGATTTTACCATGTTATTTTAGACTTAATTAGGAGTAGCTACATCCGCACCTAGTTAGAATACGTTTTTTACTCAATTTTACAATTAATTCATCTACTTATACACATACTCCCTCCATTCTCTTTTACATGATGTTGGACGTCAAAATAATAATAATAATAAACAGTGGAAGTATATGATGTTAGACTCCCTCCGTTTAATATTATATAATGTTTTGTCCCCTTCATTCTCATCTAGATTCACTAACATATATATAAATTTAGCTACTTATAAGAAGCACATACATGAATTTATGGGCTGCTGAAAATGAAATTTAAACACACTACTACAGAGAGTATTTTTTGCAGTCGGTCAAAACCTATTTTCGCAAACTGCTGGGCGGCCTGCCTCCCCGCATGTGTCTTTGGAAATAAAGATTATCGCAGGCGAGCTGCATGGCCGCATGGGTAAATCAGTTATCCCAAGCGGCTGGCTAAGATGACCGATTGCAATAATGATTTTTGGTCAAAAAAATAAAATTCAAAAATATCCCCAAATTGCTGCTCCTCTCCAAAACCCTAGATCCAGACCCAAAGGTTCATCATGAACAGGACAGCAACAATAACAGAGATTCATCCACTGATCCATAACTTGAGCTTGAAATTGAAACAGAACCAAAAGCAAATGCAAAAAAACATAAACTTCGTCCACATCCACAAACATGAACTCCATCCACAAACAAACATAAAACAAATGCAGATCCACCTCCTCCATCACCTTTGTCGCCTCCGGATCCAGCCGACGCCACAACCACCTCGCTGATCCGCCACCTCCGTTGCCGCCGCGGCCACCGAGAGGCAGCTGAAGAGAGAGAGGCACGAGGTGGCACTGTCCATTGCTCCCCACCCCTCCCGAGGTCACCCCACAAGATCCATCCTCCCATGGCTGCCCTCGACCTCCCATTGTCTCCTCTTTGCTGCGATCTCCAGATTCGTCTCCTCTAGCACCGTCACCGTCGGATCCGTCCCTCTCAAGGCCGGTCATCGACAGATCTGTGAGGGAGGTGGAGAGGCTGTCGTCTATCCACTGCCTCCATGTTTGCCCTCTCTGTTACCTATCAGTTAAGAGGCTCAAACCTGTATAAAAATCTCTGTCTCCCGTCTCTTTTACCTCAATCAAGAATATACCTTGGTTTCAACGATTCCCATACTATACAAATACTTTAGTCACGATCTACTCCGTCGACAGTGGCGCGCCAGGTAGGAGATTTTGGTGCTAAAGATTTCGACAAGATGGGTTTTAAGAGATGGATTCTTCGATGAAAAACTCTTTGACGATTTCGGCTTTGGAAGATATGACCGACCTAAGTGCGTTCTTCTATGAATCGGGATCCTCGTCATCTCAAGCTTTGTCATGTCATCGGCACTATAGATTTTTCGATGAGGGATCCTTCAACGATTCTAGCTATGGGAGATCTGACCTGACCAGAGTATATTCCCTGACCAGATCTGAACCAGTGTCATCCAACAATTTGATCTGTCGAGATCGACCAAGCTTCAAGACGTCGTCGCTACAGATTACACCAGTTCAAGGTTGTCGACAATGAGGCCTTTGACTACTACCATCACTGCTGACCAGCCAGGTTTCCCGTTCTAATTTAATTTCTGATTCTAGTTAGATCGGTATTAATTTTTTACTACTAATCAATTTACTGGTTCATGGCTTCTCCCGGTTTGTATATACTTGCATGTACTAACTACTGCTCATGGAGCGAGTCCGAAGGCACTTGGGTTGGAATTCCACACAAGTTCTCGGAACATACGGAACCGAAGACCAAGGAGCCAAGACCAACCATGCGACATGGATTACTGAACAGCATGCTGTTTGGATTCCATACATACGCATGGGTCATGAGGGATGAACAGTACGAGCAGTATACAACTACGTACTATGCTACTACAGTCCCTTTATACGCGTACTCGGAAGCCTTGCCGATTACTCCGAATATGCTATGTTTGACGAGTACGTCATCCAAGTTAATTGGTATATTGGTTTTTAAAATCAATATACTAATTTCATAAATATATCTGGCACGTATTAACAAAGGTATGTAAATTTTACATATACAATTTATCGTATCTATTTTCAGATTCATACAATATTGTCAGAGATTCATAATTTATTATGTTTATGTAGAGCATGTTTTTTATGAAATATCTATCGTGTGGGTGTTTTCTATATTAGACCAACTACGGTTTAATAGTAGGGGCTCGCTCTGTTTCTTCTGTATAAATCATGTTTGTTTACGATTTACATAGTACCTGATATCTAATCTTAATCTGTTTGTTATATCCTGATAGAATTATAAGATGTGCATAGTTTTTCGAGTATTGTCAAGGTTATGAATATGACATACCCAATAGTCTTGGATTGAACTCGATGGGGTCCACCATATACCAAGTCTTATACAGAATCATATCTCATATAAGGTAAGTATTTCGGATAAGGAAAAAGTAGAGTTCTATATGAAAACTACAAGGACTACTCGGATCGTATCCATGTTTGTCTTTCTAATTTTACATGGACAAGGAGACATCTATGGGTATAAATAGAAGACCTCCTAGGAGGAGAGGGGAGACGACCAATTAGAATAGACAATACACGCCACTAGACACCGACCTCAGAGACAATCCTAGACGTACCCCATCTAATGTCGCAGAGGCCGACGAGAGGGATCTAGCGATATCTTTGATTTCGCCAAGTTCATATTCGAGAAAGAAGACTTCCCCTTTGTCGACTACGTGTGGTGATCCATGTCGTCAAGTTGATGACAACTAGATAAGTTATCCCAAATATTGTACTCGAGTGATATTGATATATAAGAGCAACATCGGTTTCAGTCAATAGAAGTAAGGTTATTATCTGTCAGTAAAGGGGCCGAAACCTATATAAAAATCCCAGTATCCCGTCTCTTTTATCTCAGTTTTGCGTGCACCTTAGCCAAAACAATCCCATATTATACAAATACCGTAGTCGTGACCTACAACATCGACAGTGGTGTGTCAGGTAGAAGAATTTTGGTGTTAAAGGTTTGGACGAGATGGATTTTAAAAGATGAGATTTCCGACGAGGAATCTTTCGATGACTTTGGGTTTGAATGATATGATCTGACTGAGTACGTTCCTCCTAGATCAGAACCATCGCCGCCAACAAAATCGTTGATCTACCACACAAATCGGGTGTATACGGAACAAGCATCGACTGGCGTCCTGACAAGTTCAACCCGAGCACAGCATCTCCAAATCCAACACTAAAAACACATGTGCATGCTAGTTCATACACGTGTACTACAAGAGTCTACATCTACAACAAGACGGAAGGGAGATCAACATGCCATGTCTGACTATACACAGAAGACCGATGTTGCTTGTACACATGCGCCGGTCACGACCAGACTATTTGAGAAAAGGTTGTTACGGATAATCCCCCCGAACGTTGTTGGCTTGATCACCCGGCATGATTGCAAACGGACATCCGGATATGCTATAAGTTGAGTATGTGAGTCATGATGGCCACATGAGATGCATATGTAATAACCAACTCTAGCGTCCTTGCGGGTGTTCGAGAGACGACTATGGTTGGTTGTCGACCAGCACTGTAGGGTTCTCTTGTCACCTATTAGTTGCCTTCAAGTGATCGAGAGACGACTACGACTAGTTGTCGACCAGCGCTGGAGCGGCCTTTCACCACCTATCAGTTGCCTTCGGGTGGTCAAGGGATAACTACACTTGGTCCTCGACTAGCGGTTGTATACGGCTGGTTATTGACCAGTGCAGTAGCGACCTCTCACCACCTATCAATTGCCTACGGGTGGTAGAGGGATAACTACACCTGGTCCTCGACTAGCGGTTGTAGTGATACCTTCCCACCTCTTCGAGTTGCCTATGAGGGATTGAGGGATAACTCTACCTGGTCCTCGGCCGGCGGCAGTAGTCATCCTCTCACCATCTCTCCGAGTTGCCTTCGAGTGGTCGAAGGATAACTACACCTGGTCCTCGGCCGGTGGTGGTAATCATCCTCTTACCATCTCTCCAAGTTGTCTTCGGCTGGTCGCGGTTTGGCTACACTTGGTCCCCGGCCAGTGGTCGTAGCAATCCTCCCACCACATCTATAAGTGGTCGAAGTATGTCTACACCTGGTCTCTGACCAGCGGCTTAGCAATCCTCGCGCCATGACTTCGAGTGGTGAGGTATGTCTATGCCTGGTCTTCGACCAGTGACGCAGCGGTCCATGTTTCACGTCTTCGAGTGGTCGAGGTATGTCTACGCCTGGTCTCCGACCGGCGGCGTAGCGGTCCTCGCGCCACGTCTTTGAGTGATCATGCACGCCTACATACCTAGCCGATGACCAGCGGTTGTAGCAATTCTCCCACTGCTTCTGCGAAGTGATCAAGTACAACTACACATCAGTTCTTCGCTCAGTGTAGTAGTCATCTCATCACCCCATGTGCATCAATCTCTGTAAGTGTTTATACATATAAAACATGCAATGTTTTTCTGTTGATCCCCTTTTCTTATATCGCCATGTCTTGAAGTCGATCCTACTGTCCTTTTACGCTAGTTTGACAAGCCTCTGAGGTCCCCCAGACCTCGGCTGGAGACGCCCAGAGATGATAAGGTCTTGTCAAGCACTCCAGAGCCAAATGACCATGTCAGAATCGGTCATGTCAGAGTGCTCTATGGATGCGTATTAACTAAGCCATGTAATCAGGAATTAGTTTTCTCAACTTCATGGTTGGGGCCTAGGAAATCGCAACTTGAGCTTGGTTTGTTATAAGATTTAAGCTACCTTTGTGAAAAAATGATTTTTCCATAAAGACTGCTGGAGGCTAGGAAGGGTACCAAACTCCGATTGCTGAGGGCAGCTCTGGCGAGAGTACTCTTTTATTGTCATGTGTAGATTCAATTTATTTTCAATTTTCAATTCATATTATATCATATTACCCCTAAGCATTTGCTTGGAGGTTTTTTCTATCTAACAATTTGCTTTGAGTAATTAGTTTTAGGAAAGTCAGATATCAGAGCAGTTAAGTCAGATATCAGGATTTTTGTCGCATACTCTGCACCTGCTCGACTATCCGAGAATGGTTGTCCGAGTTCAATAAGGGTTACTAGTTGAAGCGATGGTGCACCCTCCGAGATGGAATTTTTTGATTTCAATCCAAATTCTCGATCATGGCTAGATAGTGAACTTAGTTGCATACTCCACGCCTTCTTGGTCATCCGAGAACGGTTAGGCGAGTACGACAACTGTTGTTCTAAGGTATTCTATCGAGAACATCAACTCGTTCATTTGCATTGATGTCCGGGCTACTGTCAAGGTCATGAATATGTAATACCCAATAGTCTTAGATTGAGCTCGGCGGGGGTCCATCATATACCAAGTCTTATACGAAATCATGTCTCATATACGGTAGGTGTTCCGGATAAGGAAGGAGAAGTAGTTTTCTATATGAAAACTATAAAGACTATTCGGATCGTATCAATGTTTGTCTCTCTAATTTTACTTGGACAAGAGAACACCTATAGGTATAAATACAAGACCTCCTAGGAGAATAGGGGGGATGACCAGTTAGAATAGACACCAATACACGTCGCCAGACACCTGTGAAATTATTGTCATGATTAATATTTTGTGATGAACAATTGGCTTCGCAAATGATTTCTTCGATAAATTGGTTTGAGAATATTTGTTGATGTTAGTGTGAGTGCGTGTGACTAATGTGGGTCAGGTTGTGATATCTGTGACCAGAAACAGTCGTGTCTGATTGTGTGCAGGAGTCTTGGAGGTCAACTTCGGTCGACGGTGGGATCGGAAATAGACTCAGGGAGGAGTTGAGGTCCAGACGATCAAGGATACCGGGTGACAAAGTTGAATACGAGATGGCACATGATGGATAGACATCGTGTGGGGAGATCTTCGCAACGGGTTTCACAAGGTGTACGTGCAAGAGTCAGGGTTCACGAAGAAAATTGGAGGTAGAAAATTAGAGAAGAAAAGTGGTGCTACAGTACTCTATGTACTGTAGCGTGTTACTGTACGCAGGTGGCATGCATTGGTACGCATGCATGTGATGGAATGCAAGCAGCGGCAGCCTGCATGTTGGATGGCAGGTCCACGCACACGGAGATAAGCGAGAAGAAAACCTTCATGCACAGGCAAGCGACATGTTTCGGTCAAGAATTGGCCGTCTAGGAGTCCGACTGATTCTCCATATGGTGGTTTATGGCTGCGGTTTCGAAAGAAAAAGATTTATAATTTGGAAATTGTAAAAGATTAGAAAATTGATGGTTTGAGTCGTAATGAAACTAGGAGTTCTACTCTTACTTTGAGTAGAAGATTTTTGTGGTATAAATAGATGAGGGATTGAGGTCTCTAGGTATCGTTTTTTGTGAGAGTTAAGTTTAGAGAAAAATTAAGGTTTCAAGATTAGTTGAGCTTTTGGTGAGGAGTGTTGTTGGTGCACTTTGTAAACACATATTGATGCAATAAAGTTGATCTACTTTTAAGAATTCGTCGATATTTTCTCCGGTTCCCGACAGTCTGACCGGCGTCATGGCGGTCTGATCGGTGCGACTTCATCAGGTTAGACGATAACTTTTATTTCCGCTAAAAGTTTTAGTTTTTGGTTTTTGGTTTTTTCTACCATTCAGCCCTCTCTGGTAGGTTTGTATGATCTTGTTCGATCCTACAACACCAACATCAAAGACAAGCCTAGACGTACCGCAACTAGTGCTGCAGAGGTCGACAAAAGGGATCTAGCGCTATCTCTGATCTCACTGAGTACATATTCGAGGAAGAAGACTACCCGTCGTAGACTACATGTGGTGATCCATGCCGCCAAGTCGACGACAACTAGATAGATTAGCCCAAATATTGTACTCGAGTGATATTATTATATAAGAGCAACACTGGCTTCGGGCAACAGGAGTAGGCCTATTACCTGTCAGTAAAGGGTCCAGAACCTGTATAAAAATCCTTGTCTGCTGTCTCTTTTACCTCAGTCTTGCGTGTACCTTAGCCAGAACAATTCCCATACTATGTAAATACCGTAGTCACGACCTACAACGTTGACAGGTACATACCCGGTACTCCCTGTTATATATATTGCCTTCTAGAAAATACTTTTCAGGAACAATCGAGCACTCGAGTAGGCAGCGGTCGAGTACATCCCATTCTCGAGAACGTTCTTGGACAAATGCGGAATTGTCGGACCAAACTTACAAATGAAGACTGACGACCTATCTCGCATCGAGTGTCGGTCACGTTTGGACTATTTGAGAAAAGGTTGTTATGGACAATCCCCTCGCGGACGTTGTTGACTTGATCACCTGACGTGATTACGAACTGATGTCCGATATGCTATAAGTTGGGTATGCGAGTCAGGCTGGCCATATGAGATGCACATGTAATTACCAACTTAAGCGCCTTTCCGAGTTCTCTACGAGTGGTCAAGATATGACTTTACACCTAGTCTGAATACAGGCGTGGAAGCGATCCCACCATCTCTCCGAGTTCTCTACGAGTGGTCGAGGTACGACTACACACCTGGTCTGAATACAGGGGTAGTAGCGATCACATCATCTCTCTGAGTTCTTTACGAGTGGTCGAGGTACAACTACTCACCTGGGTCTGAGTACAGGCGTTGCAGCGATCCCACCATCTCTCCGAGTTCTCTACGAGTGGTCGAGATACGATTACTCACCTGGTCTGAGTACAGGCATGGTAGCGATTCCACCATCTCTCCGAGTTCTCTACGAGTGGTCGAGATACGACTACTCACCTGGTCTGAGTACAGACGTGGTAGCGATTCCACCATCTCTCTAAGTTCTCTACCAGTGGTTAAGGTACGACTTCACACCTGGTCTGAGTAAAGGTGTGGTAGGGATCTCTCACCACCTATGAGTTACCTTCTGATGGTCGAAGGGATGAATACGTCTGGTTCTCCACCAGCGGCTGTAGTGATTTCCCTCCCACCTTCCCAAGCTGCCTATGAGGGGTCAAGGGATAACTACACTTGGGCCTCGACCAGCGGTGGTAGTCATGCTCTCACCATATCTCCGAGTTGCCTTCGAGTGGTCGAGGGATAACTACACCTGGATCTCGGCCGACGATGGTAACCATCGTCTCACCATCTCTCCGAGTTGCCTTTGAGTTGTCGAGGGATAACTACACCTAGGCTTCGGCCGACGGTGGTAGTCATCCTCTCGCTATCTCTCCGAGTTGCCTTCGAGTGTCGAGGGATAACTACACTTGGGCCTCGGCCGGTAGTGGTAGTCATATTCTCACCATCTCTCCGAGTTGCCTTCGAGTGGCCGAGGGATAACTACACCTAGTTCTCGGCCGACGGTGGTAGTCATCCTCTCACCATCTCTCCGAGTTATCTTTGAGTGGTTGAGATATGCCTACACCCGGTCCTCGACTAGCGTCATAGTGATTCTCCCGCCACATCTATGAATGGTCGAAGTATGTCTACACCTGGTCCTCAACCAGCATCATAGAGGTCCTCCCACCATCTGTACGAGTGGTTGAGTGCGTCTACATACCTGGTCCTTGACCAACGGTTGTAGCGATTCTCCTAGTACCTGTGCGTAGTGATTGAGTACAACCACACACTTTGTCTTCAACCAGCGTGGTAATGATGTTATCGTCCCCAGTGCATCAATCTTTGTAAGTGTTTATACATATAAAATGTGCAATATTTGTCTGTTGATCCCCTTTTCTTATATCGCTACGTCTCGAAGTCGATCCTACTGTCCTCTTACGCTAGCCTGGCAAGCTTCGGGGTCCCATGAACCTTGGTTGGGAACACCTAGCACTCTGAAAGTTTGTCATGCCATGAAGGGTCAAACGATCATGTTTAGATCTGGTCATGTTAGAGTATCCACTTAAGCGTATTAACCAAGCTGTGTAATCGGGGATTGGTTTTCTCAACTTCACAGCTAGGGGCTAGGAATTCACATCTTCAGGATAGTTTGTTATAAGATTTAAGCTACCTTTGTGAAAAATGATTTTTCCATAAAGACAACTAGGGGCTAGGAAGAGTACCATACTTCGATTGCTAATGGCAGCTCTAGCGAGAGTACTTTTTTATTGTCATATATAGATTCGATTTATTTTTAATTTTTTAATTCATATTATATCATTTTACTCCTAAGAGTTTGATCAGGGGCTTTTTCTATCTAACTATTTATTCTGAGTAATTGATTTTAGAAAAGTCAGACATCAAAGTGGTTAACTCTGATAACAAGGCTTTGTCACATACCCTGCACCTGCTCGGTTGTCCGAGAACGGTTGGTTGAGTTCGACAAGGGTTACCAAATAAAGCAATGGTGTACTGTCGAGATGTAATCTTTTGACTTCAATCCAAATTCTTGATCAAGGCCAGTGTTTGTTTAGACTATGGTTTAGATCGTCTAGACCGCGTCTAGACACGAGACCGCAGATTTTCGTCTCGTTTAGGGCCTAAACTGTGCCATAGATCATTTTCTTGTCTAGACAGTAGTCCGAGTAATTAGACCATGCTGAGCCAAGTTTAGACCAAAAAAATGACGTTTCGAGCATGCCGAATTTATATCGTCCAGTGTCAGTGTCATTTGTGATCACCACGGGATTTTGGATGAGTCGGATCCATACACGCATAAATAGCCACTCAAACCTCAATGTGTCCATGATCACAACATAACACCATTCAATATAAACTCTGCAATGCCGAATAATGAGCAAATGAGATATTGCTGGGACTTAGCGTGCCAATCAACTTCAGCCTGTGACATGCCCGTCAAACCATACGAAGGTGATGATCAAATGTGTTATACATCTCAAGAGACTTGACTCAAATGGCTAGAGCTCTACAATATCTCAGTTGCTCAACATTCATACTCATGCTCAGGTAGTCCCAGAAAGTTGCTAGCTTTACACTTTCATCTAAGCAATGATATATAGAAATTAAGGCATTAACTTAGGATAAAATTCAGATTACAACTACTTTAAGTATACCTAGGCCGACCGGCCAAAATAATTCAAGATTCGCGGAAGCTTGTCTACCCAACCCACAAGCAAGCCGACTAGGGGTAGTCCCCTAATGGAATCATCCTGATGAAAACAATGAAACCCGCAACACTCGTTTACCTGCAACACAATCTAAACAACACATATATACAAGGCAAGAGTTAGTACATTAATCAATTAATGTACTGGCAAGCACACAATCAAACCTACATACATGAAGGCTCTACTTCAAAAAGAGGCTATATGTGGACTCATATTTGCATAAAGCTAACTTTGTTTCACAAACGATTTGCAACGGAATTTAGATAAATATTTGCAATTGTTTAGCATAAATAGCATGGCATGGTATCATATTAGTAGCATAATAACATCATATATTTCATCATCATATTATGCTTGCCCCATCCATGACAGCAAGCAACACGTTTCATTTTTAGCCCACACCGGGCAAAATCATCATCATAATCATCAGAACCCAACACTTTTCACCATTTCCAATAGCCCATTTTCATAAACACATTTATAAATCACAAGTCTATACCCATGACAATTCACTATGTCGCTCATGACCGTGAGCATGACTAATCGATTAGTTCTAGACTTTGCAGAGTTTGTACAGCTTTACCCACATGATGTGAATCGCTCTAGTTTGTTCGGTACCCGTTGGTACCACCACACTCTATGCATTGAATGCGGTTTAGAGGTCACAACGTAGCCTTTATATTACTTAATGCCTAGCCTTACAACAGCGATGGCAAGTGTGAATCCACCCTGGGATTGACCCAGAGCCGTTAGGTTGCGGGCCTACGCCTTAAACCTTACGTCGTGGCAGCGAACACTTTCGTTCCCCATGAGGCACTTAACCGTTGAATTGGACAGACTTAAACGCCCATACTGTGAGGCGGACCATCTATCCCCTTATAGAAACACACACAGTTAGTAATATTCGCTAACATTTATATTCAACACACAGTCATGGATAGTTCCTATGAATCATTGCTCAGAATAATTCATTCTACTCTGGCCTACCAATATCAAGACTAGACTTTAAGTAATTTAATTAGCTAAGGACATCCCATAAATAGCACATGTGGATGTACGGTAAACAATAGTGAACAACACAAAGTTCAATCTTTAATCGACTCAGGCGAACACTCCCCTGTCAGTGTGCAACTACCACGATATGCACACCACTTGCTGCCCAAGTCTAAAATAAGTTTTCACCATTTTTAGTTCACAAATAATTATAGTTCTCATTTCTGTCCATAAGTAAAAATAATGCCCAAAATCTCATTTATAAGGTGATCACAATATTATTTAGCAAATTGCTAAGCATGGCTAAGCATATGGCATTTATATAAACATGTATATACCCATTTGAGCACTTAGAAGGTACTCTAACCAACCTTATGGATACAAATAATGGAGAGTACAATCATTCAAGGAATTTATGAAGCAAGTTGGACATATCTACCATTTACCACATTCAAAATATCGATAGTTATAAATAAGCATGCAATTTTTCAAACAAACATTTTCATCTCCCAAATCATGGGTTTTAATGTGATCAAAGGAAGGGGAAGGAACTTGCCTTAGAATTCCCATCATGATCAGCAACAAAACCAAATTCCTCACCGATAGCGGGTTCGTTCACTATAGGAAATAACGGTAACAGTATAAACACCAAATCAAGAAAAAATCCAAAATGACTCTAATATGCATGAATTCTCTACTGTTATTAGGTACTGATTAAACATGACTTATGGTGAAAGAATTTTTATTTTATCTCAATTTATTTGAGAGTTATGAATTTTGTAAATTCAATACTAGACATGGGCTAATTATGTTCTATTGAATTTTAGATGCATTTTAGGTTCAGGTTCTGTAAATTTTTATATTTTCTGAAGTAAGGATTATGTTCTCTTGATTTCAACAAAATTTAGTTCATAATATTTTGAGGCTATAATGAATTTTCTACTTATTTTATAAAGTGGAATGTGTTTTATATTAGTATTTTGTTATACCAACTTAAGAAATATTACATGAGCGAAGTGTCTTAAACTTTGGTTAACATGAATGATGTTATAGACTTGCTGGTCTAACCAAGTTTCATAATGGCTTATTTGTGGTTAAAGTGCACCTTATATAAATTGCCTATTTTATGGCTTTTGATTTAATATTTGTCTCACCACTTAAGGATTAGAAACATTTTCTATATTAGTAGTACTTTATTTTACTTTTCATTGGTTAAGATTATGAGATTATGAATCTATCAAATCTAGAATCACTTCATTTGGAGTTAAAATGAATTTTATAATTGGGAGCATGTTATATGTTAATATGAAATGTTAGGGATATTTCTTGTACTGTAAGTGTATATTTTTTTATTTTATAACATCAAAGATAATATTGTGTGAATCTACAGAAATTGAGTTCATCTAAAAAGGAGCTAAAATGGATTTACTATAGATTTTACAAATTAACATACTTTTCAGCTCAATAGAAAACTTTTTAATTATTCCTTTTTATTTAACAGTTTTCAAACTGGTTATTTTTCATGAAACACGCTAGCTTTTATGGAAACCAACCCGCAGTCCTATGGCTGTTCTATGTGTCAGGGAGTTTTACGGATAGGTCCCTAGAGTTCATCTAATTTACGGAGGAAGTCCCTGTGCTCTTCCCAGAGTAGGGCAGCATAGCCGACGGCCATGTTTAGCCTTGCTTTTGGCGAATGGTGGCTCGGGTGTTGTCGGGGTAAAAATAAAAAGTGTGTCCCACGAAGATGAGGACCCAGGGGAGGTGGATATGCTGTAAATGGTCAACTATAGCGCTCGTATGATGACGAACAGTGGAGAGGGCTTTTGGATGGCTTTGCATGTCGTGGTGGAGCTCGGTTTTGGCTAAAGGAGTGCATGCATGCGATCCTAGGGGGATGTAGGGTGCTCACCGGTCATCAGCACGGTGTTGGCGAGGCTTGGACGACAGCGGCGTCTCGCGGGATGGCATGGAGGCGATGGAGAGCTTTGGCGTCACGGCGAAGTCGACGACGGCCGGGTATGGAGAGATCTGGCCATTAACATGGAGAAACAAGGTCGGCACGAAGTAGAACATGGCATGAGGAGTAATCAGATAAAAGGGGAGGGTTGAACACTCACCGATTCGACGGAAACAGCGACGGCGGGGTTTGGTCGAGGCCGGAGAAGACGATGGACGTTCTCCTTCTACACAGCATGGATTGGGGTGATTCTTGGCGAGTTTCACTGAGGTCAAGGAGGCACAGCTTATGGCGTAGAACCACAGCACAGGGTGGCCCGAGGAAGCGATGACGACGAAACCCTAGCGGCGGCGAAGTCCAGAGTGCGCCTCCCGGGCGTCGTCGGCATGGCGGCGTTCCGGTCGCTGTAGTGGATGAAACGAGATGGTATCAAAATAAGAATTGCTCGGCACGGAGAGATGAGCATGGAACGCAAGAAGAGAGGAGACAACCGCTGCTCGGTTGCGAAGGCACGGTCTCTCTTCTCAGCGGCCGACGACGGTGATAGAGAGGGAGGAGAAGCCGAGAGCTTCCCTCCTCGGTTTGCTCGGTATTGGGGGGAGAGTGAGGAGAGGAGACACTGCTGGGAGAGGTTGAGGGCTAGCTCGGCGACGGCCACGTCCTCGGACACGCGTCGAGCACGGCCGACGCCGCTTTCCTTCGTTCTCTCTCTCTCTCCCCTTTTCCTTCAGCGGTGGAAGCTTTTGCACTCGGGTGGCCCAGGTCGTGGTAAACTAGGTTGGGGTGAGAGACACTGGTAGAAACTTGGTATAAATGAACAGTGACTATTTTCAGGATTATTTTCTCTCTCTTCTTTCTAATTCATTAGATTTATTTAGGAGGCTGATAAATTATAGTGGATTTTCTTGGAGATAGATAAAATGATATAGTTTTCATTTTCCTTAGTTGCAGTCAAAAATTCTTTTTATTTTATTCTCAGAAAAATGAAGAAAATAGGCATGGCTGAAATTGAATTAAATTTTTAGGATGTCAAAACTAATGAATAAATTCTGGCAAAATTATATTAATTCATGATAAATAAGCTAGTATTTTAATAAATTATGTTCGATATACACTTTCATATGTTTTAATACATGTTTTGCCTAGGTATGAGTTTTGCCGATTAGTGTTTTAAATAATTTAAAGTTCTAACTATTTTGACCAATTTATTTAAGGCAACAAATGTAAAGATAAAATTATGCCAAAATTCTAGTGAGTTGAATGCATTGAGTAGCATCTACATGAATTTTTCCATGATTTTATCATACACCAATTATTGTTTGAAATTTGCAAAGTTAGTGTTATACATAGGTTTCTATCATGAATCTGCAATTAATTGTTCGCAAATGGTATTTAAATTATTCTTGAGCCAAGATGGGGTTAATGTGTTGGATTTCCATCTCACCATGCATGATTCCTAAGAATAATTGTAGGTTCAAATGTGTGTATGCTTGGGTTAGATTAAAGAAGGTTTCTAATAGGACCTGCAGTAAAACATGGTTATATTCTTCTTATGTTCAAATTTAGGACCAAGTTAATTCAATGGAGTTTACCATTAGTCATATTGTAATGTTTAAGTGGCAAGGATTTTAGGAAATAACTTCTAGTACTTGTCGTTAGGTCCTTTTAATTATTTACTTCGTATTTTAATAAATGATCATGTGACCTATTATGAAATGCAAGCAAGATGCAAAAACACTTAAAATGACTAAGTTTTATTTTCTACCTTTGACCTATCAATATCAAGGAGAAGGTTTTAAATTATTCACAAATTTTCAAATAGGCACTAGCTATATTAGACTCACCTAGGTCTTTAGATGCAAAATTTTAGTGTTTCTCATTCACGAAAATCATTCTCAACATTTTAGATGCAAAATTTAAAATTCAAGATTTTGGGTATGTTACATGACGTGTAGATCATGATCTAGGCGATGGACCCAAAACATTTGGCGGGTAGGAGCTCAAATTTTCTGGCCTACCAAGGACCAGATGGTTTAAATTTGAAACTAATTGAAGATTCATTCTTGCAAAATAAGGTAAACCTTAAATACCATCTTTTGTTGCTCTCAAATATTTGTTAACGCTAAAATTTGGTAAGCCCCGAAGTCATTATCGGCTTAGGAATCGTATCGGCTTCAGAGTCTTGGGATGAGTTAATGGACATATCAAGTTGCCAGCAGTTGGATTCGTGATGGATTCGGTTAAGAAAATTCATCAATTAAAGAAAACTTATCCAGAAGAGATCGAGTTCGAGGAGGATGCAGCATGACAAGTTATCTATTAATTAGACATAGTCAATTAGTTTCCTTTTGCTTTTAGGAAAGATTGTTTAGAGTCCGAATAGGTCTTGTATCTTTTAATTTATCTTTAGGAAGTTTTTGCCTTGTCCAATAAGGACTAGTATCTACTCATGGGTATAAATATGTACACCCGAGGTCTATGTAATTTATCTCTTGATCAATACAATTACTCTCGGTGCATCGCCATCCTCTTTCCCGAGGTTTTTACTTATCAACCACTAACTTGGCACTTGACGCGAGGCTGCATCGGCTTTCGATCTCCGGCGAACGGGTAAGTCCTACATTCCATCGAGCCTATTTATCATATATCTTAGTTAATCTAAATCAATTATTCAATTTAGCTATATTGGTTGAGCTTGCTTTAGAGTATTTGTCGGTATCGGCTTAATTGTTTTGTCGAGCTAGATTAGCTAAGGTATCCTCCACTCTTAAAATCAGTTGAAGGCTTGATTGTCTAGACATTATGTTTCTTTTCATACTTTGCGCTGCATTAGCCCTAGTCATGCTTAGAACCATAATCTCTAGCCTGCTTTTTAATTGCCAATAAGGGTTTAATCGAGGTTTCAGCCGATGAGTTATATGGACATTACATCGGCTCACAACGATTACATACAAGTTGGATTTAGCCGATGACAACAACGGTTTCATTAATGATCTAATCGTTTGGATTTAGTGACATTGGTCCTCTGGCCGATGTATGCTTTAACCTTCGGATCAACGCTTATTCTATCTTATCACTATTAGTTGATTGATTTATTTTATTGTTTTATTGCATTATCATCAGCCGATTGCCTTCATATAGTTATTTACATTAAGCATCAGAATCTATATTGGATATATAGCTGATTGTTTAAAACCCTATCAATATCGGCTGGTATCGGCATCGGCTGGAATTACTCCATTGGCTTGTCAGCTGATCGACTATTTAATCTACTTTTTATATATCTTGTCAGTTGCAGGATCAAACTGACTGGCACGCCCGTATCTTATCAATTTTATGACCTGTATTAGAGCTAAGCAGATCTCCCAAGCCTTCATGTGCCACACACAAGATCTACGTCAACACATCTTTTAGCACGCTCAACGGGACAGATTTTGCGTCAACACATATTTTGGCACACTCAATGGGACACGAGTTTTATACCAACATGTCTGAAGAGGAATTCAATGCCAAAAATATTCAATTCCCCAAGTCGATGAAGGAGGCAGAAGGAAGTGATGCTTTTAAAATCCCAGATTCAGACCTTCAAGAGTTGGTCGAGCAATTCATTGTGTTTTGTCTGATCAATCTGGAGTGTTAATTAGTACATTGTGTAGTTTGATCAAAGAATCAGCTGCTGAATTAATTGCTCGAAGAAAACAGCTCGGGGGACAAATCGGTGAACAATATCAACACATCTTTTAACATGCTCGACAGACAGATTTTGCATCAACAATATTATATAGAACTTTTGACTTGTTGATTGTATTTACATATGTGGCAACAAAATATGCCGGTAGTATAATATATGGTATATTGTCTAGACCGTCTAGACTGGCTAGACTCTAGACCGAGGGTTGCCGTCCGTCTATCGTCTAGCGTCTAGGTGAACAGTGATCAAGGCTAGACATGGAACTTAGTCGCATACTCCACGCCTTCTCAGTTGTCCGAGAACGGTTAGGTGAGTTCGACAGCTGTTGTCCTAAGGTTATGGATAAGGCATACCCCATTATCTTGGGATGGGCTCAGCGAGGCCCACCATATACCAAGTCTTATACGAAATCATACCTCATATACGGAAGGTGTTCCGGATAAGGAAGGAGAAGAAGAGTTCAAGTCAGAAACTACAAGCACTACTCGGATTTTATCCATATTTGTCTCCCTAGTTCTACTTGGACAAGGGGACAACTGTGGGTATAAATACAAGGTCCCCTAGGAGCAGAGGGGACAGACCAATAGAGACCAATACGAGCCAAGACAAACTTCAACATTAGGGCAGTGTTAGCTTAGACCATGGTCTAGACCATCTAGACCGCGTCTACACGCGAGACCACAGATTTTTGTCTCGTTTAGGGCCTAAACTGTGCCCTAGACCATTTTCTTGTCTAGACGGTAGTCCAAGTAATTACACCATGCTGAGCCATGTCTAGACTGAAAAAATGACCTATAGACCGTGGTCTAGGCAATGGACCCGAAACATTTGGTGGCTAGGAGCTCAAATTTTCTGGCCTACCAAGGACCAGATAGATTAAACTTGAAGCTAATGACACATTCATTCTTTTGTTGCTTTCAAATATTATATAGAATTTTTGACTTGTTGAGTGTATTTACATATATGGCAACAAAATATGCTGGTAGTATAATATACGGTATATCGTCTAGACTGGCTAGACTCTAGACCGAGGGTCGCCGTCCGTCTAACCACTAGCGTCTAGGTGAACACTGATCAAGGCTGGACTTGGTACTTAGTCGCATACTCCACGCCTTCTCGGTTGTCTGAGAACAGTTAGGTGAGTTCGACAGCTGTTGTTCCAAGGTTATGGATAAGGCATACCCCATTATCCTGGGTTGTGCTCAGTGGGGCCCACCATATACCATGTCTTATACGGAATCATACCTCATATACGGAAGGTGTTCCAGATAATGAAGGAGAAGCAGAGTTCAAGTTGGAAACTACAAGGACTACTTGGATCGTATCCATATTTGTCTTCCTAGTTCTACTTGGATAAGGGGACATCTATGGGTATAAATACAGGATCCCCTTAGGGAAGAGGGGACAGACCAATAGAGACCAATACAAGCCAAGACAAACTTCAACTTCTGGGCAGTGTTCGCTTAGACCATGGTCTAGACCGTCCAGACCGTGTCTAGATGCGAGACCGCAGATTTTCGTCTCATTTAGGGCCTAAACTGTGCCCTAGACCATTTTCTTGTCTAGACGGTAGTTCGAGTAATTAGACCATGCTAAGCCTAGTCTAGACCGAAAAAATGACGTCTAGACCGTGGTCTAGGCGATGGACCCAAAACATTTGGCGGGTAGGAGCTCAAATTTTTTGGCTTACCAAGGATCAGATGGTTTAAATTTGAAGCTAATTGAAGATTTATTCTTGCAAAATGAGGTAAACCTTAAATACCATCTTTTGTTGCTCTCAAATATTACATAGAACTTTTGACTTTTTGAGTGTATTTACATACATGGCAACAAAATATGCCGGTAGTATAATATACGGTATATTGTCTAGACCGTCTAGACTGGCTAGACTCTAGACCGAGGGTTGTCGTCCGTCTAGCATCTAATGTCTAGGTGAACACTAATCAAGGCTGAACTTGGAACTTAGTCGCATACAACCTTCTTGGTTATCCGAGAATGGTTAGGTGAGTTCGACAGCTGTTGTTCTAAGGTTTTGGATAAGGCATACCCCATTATCTTGGGTTGGACTCAGTGGGGCCCACCATATACCAAGTCTTATACGGAATCATACCACATATAAGGAAGGTGTTCTGAATAAGGAAGGAGAAGCCGAGTTCAAGTTAGAAACTACAAGGATTACTCGGATCGTATCCATATTTGTCTCCCTAATTCTACTTGGACAAGGGGACATCTGTGGGTATAAATACAACAACCCCTAGGAGCAGAGGGGACAGACCAATAGAGACCAATATGAGCCAAGACAAACTTCAACATCAGGGCAGTGTTCGCTTCGACCATGGTCTAGACCGTCTAGACCGTGTCTAGATGCCAGACTGCAGATTTTCGTCTCGTTTCGGGCCTAAACTGTGCCCTAGATCATTTTCTTGTCTAGACGGTAGTCCAAGTAATTAGACCATGCTAAGCCAAGTCTAGACCGAAAAAATGACGTGTAGACCGTGGTCTAGGCGATGGACCCAAAACACTTGGCAGGTAGGAGCTCAAATTTTCTGGCCTACCAAGGATCAGATGGTTTACATATGAAGCTAATTGAAGATTTATTCTTGCAAAATAAGGTAAACCTTAAATACCATCTTTTGTTGCTCTCAAATATTATATAGAACTTTTGACTTGTTGAGTGTATTAACATATATGGCAACAAAATATGCCTGTAGTATAATATACGGCATATCGTCTACACCGTCTAGACTGGCTAGACTCTAGACCGAGAGTCGCCGTCCGTCTAGCGTTTAGCGTCAAGGTGAACACTTCATTAGGGAGACATACCCAATCTAGAGCCACAGATGCCGACAAGAGAGATCGAGTGCTCTCTCTGATCTCGCCGAGTTCATATTCGAGTTAGAAGATTACCCTGTCATCGACGACGTGTTGGAGATTCATGCTGCTAAGTCGACGACGACTAGACTTGGTGTTAACAGCAGATTTTCGTAATTTACCCGAAGAGGAAAGAGAAAACTGATGCAGAGAAGAAGAAGCAATTCGAGGCGGATCGGTTGCGTTATCGGACCAAGCCGGAGTCGGACCAAGTTCCGTATCAGACTCAGCGGTGCATCGGACCAGGCGGAGCACTAGCAGGAGGACCGTATTGGCCGATGGAAGCGGGAAGCTAATGGAGGTAGCATGGGCTTGGTTTGGGCTTGAGTTAAGCTTCAAGGAGATTGCCAAATAGGGATAAGGCCCGGTTTTAGACAATCATATCTCTTTAATTAGGAAGTTAAATTAGATTCGATCTAATCTATGGCAAGAGTCCGCCATAAGGACTTGTTTGTTAGTTAGAGATAAGATCGTGTCCTATCTGGACAATGTTGTAATCATGGGTATAAATATCCCGGTAGTCTGTACATAGAAGCTCTCTCAATTCTCAAAATTAAATCAATACAGTTTAATCTACTTTCGGCGCATCGCCACCCTCGCAAGAAGTTAATCTCCGGCGAGTTCTTGCTTCCCCAGAGCAGAGATAAGAACTCATATCCGACGATCTACATCGTCGGGGCTAGCGTGTCGCTTTAGACACATTAAGCCCTGATGATGTGATCATCGTTTATCATGTCTTGCATGATCTAGACGTGGCATCTCAATTCTACATTGCCAGCGGTAAACTCGTTTTAGGGTTTGTTGCCGACAATGGTTGAATTAGCTTGCTCATCTAAATCATCTAAGACATCTACCATCCCCAAAAGCGATCGACGCCTTGATTTCCTTTGTGTTACTTCTCAATTCATACTTTGAGTTGCTATCGACCTTAGTCGTGTTTTGAGATTTAATTCAAAGCCTGTCTTCGATTGTAATTAAGGATAGTGCCGGGGTTTCAGCCGGTCTTACCTAATACATGTGATTACTTTATATTTTTTTATGTATTTACCACTTATACGGGTGGATCAGTTAGTGCAAATATGATTGTCTCAGATTGATCTTAAAGTCTATCTGTGATGAGCATACTTGTATGGGCTGATCGGTTCATATAAGTTTTCACTAGAGTATTAGCTAGTGCGTTTACCTCATATGTCTTTCATCGGCCGATGTCATCAAATTGATATAAACGTTTTAATGAAGGCCGATGAGATCAGATCTGTATTTTAATCTTATTTCATTATAACTTCAAGTAGGCCGATACAGTCTTGCCTTATCGGCTAGGCCCTCATGATGCGTCATCGGCCTATTGCCGGATCGGCCATCGTTTGCTAACATGGTTTACTTGTTTATTCTTGTTGATTGCAGATCAAATCAATTGGCACGCCCTAAATGCACCTAGGCACGCCATTGGACCTGTACTGGAGTTAAGCAGATCTCCCAGGCCGTCGTGGAAACGTGGAACCCGCTTTGACGGTGGGTGGGTCTAAATTATGCGCCAACACGCTTTTGGCACGCGTAGCGGGACAAAGAAGAACACATGCTTCGCATCGTCAACAAATCTCAGAAGAGAACGTCGTTTCGGTGATCGCCGATCAGCTCAACGAGGAGCAGAAAGCTGAGATGAGCAAGCTGGTCGAGCAATTCCAGAACATGTACCTGCAAACCTACTCCAGGACTCGGCAAGGTACCCTCATTCAGAAATCCAAGGTGATAATGTCGAGCCCTGAAAATGGAGCTAGCACATCGGTGGCAGCCCAAGATCAAGCTGTTAAGACCGAAGATGATACTCGCTGCGCTACGCCGACGCTCTAGGACCGCATCGACTCCGCAGTTCACTCAGCACTGATCAACTAATCCGGAGTCCTGGTGAATACGTTGACCAACACAGTTAAGTCGATATGGATGGTTCCATTCATTAGTACAAGCCTCAAGGACCGATCTTCCTGCCTGACAACAAATTTCCTCCATCGCGGACCTTGAGGACTGATCTAAGTACGGCTCCATAGCCGACAGCGCCAATCCCACCTCCATCGGCCTAGCCAGTGCCAACCATGCCGTTGGTCCTGACCAAACAAGCGGGAGGAAGCCCCCAGCACATCACGGAGGATCAATTCGCGTAGTGGACGAAGGGGAAACAAGCAACAACAGCCTTGCATCAGCCGATGGTTGAGCCAGTACAACAAGTCTCTGCCAAACCACCATTGGTCGGGCAAGCCCAATTCTCTGTACCGAGAAACCCTCCACAAGCAGCTGCCTACAACGCACCGCAAGGCTACCAGCAGTACGCTACAGGGCAGTATGATGCACCAAACTTAAATCATCACTTTCAGCCATACTCCCCCAGGCAATATTGGCCGGAAGGTTTTCAACAGCATTATCAGCAAGAGCTTCCACACCAGCCCACAGGATTCACTCAAGGGCACTGGGCCGATATGATAGCCGAAGTGATGCGTGATCAATTCGGTTTAAAGCCCAAGGAGAACGCAACAGTGTATCGGCACCCATATCCTGAGGAGTTCGACAGAGTGCCATTACCAAGCCGATACAAGATTCCAGACTTCTCCGAGTTTTCAGGGCAAGATAACGTCTCTATGTATGAGCATATCAGCCGGTTTTTAGCTCAATGTGGTGAGGCATCGGCTGTGGAAGCGTTGAGGGTCAGATTTTTCCCCTTATCCTTGTCAGGATTGGCGTTCACTTGGTTTTCCTCTCTGCCATGCAATTCTATCAGAGAATGGGTGGACCTAGAGAAACAGTTTCATCGGTACTTCTTCAATGGTATACAAGAAACGAAGCTGTCTGATCTTACCGCCATCAGGCAGAGGGTTGACGAATTGGTCCCGGACTACATTCAACGATTCAGGGATGTCAAAAACAGGTGCTGTAGCCTTAGCCTAATCGATTCCCAGCTGGCCGATTTGGCGTTCCAAGGGTTACTAGGTGTTAACGACGGATTTTGGTAATCGACTTGGAAAGGAAAGGGGAAGCCGAAGTGGAGAGGAAGGATTGAGTTGGAGTCGAACCAGGCTTTGTATCGGACCCGGTAACCGTATCGGACTGGGGGATGTTGCTATAAAGAGTGTATCGGCCGATACGGATTTGGTTTGGTCATGGGCCGATACGGGTTGTGAGTTGACAGTGTCAACGTGGGCTTGGTCTGGGTTCGAAGTAAGCTTCAAGGAAGTTGCCAAATAGAGATAAAGCTCGGTTTTAGGCAATTGTATCTTGTAAATTAGGTAGTTTAGATCTAATCTTGTTTGTTAGTTGTAGATAAGATCGTGTCCTACAAGGGTTCTGTTGTAACCTCGGGTATAAATATCCCGATAGTTTGTACATGTAATCTCTCTGAATCAATCACACAACAAAATCAATCTACTTTCGGCGCATCGCCAACCCTCGCAAGAGGTCTTCTTCAACGAGTTCTTGCTTCCTCGGAGCAGAGGTAAGAACTCGTCCCCGACGATCTGCATCGTCGAGGCAAGCGTGTCGCTTTAGACACGTTAAGTCTTGATGATGTGATCGTCGATTATCATGTCTTGGGTAGTTTTGACAGGTATCTCGATTAAGCCTTGCCAGCAGTTTACTCGCTTTAGGGTTTATTGCCGACGATGGTTTAATTTTCATGCTTGGCTAGATTATTCAATGCATCTGTCATCCCCAAAAGCAATCGACGACTTGATTTTCTTTGTGTTAAGTATCAATTCACACTTCGAGTTGCCATCGACCTTAGTCCTGTTTTGAGATTTAACACAAAGCCTGTTTTCGGTTGTAATTAAGGATAGTACCGGGGTTTTAGCCGGTCTTATCTAACATATGTGATTGCTTTATGTTTTTTGCATATGTTTGCCGCTTATACGTGCAGGTCGATAAGTATAAATGCGTTGATCACGAAGTAATCTTAAGATCTCTTTATGGTTGATGTGTTTATACTGGTCGATTGGTTCGTATAAGGTTGCACAAGAGTACTAGCTGGTGTAGTTACCTTTATCATCCTTATCGGCCGATATTATTAGTTGAAGTCTACATGTCAATGAAGGCCGATAAGATTAGATTCATGTCTTACATATTTTCTAAGTGAGCCGATATAGCTTTGCCCTATCGGCCGGGCTATGACAATGTGTCATCGGTCTATCGACCGATCGGCCATTGTTTTCTGACTCGGTTCGCTTGTTTCTTGTTGATTGCAGATCAAATCAACTGGCACGCTCTACTTACGACTAGGCAAGCCATTTGGACCTGCACTGGAGCTAAGCAGATCTCCCAGGCCGCCGTGGTAACGCGGAACCCGTTTGGTTGCTGGACGGGTCAAAATTCTGCGCCAACACTAGGGCCGATACGAGAAAGGTTCTCTTCACAGGAATTTGAAAGTCTAGCCCAGCTGGCACAAAGGGTATCGGCCCATGAACAAAGATTCCAGGAGGCGAGGAAATTCACGAAGAAAGTCAACAACGTTTATCAGTACGCCTCCGATGATGATGAAGACAGCGATGCCGAGGTTGATTTGGTTGAATGGGCCCGGATGAAGAAGCCGACGACATGCCAATGGGCCAGGAAAGGCGATAAAGAAGACAAATTCGACTTTGACATCAACAAGGCCGACAAGATATTTGATCTACTACTGCAGGAGAAACAGATACAATTGCCAGTAGGTCATGTGTTGCCATTGGCTGAGGAAATAAAGAAGAGGAGATATTGCAAGTGGCACAACACCTATTCTCATCATACGAACGAATGCAAGATTTTTCGGCAATAGATTCAATCGGCCATCGAACAAGGCAGGATCAAGTTTGATGAAGCCAAATGGCCAATGAAGATAGAAGGACACCCGTTCCCAGTCAACATGGTGCGGGCAGACAGGCCCGATAGCAATGCCTATTGGACCAACAAGCGACCTTATCAGACTTCAGAAGGCCTTATCAGGAAATACCAGCGGAGGCGTGAAGAGCAAGCACAAGATTATTCTGACCAAGACAAATCCTATGATCCTCATTGGGAGTGCGAGTTTTTTCGATTCTGTTGGAACGAAGGGATGAGGTTGCCAACAATGTAAGAGTGTCCTGCATGTAATGACGTGGAAGAATCTTACCAAGGCAGCTCAAGCAGACAGGCGCATCGGCCGATCAAGCAGAAGAGACCTGTACACGAGAGGCTGGGGTCGATGCACCATGGCCGTCAGACTGAAGATGACGAGCAAGTCCAAAACCCTCAATGGTGTCCAAATGACGTATTTAGAAAAACGCAAAAGCGACGAGTCTAGAGGTTAAGGCAGAAAGAAAAGATCCAGGAGCAGCAGGCAGCAATCGCCCATCGGCCTACCAAGACCAGGAAAGAGTGGAAGATAAAGTCCACAGTGGTGCATGCCGATAAGGATAAGACGAAGTCAACTCAAGCTCCTGCGTCTACGAAAGGTAAAAGTATAGCATCGGCTTCTGTTATCATGGTTTTCCTATTGCCAGCAGAGTATGGTATACAGATGGCCGATGAAGTCATAGCCGATGATGAGATAGAACAATCTTCGGCTAAGTTACAGTTGTCACCAGAACAAGCCATGTTCGACAAGCCAGCCGACACCAGTTACAGGCACCTCCGGCCATTGTACATCAAGGGATAAGTCAATGGGCGGCCGATGACGAAGATGCTAGTCGATGGCGGTGCGGCAGTAAATTTGATGCCATATACAACTTTCAAGAAGCTTGGAAAAGTACCTGAGGACTTAATCAAGACAAATATGGTGTTAAAAGACTTTGGCGACAAAGCATCCGAAGCAAAAGGGGTGTTGAACGTGAAGCTCACAGTGGGCAACAAGACAATCCCTACCACCTTTTTTGCTTTCGATGGAAAGGGTTCCTACAGCTTGTTGTTGGGACGAGATTGGATCCATGCAAATTGTTGCGTCCCTTCAACAATGCATCAATGCCTTATTCAGTGGCAAGGGGACCGGGTCGAGATCGTGCAGGCCGATAGATCAGTATATATGGCCAATGCCGATCTTGCAGTTTGGGAGATGGAAGGAATCGATTGCCTTTCCGGACGAGTTTGGGAGGCCGATTTCTTGAAGGTAACTGACTGTTACATCGAGCCGATCGAAGATGGAGATAAACAATTACTTTAACAAAGGCATAACATCCACAAGCCAAGATGAGCAACACAGAAGATGTGGTGGATGAATTAGATGGAAAATTGGGACAAGGCTTCACGCCGGCTGATGAGCTTGAAGAAGTTGACATAGGAATAGGTGATAGGCCTAGGCCAACGTATGTAAGTGCCAACCTACCAAAGTAATACAAGAATAAATTAGTACATCTTTTGAAAGAATTCATGGATTGTTTTGCATGGGAGTATCATGAGATGCCAGGATTAAGCCGATCGATTGTAGAACATCGGCTACCTATAAAACCAGGCTAACGGCTGTTTAAACAAGCTCCCAGGAGATTTAAGGCCGATATGTATGAAGCTATCAAGGCAGAAATTACAAGGCTCTACGACGCTAATTATATCAGACCATGCCGATATGCGGAGTGGGTTTCTAATATAGTACCAGTGTTGAAGAAGAATGACAAGCTCAGGGTGTGTATCGACTTCAGAGATTTAAACAAAGCAATGCCAAAAGATGAGTACCCTATACCGATTGCAGATTTGCTAGTCGATGCTGCATCTAGACACAAGATCATCAGTTTTATGGATAGGAATGCGGGCTATAATCAAATTTTCATGGCTGAGGAAGATATTCACAAGACAGCTTTCAGGTGTCCGGGGGCAATCGGCCTTTATGAGTGGGTTGTTATGACGTTTGGTCTCAAGAACGCTGGAGCTACCTATCAGAGGACAATGAATTATATTTTTCACGACCTTATCGGTTCCTTGATTGAGGTGTACATAGATGATGTGGTTGTGAAATCAAAAGAGTACGATGATCATTTGGCCGATTTACGCAAGGTACTGGAAAGAGCAAGAAAATATGGTCTAAAGATGAACCCTAACAAGTGTGCTTTTGGCGTATGGCCAGTCAGTTTTTGGGTTTCTTGGTCCACGAAAGAGGAATTGAGATTACACAAAAGAACATTGATGCCATAAAAAGGATCAAGCCTCCGGAGAACAAGACCAAGTTACAATCTCTGATTGGGAAAATTAATTTTGTTCGACGTTTTATATCAAACCTGTCAGGCAGGATAGAGCCGTTCACTCCGTTATTGAAGTTGAAGGACGATCAGGAATTTATATGGGGTGATAAGCAGCAAAAGGCGTTGGACAATATCAAGGAATATCTGAGTTCCCCACCAGTTTTAATTCCTCCACAGAAAGGAGTTCCATTCAAATTGTACCTGTCGATCGATGAGAGGTCTATCGGTTCTGTTTTGGTTCTGGAAATTGATGGCAAAGAAAGGGCTATTTTCTATCTCAATAGAAGATTGTTGGATGCTAAAACAAGGTACACATTGGTGGAGAAGTTATGTTTATGCTTATATTTTTCATGTACTAAATTGAGGCATTATTTACTTTCCAATGAGTGCATTGTGGTAAGTAAGGCCGATGTGATGAAATATATGCTATCGGCCCCTGTGTTAAAAGGAAGAATTGGGAAGTGTATTTTTGCCTTGTCAGAGTTTGACCTCAGGTATGAATTGGCCAAAGCGATCAAAGGACAAGCCCTGGCCGATTTCATTGTTCAACATCGAGATGATTCAATTACATATTCAGATATTGTGCCATGGACACTGTATTTTGATGGGTCTGTTTGCAGACATAGATGCGGTATCGGCCTAGTTATCATATCTCCTCAGGGGGCAAGCTTCGAGTTTGCGTTTACTATCAAGCCCTATTATACTAACAATCAAGCAGAATATGAAGCTATTCTTAAGGGTTTGCAGTTATTACAAGAGGTCGAGGCCGATTCTATCGAAATTATTGGTGATTCACAGTTAGTGATTAATCAGCTTTCTAGGGAGTATGAATGCAGAAATGTTATTCTAAGGGTTTACAATGAAGAGTGCCTAGAGTTGTTAAAAGCTTTCAAAATTGTGACGATGAGGCATGTACCCCAGAAGCAAAACTTCGAGGCCAATGATTTAGCTCAGGGAGCATCAGGATACAGGCCGATGGTGAAAGATGTTGAAGTTAAAATCGCTACCGTGGATGCCGATGATTGGAGGTTTGCTATCATCGAGTATTTGAAAAATCTTTCTCAATCGGCGTCACGAAAGATGAAGTATAAAGTTCTACATTATGTTTTGCTCGATGATAATCTATATTATCAGACGATTGATGGTGTCTTGCTAAGGTGTTTGAGCTTAGAAGAAGCCAATGTTGTTATGAGCGAGGTTCACGAAGGAATTTGTGGAACACATCAATCGGCCCATAAAATGAGATGGCTTTTGAAGCGCATTCGATATTTTTGGCCGACAATGCTAGAGGATTGTTTCAAGTACTATAAGAGGTGTCAAGATTGTTAGAAGTTTGGAGCAATTCAGAGAGCACCGGCATTGGCTATGCATCCAATCATAAAGCCGTGGCCGTTTCGTGGATGGGGTATAGACATGATCGGACAAATTAATCCACCATCAAGCAAAGGACACAGGTATATTTTAGTAGCTATAGACTACTTCACAAAGTGGGTTGAGGCCGTTCCTCTCAAGAAGGTTGATTCCAAGGATGCCATTCAGTTTGTCAAAGAGCATATTATATATCGATTTGGACTTCCACAGACGTTGACTACGGATCAGCGATCAATCTTCGTGTCCGATGAGTTTGTTGAGTTTGCTGACAGCATGGGCATTAAGCTGTTGAATTTTTCTCCATATTATGCGCAAGCTAATGGGCAGGCAGAAGCTTCTAACAAGACTTTAATCAAGTTGATCAAGAGAAAGATCGCTGAACAGCCGAGACGGTGGCATACAACGCTGGCCGATTCCCTTTGGGCGTATCGGATGGCTTGTCATGGTGCAACTCAAGTGCCGCCTTATCAGTTGGTTTATGGACAGGAAGCTGTGCTGCCGTAGGAGACCAACATCGGCTCAAGAAGGATTGCATTGCAAGACGACTTGACAGCCGATGAATATCACAATCTCATGGTCGATGAGTTGGATGATTTGGCACACGTCCGATTGCGGGCTTTGAAAAAAATCAAGCGGGATAAAGATAGAGTTGCTCGTCATTATAACAAAAAGGTTGTAGCCAAGTCATTTGAGGAAGGGGATCTTGTGTGAAAATTGATACTGCCGATTGGTTCCAGAGACAACAAATTTGGCAAGTGATCACCTAATTGGGAAGGTCCTTTTCAGATTCATTGATGTGTTCCTCGCAATGCCTATTTATTAAAAGGATTAGACGGAGAAGTTTATGGCAGAGCGCTCAATGGCAAATACTTAAAGAAATATTACCCAAGCATTTGGATCGACGCATGATCGGCTTGCTAGCCGATTGATGACAATAGCCGACATGCTACATATCGCCTTCAGATGGCCGATATACATTATCGCCCTTAGTTCAAATTTTACAACATGAAGCCCTCATATTCTAAAATTGGGGGGCATATATATATACTCAGCAAATCTTCAAGTTCATTGGATGGATCATAAAAATCTGGGGATTTTCAAACTTTTTCAGAAGGACTTTTTCAGACTTTTTCCGATCATATTCGGCTAATTGGCCGATGAGATATATATTAATCAGAAACGAAGTTATCTTTTACAAGGAGACAATAAAAGTATGATACATCAGCCTATGAAATTTTGGATAGCTGTAATAGCCTTGCGACGGATTTGATCAATGTCTTCTATCACTTGTGCATCATCGGCCGAGGACCCTGGGATTGGTTTCAATGACTTGCTCAGCGTTGCGAGATGCTTGACCGATGCTTTTAGCTTTGCTGTTTGGTCCTCTATTGCCTTCGGGGATGCAGCTATCTTCACTTCGACTTCCTGGATTTCATCACGAGTGGCTTCTAGCTTCATCAGCAAATCTGCTTTGAGGCGGCGGAGTTCTCCAAGTTTCTTGTTTAAGGCCATCGGCTCAACAACCAGCTCGTCCAGTTTAGTCTTGTCAGAGTTCACTTGAGCTTTGCTGGTAGATATGGCCATTCCAAGCTTTTACGCTCCCGCCTCTCTGCGATTCTCTCCTTGGCCTTGTGAAGCTTGAAGTGGTATTGTTCCAGGAAGATGGCTGGCGTCAATGATTCCATCAGGTCTTCAGGCAGTTGATCCTGGATTTCTTGTACCCTGCTCCTGATTGGATTACAGTTCTCCACCAGCGATTCTATAGACACCTCTAGCCGATTGGCAATATCAGACAGCTGGCCCTTTAGCTCTTCAGAGATTGATGGCCTGGCTGTGCTGGGCAGCTCCTTGTCCTTATCATCAAGAAATTGGCCGATGTCGAAGGTGAACATATCGGCTAAGATCTGTAATCATCAAAATGAGACATGGTTAACTTAGTCTAAGTTAAGATCGGCAGGAAGCTCGAAATCAGAATCTGAGGGATAAACAAACATGTCCATCTTGACTGATGGAGGACCGGTGTAGAATCGGATGAACCATGTGGACATTTCTTCGGCCGATTGATCAGCCCCAGGGTAAACAGAGGCTACTTCTCCAAAGAACATACACCTCCTAGATGAGGGATCTTCACTGTCACTATAATCCGATGGGAAGACAGAGTCTGATAGCGGAGGCCGATCGACCATGGTGTTGGTGTAGATGGTTAACCATAGTTAAATAAACCACCATGGACCTCCATGTGCCACTGTCCGATTCAGCATCAGATCTTGGGTGGCAGAGTGCAGTAGCTGATAGACAGCTCCAAGGAGGTATCGGCCAAGAGGGAGTTGTTTCTTTTCGACCAGAGCCTGAGCTAGATGTTGGCAGTTCAAAGTGGGGCCGCAGGTTAATCCACAAAAGACGTATCTCTCCAGCCACAAAGTTAGGAAAGCCACATGCTCTCTCTCTGAAACAGACCCTTGCTCCATGTGCTCAGAGATGTACCCAGACCAGCCTCCAATCTTCTTGGTCTTCAATTTATGGTTGCTGTTGATGAGGAGATTGAAGGGGTTGATCTCATAGAGGATATCCAAGCCTGTCAGCATCTTGATATATATCAATGTTGGGGTCATCGGACCTTGCCTGAACAGGAAGGCATTCAGGGTGCTAGACCAAAAATAGGTGGCGGCCGACATGAGAGGTTTGTTCTTCTTGGTATCGGCTAGAGACAGAGCGATGCACTGGCCGATCCCGATTTCATCCCAATGGACTTGCTTGGCTGCGACAATTCTCTTGTACCAAGTCCTGTAGCTATTGAGCTTCGACGGCCAAGATTTGAAGGTGTGCTTCCATGAAGAGACATTGGGTTTTGCCTGCCTGAAGGGGACTCTGTTCGATTCAGCGTTTATCAGCCAAGTGGGGTTGGAGTTGCCCATGGGACCCAGAAGAAATCGATGAGATTTGTCATTTGTGGGGATCAAAATCTGGTTCTTGAAGACCTACGGCGTGCAAACAGTAATGAGAAATAAGACACGGGGGGCAAGAGCAGAATCCCTAGTTTGAAAAGTCTCGGCGGGAAAATGAAAATGTGAACTTGAAGAGGGATTGGTTTACCTCAGGGATCTCGGAGGCTTAGAACGGCAAAGATGCCATGGATATAGTTGCGGAGGTCGCAGTCGAGGGGGTTGCCGTCGAGAAGATGTGGAGGAATCGCTGGAGTGGAAAAGCGTAGACGGCTAATGAGGAACTGCGCGCGGAAATCAGCGGCGGGAAGCAGTGAATCTGCATCTGCGTGGTTTTGGACAAGCCCTAGCGAAGAAGTCGATGGGTTCCTCGGAGCTAATTCCGCCACATTATATAATGAAGCGGAATTGGGGGGCATGTGTTAACAACAGATTTTCGTAATCTACCCGGAGAGGAAAGAGAAAACCGATGCAGAGAAGAAGAAGCAATTCGAGTCGGATCGGTTGCGTTATCGGACCAAGCCGGAGTCGGACCAAGTTCCGTATCGGACTCAGCGTTGCATCGGACAAGGCGGAGCGCTAGCAGGAGGACCGTATCGGCCGATGCGGGTTCAATGCGGCCATCGGCCGATGGAAGCGGGAAGCTGATGGAGGCAGCATGGGCTCGGTTTGGGCTTGAGTTAAGCTTCAAGGAGATTGCCAAATAGGGATAAGAACCAGTTTTAGGCAATCATATCTCTTTAATTAGGAAGTTAAATTAGATTCGATCTAATCTATGGCAAGAGTCCGTCATAAGGACTTGTTTGTTAGTTAGAGATAAGATCGTGTCCTATCTGGACAATGTTGTAATCACGAGTATAAATATCCCGGTAGTCTGTACATAGAAGCTCTCTCAATTCTCACAATTAAATCAATACAGTTTAATCTACTTTTAGCGCATCGCCACCCTCGCAAGAGGTTAATCTCTGGCGAGTTCTTGCTTCCCCAGAGCAGAGGTAAGAACTCGTACCCGACGATCTACATCGTCGGGGCTAGCGTGTCGCTTTAGACACGTTAAGCCCTGATGATGTGATCGTCGTTTATCATGTCTTGCATGATCTAGACGTGGCATCTTAATTCTACATTGCCAGTCGTAAACTCGTTTTAGGGTTTGTTGCCGACAATGGTTGAATTAGCTTGTTCATCTAAATCATCTAAGGCATCTACCATCCCCAAAAACGATCGACGGCTTGATTTCCTTTGTGTTACTTCTCAATTCATACTTTGAGTTGCTATCGACCTTAGTCGTGTTTTGAGATTTAATTCAAAGCCTGTCTTCGATTGTAATTAAGGATAGTGCCGGGGTTTCAGCCGGTCTTACCTAATATATGTGATTACTTTATATTTTTTTATGTATTTACCACTTATACGGGTGGATCAATTAGTGCAAATATGATTGTCTCAGATTGATCTTAAAGTCTATCTGTGATGAGCATACTTGTATGGGTTGATCGGTTCATATAAGTTTTCGCTAGACTATTAGCTAGTGCGTTTACCTCATATGTCTTTCATCGGCCGATGTCATCAAATTGATATAAACATTTTAATGAAGGCCGATGAGATCAGATCTGTATTTTAATCTTATTTCATTATAACTTTAAGTAGGCCGATACAGTCTTATCTTATCGGCTAGGCCCTCATGATGCGTCATTGGCCTATTGCCCGATCGGCCATCGTTTGCTAACATGGTTTACTTGTTTATTCTTGTTGATTGCAGATCAAATCAACTGGTATGCCCTAAACGCACCTAGGTAAGCCATTGGACCTACACTGGAGTTAAGCAGATCTCCCAGGCCGCCGTGGAAACGTGGAACCCGCTTTGACGGTGGGCGGGTCGAAATTCTGCGCCAACACTTGGTTATCCCAAATATTGTACTTAGTGATGTTGAGATATAGGAAAAACACTGATTTCGGTCAACAAGAGTAGGGTTATTACATGTCAGTTAAGGGGCCCGAACCTGTATAAAAATATCTGTCCTCCGTTTCTTTTACCTTAATCCCGCGTATACCTTGGTTCCAATAATCCATATACTATGCAAATACTGTAGTGACGATCTACTCCGTCGACAATATCGTACCGATATCTCTTCGCCCTTTTTTTCTTTCTTGGCTACATATTTAACTCTATATGTAGATATACATATATACATCGTCCAGATATATACGGTAGTAGTACAGAAGTTTATTAGGATTATATATGCATTCACACGTGTATCAGGTACATGTGTGCTGGTGTGGATGTGGTTGACCATGCATATATATATATATACTGTTCGTGCATGCTACGGTATTACACGTTCACACGTCTCGCTGTTAGCATTAACACGTGTATCACGTACATGTGTGCTGGTGTGCATGTGGTTGACCATGCATATATACTGTTCTGTTCGTGCATTGCTACGGTATTACACGTTCACACGACTGGCTGTTTGTATGTACTCTCCCTTCGTTCCACGTTATAGAACGTTAATTTTAATCTCTCTATCACTCATATAGATTTATAAATGTCCATATAAATTTAAATAAACATATAAATCTATTAAAATTTTAAAAGTCGACGTCTTATAATATCCTATGACAGGGGAAAGTATATTCGTACGTCTCAATCAAATAATGAGTGCATATATATACGACTTCTCTATAGGTTCAACTGTACACGTGCATATATTAGTAAATGATATCTCTATCTAGACTTTACACTTGGTTCGGTTAATCCCTCCCTAAAAGATTGAGGGAGATTTAGAGAAGATTTATTCACGCCTATTATAATATGAAATTATTCTGTCTCAATTTCCTTTAATCTTTCTCTTGGGGATTAAACGAAGTGGGGGCAGAAAGAAGGAATCCATCATCTGTAATTAACGTACATATTCCTCCTCTGTTTCATGTATCTTATGGCGTTTTAGCTTTCGTTACAAATCAAACTTATTTAATTTTGATTAAGTTTAAAAAAAATATATCAACATATATAATATTAAATAAATACGTTGGTAAAATATATAATATATTGCTGTAAATGTTGATATATCGTCTAAGCAATAATCTTTTTTGAAACAATGAAATTGTTGGGATACCGAGGAGAAGCTTCGCACCAATCGTCAAATCCATACCATCGGAATACTTCTCGTAGCACTCTAATTAAGTTGCTATAATCTTGTCAAAGTTATTTAGTCCATTCATTATAAAATATATAAACTTAGTATTCTATGAACGAATAGCTCAATTAGTTCGGTTCCTTGTGGTGAAACCAGTTCACCCGAATTTAAATCCTAAATTTAACACGGGGGTTTGTATTTACGGTTATTTATTCTCTCAGTGTTAGGCGATTTCGTCGATATCATGATATGTTGACCTAATATTATTTTAGAGATGCTTGTAGGGTAGGGTGTGAGTGCGTGCATTTTACAAATGATTGTGCGCGCATTACGTACAGTGTATTTTAAATAAAATATTTTAATGGGACGTTGTGAGATGCATGTACTTAACCGCGTCATGCATGATGTCACGTAGAGAGTGCCGGCAGGTACGTCGTCTGCGTTTTATTTTGCATACAGAGGCCGTACTCGCGGCCCAAAGCACCACCGCACAAATGTAAGACAAGGCCGTACTCGCGGCCCAAAGCACCACCACACAAATGTAAGACAAGGTGTACTACGCCAAATTATTTTCTTCCTCGACATGTAGTCAGTCAGTCAGCGACCCAACAACCACGAAGAGCCACACGATTGATCGGATCAAAGCCCATCATTCATAGAAATAAGTTCACCAGCTACCATTACTACAAAAACAAAAAAACGATTTTTTATGTTGTCACCTTACACTTTTCGCTAGCGGCCACACGAGAAAACCGCCAGTAACAACATAAGGAGGGGTGGGAGGTTCGGACAACCAGCAAAAACGAATCTTCGCTGATGGCCGTATTAAGCGAGCTGCCAACGAAGAAGTTTCTGTTTTCGCTGACGGCACACCTAACACATCGCCAACGAAAATGTAAAATCTTCACTGGCGGACTGGTGACGTGGGCCGCCAGCGAAGATGAAGCCATTTTCGCTGGCGGCCCACTTAAGCCATCGCCACTACTATTGTTTTCTATGACGGTGGCTTAAGTAGGCCGCCAGCGAAAATAGCTTTTCCTCTATAAAGCCGAGCCCAAGATGTCATACCATTTGAGCACGATTTTTTCTCTCTTATGAACCCAAACATAGGGGAGAAGGTTTTGAAATCGAATGGCTTGATAGATCTATTGCACCAAAGGTTAGTTATACCTTGTACCACTCTATTTCTCAAGTTTTTTTTTCATTTTTATATGTTTTATGTTGAGAATTTAGCAAGGCATATGTTGATGGCCTAACCATGACATGCATATTTTATTTGTTATGTGTAGCTCAAAACTGTCAAACTTTTTATGCAATATTATACATGATCAATGTACCATAGACTTCTCAATGTTTTGATAGGTTCATTTGTAGCATATCTATATGCCCTGGTTGGTTTTATGCACTTAGATCTATATCTAGTTATTAAGTGAAGAGAATTAAAAGAAAGGGTAGTTTGGTAATTTTGTCTAGTTGTATGTAGTTCTATCTGGTGGGAATTAATATATAAGTGGTAATTTTTTTAAAAAAATAAAGTCAAAATATAATTTTGACTAGCTTTAATTACCTTGTCTAGCTTATATATACTAATTTTGACATAACAATTTGGTATATTCTTTTTGGTATATATTAGCAGAATTTTAATGTGACATATTATAAAAAATATTTAAACTATGTTAGTTATTTGTTCGCAATGTATAGATGACAGACAGAGCATGGATGTATAGAGAGAGATATCGTGCGTTATTCATTGAAGAAGTCGACAGATTTATGAAAGCTGCTAAGAAGAATGTTGTAGCTAAGAAGACGAAGGAAATTAGATGTCCAAGCATGCATTGCAAAAATCAGAAAATTTGGGAATATCCATCTGTAATTGCCCTTGCCCAAGCGTGCATGGACCAAGCACGGAGTAGGCGGGTGGTGCGGGAAGTCCTCAAAGGCGTGCGCTGGTGTCGGCTAGAGGTGGCCAAACGGGCAGCCCGGCCCGGCACGGCACGGGCACGGGTCCGGCACGGCCCGTTTCGGCACGGCCCGTTAGGCACGGCTCATGAAATGGGCCGTGCCGTCCCGGCCCACGTGCCGAGCCGCCGACCCAAGCACGGCCCGTGGATGGCCGGGCCGTGCCCGTGCCGGCACGGCATGCGTGTGGCCCGCCGTGTCAGTACGGGCCCGTGAATGGAAAATGGGCCGTGGACGGGGCACGGTCGGCCCAGGAACCGAAATGGCACGGAGGGATGCGATGCGGACTTGCGGAGGTGGCTGGCGGGCTGGGCCATCGGCTAGGAGGGGTGCTCAACGGACTTGCGGAGGCGGCTAGCGGGCTGGGCCGTCGGTTGGGAGGGATGAGATACGGACTTGCGGAGGGATGAGATGCGGACTTACTACAGTAGCCGTGCCATGCCGTGCCGGCCCGCGGGCTCGGCCGGCGGCCCAAGCACGGCACGGCTACTCGTGCCGTGCCGGCACGGCCCGTTACTGTAGCAGGCCGTGCCGGCTACAGGTTCCGCCGTGCCTCGGGCCGCCCGTTTTGGCCCGGCCCGTTTGGCCACCTCTAGTGTCGGCTCACCGCCGAGTACGCCTAGGTTCCATGGAGGGAGCCGACGTTGTGCTGGCTCGCATGTTGTCTAGTCTGTGAGAACCACAGCCTCCACCGTATAGTCATGGATCTCCTCCAGGTGGAAGAGGACCATCGGACTCCGCGCTGCCAGTGCTTCGGTGGCTTCTCTTCCACCGTCAACACCTCCATTTGCGGATCTTTTGCGCGGTTGGTGAAGCCCAGCCACATTCTCTTAGTTATGGAGCTTGGATTTGCAGTCCATGCCCATAAGTTGATCGTGCGAGTGTTGCCGGATTTGATTGGGTGCACGAGGTCCGTCTCGATCTGCTCCAGCATGCAAGTTCGGCTGATAAACCTCTCAGTGATGTCCATCGCCCATGCGAGCATGGGCACGTCGTCTAGGCATGGATGCACCTTGAACATCAGGGCAATGCCAAGGGCGTTCTGTAGGCTTCGCCACTTGATGAAATACATTATGACGCCACGGCGCTTGGCGAAGCCCTTCTTCACTGCGTCCTCACAGTGGCAACGATGTTGGAACTTGATCAAGAAGGACTGCGGGTGATGCAGGGAGATGGCAACCTCGCCTTGGCGCAGCTTAAACTTCTCCATGATCACCTTCTCGATCTCCGGCGCACCTGTGGAGGGTGGCGCACGGATTGCCCAGAAGACCACGGTGGTGTTCCTCCACTCTCGCAATTCCATGTCGATTGTGTACGAGGTTGGGATGAAGCAGAAATCCTCTTCGGGTCATGTGGCCGAATCGCCGAGTTGTGCCATTGTTGTTGAGCGTGACTTGGGAGGCGGCGGCAGGAGCTCCGGGGCGTCGGCCTGGCGTGCTTGTCGTGGCTGTGGAGGCAGAAGGGGTGTCGAGCGCGGGCTCTCCGGGGCGCAGGCACTCGGCTTCTTAGGCGGGTTGGCGAAGCGGCCGAGCGGACGCGACGGGTCTGCTTGGTGGTGGCGCGTTTCCTCAGTGCCACGGCGGCGGCATTCTCTCGTGCGGTTCTCGGAGTGGTGGCAAGTAAAGCGACGGACAGGGTCATGGCACTGCATCGCGTGATGGTTTCTGCCCAGGCAGATAAAGCACATGGAGAGGTAGAGCCTATGGGAGTGTGATGGATGCGCATCACGTCGGGTTTAATGCGGCCGGTGAGCTTGGCTTGAAAGCTGTGGCCTTTGGGAACCACTTGAATGCCCCTCTCGTCGCTACCAATGCCGCCTTTTGACCGGAATCCAAGCTGCCTCCCCGGCCTTGGCGACATGACACCGAGGTAGAATAGGCTCGTAGGCGGTACTCTGCCGCGAGTTGACATTGTTGGTTGCATGGTAGTTGCTCCGAATGGGGATAGTAATTGAAAACTCCAATTGGGGGCACGGTAGCTGCTGGGGAGTCGGGGCTGAATCGAGATCTGCAGATTCCCGAACAACAGCAGTGAAGGAGCGGCGTGTTGCGACGCCGCGTGGATCTGACGTGAGTGCCTGGGCTGCTCCTCCTGGAAGAGCCGGGCGACCAAATCTGGTTGGGGGCGGCGATGGGTAGAACTCCGACCAGAGCAGGGGCTTGGAGGCGTGCATGGTGGGGGATGGCCAGGCGGCTGCAGAGACCTCCGGTTGCCTACGAAGAAGGCAGACGGGCGTGGATGGCACGCCGACAGGGGCGTCGGTGCCGGTGGCGGTGTTGGTAGGAGCGGCGCTAGCAATATGTTTTTTTTCAGCAGGGTGATTTTTTTGTCTTTTATATGAATAAATAGTCATTTGATAAACAATATAATCTCAATTAATGTTTACGTTTTTCGAAATAAAAATGAAATACCACATTCCTTTGACAATAACAGCTCATCGATTGCTAAACACTGGATCAGAACAGAGAGTGAATAAAACAGGCGACAAGCACATTATACCTATATACTGTCAAGAAGCAACAGCAATCATATGGCATCCTCACAAAACATCACTGATAAAAATGTAATTACACTCTGTTTATTTCTTTTCTATTACCCGAGTTCAGAATGGACGACAGAGAGATAGCAGTGGACCGGAGCGCGTCACTCGGCGGCGGCGTCGTGGAGGGTGTTGCCGACGTCGATGACGAAGCGGTACCTGACATCCGACTTGGCGAGGCGCTCCATGGCCGTGTTCACGTAGTCCGCGCCGATCACCTCGATCTCCGCCGTCACGCCGTGCTTCGCCGCCAGGTCGATCATCTCCTGGGTGTCCGCCATGCCGCCGATGCAGCTCCCGGCCAGCGTCTTGTTCGCTGCAACATTACACAGAATTATTAATGACTCAAATGTAATGGATCACAGATCAGCTGATGATCAGAGCAGCTGTAATGGATCAAAGCACTTACAAGCAACCAGAGCGAAGGGAGGGATCTCCATGGGCTTCTCCGGAAGGCCGACGAGGATCATCTTCCCGTTGGGCTTCAGCAAACCCAGCAGCGGCGCGATCGGGATGTTGGCAGACACCGTGTTGATGATTCCGTCCATGGTGCCCATCGCGGCCTTCATCTCGTCGGCGTTCTTGGACACGACGAACGCGTCGGCACCGAGCTGCTCCAGCGCCTCCTGCCTCTTCCCCGGCGACGAGCTGATCACCGTCACCGTCATCCCGAACGCCTTGGCGAACTTCACCGCGACGTGGCCGAGCCCACCCAGACCGAGCACGCCGACGTGCTTGCCGGGGACGTTGAGGCCGTGGTACTTCATGGGGCTGTACACGGTGATGCCGGCGCAGAGCAGCGGCGCGCCCTTGTCGAGCGGGATGGCCTCCGGGAACCTGACCACGAAGCGCTCGTGCACCACCACCATGCTCGAGTAGCCGCCGTAGGTGACGGTGCCGTCCTTGTCGACGGAGTTGTAGGTGAAGATTACACCTGGGCAATGGTTCTCGAAGCCCTGGTTGCAGCTCTCGCAGGAGTGGCACGAGTTCACCATGCAGCCGACGCCGACCTTGTCGCCGGCCTTGAACTTGGTCACGTTCTTGCCGGCCTCCGTCACCACGCCGGCGATCTCGTGCCTGCGCCGTCGATCAACAGAGTGCACGTTTGTTTGATCAGAATTCAGAATAGTGCATCGTATGTAACAATGTACAAAACCTGTTTGTAAGCTAGCTTGCTTACCCAGGAACAAGTGGGTAGGTGGCGTTCTTCCACTCGTTCTTGATGCTGTGCAGGTCAGAGTGGCAGATCCCACAGTAGAGAATCTTTATCACCACATCATCATCTCCAGTGCTCCTACAGAATTTCAAGTAATTAGCACAAACGCTATTTTTGAGGAAAAAGAAAACTCTGCGGACATTCACCAACAACTAAACGGTGCGTCTTTTGAAAACTTTATTCATCAATATTTCTTCACGTTCTTAAAATCATTTATTCAGCTTTTCAGTATCAATATTATTCATTTGTGCTCTCAAATTATTATCGGCCTAAAAACGTATTCAATCCAAACTCTGGCCCAAAAGGCAAATCGTATATGGCCAGGAATTATACAGAGATTGCGACAATAGTCGAAGAAATACAACCCACCACACAGTAAAGTCCCAAGTGCAACGCTACCAGGGCACAAGATATGAACAGGGAGACAATGACCAATTACCGTGCATGTACAGTTGTACTCAACACATTGTACCTCTTAAAAGTCCAAACATGTACGTACTACAGAAATGACAGATCCAAGACAACAAGTTGATCGATCTGACCGCATAATCACAAACAAAAAATTTCATACTCATTTAAATTGGACATATATTCAATTTGGATCTTGACGCCTGATGATGTTATATATATATATATATATATATATATATATATATATATATATATATATATTCAAATTGAGCATATGCCCAATTCAAATGATTATAAAATTTTTTTTAAAATATTTAGGTATAAACATTAACTTTTTTACTAACTAGTTCAAATAAGTTTGAATTAAATTTGAACATTGTTTTGTTAGATTTTGATTCTAGGTATATAACATCTAAACATATAATTAGTTAGGTATGTAATAATGGATTGGGAAACAGAAAACAATGCGTTTTGGATTATTTGTCAACGTAAGCCTCCCGATGCATGTATCTCACAAAGAACAGTGCAAAACCACACCTTGATAGGTTGGACTGCCCTTAGATCGACAAACTGTCGCATGAAGGGACGTGCATGATAGTGTCATCTTACTAAGTTATGCATGCACCCTAAGGCTGAGTTCGTTAGTTGGGTTTCCCAACTCCAAACAGTACGCACGAAAAACAAAACGTCTATTAGCGCGTGATTAATTAAGTATTAGCTAATTTTTTTTTAAAATGGATTAATTTGATTTTTTTAAGCAACTTTTGTATAGAAACTTTTTACAAAAAAAAATACACCGTGTAGTAGTTTGAAAAGCGTGCGCGGAGAGAAAAAAACTATGCGACGGTAGTAACGTAGGTGCCGAACTCAGCCTAAACAGCAGTACAACTATTATTCTGATTATTTGTTAGGACAAACAGTACTAAGATATAATTTTAAGTTGTTGCTGAATTGAGTTTATTTCTTATAAATTAATTAATTAACTTGTGTGATGCCAAGAAATTAAGCCCGAAGGTCAAAACCTGAATTGGATTATTATGTACTATGACTGGCAATCATGCATGTCGGGAAAATTGAACGAAATTGTATGAGGAAATGACGTCTTTTTTTAATGAACTATCATGAAATAACTAGGATATCTTGAACTATCAACAGAATCATCCACGCACGCCTACGCCGCCGCCGCCGTGCTTCGCGTATTCCCTACGCGGTCCAGCGCCGGCGCCGCTCACGAACGGCATCACGTGTACGAACGGAACAGCTAGCTAGTCCCTCACCGACGAGGAAAACACTACATTATACTATCTAGAGAACGTACCCTATCTAGATATAGGAGTATAATTAATTAAAGTTTCACCTGCGGGCGATGGTCAGCGGGGAGAGGTGGCCGGACGCGTCGCGCGCCGCCAGCCCCACCGCCGCCTTCCTAGGCGACTCCTGCTGCTTCTCCGCCGCCGCCGCCGCCGTGGGAGCCATCGATCGATCGATCGAGAGAGAGAGAGATCGATAAGACGGGAGAGAAACCGACCGACTCGAGTCGATCCGATCCGATCCGAGCCGATCCGACGTCGTCGTGCGTGCCGTGCGGTGAGATCAGAATCCGGCGAGAGGTGGGCCGCGTTTTATAGCCTCGCGCGCTAGCTGTGCCCTCTGCGGCGTGGGCCCCACCACCCTCCGTACGTGGGCCGCGCTAGCCCAGCAACGCTCGAGATGATATAAATGAGCTTTGATCCGATCGATCGTGCGGCTCTTTGTGGTTGTTGGGTCGCTGACTGACGACTGACTATACATGTCGAGGAAGAAAATAACTTGGAGTAGTACACCTTGTCTTACAGTTGTGTGGTGGTACTTGGGCCGCGAGTACAGCCGATGACGTACCTGCCGGCACCGTCCACGTGACATCCTGCATGACGCGGTTAAGTATATACATCACATGATCTACTCTCTCCGTTCTATCAAAATATATTTTTTAAAAAACATACTACAAACTACAAACACAAACACAGATGTTTATGACACGCGTGCACTCATTCCTATGAACACACATGTACATCCTATCTCTATAGCACATCCGGAACACTTGGCCAGCATCTTTTGAGGTTGACGAAGTCGCCTACCACTGAAAAAATAAATAGTCATAAATGTAAATACACGTATCAAAATTAGGATTTAAATCTCGATGAACTGTTTCATCGAAGAAATCTAATCAGTTAGGCTACGCTCACTTCGCTCATCAAAATAATTGTCCACTAAGTTTCTGTATTTTACCATGGATGGACTAAATAACTTTGACAAGATTGTAGCAACTTACTTAGAAGTGCTACCAGGAGTATTCTGTTGACATGGATTTGATAATGGGTGCTAAGCTTCTCCTCAGTATCCCAACAATTTCATTGTTTCAAAAAAGATTATTACTTAGAAAATATATCAACATTTACAAAGTCAAACTAGTTCTATTAAATCCACCATATGATATATTTTACCAGTGTACATTTATTTAATATTATATATATTGATGTATTTTTCAAAAATGTTTGACTCGTAACAAAAGTTAAAACGCCATACGATACATGAAAAACGGAGGAATATGTACGTATACAGATGATGGATTCTTATTTCTACTCCCACTAATGCACGTGTACAGTTGAACCCAGAGAGAAGTCGTATATGCACTCATTATTTGATTGAGACGTACGAATATACTTCCTCTGTTCTACGATACTGTAAGAGTTCTACGATATTATAAGACTTTAAATTTTTAATAGATTTATATTAAAAACCGGCGCCTATTGTATTGGTAATGGTTATTTATAAAACCGACACCTATAATAAACTATAAGTGTCGGTTTTTCTCTAGAACCGACACCTAATATAAGTATAGGTACCTATGCTAGATGTGTCGGTTTTTATCTAATTTTTTGTCCCATAGAGATGAAAAACGGTAATAGATGCCGGTTTTAAATAAATTGGTACATATGAGGTGTTTTGTAGTAGTGGACTCAGATTTACGGCACCTCCAACAGCACAATGACTTATCCCCAAATCGCCATGTGACTTCCTCCGCTCCTCACCGCAACATTTGGATCTAGATCGGTTTCACCCCACCGGGTTCGATCTGGGCATGCTTTGATCATGTCTGGACCAGGGTTCAGGGAGGTGGGCATCATGATCCAACCGATTGATTCTTGCAGCGTTACGGAAATCGTCAACAGCTTCGGCCATACCGACAACTGCGGCTACACTGACTTTGACACCAAAAGCATCAACAGCTTCAAGGACACCGACGACTACACACCGCTTTTCTTTGAAGTCTTTATGGCCGACGCTGCCAATGAGGATGAACAATCCCGCCTTGCGAGGGAAGTAGAGGAGGAACGTGCAAGAGCGAGGAGGAGCGTAAGCGCAAAGAAGAAGAGTGTGCCCGCAGGCAATGCGACCTAATTAAAAGTGGATGTGCTGCACATCATAGTATTATCCAGACTCGCATTGACGACACCAATGTCCTCGCTACACCTCAGCAGAACGCCGTCGCGGTTGTCACCTTGCTTGACCTCATCGATGCTGCTCCAGAAAATATGACTCTGACATTGAACAATGTCAAGACCATGATTGTCGTTAGAGCTGCACAGCAAGAAAAAGGAGCCGGGCCTTCTTGCCGAGTGGAGGAATCCTTTGCCGACACTCCAAGGACACCTGTGGGTAGCCGCTTACCGTCAAACCATGGTTCCAAGGAGCGCCGAGTGCCTGATCGCAGCAGAGGCCATACAATATCAAGTCTACCCAGTTGCAATGACGGAGGCCAGCGTCCGGACTAGTTGGTCAGTAACCACGACTGCAACAACTACCGCCATCATGAACTGCATTACCGTCATCACAACGGCCATAGCCACGATGACAGATGTGGGTGCCATGTGCCCAGAGATTTGAGGGACCAACTAAATCAACGACATCGCGATCGAGAAAATCGTGCATGCCGCGAGGAACACCGACGCTCTCCCAACAACGACGACGATGGAGTTTCAGCCTTTACCGGCGAACTGTGTCGAGTGGATTGACCGATTGGTTTTAAACCAATAGGGATCGAAAAATACAACGGCAAAATTGACCCAGAGTCATGGCTTACCGTTTATACCCTGGCCATCTGCGTAGTAAGAGGAGACAGTAAGGCTATGGCAAACTATCTACCCGTAGCACTCGCTGATTCAACAAGGAGTTTGTTATCTGGGCTCCCAAGGGGATCTATAGACTCCTGGAGTGAGCTTTGCAGCCGCTTTGTTGCTAATTTCAAGGGCACCTACGAGAGACCCGAAACTCACTTTGACCTCATCAGGGTCCCATGGAATCCCTCATGGACTACATCCAACATTTATCCAAAGCCCGCAACAAGATCCCAGAAGTCACCGACAACATCATCATCGCCGCTTTCCAGAAGGGAAATTGAGACAAGCTGCTCATCGACAAGTTCAGTCGCAAGCCTCCGCGGATGGTCATGAAGTTATTCGAGACGACAAACTCTTACGCCAAGTCGACAGATGCCATTACTGCATCACAAGAAGAGAAGCAGTCGGGTAGCAATTGATGTCTCAAGAAAGACAATGGCAACAACAACCAGAAAGACCGCAAGTGCAAGCTTGAAGATCTGGTGGCCACAACATCAAACTACCAATCTCAACGTCCTCGCGTCAACAATTACGACAAGATCATGAATGGCCCATGCCCGCATCATCCTAACTCCAAGCACGAGGCCAAGGACTATTTCATCCATAAGAGATTTGCGAAGAAAATTGAAGCATTGCTCAAGCTCACCACCGGTGAAGGAACTTCAGGGCAAAACAAGGACAACATTGAACCTGGCTTAGGAGCGTTCTAGGACCCCAGAGCCGAGTTGAACCATATCTTCGGAGGCCCTCTCGCTTACGGATCCAAGAGAAAACAGAAGCTGACTGATCAAGAAATCAATGCCATCCAACCCGAAGTATCTTAGTATCTACGATGGTTCAAAGTGTTAATCATGTTCGACCGCTCGGATCATCTTAACCGAGTGACTCACCAGGGGCAGTACCTCCTAGTGCTAGACCCAGTGGTTTGCAACATCAAGTTGAAGTGTGTCCTCATTAATGACGGCAATGCGCTCAACATCCTCTTTGCCAAGATGCTGGACGAGATGCAAATACCAAGATCTGAGTTGGGGCCAACTTTTGCTCCGTTTCACAGGGTTTTCCCTAGGTTGTCTTCGACACCACTCGGCCAGATTACTTTTCCAGTGACCTTTGGTACCCAGGATAATTTCCGGACGAAAAACATATGCTTTGAAGTTGCTGACATTGAGGCAACTTATCACGTCATATTAGGAAGGTCGGCTCTTGCAAAGTTCATGGCTATCCCTCATTATAACTACTTGATGATGAAGATGCTAGGTCCACAAAGAGTTATTTTGTTGTGCAGCAATGTCAAACAGGCCTTTACCTGCGACAAGGAAAGTCGCGAGATGGCCAAGTCTTGTGAGAGATCACTCGGCCGATAGGAGATCCGACTGGCTGCATCGACGTCACAAGAAGGAGAGATCCCTGCCAAGAAGATACTAAAGTCCAAAAAAGGCGACGTCAAGACAAAGAAGATTTTGCTTGATCCGACTGATCCTTCCAAGACTGTCATAATTGGCATTGAGTTAGATTGTAAGTAGGAAAGCACACTCATCAATTTTTTTCAAGCTAATAAAGATATATTTGCTTGGAAACCTTCTAATATGCTTGATATTCCTAGAGAGGTGATTGAGCACTGCTTAAATGTAAAGCCCAACGCTAAGCCTATCGAATAATGACTTCGTCGATTTGGTCAAGGCCGATGTGATGCTATCAAGGAAGAGTTAAGCAAGCTCTTAGCAATAGGATTTATCAAGGAAGTATACAACCTGGATTGGCTGGCTAATCCAATGCATGTCCGGAAGAAGACGGGGCAATGACACATATGCGTGGATTACATAGACCTCTTTGGGTTACCTCGCATTGACTAAGTCGTCAACTCGATGGCTGGCTGTGAGCCTCTCAGCTTTCTCGATTGCTATTCAGCATATCCTCAAATCAGCTTGAAGGAGTCTGACTACTTGAAGACCTCGTTTATCACACTGTTCGGCTGTGAGAACACTCCAGGCTAAATATTATGTAAGTTCTTTGAAGTGATAGCGCGGAATATTTAGTTGGATGGGGTCTAATAATAATCGAGTAAAACGGTAACCATCTAACCTCATCGCTTCCCTATCAAGTCAAATAACATACATAGTATAAAACCTGAAGCGCCGAGTAGAGGGCATAGGGGATATTACTGGGACTTTAGCATGCCAGTCAACTTCAGCCTGAGACATGCCCGTCAAACCACACGAAGATGGCGACCAGATGTGTTCCACATCTCAGGAGACTTGACAAAATTCGCTAAAGCTCTACGACATCCCAAATGCTCAATAATCATACTGATGTAGAACTAGATCCTAGGAAAAGCTCTAGTTCCACACTTTCATCTAAGCGATGAAAATTAGAATAATAAGGAGTAAACATAAATAAACTTTAACCTACATATTTATTTAAATAGACAAGCCAAACGGCTAGATAATTACAGATCCGCGGAAGCTTGGCTACCCGAAACCACAAGCAGCCGACTAGGAGATAACCTTTTTGGATCCAGTCCTAGAAGAAACAACGATTTCCCGATTCACTCATGAGACTAAGCATACATCCTGCAAAATGGATATTCCAGTATAACAATAGTCAGTACATTAAATGAGTTAATGTACCGGCAAGCATAAGGCAATCCTAACATACTACATGCCTGGCACATAATCAAGAAAGGCTATATATGTAGCTCATTTTAGCGTAAAGCAAGTTTTGGTTCACAATTCTTTTTCAAAAGAGTTGATGATTCAATTAACAAAACATTTATGTAGTTAAATCATAATGTTTACCATTTTAACATCATAAACATATTCTTGTTACCCATACCAGCAACAAGTCATAATCTCATCATAATAATATACTTGACTGCCCACCCGACATCAAGTCTCATATTCATTATCATCATAACACGATTATCATAACTCAAACCAAATCACCATTTCCAAATCCATAGTTCACAAAACATCATTTGAAAACATAAAACAAAATTAAAGTCTATACTCATGACACTTCACCAAGTCACTTATGACCGTGAGCACGGCAAATCGATTAGTTTTAGAGAACTCTGCAGAGCTTGTACAGCTTTACCCATATGATATGAACACTCTAGTTTGTTTTGTGTTTGCAAGACACTACCACATTTTTCCTGATGAATGTGGTCTAGAGGTCATAACGTAGTCTTTACATTACTTAACGCCTAACCTTGCATCAGCGACGGCAAGTGTGAATCCGTCCAGGGAATGACCCAGAACCGTTTGGAGGCGGGCCCACGCCTTAACCTAATGTCGTGGCAGCGAACACATCCGTTTCCCCACGAGGCACTTAACCGTTGAGTTGGATAGACTTAGACGCTCATGCTGTGAAGCGGACTACCCGTCCATTCACAGAACACACACAGCTAGTCTTGTTGCTAGCATCATAATCAACACACACACACATGGGTAGTTCCTATGAATCATCGCTCAGACAAATTCATTCTACTTTGGCCTACCAATATGCAAGGTTAGACTTCAAGCAACTTAATTAGCTAAGGCCACCCCATAATAGCACATGTGGATGTACGATATACTCAAGTTGGTGACACGAAGTTCAGTCCTTATTCAGCTCAGGCGAACACTCCCCTATCGGTGTACAACTACCAATATATGCACACCACTTGTCGCCCAAGTCTAAAATCATTTTACTCACACCTAATGTTTTCATTTTCAATCCAGCATAAATCAAATAATCAAAATCCCATTTATAAATTCATAAGAATGAGTATTTTGCTTAAATCTAAGCATGGCTAAGCAAATGGCATACATAAAAACCTATATACTCTTCAGCGAACATTTATAATGTAATCAAATCCATCCTATGGTTACAAATGAAGGATAACAACATATCATGGTAGATTATGCAGCAATAAGGTTATAGCTACCATTTATTAAGTTTCAAATATCGTTTTTAGTCAAATACATATGCAGTTTCGCAAACAACACTTTTCATCTCCTAAATCATGGGTTTCAATGTGATCAAAGAAGAGGGGAGGTATAACTTGCCTTGATCTGGAACAAAGTGAATATCACCTAAATCACTCTTTCACCCTCGACGCGAATTATCTATACAATTGACACGATATGCTTATAAATACCAAATTATGCGAAAAATACAAAATGCTCTAAAATGCATGATTTGTGCCCAGTGGATAGGTTCTGACTTAAGATGAATCTAGGCGAAAGAATTCCTATTTTATCTCTTTTCATTTATGAATTATGAATTTCCTAAGTTTACATTGACATATAATAGTAATTACTAAGGTATAGTTGTGAATCATTTTTACTATATTATTTTGATTAAATTAACTTTACTGGAATGAAAGAGATTGTTTTCTAAGATTAATACAATTGGTTTCATAATTTTTAGAGCTAGTATGAATTTCTTATAAATTTTAGAATTTAACTTGCTTATGTGGTGATCATTTTACAATATAAATTATTAGTTCTATTTATGTTACACAAAGTACGAAATATTATATTTTTAAATTAAAGTTCATACTTTTGTGATGCTACAGAAATTTGGTTCACTCCAATTGGAATATAAATGAATTTTCTACAAATTCTATAATCTCTATGTTAGCTATTTCTTATTTGTAATTTTAGAAATAGTTCTCATACTGTGAGCATAGGATTTTATTCTACAATATTAAAGTTCACAATTTTATAAACCTACTGAAGTTGGTTTCACCTCAAAATAAGCTATATTTTATTTTATATGAATTTCATAAGTTTTGAGTAAATTTTAAATTGAAAAGATATTGATCTAACCTTTTTCTATTTCATTTCCAAAATATAATCCATTGGGTCCACATGTCAGCCTCTGTCAATATGCAGAAAAGCCCCTAGGGTTTCCAGGAATCAACCCGAGCTCCAAAAGCGCGTGCTATTGCCATTTCCATAAAGAGTCCCTAAGATTTTATCTATTTATAATTAAGTCCTGGTCCCATATGTCATACTAAGGATTTTTATAGATTAAACCTTGCAAGTTTTAAATCTTTGCTAAGCCGGATTATTAGCGCTAATTATGTGGGGTCCACATGTCAGCGGCTCAGCGGCTCGGAGGAGCAGGGCAGAGCGCATCGGCGAGATTCTCGCCGGCGGCGTGGGCGAACGGCGGCAGATCTCCTGGTGCGGCTAAAAGAGAAAAGCAGAGGGCATCAAGATGAAGCCGTCGGTAGTCGTCTCACCGGCTGTGGTGGCCGGAATCGATGGCGGTGACGTTGCAGGCGGCAGCAACTCTCGGCATGCATGTGCATGTCAAGCTCCGGCCCGAACCCGTGTAAACTAATGTATGCATGAGGTCCTAAGGGGTCCCTGGAGACTCACCGAAACGTTGGAAGTGGTCGGCGTTGCTCGGAAGACGCCGGCAATGGAGAAAGAGCTCTGGCAGCGGCAGTGAATGGCGGCTTCATGGCGATGGCCCGCTTCAGTCGGTGTTCTGCTAAGAAGAGGAGGGGAATAGCTCAAGGATCCCCTGGGGATGCTCAACGAGTAAGGAATCGCTCTGGTGCTCACCGGAGAAGAAATATTTGGCGATGGAGCACGGCGGCCGGTGTTGAAGAAGACGGTGATCGATCTATGCCTGGGCTTGATCTTTGGCCGTGGTTCTTGAGACGTCTTGAAGAGGATGCCGAGGCGACCTTGTTGGCGTGAGGGCTCGACTGGATTCGGTCTGCAGTGGCCGGACGATGTTGATGCCGTAGCGGCGGCGCTCTGGTGCTCCCGTGGCCACGGCGGTGTTCCGGTGTCTCCACTGCATGACACGAGATGAGGTCAGCAGGGATGGGATTGGTATCGTGTGGAGAGATCAGAGTACAAGAAGAGGAGGGACGACCGAGGCGCAATAGCGGCGGCGACGGTCGTCGTCTTCACGGCCGACGGTAAGGAAATGGCGACGGAGGGGGCTGAGGGCTTCCTTCCTCGGTTGGATGGGCTCTGGGACGGAGTGATCAACCATGCGACGCGGCTGGGGAATTAAACAGGCGAGCTCGGCGGCTGCCACGACGTCGAACACGCGTCGAGCACCTCCGGCTGCCTCTTTCTCTCGCCCTCTGTCTCTCTCTGCTGGCCTTGAGCGGTGGAGCAAGATGCACAGGGGTAAAGCTACCTCAGGTCACTGCCAAGTGGGCCCAAGCCGATACAAACACAGGTTGAGAGAGAGAAAGGGGTATATAACTGGGTGAACTACTGTACAGATGATTTTCAAAGGATTTTCATATATTTTTCTTCCTTCCAAATTTATACTTCCACCATTTAATTTGTGTGCATGATAAATTAATGTGGATTTTTCTGGAGGTAGATAAAAATACCTACATTCCATTTTCTTTGGTTTCACACAAAAATAGTCTATATTTTAATCTCAGAAAAATAGATAAATTCAGTTCAGCTGAAATTGATTTGAATTTTTAGGAGGTCAAAACCTATAAAATAAAATCTGGAAAAATTATATTAATTCATTATAAATAGAGTAGTATTTGAATAAATTATATCACCTACATATTTTTATGTGATAAAATACACATATGAGAAGTGTATCCGTTTTGCCTATTAGGGTTTTAGAAATAATTATAGTTTGACTGGTTTGACCAAATTATTTGGGATATCACATGTACTTATTAAATTATACCAAAATTCCAGTGATATTAATATATTGAATAGTATCTACATGAATTTTCCCATGATTTTATATTGCACCAATTATTTTTAAATATTCAATGAGTACATCTACCTTATAGTATTCTTATTAGAAGTATACATTTCAAATGATTATAAAATTATATTTTGATTTGTAATTGACCAGAGATGATGTTGTTAGGCTTCACTTTCATTTTACCAAGTTCAAACTCACAAATTTCCTAGCTACTAGTGTGTATATATTTGAGTTGAACTATAGGTACTTAGGGTTTGTTCGTTATGATGAGTTTCCAACTCAACCCACTCGTTTTCCGCGCGCACGCTTTTCAAACTGCTAAACGGTGTGTTTTTTGCAAAAAGTTTCTATATGAAAGTTTATTTAAAAAATCATATTAATTCATTTTTTTTAAAAAAATTAGTAAATACTTAATTAATCATGTGCCAATGAGCCGCTCCGTTTTACGTGCTGGGAGGGTGAGTTCCCAACTCACAACAACAAACTCAGCCAGGTGGTGATAATTAGTATAATGCTTTTATTATTTATATCAATATAAATTATCAGGGATTCATTCTTGTGTTCCTAAAAATGTTTTACAAAACAAATTAATTTGAAAAGGACAAAGTTTCAAATCTCTTGCATCTCAATACATAACCACAAACTAGTTTTAAACCTTACCTAGGTTGTATAATTTGGAAAGATCTTGGTCATTAACTCGAAAACACATTTTAATTATTTAACTGAGGTCAAAATTTGAAATTTGAATTTTTGGTATGTTACATCGGTGCATATTGCTATATCACAATGCCTTTTGGCCTGATGAACGCTAGGGCTACGTACCAACGCCATGATTCAGAGATGTTTACAGTCACAACTCAGGCGCAATGTGGAGGCTTATGTCGACGACGTCGTCATCAAGACCAAGCATAAGGATGATCTGATTGCTAACCTGAAAGAAACCTTCAAGAATATTCAGGCCTTCAGGATGAAGTTGAACCCAGAGAAGTGCACCTTTAGAGTACCGTCAAGAAAGCTGCTTGGCTTTATGGTGTTGCATCGTGGCATCGAAGCCAACTTAGAGAAGATCAGTGCCATACCAACATGAAACCACCGAGTACCCAGAAAGATGTCCAAAAATTAACTGGGTGCATGGCGACCCTTAGTCGTTTTGTCTCTAGGCTTGGAGAACGAGGCATGCCCTCCTTCAAGTTGCTAAAGAAGACTAATTATTTCCAATGGACGCCCGAAGCACAGCAAACCTTCGAAGATTTCAAGAACTCCCTCACGACGCCCCCCATGCTGGCTTTGCCTTTGCTGCAAGAGCCTTTATTACTCTATGTGTCAGCAACTTCTCAGGTGGTCAGCATTGGATGCAGATTCTTTTCTTGACTCATCTCTGGACTGTGCCGACTAGTCTCCAATCGAGGGCTCTTGGCTGTGGGTTGTTTCTTTTGCTTGTGTCGACTGGTCTCCAGTCGGGGACTCTTGGCTGTGGGTTGTTTCCTTTGCTCGTGCTGACTAGTCTCTAGTCGGGGGATCATTGCAAGTAGTCTTGTTTTGCTGATGAAGTTCATTGGTTTCCAGTCGGGATCTCGTTGGGTTTTTTGCTGGAATCTTGACTGGTACTCAACGTTGTTGGAGGTTTTTCATTGGAGCGGCTTGTGAGATCAATATCCTGTGGTTTTCAGAGCATAAAAGATCAAATATTCAACAGAGCTTCAAGACCAGCGGTTTTATCATAGGACTTCACAATTTCAAGATTTATCATAGAAAAGAGAAAGATTTAAGTACCTCGAGGAAGTTTTGATCTTGGGGCCTGTTTTCCTTGGAGGAGGTGTTGCCCAAACCTAGTCGACACTCGGGGCTTGGCTTTTATCTTCATCAGACGAGCTCAAGACAAATTTTCTCTGTTTTTTCTCGGCCTTCTTGGATTTTTGTTCTGCAGCTGGCCTTTTACTACCCTGTCGTGGCCTGATGGTTGGCCCTCTACTAGCTTGACTGGCGCTACTGAGAATCATCCTTGATGATCGACGAGCAGCAGTAGGCGGGTTGGAGACAAGAATATTTTTTCCTGTACAGCGAAGAATTTGACAAAAAAACATCAATTGTACTAAAACAAGTCTAAAATTGAATGGAGATAGAATTATGTACCGGAGGAGGGGGTCGGAGTGGACTGAATGGAAAAACTGGGAGAGAAGTCAGCTTCAATCTTGTCCTGGCTGCCTGGTAGCAAATTTCATTGGGCCGATGAATTGGAGGAAGACCTATGAAATCAAGGATGCAAGGGGCAGGGTTGGAGATGTAGAACCGGTTAGAGTGTCAGCTCTTATTTGAAGATTTCAAAGGGAGTGAGAAATAATGCTTTTGGAGATCTCCGCGTAACTGGAAACCCGAGCTTCCGACGACACAAGGATTTTCTTTGGATGGTTGAGCTTTTAAATAGAACATATAGTGGAAAAGGTTGAAATGCAAAAGGATGCTGAGAAAAGCTTCACAGAGATGAATGAAGATGTCAATTTGAAGAATAGAGTTAAGGTTAAGATGATATATCTTAATCCCATAGAAGTCAAGAAAACCACGAAAGAAATCAGAAGTAGGATGGCCAAAGCCACTATAGAAGAAAGGGGTAAATACCACAATCTCTCCCGTGTTAGGCGTGGGGAAGTCCTCGCCAAATGCTTGGCACCAGCCGATGATCTCCTTGGGTGGAAGCACGCCGTCCTTCACCATCTCCAGCAAGTCCCTCTTTCCTACATCCTAGGTCGCCCATTGGTCATAGGAGATTTCTCTCTCTTCCGCCATGGTTGAGATGGAGAAAGCTCAGGTTAGGGTTTTTGAGGATGGAGGACAGAAACGGATGGAAGGCACTTGCACGTGATGAGATTTAGGAGTGATTTTGGTTGCGGATCTTGCGGGGAGGATGAACCCTAGCTTCGTGGTGACGGTTGATGAACAGGAGCACGAAAAGAAATTTTCGAGGAAGACAGAGTGGCGGTGGAGACGAAGTATTATGCTGTGGTTTATTTTAAGGGTATTGGTAAATGGTTTTAGGGACGAGGCCCGTTATCGTTTGCAGCTCATTTTCCAGGTGTGGCCAATCATGTGTCTTTTAGGGACTTAATCATATTTGTTTTTACAATATACACAAGAAAAGAGCCTAATACCTTAAAAATCCTCTTTTCGGCTGTTATACAACTTTTTAAAGTTCATACAGTACAATTTAAGAGGTGGCAAGTAGTGTGCTTTTTTAGCTCTTATATTAACTTTTTTATAAAAGTTAAGCACTACTTAGCATTCATTTTACAATGCAATGCAATTGGCCAAGTGTTGTGTCATTGTATTTCATAAAATCACATATATGTGCATTTTCTTAAAGACCAATATCTTTGGCTTCATGCTATTTATGATATTTTCTGGTCATTACCTGGTGGTTGGTAAATTCATTTTGAGTGCTATTAGCTCGGATTTGACACCATGTGTGCCATCATTTTCCATGGGACCACTCGGCTGGTTGATATATTTACTCTTTGGCTATATGTTTAGTTATATTTAATTAATCACAAAATCAGGGGTTACATCAGGTGCATCGATTAGATGCACCTAAATATTTATTCTTTATTATTTTTTAAAAATCTTTTCAGACCTCCACAGCCTCATATTTGAGAAGGAAGCACTTGGGAGACCATGGCAGAGGTGTTGAAGCACTCGGCTTTCTATCAAAAGAGTTCGGGAGAAGATTACCTTTTCAACTGTGAAGGTATCAAGGGCTACTGTAGAGATTATGAGTACCATATATCCGCATGGACAACTTATCCGACTAAAGATAAGAGATAATAGATTAGGACTTGGGATTAATATTGTCTTTTTTTCTACGACAGGTCTCATTAGTCTTAGTTAGATACAATCATGTAATAGGTAAGAAAACCGAGTCGTATTTGACTTGGTCTGCTACTTTGTAACCCTGCCTCCCAACCAGTATAAGGAGGGCAAGGGGCCTCCCAAAGGCATATTCACATCTCAATCGTCAGATCAATACAACACCCGACGAATATAATCTCCAAAATAGGAGTAGGGTATTACTTCCCATCAAGAAGGTCTGAACCTGTCTAAACCTTGTCCTTTTTACTCATCTATTTTAGATCTGATGCGCTACTCTTTTTTTATTGCCCCTTGTCTTCTTTACTCATCTATTTTAGATGTCATGCATTATCTTTTTTTAATTTTATTGTCGATTTTTAGAATCGACACCTTTTTATTTATGGGTAGCTACCAAATCAGTTGTTTAAGTAGCTGATGGGCATGAGCACAGAAGAGGGGATAGAGAGATATTGATGCGTAATATGTCCGCCCTGTTCTGAAATCGCTCTCACCAGCATCTGTCCATCTCTCCTTAATTACACTCCAGAAATATATTTTTGACTGAAAAGGTTTCGCTATCAAGGGATGCATGTTTTATATGCATATCAGCATGTAGCTACAACCCCATGTCGCCTAGCTTATTTACTTGTCTTTTCTTACCAATTAATTAGCATGCACAGACAACCTTAAGTTGTTTCAATGGTCTACATCCCTAGCTATGCGAAAAGGAAATATTGGTATTGTAAAACTGTGGTATCATTAGTTCTACAAATTATATTTCCTCCTTTTTCCATTCTATGAGTCATTTTATGTTTATTCTAAATACACCAACATAAATGCACTGTCAATATATTCTATGAGTCATTATATATAGATTTAATGAAATTGATTCGATACTATAGATGTTGGCACTTTTTTTTATAAACTTGGGAAATTTGGCTTGGATAAAACTAACATGACTCTTACAATATGGAACCGCAGGAGCAGTGTAGAAACCAATTGTCTAATATTATTCCTATATATATTTAGCTAATATGTACACATGCCTGCACATACCTTATACTCTCTCTATTTCATATTAAAGGGGTTTGTCCAAATAAATCAAACCTATTTAAATTTATTAAGTTGATAATAAAAATATAGTAGAATTTTCAACCCAAAACAAATATACGGTAAAAATATATTTAATGATGAATTTAATAAAACTAATTTGTTATTGTAAATGTTGCTATACTTTTTGATAAATTTGATTAAAGTTGATAAGGTTTGACTTATCTAAAATAATTTATAATATAAAACGGAGGTAGTATGAGTGAATCCTCTAGCGTCGTTAAGTCATACAAATTTGTTATACACCAATGCTTTACTAAAAATGTAACTCATTAACTCAAAGCATGCATGCATTGGTTTCTAATTTGTAGATGCTGTTTTCGACTGTCCTTTGAGAGGATTTGATTCGTGGCTGCTGCTCGTGTGCATCAAGCTATAGCTTGCCATAGCCAATTTATATCTCTGGCTACGTATTAGGTCCCGTTAGTTGTAATGAAACGTTCGGACGAAAATTTTCATCTCCGTGACACGTTTTTCAAACTACTAAACACAATGTATTTCGTGCGAAAATTTTTTATATAAAAATTTCTTTAAAATATCAAATAAATTTATTTTTCAAGTTTGTAATAATTAAAACTCAATTAATTATATGTTAGTATCATTTTGTTTTACGTGAACCACTTAAATTCTCTTCTATCTACTTCGATATATATATTCATATTTTCTGCTAAATATTAACCGATTTCAATGGGAACAGAGATGCATCGCCAGTCAAAAGGTATTTGCAGAGAAACCAGAGTTCATGCTGATATAAATCCATTTTTTAAGTTTGTAATAATTAAAATTCAATTAATTATATGTTAGTGTTATCGTGAAACATTTAATTCTCTTCTAGCTACTTTGGTATATATATTCACATTTGCTGCTAAATATTAACCGATTTCAATGGGAACAGAAATGCATCGCCAGTCAAAAGGGTATTTGCAGAGAAACCAGGACAGTTCATGCATCTTCTTTTAGATGTCACTGTCTTTTTATTTTTCTACTGAAAAAGATAAAAGTTTGAACGGAGTGAAGCAGAACAACTTCAAGATTCAAGCTAGATTTGGCCACCATGCCAGCTGGCTTTGCGTATGCTTTTTTACATTGCGACGATATAAATTGGCCGGCAAGTTCTTCTCATCTGGCACAAATATGTATAATTGCGGCTGTTTGGAATTCACATGTGTAATATAAGTCAAATTAAGTCAAGGCATCATTAGGAAGCTAGGGAGGGTTTTGGGGCAAATTGAAATAATTTCTATAAAAATTCTATAGATTTTTGCGTTCTAAATGAACCACATCTTCTGAAACTATTCTCTCTATTTTAAATTACATATCATTCTAGATTTATCACGAGTTAAATATTTTAATTTTTAACCACCAAGTTTTACATACTCATATATTTTAACATCGTAAGATTTGTAATTTTAGATTCACCATGAAAAATATTTTTATAATATATAGCTGGCATATTATTAAACTATATAAGTTTTTAAAAATTAATGGTCAGTCTATGTTTGATTTAGGATAAATTTTTAAGTGTCAAGTAATCTGAAACGAAGGGAGAATTAGATTACTATCGGCGTATGTGTGAAATTCTTGGGCGTGAAATAACGCATGGCTGCACGGTCGAATTTTAGCCGTACACACGTGAACCACGCCTGCATATTACTTGTAGAATTTTCAGCCATGAAAAAAGATATATTTACTTGATATGTTTTTTTTTCTGTCGCGTGCATCCGGTTGATGTCTCGTTCGATCTTATCCGGGGATCGATTGACAGGACGATAGGTCGATCTATGGTCCAAAGCACTTGAAAGGAAAAAGAAATACCGGATATATATGTTCATTTGCCCCTTTTTCTTTGATGTTATATGCATATGACCAATGCAATATATTGTAATAAAAAAAATAGTCTTATACTTTCTTCGTCTCATAATATAAGACGAAGGTAGTATTATTTAATTGTGGACACGAACGCCCGTTATACTATGAGTGTCGAAACCTGATTTCGGCAATGAGAAAAGAGGTAGCGCACATGTGCCAAACACGATAGGTTATGAGACAAAAGTTTATACAAGTTTAGACCTTCTGTAAAGAAGTAATACCCAACTTCTGTTTCGGCGTTATAACCGTCGAGTTATATATTGATCTCATGATCAGGTTGTGTATGAAAAAAGCTTAGTTATTCGCTATTACTTTATGCCCCTTAAGGAGCGCCCTGCCCTACTTATATAGGTTCAGAAGGCAGGCTTATAAGTCGGAGACCTAACCACATGCGATATAAGACTTCTAAGCATTATCCATATCACTACCGACTTAGGACTATAAGCCGTTCTTTAATACACAAGGCAACGTAATACTTAAGTCCTAAGTTGTTACATAATCATCACTTATAATCTATCCCCTATAATCAGTCGGATAGACCAGCCGTGTGGGTATATGGTACCCATAATCTCCACAGTAGCCCCTGAGACCTTCATAGTCGACAAGATAACTTCGCTTCGAACCAAACTAATCCATAGCCAAGTGCTTCCATCATCTCTGCCTTGGTCTCCCGAGTACTTTAATCAATCCAATAGATAGACTATGAAGGGCTGAAAAAATTATAAAAAATCATAAAAAATATACTTAGGTGCATTGACTAGATGCACCTAATAAGGTGTAGCCCCCGACTATGTGTTTATTTGAACAAACTAAGCATATAGTCAAGAACTTTAATAATCTCATCTATCTGAGTGGTTTTATATAAATAAATGCCTAGCCAAAACCAAAAGCATCCTGACAAATTATATAGCACATAACCTCAATAATAAGGCACGGTGCATAATGACCCTGAGTACTGGCATCACATTGTGCACATGCTGCCAAAACAATCATGCCCGACTCTCCTCGATACACACAACTTCACCATCCTCAGAAATATATGGTATTTGTGGTATGAAATCCGAGTTAATAAAAACCATAAATAGATTTACCAACCGCCTGAAGAATATAACTGAAATAAAATCAGCCTAAACTATAATATTGGTCTTAATGAAAAAAACATACCAAGGTGGCAAAATAGCATTGATATAGTATATAAAATCAATTGCTTTATAAGAACCAAACAGCTCCTGCAACCTATAAAAAAGTTACCAGGACCGTTATAAAAAACTTTACTGTTTGTCACATTCCAAATTGCATCGTACCAACTCCCAAAAAAATTATGTAGCTGCTGTATGAAATAATTTTGAAGGTATTGGGAAAGAAAGCATATGCATATTGTCAACGCAAATTTGCTTAAGTCCCTAGATATACGTGACAAGCCACACTTGAGATATGGGCTATAAGCATCCCGTGGGCTTCGGCCCAAACAAGGGAAAGCCTACCGATACCCTAATAAAAATAACCATTGAAGCGTCGTCGTCATTCCTGTTGCTTCAACTTCTGAAAAATTCCTCTTTCGCGCTTCTATTCATAGGCACCACCATAGAAACCTAGAGCACGAAATCTGCCAAATCCATTCATCTAACCGCTCTCGACCCATCAAAATCCGCTGCGCCCATCTTTGTTCTCTATCCCTCCAAGAATCCCAGCCTTCAATTCCGTATTTGATCCATCCCAAATCTTACTCATGGCAGAAGAGTGAGAAATCTCATTCGAGCAATGGGCGACCTCCGACGTGACGGAATCAACCTTGAAGGAAATGGTGAAAGATGGAGTCCTCCCAGCAAAGGAGATCATCGGCTGGCATCCGGCATACGGCGAAGAGTTCCCGACTCCGAACACTGGTGAGATCGTCGTGTTTACCCACTTCTTCTATTGTGGATTTGCTTTGCCGACCTTCGAGTTCTTCCGCGGCATTCTTGATTATTATGGCATCAAAGTCTATCATTTAAACCCAAACTCTGTTTTATACATTGTCATCTTCATCCATGTCTGCGAAGCCTTTCTTGGAATCCATCCCTACTTCGACCTTTTTCGCTGCATGTTCTCTCTCAAAGCCTATCTGACCAAAGATAACCCCTGTGTTGTCGGCGGCGCGGGATTTCAACTCCATGGCACTCTCCGCAGAGATTACTTCCCTCTTCCTTTGAAAACCTCCAACAAGGGCTGGCATGCAAACTGGTTCTATATCTTCAACTCTGCTCCCTGCTTGCCCGACTTATCGGCCTTCCACCAATCCATCGAGCTAACTGGAATGCGTTGCCTGAGGGCCAAAACTAGCTCGAAGCCAACAATCTTCTGATGAAGATCCTTGAAATGAAAAACAAAGGACTCCAAGGGGAGCAGATCACCCGACACTTTATCAAATCCCGACTAGCACCTATCAAAGAGAGATTCAAACCGACCTTTCAGTACGAAGGGCAAAGTGATCCTAATCGGGAGGACCGTGAATCACTAGACTTCCAAGTCTTGTGTGCACGTATGTACAAAATCTTCTCCGTTGGGATCATGGTCGACTACAGCAATAAACTGCCAGTCCTCCCTTACAGCATCCTTTGGCTGCCTCCTCTCGTATGTAAACTCTACAACCTTAATACCTTCTGTCTTGCCATGCTCGTCAATGTCTTTTAAAAAGGGTATTTTTTGTAGGCAAATGCTCTGATTGTTTCTCGGCCATATAAAGTGCACCATGACTCTCCTCCAGCACAGCCGACTAGCAAGAAACTGACTAGCAGACCAAAAATCAAACCGCAAGCGAAGGGCAAGAGGATTGCGGTCAAAGAAACCAACAAGCGCGAGAGCAAGCAGAGAAAATTAATCGTCGATGACCCAGATGAAGAAACTGAAGAAATCCAGACTCCAAAAGTCAACGTCAGCTCGCCTAGGCCATCTACCAGATTGGCTCCAAAGATCAAAAAATCCAACAGGTATCCTTCGCATGACTTGTGTTGTCTTCTTATTAAAAACTCATTTGATCTCATTTTGAACCTCATGCATTGTCTTCTGTAAAAAACCTCAAGATATCGATCCCACTGGCCAGACTGAAACACCAACTCTGGCCACAGGGCCAGGAAATCAAGAAACTGTAGAACAAGAGACCCAGAACCCACTCTTGAGTGATATAACTCCTAACCAGGAGTCCTCGACTGCCAATCAGAATCCTCGGACTGGAAACCAGTCGGGTTCGTTCGAGCAAACACCAGGACAAGGACTCTCGACTGGAAACCTGTCAGGTCAGGAGAATCAAGCTCTGGTCAACCAAGGAGAACCAGTTGAAAATCCATCATCAACGAAGCCACCCGACTAATGAATGTAAGAAAAAGATCCCATCTTTCAATCGTTGCTCTATATGTAATCAACTGTCTTGCCTCTTGTGACGCAGAGAATATATCATCGATCCCAAGCTAAGTCTGATACCTTAGAAAAGCTTGTGCCCCATGTGAACTCTTTAGAGAATATCCAGCAAGAGCTAAAAGAAGCCAGGGAAGAAACCATAACTAGGGAAACCATCTTGCGAGAAGAGATCTGCAAACTGTGGGATACAAACTTGGAGCTTCGCGGTTCAATCGGAGGTGAGAAAAGTTAACTCATCCGTTCTTGATTGATCAACTTATCATCATTAACACTGTGTCTTCGTGTATCAGCCAACTTAGCCAAGATTGAATCACTTAAGGCTCAATTGAAGAAAACAGAGAACAAAAACGCCAAGCTTGAGATGGATAAAGCCAAAGCTATAGCAGAACTTGAAGGTAATCTCGTAGAACTCAAATTCTTGATTCAGCTCATCCATGTTATTGATATACTTGGAATATTTTTAACCTTACAGCCAACAAGAGAAAATTCCGTGCCCAATTCGAAGTCTTTACTGAAAGAATCTAGAGAGCTGAGAGCGTCAGGGATGATATTGCCAACGCAGCCACACCAATTATGAATGCAATCTTCCAGAACGGCTTAGGAACAAATGACGAAGATGCTCCTGAAATATTTAGCAAACTGAGGACAGCTCCCAAATGATACCTGGATAATATCAACGATGCAACTACTATGAGTGCAAGTCAAGCTCTGGCAATGACAAAATCCCTGTATCCCCGAGTGGATATAAACTCTATAGGTGATGGCTTTGCTTACGGCATCTCTGATGAACAAGCTTTAGAATTGATAAATGAAACTCAGGAGTCGGCCTAGAAAATAGCTGCTGATATAGTAGAAAACTTTCAGGGGTAGATATCTTATGTAAAAAACTTTTGCAACCCAAATTGTAAACTATCAGTTTATTTATGTTTATGCTCTGAGTTGAATCTTGCTTTTAATTTCTTAAAAATTTTCATCCAACTGTCACAAAACTTGATGAAGTCTTCAAAAAATTTTCAGTCCTTGTCCACTTGGCTCAAACCATAATAAAAAACAATGATAAACCAAATATGAACAAGTTGTATTCAACAAAGACTTCATACTTGACTAATACTGATAGCCCCCGACTGACAACTCAAGAAGGAAACTTGCTTCAAGTCGGCAGTCGAGAAGAACAAAATATAGAAAACAGATACTAAGTATAATATCGACGAAGTTGTTCAATGTTCCAAGAATTCTCCACAATTGATCCATCTTCACGCTTTAAACGATATGCCCCTAGCTGAGTGACTTCAGCGATTATAAAGGGCTCTTCCCATAATGGAGATAATTTATGTCTATCCTTTTGTTGTTTGAATCTTTCTTAAAACCATGTCATCGATAATAAATGCCCGTGATCGAACATTGCGATTGTGATAACATCGAAGTCCTTGGAGATATCTTGCCGACTGAACAAGAGCAGCTTCATGAGCCTCTTCCAGTCAGGTCAAGTCTTCGTTGTGGTCTTCACCATGGAGCTCCTCATTGAAATTACGAACTCGAAGAGATTCAAATCCCATCTCACTCAGTAACATAGCTTCAACCCCATAAACTAAGAAGAAAGGCGACTGACCCGTAGCTTGACTGAGTGTAGTTCACAACGACCATAAAACTGAAGGCAACTCTTGAACCCATCGTCTAGCATAAGGGCGTAATCTATCAAAGAGACGAGCCTTGATGCCATGAAGTACCATACCGTTAGCACGCTCTACTTGTTCATTACTCTTTGCATGCATGACTGATGCATAACAAATCTTGATTGCAAAGTCTTCACAAAAATCTTTAAAAACGTCTCCAGTGAACTGAGTTTCATTGTCAGTAATAATCCTGTTTGCAACACCAAACCGGTGCACAATATTGAGGAAGAAATCATGTGTTTTGTTTGCAGTAATTGTAGCAACCGGCCTGGCTTCAATCCACTTTGAAAACTTGTCGATTGCAACAAAAAGATGTGTGAATCCTCCTAGAGCCTTCTTGAAGGGACTGACCATGTCCAAACCCCAAACGGCAAAAGGCCATAAAAGTGGGATAGTTTGCAATTCTTGAGCTGAAACTTGAATCTGCCGAGCAAAAAATTGACAACCTTCATAAGTCCGAACAACTTTGTCTGCATCTGTAACAACCGTGAGCCAGAAAAATTCTTGCCGATAAGCTTTGCCCACCAAGGTACGTGCTGCAGCATGACTACCACAAATTCCTGAGTGAATGTCTTATAACAATTGCTGGCCTTCCTCAGGTGTAACACATCTTAACAAAACTCCGGACGGGCTTCGCCTGTACAACTCGGAGTCAATCATGACATAACTCAGGCTACAACGTCGAACTCGTTCTGCTTCATCTCGATCTTTGGGTAACTTCTACTGAGTCAAAAACTTGATGAAAGGTGTCTTCCAGTTGTTGTCAAGCATAGAAACCTGGTTCGCAACCTCATCTTCAGTAGCTTCCTTTTTAGCAATAGTCGGCTCACGAAGGTGCTCAACAAAGACGTCTGTCGGGGCAACCTCTCGTCTAGATCCAAATTGAGCTAGTTGGTATGCAGCTTCGTAGTTATGCCTTAGGACATGTGATAACTCCAAACCATCAAACCTATCTTCTAGCTTGCGAACTTCCTGACGATAAGCAACCATATTGTCGTTCAAGTAGGACTAATCCTTCATCACTAGGTTCACAACAAATTGGGAATTTCCTCGCACGATCATGTGCCGTATACCAAGGGATATAGCAAGTCGCAGCCCGTGAAGTAGTGCTTTGTGCTCAGCTACATTGTGTGAAACCAGAAAATAAATTTGAAGAACATATCGCAATCTTTCTCCAGTTGGGGAAATTAAGATAACTCCAGCTCCCGTACCGGTAACCCGCTTAGATCCATCAAAATATATAGTCCAATATTTCAGCTTCTCCGTAGGCACGTCTCTTTGGCACTCGGTCCATTCGACGACAAAATCGGCCAAAATCTAGGACTTGATTGATATCCTCGCGTTGAAAGTGATGTATAATGCCACCAACTCCAAAGCCCACTTCGCAATACGCCAGTGGCCTCCCGATTATGAAGGACATCGCCAAGTGGAAAAGACGTGACCACCGTGACCGAGTGACTTTGAAAATAATGAGCTAATTTTCTGACGGTGATTAAGACTCCATATAATAATTTTTGTACCTAAGGATAGCGTATTTTAGATCCAGCTAGCACCTTGCTGATGAAATAAATTGGCCTTTGAACCTTCTGGACTCGTCCTTTCTCCTCTTGTTCCATGACCAGGACCGTGCTAACCACCTGAAAGGTTGCCGATACGTAAAGTAGTAATGACTCTTGGGGATATGGTGAGACTAACACGGGTGGCGTTGTAAGGAAATTCTTGAAATCTTCAAAAGCTTTCTAGGCTTCTGGGGTACACTAAAAATCGTCTATCTTCTTGAGCAACTTAAAGAAAGACATGCCTCGTTCCCCGAGTTTAAAAACAAATCGGCTCAAAGCTGCCATGCATCCGGTATGTTTTTGGACATCCTTCTAGGTAATCGGTGGCTTCATGTTCCATATAGCGTTGATCTTCTCCGAGTTGGCTTCGATGCCATGATGAGACAACATAAAACCAAGCAACTTCCCTAATGGTACTCCGAAAGTGCACTTCTCTGGATTTAACTTCATTCTGAAGGCTCGAATATTTGAAAAGGTTTCTTCCAAATCAACAATCAAGTCTTGTTTTTGTTTGGTCTTGATGACAACATCGTTGACATATGCTTCGACATTCCTCTCGAGTTAGGTTTGTAAACATCTTTGGATCATGCGCTGATATGTAGCTCCTGCATTTTTGAGACCAAACGACATCGTGATATAACAATAGGCTCCAAACGGGGTGATAAATGATGTCTTCAAGCAGTTGGACTCCTTCAAGCTAATTTGATGGTATCCCAAGTAACAATCAAGGAAGCTCAGAAGCTCGTAGCCGGTGGTTGAGTTGACGACTTGATCAATGCGAGGCAAACTGAAGAGATCCTTAGGGCAAGACTTGTTGAGGTCGATGTAGTTGACACACATACGCCATTGTCCTGTCTTCTTCCGAAATAGAATTGGGTTGGCCAACTAGTCGGGGTGGTAAACTTCCTTAATGAAATCGACCGCCAAAAGCTTGGTGTGTTCCTCTTTGATGGCATCTCTTTGATCTTGTGTGAAGCGGCGAAGTCGTTGCTTGATAGGTTTCGCGTCCTCTTGAGTGCTTAATCTCGATACCAGGCATATCGGATGGTTTCCACGCAAATATATCTTTATTATTTTATAGAAAGGTGATGAGCGCGCTTTTCTATTTACAATCTAGCTCAATGCCTATTACAGCAGTCTTGGAGGGATCAGAAGGGTCGAGTGGAATCTTCTTGGTCTTGGCGTCGCCTTCTCCTGACTTGGTCAACTTCTTTGCTGGGATTTCACCTTCTTCAGATGTCGATGTAGCTAGTCCAACTTTCTGTTGGCCAAACAACCTTTCGTGAGATTGGGCCATGTCGCAGCTCTCCTTATCGCAGGTGAAGGCTTGCTTGACGTTGCTGCGCAGGGTGATAACCCCTCGTGGTCCGGGCATCTTCATCATCAGATAGGTATAGTGTGGGACTGCCATGAATTTGGCGAGCGCAGGTCTTCCGAGGATGGCATGGTATGCTGCTTCAAAGTCAGCAACTTCAAAGCTGACGTTCTCTGTGCGAAAATTCTCCCGAGTACCAAAAGTGACTAGGAGAGTGATTTGCCCAAGTGGTGTAGATGACAACCCTGGAATAACTCCATGAAAAGGAGCTGAGCTTGGTTTTAACTCAGACCTTGGGATCTGCATCTCGTCCAATGTCTTGGCGAAGAGGATATTGAGAGTGCTATCACCATCAATGAGAACAAGCTTGAGCTTGACATTGCGGGCAACCGAGTCTAGTACCAGGAGATACCGCCCCGGGTGAACCACTCGGTCAGGATGATCCGAGCGGTTAAACATGATAGCCACCTCCGACCATCGTAGGTAATGTGTAACTTCAAGCTGAACTGCGTTGATTTCTCTGTCGGTCAACTTCTGCTTCCGCTTTGACTCGTAGGCGAGTGGTCCTTCGAAGATATGGTTCAACTCGGTCCTGGGGTCTTGGAAAGGTTTTGAGCCACCGTTTCCATCATCCTTCTTGGTTCGTGAAGTCCCGGCTACGTCAGTCAGTTTCTGAAGTTGGGCCGCATAGTGCTCGGTGAATTGCTTGTAGATGAAACAGTCCTTGGCTGCATGTTTATGATTCGGGTGATGCATGCATTGAGCATTCATGATCTTGTCATAGGCGCTGACACGAGGACGTTGCTGCTGGTAGTTTGATGTTGCGGCGACCAGATCCTCAGGCTTACGCTTGCGATCTTTTTTGCCATTGTCGTCGTTGCCGTTGTCCTTCTTAGGCCACCAGCTACTTCCTGATTGCTTGTCTCAATGTTATGCTTTAATGGCGTCGTCCGACATGGTGTAGAACTTGGCTGTCTCGAACATCTTCTTAACTGTCCTTGGATGCTTATCCTCGAACTTGCCGATTAACAACTCGTTGCTGATGCCCTTCTGAAAGGCGGCTATGATGACGTCATCAGTGATGTCAGGGATCTTGTTTTGCTTCTTCGAAAAACGTCGGATGTAGGCTTTCAAGGATTCGTTGGGCTTCTGGATTGCGTTGTAGAGGTCGAAGTGAGTCTCGGGCCTTTCGAAGGTGCCTTGGAAGTTGGTGATGAAGTGATCTTGAAGCTCGCTCCAAGAGTCGATTGAGCCCCTTGGTAAACCAGCGACCCAATTCCTGGCTGAGTCGGTGAGAGCCACGGGTAAATAGTTGGCCATGGCCTTGTTGTCTCCTCCTACTACGTGAATTGTGAGGGTGTAAACGGTCAACCATGACTCAGGGTCGGTTTTGCCATCATATTTCTCGATCCCAATGGGTTTGAAGCCACTCGGCCAATCCACTCGACGCAGGTCCCTTGTGAATGCGGGTACTCCTTCATCGCAGTTGTCTGGGAGTTCCTTCGATCTTCGTAGTGAGGCTTGTTGCGCTCACGATAACGCCGGTCGAGTACCTCCCTTAAGTCACTCGACGCGGGCCTTTGAGAGCCACTCTGGTAACTGGAGCTGTTTTTGTGGTGGATCCGATCGTGGACGGGTGGTCGATTGTAATGCCTCTGATGAGAGTCGGCCAATTGGTCTTGACGCTTCCAGGCTTCATGACGACAGACTTCGTCGGACTTGCCGTGGGTCTTGTTGTGCTTGGGTCTTTCATAATCCATGTATCGCAGCGATGGTAGGCGACTGCCGTCAGGTGTTTTGGCGATGGACTCAGTGGCTCCCCAACTAGTTCCAGCACTGAGTGGAGCTGTAGCCGCGACTATGGTCTTGACTGTCACACCCTGAACTTCTCCCAAATCGTAAAAAAAATCAAATTTAATAATTTATCTGAGAAATTGTTTAATTAAATCTGGAGAAAAACCCAATTAAATAATGCATTAAAGAAGTGAAAATGGCAAGGTGGAATTTTTATTGAGTTCCCCATGTCAAAATACATTAACAGGATTTTTAGTGAAATTTTCAGAGCCCTAAAAATAATTTTTTACCAATTAAAAACCCTCAAGCGCAATAAATTAAACCCTGGAATCCTTTTCTTTTTCTTTTTCCTTTTTCTTTTCCTTCTTGGGCCGTCGGCCCATTTTTCCCTCCTTCCCGGGCCGCCGTCGCGCGCGCCTCCTTCTCCTTCCTCCCGGCCGGCCCAAGCCGCCCGCTCGGCCGCCGCTCTCCCTCCCCTCTCCTTCGGCCCAGCCGGCCCAAGCTGCCGCGCGCCCCGCTGTTTCCCCTCCCGGCCGGCCCAAGGCCGACCGGAAGTCCACGCCGCCTCCCCGCGCCGCTCGCCTGCTGACGGGTGGGCCCGCCCGCGGCCGAGTCCGCCTCCGACACGGCCGGCCGCCGCGCCCGCGCCGCCCCGAATCCCGGCGGGATTCCCGCTGCGCCGCCCCTATTTATTCCCCCCCGGAGGCGCTCCCCTCCTCGTTTTCCCCGCGCCGCCGCCGCCCTAACCCTAGCTGATGAGCGCCGCCGTCGGCGAAGCCGCGCCGCCGCCGTTTTTCGCCGCCGGTAAGCACCGCCGCCGCCGCCCTTTTTCCGTCTCCGCCGCTGCCGTGCGTGCGCCCGCTCCGCCGCTTGGCTGCCGCCCCGCGTGGCCGTCGCGCCGCTCCGCCGCCGCCGCGAGCCGCCGCTTCGCCGCCTCCCGTGTGCCGCCGCCCCCGCTCCGCCGCCGCGCGCGTAGCCGTCGGATCGGCCACTCGGGCCGATCCCGGCCGCCCGTTCCCGTCCCGCGTGGCCGCCACGTGGCCACCGCGTGGCCGCCGTGTCGGCGCCACGTGTGCGCCGCGTGGTGCGCAGCCGCCGCCGCCGCGGCTGACGTCAGCCCTAGCCACTGACGTTAGCAGTGACGTCAGCCCTAGCCGCTGACGTCAGCGATGACGTCAGCCCTAAGGGTTTATTGCGCAATAAATAATTAAGGATTTTTCTGTTTATAGTAAAAACACAGATAACTTCAAAAATTCATAACTAATTCATCCGGACTCCGTTTTAGTCCGTTCAAGTCTCAGAAAATTCATAAAAATGTCTAGAATCCATTAAAAATAGTTTTATTCTTTGTTTCAGGAGACTTATAGCATGTATTGTTGTTTGCTTTGTTTGTCGTGTAGATTCCGATAACTCCGACGCTCCCGTTTATTTCGAGCTCGTCGCAGAGGTAGCTTCAGCTCAGGAGCGAAGGTTGTGGCAGATCTCAGCGTCGTCCGGTAACCCGAACAATGCCGAGTGGTCTCCCCCTCCCGACTGGTCCGAATCCGAGCCCAGGAGAGAGAGCTTACCGAATTTGTCGGTGATGAAGTCAAGGCTGCCAAAGTGAAACGCTTGCCCAGGGGCAAAGACGAAGTCGTCAAAGCCTGATGAAGATCACATCATGCTCGTCGGCGAGATGAGGAAGAAAACTTGACGCACAACCCCTACCTGGCGCGCCAACTGTCGAAACTTAGTTTCGGCAATAAGAATCTGGGGGTAGCAGTCAAGCGCCAAACACGATGGGTTAGTATGCAAAAAGAAATTTAGACAGGTTTAGGCGCTCTCTTCGGGAGGTAATACCTTACTCCTCTTTCGGGGATTCGATCCGCCGAGTGATTTATTGATCTCTTGATCTCTTTCGATTTGTGCTTTCGTGAGTTTTTCCCGTGTGTAATCGTCTGTGTCCCTAAAGGGACGCCCTACCCTCCTTATATAGTTGTTAACGACGGATTTTGGTAATCGACTTGGAAAGAAAAGAGGAAACCGAAGCAGAGAGGAAGGATTGAGTTGGAGTCGGACCAGGCTTCGTATCGGACCCGGTAACCGTATCGGACTGGGGAGGTGTTGCTATAGAGAGCGTATCGGCCGATACGGATTCGGTTTGGTCGTGGGCCGATACGGGTTGTGAGTTGACAGCGTCAATTGGGCTTGGTCTGGGCTCGGAATAAGCTTCAAGGAAGTTGCCAAATAGAGATAAAGCTCGGTTTTAGGCAATTGTATCTTGTAAATTAAGTAGTTTAGATCTAATCTGTGGCTTAAGTCTGCCGCAAGGACTTGTTTGTTAGTTGTAGATAAGATCGTGCCCTACAAGGGTTTGTTGTAACCTCGGGTATAAATATCCCGATAGTTTGTACATAGAAGCTCTCAATCAATAAAATCATACAACCAATTCAATCTACTTTCGGCGCATCGCCAACCCTCGCAAGAGGTTGACCTGACGAGTTCTTGCCTTCCCAGAGCAAAGGTAAGAACTCGTCCCCGACGATTGGCATCGTCGGGGCTAGCGTGTCGCTTTAGGCACGTTAAGCCTCGATGATGTGATCGTCGTCTATCGTGTTTTGAGTAATCTTGACAGGCGTCTTGATTATGCTTCGCCGGCAGTATATTCGTTTTAGGGTTTATTGCCGACGACAGTTTAATTGTTATGCTTGGTTAGATTATTTGATGCATTTACCATCCCCAAAAGCAATCGAGGCTTGATTTTCTTTGTGTTAAGTCTCGATTCACACTTTGAGTTGCTATCGACCTTAGTCCTGTTTCGAGATCTAACACGAAGCCTGTTTTCGATTGTAATTAAGGATAGCGCCGGGGTTTCAGCCGGTCTTATCTAATGCATGTGATTATTTAGGTTTTTGCATGTGTTTGCCACTTATACATGTGGATCGACGAATATAAACATATCGGTCACAGAGTGTTTTTTAAAGACTTCTTTGTGGTTGGTGTATTTATGTTAGCCGATTGACTTGTATAAGTTTACACTAGAGTAATAGCTAGTGTAGTTATCCTCATGAAACCCTCATCGGCTAATTTCATTAATCTGTCACACGATTCTTGCATAGGCCGATGAGATTAATCTTGTCAATTTGCTTATTATATTGAGTAAGCCGATACAGCTTTGCCCTATCGGCTGGGCTATAACAATGTGACATCGGCCTATCGGCCGATCGACCATTGTTTTCTGATATGGTTTACTTGTTTCTTGTTGATTGCAGATCAAATCAACTGGCACGCTCTGCGCACGACTAGGCAAGCCAATTTGGACCTGCACTGGAGTTAAGCAGATCTCCCAGGCCGCCGTGGTAACGCGGAACCCGTTTTGTTGCTGGACGGGTCCAAATTCTGCGCCAACACGCTTTTGGCACGCCCGGTGGGACAAAGAACGCAAACTCTGCAATAGCAGTAAATCTTCTCAAGATGTCGAAGCAGGTAGAGATTTCCGAGGAGAACATCGTCCCTGTAACCGCCGACCAGCTCAATGCAGAGCAGAAGGCTGAGATGGAAAATCTGGTCGAGCAGTTCCAGAATATGTACCTGCAAACATATTCTAGGACTCGGCAAGGCACCTTGATCCAAAAATCCAAGGTAGTTATGCCGAGTCCTGGAGAGGGAGCTGCACGTCAGCGGCGGCACACGACCACACCGTCAAGACTGAAGATACTGCAGCGCCGACGTTGCAAGATAGGATTGACTCCGCAGTTCATTCTGCGCTAGTCAACCAATCGGGGATCCTGGTGAACACATTGACCAATACGGTCAAATCGATCCTAGATGGGTCGATTCACCAGTACAAGCCTCAGGGACCGATTTTCTTACCAGAAAATAAGTTCCCTGCCTATCGGACCCTGAGGAACGACCTGAGCACGGCTCAGCCGACAGCGCCGATGCCACCCCCATCGGCGCAGCCAACAACAACACTGCCACTGGTCCTCACCAATCAGACAGGGGGGAGCCCTCAGCACATTACGGGGGAGCAATATGCTCAATGGACCAAGGGGAAGCAACCAGTGATCGAGCCGATGCAGCAAGTTCCGGTTCACCAACCATCGGCCGGACAGCCACAAGCCCCGGTGTTCAGCAATCCTCCACCTCAAGCTGCATACAATGTGCCACAAGGCTACCAGCAGCACACCGCAGGGCAGTACGGCGCGCAAAATCTTGATCACCACTACCAGCGTACTCCCCAGGCAGTATCAGGCAACGAGTGGATGAATCGGTCCCAGAGTATATCCAGAGATTTAGAGACATAAGGAACAGGTGTTACAGCCTCAGCTTGACCGATTCCCAGTTGGCCGATTTGGCATTTCAAGGATTGCTAGGGCCGATACGCGAGAGGTTCTCCTCGCAGGAATTTGACAGCCTAGCTCAGCTAGCACAACGCATATCGGCCCCCGAACAACGATTCCAGGAGGCAAAGAAGTTTGTCAAGAAAATCAACACAGTTTATCAGTATGCCTCCGATGACGACGACGAGGAAGATGTTGATGTCGACCTGGCCGAATGGGCCCGGATGAGAAAGCCGACAACTTGCCAATGGGCCAAGAAGGGCGACAAGGAAGATAAATATGACTTCGACATCAACAAGGCCGATAAGATATTTGATCTACTGTTGCAAGAAAAGCAAATCCAGTTGCCAGTGGGTCATATATTGCCATCGGCCGAAGAGATCAAGAAACGGAGATATTGCAAGTGGCACAATTCTTATTCACACCATACAAACGAATGCAAGATCTTCAGACAACAGATCCAATCGGCCATCGAGCAAGGCAGGATTAAAATCGGTGATGCCAAGCGGCCGATGAAGATCGAAGGACACCCGTTCCCAGTCAACATGGTGCGGGTGGACAAGGCCGATGGCAATGCCCATCGGACCGCAAGCGACTTTATCAGACCTCTGAGGGCCTGATTAGAAAATACCAGCGGCGGCAGGAAGAACAAGCTCAAGACTACACCGAGCAAGACAACTCCTACGACCCGCATTGGGAGTGCGAGTTTTTCCGGTTCTGCTGGAATGAGGGAATGAGGTTGCCATCTATCCAGGAGTGCCCTGCATGCAATGGTGCAGAAGATTCTTATCAGGGGAGCTCAAGCATGCAAGCGCATCGGCCGGCCAAGCAAAGGAAATCTGTTCATGAGAGGTTAGGCCCGATGCACCAAGACCAACAGACCGAAGCCAAGGAACATGTCCAAAACCCTCAATGGTGCCCAAGCGATGTATTCATTAAGACACAAAAACGGCGGGTTCAGAGGCTAAGGAGGAAAGAACAAATCCAAGAGCAACAGGTGGCAGTAACCCATCGGCCGGCCAAGACCAAGAAAGAGTGGAGGATAAAATCCACGGTGGTCACGGCCGATGAGGGCACCTCCAATACAGCCCGGGCCTCTGCGGCTTCAAAAGGTAGACGAGCGATATCGGCGCCTGTTAACATGGTTTTTATACTGCCAGCAGAGTACAGCGTGCAGGCAGCCGATGAAGCAGTGGCCGACGATGAACAATCTTCGGCTAGGCTACAGTTGTCACCAGATCAAGCCATCTTCGACAAGCCAGTTGACGCTAGCTACAGACACTTGCGGCCGCTATACATCAAGGGATTCATCAATGGGCGGCCGATGACGAAGATGCTAGTCGATGGCGGCGCGGCGGTCAATTTAATGCCATACACAACCTTCAGGAAGCTTGGGAAGGTACCTGAAGACCTTATCAAGACCAACATGGTATTAAAGGACTTCGGTGGCAACGCGTCCGAAGCGAAGGGGGAACTAAACGTGGAACTCACCGTAGGCAGCAAAACAATACCCACCACCTTCTTCGTCTTCAATGGAAAGGGTTCCTACAGCTTGTTGTTGGGACGGGATTGGATCCACGCAAACTGTTGCGTCCCTTCAACAATGCACCAATGCCTCATGCAATGGCAAGGGGACCAGGTTGAGATCGTGCAGGCCGATCGGACAGTACACGTGGCCAATGCCGATCTCGCAGTATGGGAGATGGAGGGAATCGACTGCTTGTCCGGACGAGTCTGGGACGCCGATTTCCTCAATGTAACTGACTGCGACATCGAGACGATCGAAGATCAAGACAAGCAGTTACTTTAGCAGAGAAGCGCCGTCCGCCGTTGAAGATGAACAAGCTAGTCCCTACACAGATGATGCAGTGGACGAACTCGATGGCAAGTTGGGACAGGGTTTTACGTCGGCCGATGAACTTGAAGAGGTTGATATAGGAATAGGTGATAGGCCTAAGCCGACGTACGTAAGTGCTAACCTACCAAAGGAATACAAGAGTAATCTTATAAATCTGTTGAAAGAATTCATGGATTGTTTTGCATGGGAATATCATGAGATGCCAGGATTAAGCCGATCGATTGTAGAACATCGGCTACCGATCAAACCAGGCTATCGGCCATTTAAACAAGCTCCTAGGAGATTTAAGGCCGATATGCACGAAGCTATCAAGGCAGAGATCACACGACTTTATGATGTAACTTCATCAGACCTTGCCGATACGCAGAGTGGGTCTCCAACATAGTTCCAGTAGTGAAGAAAAATGGCAAGCTTAGGGTATGTATTGACTTCAGAGACTTGAACAAAGCAACACCGAAAGACGAGTACCCTATGCCTCTGGCCGATTTGCTGGTCGATGCCGCATCTGGACACAAGGTTATAAGCTTCATGGATGAGAACACAGGCTACAACCAAATTTTCATGGCTAAAGAAGATGTTCGCAAAACAGCCTTCCGATGCCCAGGGGCAATCGGCCTATATGAATGGGTTGTCATGACATTCGGTTTGAAGAATGCTGGAGCTACGTATCAGAGGGCCATGAATTATATTTTTCATGATCTCATCGGCTCTTTGATTGAAGTTTACATTGATGATGTCGTCGTGAAGTCACGAGAATATGATATGCACTTGGCCGATTTACGCAAGGTACTTGAAAGAGCGAGGAAGTATGGCTTAAAAATGAACCCTAACAAGTGTGCCTTTGGCGTATCGGCCAGTCAGTTCCTGGGTTTCTTGGTCCACGAAAGAGGAATCGAGATTACACAGAAGAATATCGATGCTATAAAGAAAATCAAACCTCCGACGAACAAGACCAAGTTACAATCTCTGCTCGGCAAGATCAATTTTGTTCGGTGCTTTATATCGAACCTGTCAGGAAGAATAGAGCCGTTTACTCCGTTATTGAAGATAAAAGAGGATGAAGATTTCGTATGGGGTGATAGGCAGCAGAAGGCGCTGGACGATATCAAGGAGTATTTAACTTCTCCGCCAGTTCTAATCCCTCCACAGAAAGGGGTTCCGTTCAGACTATACCTATCAGCCGATGAGAAATCCATCGGCTCAGTCTTGGTTCAGAATATTGATGGTCAGGAAAGAGCTATTTTTTATCTCAGTAGGAGGATGTTAGACGCTGAGACAAGGTACACACTGGTGGAGAAATTATGTTTGTGCTTATATTTTTCATGTACTAAATTGAGGCATTATTTACTTTCCAACGAGTGTATTGTGGTAAGTAAGGCCGATGTGATGAAATACATGTTATCGGCCCCTGTGTTAAAAGGACGAATTGGGAAGTGGATTTTTGCCTTAACAGAGTTTGACCTCAGATATGAATCGGCCAAAGCAGTCAAAGGACAAGCCCTGGCCGATTTCATTGTTCAACACAGAGACGAGTCAGTTGCATATGCAGATATCGTGCCATGGACCTTGTATTTCGATGGATCCGTCTGCAGACATGGATGCGGTATCGGCCTAGTTATCATATCCCCTCGGGGGGCAAGCTTTGAGTTTGCTTTTACTATCAAGCCTTATTATACTAACAATCAAGCAGAGTACGAAGCGGTGCTTAAAGGCTTGCAGTTATTACAAGAAGTTGAGGCCGATTCCATAGAGATCATTGGTGACTCACAACTGGTAATTAATCAACTTTTTGGAGAGTATGAATGCAAAGATGACATCCTCAAAGTCTATAATGAAGAGTGCAAGGTGTTGCTTCAGGCTTTCAAGATCGTAACGATGAGGCATATACCCAGGAAGCAAAACTTCGAGGCCAATGACCTGGCTCAGGGGGCATCGGGATACAGGCTGATGGCCAAGGATGCACGAGTTCAAATTGCCACCGTGGACGCCGACAATTGGAGATTTGCTATCATTGATTATTTGAAGAATCCTTCCCAATCGGCGTCACGAAAGATGAAATACAAAGTATTGCAGTATGTCCTGTTAGATGATGATTTATACCATCAGACGATTGATGGTGTCTTGCTCAAGTGCCTAGGTCCTGAGGAGGCCAAAGTCGTTATGAGTAAGGTCCATGAAGGGATTTGTGGAACACATCAATCGGCCCATTAAATGAGATGGCTGTTGAAACGCATTGGGTATTTTTGGCCAACCATGCTAGAGGATTGTTTCAAGTATTATAAAGGATGTCAGGATTGTCAGAAGTTTGGAGCAATTCAAAGAGCACCGGCATCGGCTATGCATCCCATCATAAAGCCGTGGCCGTTTCGTGGATGGAGAATAGATATGATCGGCCAGATCAACCCGCCATCGAGCAAGGGACACAAATATATCTTGGTGGCTACCGATTACTTCACAAAGTGGGTCGAGGCCGTTTCCCTTAAGAAGGTTGATTCCAAAGATGCAATTCAGTTTGTCAAGGAATATATTATATATCGGTTTGGGTTACCTCAGACGATAACCACCGATCAAGGATCAATCTTCATGTCCGATGAGTTCGTCCAGTTCGCCGATAGCATGGGCATTAAATTATTAAATTCTTCTACTTACTACGCGCAAGCTAATGGACAGGCAGAGGCTTCTAATAAGACTTTAATCAAGTTAATCAAGAGGAAAATCGACGAATAGCCGAGGCAATGGCACACAACGCTGGCCGGTTCCCTTTGGGCGTATCGGATGGCTTGCCATGGTGCAATTCAAGTGCCTCCGTATCAGCTGGTTTATGGACATGAAGCAGTGCTGCCGTGGGAAACCAACATCGGCTCAAGAAGGATTGCTTTGCAAGATGACTTGACAGCCGATGAGTACCATAATCTTATGGTGGATGAGTTAGACGATTTGGCGCATGTCCGATTACGGGCCCTAGAGAAGATCAAACGTGATAAAGATAGAGTGGCTCGTCATTACAACAAAAAAGTTGTCGCCAAGTCATTTGAAGAAGGGGATCTTGTATGGAAATTAATAATGCCGATTGGTTCCAGAGATAATAAATTCGACAAGTGGTCACCTAATTGGGAAGGTCCTTTTCAAATTCATCGCTGTGTTCCTCAGAATGCTTATTTGCTCAAGGGGTTGGATGGCGAGATTTATGGACGAGCTCTTAATGGCAAGTACTTGAAGAAATATTATCCTAGCGTCTGGATCGACTCATGATCGGCCCTCCAGCCGATTTATGATTACAGCCGATGTGTTATGCATCGTCTTTAGATGGCCGATACATACTATCGCCCTTAGTTCAAATTTTACAACATGAGCCCTCATCTTCTAAAATTTGGGGGGCATATATATATATACAAGCGCGGAATTTTTTTTTAAGGAATTTTCTTCTTCAGAGTAAGATCGAATTCGGCTTTCTGGCCGATGAGACTGATTAGTAAAGGGATATTTATTTGCAAAGAGGATTTCAGAAACAATTTTCACACTAGAATTTTCAGATCAAATTCGGCTACGTGGCCGATAAGGTTTGCGTTTACACGATAAAAAGAAGAAATAGGTTACATCACCCGATAAAGTCTGCAATAGCTGCAATGGCTCTACGGCGGATTTGTTCAATATCTTCTATAGCTTGGGCGTCATCAGCCGTCGACCCTGGGATTGGCTTCAATGACTTACTCAGGGTGGCAAGATACTTGGCCGATGCCTTGAGCTTTGCTGTCTGGTCTTCGATAGCCTTGGGTGATGCAGCTATCCCGGCTTCAACTTCTTGGATTTCGCGGCGCGTGGTTTCCAGCTTCGATTCGAGCTCTGCTTTGAGACGACGGAGTTCTTCGAGTCTGTGCTTCAAGACAATCGGCTCCACCGCTAGCTCGTCCAACTTGGTCTTGTCAGCATTGACTTGAGCCCTGCTAGCGGACAGGGCCGATTCCAGTTGCTCACGCTCTCGTCGCTCTGCGAGTCTTTCTTTTGCCTTGTTGAGCTTGAATCGGTATTGCTCCAAGAAGATGGCCGGTGTTAGAATCTCCATCAGGCTTTTAGGCAGGTCATCCTGAATTTCTTGTACCCTAACCCTGATGGGGGTGCAATCTTCCACCAAGTACTCCAACGAGGACTCCAGCCGATTGGCGATGTCGGTCAGCCGATTCTTTAGATCATCAGAAATTGACGCCCTGGCTGTGGTGGGTGGCTCCTTGTCCTCATCATCAAGAAATTGGCCGATATCAAAAGAAAACATATCGGCTAGGTTCTGCAAATATCAATATGGGTCGAGGTTAGCCTCGTTAATCAGGAATCGGTAGAAAGGGGATCAGGGTAATCGTGGTTACCTGTGTTGGAGCATCGGTGGTGCTTGCATCGGCCTTCCTTTGCTGTGTTGAGGCAGTAGGTGAGGGGGTTGGCCGATGTGTTGAAGGTGATGGAGCCCTAGGCTGAAAAGCAAGAAATTGGTAAATAGGGTTATTTAAATAGCAAGATAATGCGAAAATCAACTCTTACCGGGACAGTCGGAGAGGGTGGTGGAGAAGGAGGAGTCCTCAATCGTGCCTTGGCTCGTTCGCGCCGTTGTAAGGTGGCTTTCTTGGTTCTGGGTGAAGGGGCCGATTGTTGGCGCAGAATTTCGACCCGTCCAGCAACCAAACGGGTTCCGCGTTACCACGGCGGCCTGGGAGATCTGCTTAACTCCAGTGCAGGTCCAAATGGCTTGCCTAGTCGTAAGTAGAGCGTGCCAGTTGATTTGATCTGCAATCAACAAGAAACAAGTAAACCAAGTCAGAGAACAACGGCCGATCGATCAACAGACCGATGACACATTGTCATAGCCCAGCCGATAAGGCAAAGCTATATCGGCTTACTTAGAAAATAAGTAAAACATGAATCTAGTCTTATCGGCCTTCATTGATATGTAGATCTCAACTAATAATATCGGCCGATAAGGATGACAAAGGTAACTACACCAGCTAATACTCTAGTGCAAACTTATACGAGCCAATCGGCCAGTATAAACATATCAACCATAAAGAAATCTTAAGATTACTTCACGATCGACATGCCTATACTTATCGATCCCCACATATACGTGACAAACATATGCAAGAAACATAAAGCAATCGCATATGTTAGATAAGACCGGCTAAAACCCCGGCACTATCCTTAATTACAACCGAAAACAGGCTTTGTGTTAGATCTCAAAACAGGACTAAGGTCGATGGCAACTCAAAGTGTGAATTGAGACTTAACACAGAGAAAATCAAGTCATCGATTGCTTTTGGGGATGGCAGCTGCATTGAACAATCTAGCCAAGCATAAGGATTAAACCATCACTGGCAATAAACCCTAAAGCGAGTAAACCGCCGGCAAGGCTTAATTAAGATACCTGTCAAAACTATTCAAGACATGATAATCGACGATCACATCATCGAGGCTTAACGTGTCTAAAGCGACACGTTAGCCCCGACGATGCAGATCGTCGGGGACGAGTTCTTACCTCTGCTCCGAGGAAGCAAGAACTCGTCGAAGAAGACCTCTTGCGAGGGTTGGCGATGCGCCGAAAGTAGATTGATCTGATTGTGTGATTGATTGAGAGCGATTACATGTACAAACTATCGGGATATTTATACCCGAGGTTACAACAGAACCCTTGTAGGGCACGATCTTATCTACAACTAACAAACAAGTCCTTGCGGCAGACTTAAGCCACAG
>BDMV01000008.1:8421459-8682150 GCA_008326285.1 Oryza officinalis
AAGAGTCCAAGTAGAAATACAATTTATTAAGTAGGAATATAATTTACAAACAACTAAAATTCGGAATAAAAAAAAGAAATATTGAAAGAATAATCCACGTAAAACACAACATGAGATTAATTAAAATTCAAAATAAAAAATAAAATAAAATTTGAAAGTAGAAAATAAAATTGAGAGTTAAAGTAGGAATACCTTTTAGTAATAACTGAAATTTAGAATGAAAAAATAAATATTAAAATAACAATCCATGTTAAACACAATACGAGATTAATTAAAATTCAAAATAAAATTTAAAATTAGAAAAATAAAAATAAAAGTTTCAGTAGGAATATAATTTAGAAATAACTAAAATTCGGAATAAAAATAAAAAATATTGAAATAAGGGATCATCTAGAACACAAAATGAGGTTAATTAAAATTCAAAATAAAAATAAAATAAATTTCAGAAGAGACAATTAAAAAGTCACATGGGACTTTAGAAAAGGTTTTCGTAAGTTCATCCTACTAGGGCAGCGGGAGGGCGAGCTGCTCATGTGATGAATAGTGGCAGTCGCATAAGGGTGACCCAACATGAAAAAAATGAGTGGCTGCAACTGCTGACGGGGCTTCTAACGCAATCATGACAACAATGAGTTTTGATTTTGTTAGGAGCCGACGACAACGAAGAAGAGAGGCGACACGGGTTGACGAATGGATAGGCGACAAAGGAGCAGAGAGTGGTGGTTGCCATAGGAGAGCGAGCTGAGGGGTAACAAAAAAAATAAAATGGTAGTAGCAGTGTCTAAAAACTATAAACAGGAACCCAATAATTATAAAGTTCAGTTTCATAAGGTACCGACAACAATAAAGATGAGAGATGGCCAGGCATGCGAACAAGTGGATGAGCGAAAAAGGAGTAAGTAGACGACGGTTGTGCCATGGGAGAGCGAACCGAGGAGTGGCAAATAACAATAAAGAGGGGGAGGGGGACAATGGGCATACTATAAAGGAGTAGGGTGGTGGCACTTGATGGGGTATCAAAAAAAACTACAAAACAGAACCCCAATTATGATTAGGTTCGATTTTTAGAACCTCAATTACGATAAATAAGAGGGGTGGCAGGCATGTGTTAAAAGGGTTAGGGTTGCGACGGTTGATGGATCTTCTAGAAAGTAAAAAATCGAACCCAAAGATGATCAGGTTTAATTTTTAAAATCCCAATAACAATAAGAGAGGAGGGGGGTACTGGACAGGGCCGTAAGGAGTAGGATGGTGGTGTTTGACAAGACTTCTAAAATGTATAAAAAGGAAACCCAACGAGATAATGAACTCTAGAAACATAAGGTCTGATTTTTAAAGGTTTCAAGGATGATAAATAGAACTAGGAGCCGTGGTGGGTAGGGCAAGCAAGTAAAAGGGTGGCAAAGGAGTAATCGAGTGGCGGTTGGTGTAACTTTGAGAAATATAAAATTAAAAACCCCGATTATAATAAGATTTGACTTTTTTAAATTCTAAGACAATGAGATGACTATTTAATATATTTTTTTTAAAAAATTATGTGTTCAAAAATTAGATAACTTTGTATAGGTGCTAGCCGCATAATTGCGCGGACCACCCTACTAGTTGTGATTATTCTACGATTTGCCATTGATGAACACTAGTTCTACATATATACAAATATATGTGTTTCCCCCATGTTTTGTTACTTTTGTTACTAGATAACCTCAGTTAGCTCTTTAATTTTTCTCAAAATGTGCAAAATAACCTTTTTGCAATATCTGCTATCATTTTTATTATCAATTATAAATAATACCGATAATGCTTCGTCCCAAGAGTTCAATGCCCGGGGAAATATCAAACACTACTGTACTTACAGGATGGCCGGTGGGCCTAGGTCACATCAATCATGATATTTTATTCAACAATGCGACCACGTTTCTTTCCTTTTTTTTCCCTTTACCACCTAGTAGTCAATACATTCATGAGATGTTGCATGCTACATGCATTAGGCTTAATGGTAAATCTTAAATGGTTTTTTCAAAATTATTTATCGGATCAACGATCTGATTATATCATTATATTCGTTATAATTAAATATTTATAACAAAATATTGCATGATTATATTGAGATGAAAATATATATTTCAACTATGGAATTTCGATTTTTCGCATGTGACAGGAGTTTAACTCTTTTGTACATTATAAGTTTTTGTATTGCTAAGTATCTTTTTTAATGTTGCATACAATGTTATTTGGATGTTTCTAATATTTCGCTAATTCATTTGAAAATATTACACATGGTATTCTTTTGATGTTTTAGAAAGTCTTTGTGATGTTTTAATAGGTACAACTCAATGTTTCGTGTGTGATATAAAAATATTTCAGCTAGAAAAATAATCATATTCTTCTATCAAAGAAACATAATAATGTGGGATCTTGTTATAAAATTTTAATTACAAGAAATAAAATGATGCAATCAAATTATAAATCAGATAAGTAATTTAGAAGATAAACTAATCTAAAATTTTACTTAAAAGTATAATGAGAGATAGACGGAGTAGCATGCACCAGCAACAACATGCAAGCTCTTCTCCCAAGAGTTTGATGGGCATGCACGCTTTTTAGGAAGTAGGGGCATGTGGCATTCGAGGCGTAGTCTCCTCTAAATAATGCAATTAAATATGCTATTATTTCGATGCGAGTGAAAAAATAGTACTAAATCTCACTACGCTTAGTGCAATACATTTGCATGTGACATTTTAGGGGCAAAATAGTATTTTCGTAGATGCTAGCGGAGGTCAATTGACAAAAATGGCAAAACAGAGAGAAACACAAATATCATAGTGTCTATGCATGTATCATGGTATGTTGTTTGAGTAGTGCTTGCCAATGCCAAATTGTAGACTCTGAATGATTGCCAATAGGTAAATCATAGAATTGCTTCCCTTTTATCACAATTTGTATCCAATACTTCCCATTTACTCTAACACTCAGGAACCAATCAAGACAACAATTTTGTTTCACACTATTTTGTCAGGGGATATTGATTTTTATTTTATTCTATGCTCATTTACGTTGGTACTTCTTGCCTGTTATTATATTACTTATTGTTTTTTAATGAAGGAGAGAGAGTGTACTGACTAAATGACAATATTATCCTTTAGATGTTATATAAAAAGGTGACTCGATACAGCATATTACACAACCCAAGCCACTTACTCCTATCTCCTTCTTAAACCCTAGAACATGAGTGCGACGCATTAGATACGGCTAAGGCCAAAATGCTTTTTTTTTTGCTTTTAGTATTCTCTCACCTATTCAACTTTAGATTATATAATAGCCCTATAATCGGTAGATGTTGGTTGCAACCATGCTACAGCTGCACAGCTGCAGTAGGTTGGCTATGGTTTAGGAGGATTGCACGACACAACCCCTTCACAGATAGAGGGGCATTTGTGACGGGTGTATATTCCGAACTTATATAGTAGGGTCTCTATAGGTTCGAAAATTTGACGTACCACCATTGACCCTTTATTTATAACAGAACACGCCGTACATCCTAATCTCAAACAGGATTTATTTCGACTCATCGAGAGGTCACTTTCTCTGTGAAAGGCCATGGAGGCCATCACAGAGGGGCCATCTACGTTGGCTGGATCTACAGTAGTGAGACCAAAATGCCACAGCCATCACCCTACTGATCAGGCTCAATGATAATAGATGCAGTGTACTGTTGAGGCAAAGGATATGAAACTTCGGTGTCCTAGGAATCGTGAGCCAAGAAAATAAATAGTACCTTGTTCGTTGTACTGTACAGGGTGCATGAACCATTCATTGCCTTTTTTTAACTCTTAGGCGGCTTTGCATCTGAGAATATTAAAATTATCCTATTATTAAAATTATGCTATTAAATTAATCTATATATTATATATTATGTAATAAGGTTCCTTTGATTTAAACGAAAAACATAGAAAATTTTAAAGGATTTCAATCCTATTAAGAAAAATCCTATGAAGATCTTTAAAACAGAGAATTGAATCATATTGTAAGGTCTGGGTTCGCTGCTTTCCGTGGCTGCTCTCTTCAAGTCGGGTGGTCATCTTCCAGGGCCTGCCTTCCCGAGTATCTTCATAAGAGCTTCGACTCTCTAGTCCTCCTGATATCCTGGCAACTATGGAAGAAGCGAAACTCTAAGGTCTTCGATTCCTCGCTCTCATCGGTTTCGGGTGTTCTGGAGCCCATCCTTCAGGAAGGCCATCTCTGGTCCTTGGCTGGTGCCGCTTCTTTTGGGAGCCTGATGGGTGCATAGTGGGGCTCTCCGCCTCTGTCTCCATCATTTTAGGAGTTTCAGTTTTTTTCGTACTTTCTGAAAAAAAGCTTCATAGTTTTTTTCTCCTTGTCCCCCGGCAATAGCCTTTTTTGGCCATTGCGTTGTATAATTTAAACTCTGGTTCTTCTAATATAATTGACGTGCAATCCTTTTACGCGTTAGCAAAAAAAAAGAAACATTTCATTTCCTTTTAAATTCTTATAAAATGGACAATCATATGGAGTTACTTTTAAAGTTAGCTAGAGTTTCAACCTATTGAAATTTTATTTAGTTTATCTCTGTTATTCGATTCATGCGTTTTTTTTGCGGCTCAATCAAATAATCATTTTGTGTTTTACAATCCTCTGTTTTGCACTTACATTTATGTGAAAATCCTATGTTGTTCATATTCTTTCCATTTTTTTCAATTCTAACCCTAAGTATGTACCCTTAGATATATGTTTTTGACTACAAAACAGTTTATCATTACTACCTTGAGTCGCCAGACTAATAGGTAGTAATAGCTGGCTTGTCTGATTCTTCCTTGACTCCTATAGGTCTCCGAGGAGCCAACGTCACTACTACAGAAAGGGGCTTTCTGGACGAGGCCCCCAACCATTTCCAGGCGGGCCATAAGTGGCCGCGCCTGGAAAAACCGGTCCCGAGGGGGCCGGCTGTTGAACCGCACGCGATAATAAGTTATCCCGTGCGGTCGGCTTAAGCCGACCGCACGGGATAACTCATTATCGCGTGCGGCTTCCTTAAGCCGACCGCACGAGATAAGATTATCCCGTGCGGTCCGCTTAAGAACCCGCACGGATAATGCTTATCCCGTGCGGTCCTCTTAAGAACCCGCACGGGATAATGATTATCCCGTGCGGTTCGTTAGGTGAACCGCACGGGATGATGCACTATAAAACAGCTCCCACCCCCCGACAGTGCCATTTGAACTTGGTGTTTCTCTCTCCAAAAAAATGCAATTATAGGGGGGAAGGTTTTCAACTTATATTCTTCAATTGGAATCAATACAAAAGGTACCATGTTTGATCTTCTCTTCCATTTGCTTCCACTTTTAAAGGTTTTTGTTGGTTTAATGTGAAGATATTTGAATTTATTTTAACTCGGTTTCTCTCTTCAAAAATAGGCATTTTCTTTTGGTAGAGTTAAAATCTTCGATTGAAATCAATATAAAAGGTAATGTGTTCGATCATCTCCTTCATTTGCTTCCGTTTTTGTAAAATTTCATTGGTTGAATGCGAAGATATGTAAATTTGTGCGAATGTTGGGCCGACCGCACGCGAAAATGGTCTTTTCCCAGACCTTTTCGCGCGTGCGGGCAGGCCTTCCGCACGGAAAGGTGCCTTTCGGCCCGCACGGAAAGGCTGTTTCTGTACTAGTGGGTGTAAGTGGGTTGACCCGTGAATTTATATATAGACCAATTAAGTGGGTTGATTCACGGGTTACCTAGTTATTTGGGTTATAAGTGGGTTGACAGGCCAATTCACCTAGACCCTTATTTAGCTTGTCAAACTGAAAAAAACAAGAATTAGGTATATATGTATATTTAATTTGTGTTATGCATATGTATTACATCAGTATATACTGCTGCTTTGTGTTTATCTATATTATTTATATAGTTGATGTCCACTAACTCTTAAAGCTTAACATGTAAGTATGTTATGTTATCACCCACTAGCAATGATTATCTAGAATATTTTAAATCACATATAAGTGTGCTAAATCATCATCCACTAATAATTATTATCTAGAGCATTTTAAATATCATATAAACATGACATTTCATTTATCATTTTGTTGTATTTTTAAAACTCAATATGTAAGCAATGTCAAATCATTATTTTCACATCGTTTTTATATTATTTAAATATATATATATATATATATATATATATATATATCATTTCTATAATGTATAACATTCATTTATTCACATATCTCGCATCAAAGCGTGTGATATCAAGTTATCAACTAGTATATACTTCGTAAATGACCCTTCCCTGGTTTAGCTCCTTCTATGAGGGGAATTTTGTGATCACAACATGTCCTGGGGGTAATTCCTTGGACTCAGAAACTTCTTGGAATTGAAGAATTTCTTGGAGTTCTCTTGGAACTGCTTCTGTTTCTTTTTACAACTTGAGCAAACAACACTGTTCAACTAATGGCACATGAACTGAACAAAAGCCCTTCTTATAGGTGCGGGCTTGGGATCCAGAGTCTTACTTCTTGTATGGGATTTTCTTAGAACCTTCCAATGCTTCTTCCTATAACAAAGCAAGAGCACAAGCTGTATCTAGATCTTGGGGTCTTTGCACAATCACAACAGTTGTAATGTCATCTCTAAGACCTTCAACGAATCTACTGACAAAATACACAGCTGTGGCTCTACCATCATAAGCAAGTAATGGTGCATGATGGTGTCAAACTTTTCTACAAACTTTGAATCAGACAAAAATTTTACTGTCCAAGGTACCTAATATCTAAAGTACCAAATTTTACTATAAAATATGGTATCTCCTGCTACCTTCTTCAAAATGATAAAATTACCCATTTGATTAATATTCATATCTGAGAATTGCTCACTTGATAAGCTTGGTGCATGACTATTATCTTAGAGAAGCTGTTCATGTAGTCCTAAAATTGATTAATCATGACCATTGCTCACTTGATAAGCTTGGTGCATGACTATTATCTTAGAGGAGCTGTTCATGTAGTCCTAAAATTGATTAATCATGACCAGGATTTTCAATTTCAAAAGAGGTTCTTTTGGCGCGGGGGGGGGTCCGAAATTTCAAAAATTTTGGTACTTTTTTTTATCGAAATTATTTGAGAATTTGACTAATTTTGAATGAATTTGAATAAACTTTGATCAAATTCACAAAAATTTGAAAAAAAATGAAAATTTTGGGCGAGATATGTGCTTGCCGGTGGGGGACGAAATTACCGAAATTTCAGAAATTTCTAAAATTTCATTTCGAAATTTCAATCTCTGATCATGACAAGAACTACTGGAGAACTGATATTTTGCCGTGATATCCAAAAACACAAATACCTCGGCTAGATTAAGAACCGGTACTAAAGATGCTTTAGTACCGGTTCTAAAAGTCTAAGTCCCTAGAAATATCTTTAGTCTCGGTTAGTGTTACCAACCGGGACTAAAGATATTTTTAGTATTGGTTGATGTTATCAACCGGTACTAAAGATGTCTTCAGGGTTAGTTTAAAAAAAAGCATCTCTATCCAAGTCAGATGTGTGTAATAGGTGAGATGGTAACACACGTAAGGGTTAAGGTAAAAGATCTTGAGTTTGAATCCAGCCCACATCCCATATTTTTTTGATTTAGCATGCATCTTTAATACCGATTGTTTTTAACTGATACTAAAGATCGAGATCTTTAGTCTCGATTCTCTAGTGGTCGGTTGCTGCAACCGGTATTAAAAGAAGTTTATAACCGATAGTAAAGATCCTTTCTCCGGTAGAGAAGTGTGCTGTGAAACATATATATTAATCGGATTAGTTGGTTATACATACAAAAACTATCAATCATAAACGAACTATCTTATTTAAATTGGCGTCTCGTAATTAACGGGTAAAAGCTTAGCCATCAACGGATTTCTGAACATGCAAAAACGTTAATATGATATGGAACACGGGTGTATGTCACATCTATCCCATGCCTGCACATAACATCGGTCCACACAACCATTGCAAATTAACGAACACGTTGGAGGCGTAGGTTGAGTGCCGGTCTCATTGACGTTTGTACAAATAATGGGGCCATCCCTGAGTGCAAGGTTAATGATTTTGTTCTGTACGAGTGTGAAGCAAAAAATATCTACTTTCTTCTTAGCTTGTTTAATTTTTAGAGCAAATTTTATTGGTGCTACGTAAACTTTTTAGGTGAGTATAATTTAATACATAAACTTGTAAAATGTTTGTTTTGATACACAAACTTGTCTTATTTGTGCGAATCAGGACTAAATTGACTTGGCAAGGTCAATTTTACCAAGTTGACGCTGATTATGACACGATGTGCACATGTGTAGTGAGTATGTATAAATGGTGCTATATTTATAAACGTCTCAACTTTCCTTCATCATTGAAATGATGAATTTCATATCTTTCTCTAGTTCTCTACAATCACTATACCTTATTTATCTTTTTATTGTTCTTTTGGCTTTGGTTCGTACGCACTAGACAATTTCGTGCATCAGAACAAGCGTTTTACAAGTTCGTGCACTGGATTGCACACACCTGATAAATTCATGTACCACCAATGTAATTTACTCTAACGCATTTTAATTCGAGTAGCATTGCAGCAGTGTGTACATATCTCTGCGTCTGGGGTGCATGTATATACGGATGTATATATGGGCACCACTGAACCCTAATATATAGCTTGGTGCTATATATTTTACTCCCTCTGTCTTAAAATATAAGAAATCTTGATCAGATAGGACACATAATTCTAGTACTATGAATCTGGACAAGCTATTGTCCATATTCATAAAACCAGGATTACGTGTCTCATCCGATCAAAACCTCTTATATTTAGAACAGATGGAATACATATGTATGTCTTTCATATATGAAGCATGCATTACAAAACATATCTAGTGAAACAAACTAAGAGGTACTCATTGGTTTCCTACGTATGATTATAAGTCATTACGGCTTATTAGCGAAAAAAAAGTTATGAGTAAAACTTTTGTATATGTTTTTTCACACAAAACCAACTTCTCTTTTTTATCACTAAAGTTGTTCTTAGCGATTTGAAAACATCCTAATCAACTTTCAGAATCAAAATTTAAAATTCAAAATTTGACATTCGCTTATAACCCATAGGGCAGATGAGGCCCTTACGATCAATCGATGTTGAAAGGTCCACCAAAACCTCTCCGTTTGCTTTGTTCCTGCTGTACAGCAAAAACATACGAGATCTGCTGTGACATAAAAAGTTGCTAGCTAGCTTAATTTTGATGAAAAAAATATCAAATTAAGTTACTCCCTCAATTCTCATCCACATCCACAGATATAAGCATTCTTATATTTTAGAAATTATTCACAAATATAAATTTTTTAGCGTAGTTTTACTCTTCCACCCTTCGTTAACAACAGACCCTTGCTTCCAAGGTTCAGCTTTCTATGGTACATTTAATGGGGCCATTTTCATTAAAAAAATGTCTAAAATTGCTTTGATTTCATTTCACCATAACCTCTGCTTGAAAAAAAAAAGGTAGGAAGGCTCCTCGCAAATCATATTCTCCCTAACTCTATCCTTCTTTACCATCATCTCTTTTTTTTTCGCCCAAAACTCTTTCCATTCTTTTGGCACAAAACTACTCCGATTTTTCAGCCTAATTAAATCCCCTTTCCATTGGCCCAATAATAGCCCATGAGGCCTGGACGACTGTTCTTTTTCTTTTGCTGCCCATCTTGACTTTTTTCGGCCCAATATCGCCACCACAGATAAAAAAACAAAAAGAAAATGTTCCCTTTAAATTTTTGTTTAGAAACCTGCAGATTACATTCGCATAATCTGAAATTTGCTCATTTTATAAAGTTTGGTGTCCACCATGGGAGGAAGTAGTACTTAACTAGTTATTTGTAGGGATCGATCAATTATACTCAGTGGTGTGTTGTCCTCAATCAGTCATCAATTATGTCATCAATCAATTATTGTACCAATCAATTAGTATTGTACCAACAACGGTGGGTCCAGATGACCCACAAGAGTAGCGTGCTAATCTTATATAATTAATTAAGCATTGACGCAGTTGGTCGACTCGAAGGCGTCCCAGTTTAGTAAGTACCTTGGTGCATGCAGCCAAGTGTTTGCTCAGGAGAAAGACCATGAATCCAAAGATAGATGAGGTGCAGTAGATTGAATCTTGTTTTGTACTGCCCAGCAAGATGATGCCGAGGCAAGCCCTCTGGCTCTCTCCTCTCGACATCATCAAGGCTAGTAGAGGCTATACTCCGCTTGTGCACTTCTATCAACCCGATGATGCTGCTGCCGGCGACTTCTTCAACGTCGGCAGGCTCAAGAAGGCCATGACCAAGGCCCTGGTTGCATTCTATCCCTTTGCTGGTCGCCTCGACATGGATGCCGACGGCCGGCCAAATATTGACTGCAACAACGAGGGCACACTCTTTGTTGTGGCTCGTTCAGAGCTCACTGTGGATGCCTTCAGCAACCTCAAGCCATCGCCAGAGTTACGGAGATTGTTGGTCCCCTGCATCGAGCCGCCGTCCACTGTGCTCGTCATACAGGTTGGTGTGGCAGATTGATCAGCTCAATTGGAGCCTTAGGAATTAGATCAGTAGTGAAACCTATGTTACACGTTATTTCTACGGTTATCACATTAAATATTCGTAGCAACGCGTGAGGTTTTATCTAATATATATTATTCATTCTTGCAGGTGACCTTCTTGTGGTGTGGTGGTTTGGCATTAGGGACGGCAGTACACCACTCTGCCGTCGATGGCCTTAGCATGTTCCACTTCCTCCAGACATGGTCTTACTTGTGCAGGGAAGGTGACGACGCTGCTGTGGCGGAGCTTCCCTGCCATGATCGCGCTCTCCTCCAGGCACACTCCCCGCTCGTTGTTCACGCAGACGCTCTCACCATGTTCAGCCCAAAGACCAACCTCGGTGAGCCGTCCGACCCTGTCTCCACAAAAATCTTTGCCATCTCCGAGGACCAGATAGCCACCCTTAAGATGATCTGCGGCGGTGCGCGCACCTTCAGCGCCATCAGCGCCCTCGTTTGGCGTTGCGTGTGCGTCGCAAGACGACTTCCGCTGGATGCCTTGTCGCGGCTCAGCTTCCCGGTGAACATCCGCCGCCGCGTGCGGCCACCCATCCCAGACCACTACTTCGGCAACGCGATCGTCACCGCTTTCGCGGCCACCAAGGTCAAGAACATCATATCGGGGTCATCAACGACGACGTTGGCCAAGGTCACAGCGCGGATAAACAGCGTGATGGGCCGCCTCATCAACGACGGCGAGCTGCTGCGGTCGGCGATCGACTACGACGAAATGACAGGGATGTCGCACTCGCACTGGCGGCCAGACAGGGGCAGCCTGCCAGAAACGGAGCTGCGGATCATCAGCTGGTTGCACATGCCAGTTTATGATGTCCCGTGCAGAGTCAGTACGAGGTGGGTTTGTTCACGTCATGAATGCCAGGCAAACCGACAGTTGTGGCGTATGCGTGCTAGCATGTTTGGAGGCTGAAAACATGGAGGAGTTTGAGCGATTGCTTTTTGCCAAGTTTACCTATGCAAGGATTTGACAATTTGAATATATATTGTGGTCTATCAGTTGGCCGGCTTGACCACGTTATGTAATTCTTGTGCATGTTCTTTCCTTCTTACAGTATTTGCCATGTGCGGGAAACTAATTTAGGCATGTTTTGTACAATGATACTATATTATATACTATATTATATCATGATTTACATTATCAAATACTTTTAGAATTTAATTTACCAAATATTTCTAGAATTGTTGGAACGAAATCCAACAGCTATGTGGGAACTGTCAACACTACTACAGAAAATGGCTGGCATTAATGCCAGAAGTCAACCCAGCACAAAACTTTTGGCACAAATAGGCCTGAGAGCATGTTGATATTTGATACGGTCACAGATAAATTTGCAAGCGCACGGATATTATTGTAGTATTTCACCTTAGAGTATTCCAAAGGTATCGAATTACAGGAAATACATGTGTATATATATAGGAACATGATTCTATCCAAAGACAACAACTAATGGTAGGCTAAGGCTAGAGAGGATTTCTATGGGTTAATTTACTAAAAGTTAAAAGTAAAACTTAATCGATTACTTCGGTCACCGGTTCTCTCCTAGTCTGCCAAGCTGAGTCCGGCCAATGGCTCTATGATGTACTCGAACGTGAAGGGATGCAAAGACGGTCTACCTCACTTTCCGTGGAGCACACAACAAACGAAGGTAACCGTTAACCTAGACACCACGCATAAGTTATTGATTACTACTCTAGTCTCGCGCAGGAACTTTTTTCTTTATCCAGAGTTTTAGTTCTAGAGCACTTAATAATAAATACTAAGCGACGAACCCATAACGGTGGAAATATATCTCACTTAAGCGAATAAATTAAATACCATAAAGAAGTCTCAAACACTACTTTATTAAAAAAAGCATCCACCTCTTCGGCGCTTCTCCGAAACTCTAGTGGAAGAATGTTGACAAACCCGACACTCCTTCGGACCTTCCCGGAGAGAACTCTAAAATATGAAAACGAATATGGTATGAGCATTATCCGTTTGTATTCGCTTCGTTTTCACCCCTAGCATTGATGTTGCCTTTTCTTATCCTACCTTTCTAATAAGGCTTATGTGAAGCTTAGGGTAGGGAATAAGAATGATATACTTGCATCAAATATTTTATAAAGTTAAAAAGTAGATCCAAAAAGAATACTAATTATACAACCATGATCAAGTTATGCACATGTGTGTGGAAAGGGATATGTATGTGGGAAGATGGTGAAATGGAATGATGACTCATTTTTGTATGATCCTCCTCCTAATACTTTTTTTGAGAACATGGCTATTCTCTGTATCCCCTTTTTTTTTATCATGCTCGAGAATATTTTGTCTCCTTATCTTGTGAACATTTTGATTTTCTAACATTGTCATAAATATTTTTTTAGCTCATGTCTCATTTGGCATGGACAGGAGGATGAAGAATCATAATCATGTGAAGTCTTTATTTTGAGGATGGATGATGGTGGATGCTGACTTTTGGTGTAGAAGTATTGCATGTAATGGTGGATGGAGTATTTTGCTAAACCTCCAATGTAGAGGGAGAGCAATATATGGTGGATGTGCACAAGATCTTGATCATGAAGGCATGAAAAGAATCTAACAAGGGTATAAATTATTTGATCCAACTCGAAATAATAAAAGCAGCATATGTATAAGGTTTATCATGAAGATCGACATATAGCTTTGGTAGGAATAAAACATCAATGAAAAGTATGTAAAGTTATTAGTTTTTTAAAAAAATTTTGAAGGACTCAACAGAAGAAAACAAGGGTCATATTATCAGGCAATCTCTCATTTATCATTTACTTAGATGACATTTGTTCCTAATGATATATGTTCACAAGCACAAGGTAGCATGCGAGTAATAAAGAGTATGCAAGACATTTGTAAGCAAGTCACATTCTCTAGCTAAAATATCAGGCTCATTTTAAAAGTTCAGTTTAATTTTCATGCGTGTCCACGATACGATTTATCAAACTCAAAATTTAGGAAGATGAGAGGATAAACGTGCAAACCATCATGCAGTGAGCGTGGAGACGAACAACCGTTGTGCCATGGATGCTATGTCTCGTCATGTGAATGTAAAAGCATCATGGTGTATCATGGACATGGGCTATCCTGGTATGTGAGTGTACAGTGCAAACACATGATCACCCCCACACTTATTCTTGTACCTGTGTTGCTTCAAAGACACAAAGACTAAGTGAAAGCAAATAGACTCAACCGGTAAAAACCTAGTGATTCTTTGTTTTATTCATCTTTATTGATAGGCGCAATTACAAAAGGGATGAAATAAATTAAAGGAAATAAAACAACCTAACCTAACGCGCCTATCGAACTCTAAGATACTAGGGAAGGCTATTGGGCTAAGCGCATGAAAAAGATCATCCTTTCCTACGGCCTTGTACAAGCGTTTAAGCTTGGTACAAAGACCACGGTGGAGGGAAGCAAGGTTGACTTTGAGCTCAGCGAGATCGACTTGTCCCTCTGCCATGATGTCTTTTAACTTCCTGTTCCTAGTGTGCAACTGAGCAATAGTCGAAGCTAAATGAGCAAATGTAGGCTCACGCGGAGATTTCTCTCCGTCACTCTCATACTCTCCTGCTAACCTCTTGATTGGAGGTGGAGAGAGGTGTCGTCTTATTGACGAGGAGCCATGAGAGGCCTCCGCGTTCATCTTTTCGCTAGGTGTCAACCTAGGGATCAACACCTTCCCGCGTCTAGTAGGTGTTTGCACGCCCATGAAGTGGATGCGAGACTTCGGCGGAGGACTTGCCGGTGAGTAGGATGCCTCATCCCTACTAGACTGTCGGCCATTCCCATTTTCGCGGTCGGTGAACTCTACGGCAGCAAGGCGTTCACCACTCCTATGGGACAGCATTGGTGCGTCGTCCCCTTGGAACAACCGAACATTAATCGGCTTTTTACGGCCGATCTTACCCATTGTTGGCCTTTGGTAGGGGTTGGACAACTGAGCCAGAGCCCTCTACATCCTCCTCGGTGAGGGTGAGCGCGCAGTTGAACGGGGAGCCGAGGAGGCCCTGGGTTGGTTTGGCCAAACCCTCCTGGTGGCCTCCCGGCCCCTCGTCGCGCTTGACCACAGACAGGATAGCTGGGGGCTCCAGGATTTGGGGTTCACCGTTGGGACCGAAAGATTAGCGGGCTCGATTTTCCCCTCGAGATGAAAAGTGGAATTAGAGTCAGAGAGGGAGATCAAAGCTTTCCCAGCCATGATTTTGGGTGGGTTTTGAGGACGAAATGGTTAGGGTTTCAAGGAGAGATGGAAGAGGGGGAAGAAGAAAACAAGAGATGGACGAATGAATTTTTGAATTGAAGATCGCGATGGCCTACTTCTCCCATCTCCGCAAATCCACCAAGGATGGCAAGGGGGCCACCAGTAGGCCAACTGAGTGAAGGCTAGAGGCTGGCGGCGCCAGGCCTAGTTCGGCCAAACTAGGCTAGCGGCTCCACTGCCCCATGGTTCAGGTGGGAAGCTAGGCTGGCAGAGCCCAGCCCAGAGGGCTTAGGTTGGGCTTTGGAATACGCACTAAAATTGACCAAATCCACTAAGTCTATTTCTTGCACCAACCCCTCTACTTGTTCTAGGAAAACTTTTAAATGATTACCATTTACCTTGAAGACATTACCTTCGTCGTCCTAAAGTGTGATCGCCCCATGCGATGAAGTGTAGACGATGGTATATGGTCCTAGCCACTTGCTTCGTAGTTTTCCATGCCCGAAGAGCTTCATCCGAGAGTTGAAGAGTGGCACTTGTCTCCAGCCTCAAACTTTTTTACCTTGATTCGTCTGTCATGCTATCTTTTTGTTCTTTCCTTGTACATTCTGGCATTGTGATAGACTTTATCCCTCCGTTCCTCCAACTTTGATAGTTGTAACTGTCTGTGTCGTTCAGCTTGTCCTAAGCCCCCTAAAATTTTCTGAATTTTCTGAGCTGAATTTAGTCAAAGCGGTCAATTGTCTTGGTACAGTTGAATTCTGTGATGGTTGAATAGTGCCCCCTAAAATTGTTAACACGTCCGTTCACAAATCAAGTTTGACATCTAGAGCTGTCAAATTCATGGCGCACTACTACAGAAATACTCATTGGTGCCGGTTCCGAAGGCCTCATAGGTGCCGGTTTCGAAGCCGGCACCAATTGGTCGGCACCAATGATCAAAGCCATTGGTACCGGTTTCTCAACCGGCACCTATAACACTATAGGTGCCGGTTGTAAATGTCTAACCGGCACCTATATGGTATTATAGGTGCCGGTTCTTATTATGAACCGGTACCTACAGGTGATAGGACCCGGCCTTTGAAGCCTTATAGGTGCCGGTTCTTTACAAGAACCGACACCTATAGTCCTGAAGCACAAAAAAATAATAATTGCAGGGTCACATATAATATTCTCTGAAACACAGAAATCACAGAATATTACAATATTACATTCACATCACAGAAATCACAGAATCCAACCCATTTTCCAAATCAAATCAAACCACATATTGTCTTCATTATGTGAACCTGAGACTGAATTTGATCTTTGATTCTATGATGGTAAATAAACAAGAGTAAAAACATAGATGTAAAACAGGGAAAATTTGACAATAATCCATTCATTTCATTACAGTAATTCATCCTTAAAAATTAAATGAACAGCATGTACTATAGACTAAGAGCAGTGGAGAAACAATGTCAGATGAAAAAGAATCCAGAGTAATCAGGTGCTAAGGAAGTTGATATTAGGTGCTCAAATTGCAATCTCAAATTCAAACTCCTAAATCTTGCAATTGCATGAAAATTCTATAGTGTTTATCTTGGATACATCTAATCCATCCTGAGCTCTATATATACTGCATCACTTTATATTTGCCCTCTTACTGCGGTATACCAAATATAATGAATAATATTACTGACTGTATACGAAAAGTTAATGAAAAATTTGGTTGCTAAATGTAATTCTGAAACTGTCGAGAGAAAACTTAAGTTTCATGATTCTCGTATAAAAAGAGACTACAAATAGTTAAAATTGTCGAGCGAATTTTCACTCGCGTTTCGACCGATCAAGCCCATTCGCCCAATTTATGTCACACATGAAACACACTAACTTAATTATAGCACAAGACACATATGCAATTCATGAAACACACTAACTTAATTATAACTCCTCTTTGAGTTTCTGATAAGGAGATATACAATTCATTATCATATGGAAATGATACCTATGTGGCTAAACGACAGCTCTGATTATATATACTATCTCTGCTTCTGGTGGATATTAGTTAAATCTGTTTTTAGAAAAATATTGCACATCATCCATTGGATCAATAATTAGTATGCATGAGCAGCTGCTGCAGGAATGATTTCCTTTTCGATCATGAAAAGGGCAAAATTGAACTAGTCAGCATCCATAGAAGATTATCCACGGGCAGTCGGCATCCTTAAAAATGTCCATATCAGGTTAAGTTTAATTTACTTGTCGACGAGCCTTAATTTAGTGCGCGTGGGTACACTTGTAAATAAGTGTTATTTAAATGTGTTTGACTTGTCTATAGAGAGTGGTAGGATTTGGCACACATTTGAAGTTTTGTAGCAATATTTACCCATATCTGAAAAAAGGAATATTTGGAATATTTTCCCATGAAAATCGTGTGGAAGTTCTTGTAAAAATTCCCATGTTCTAAACTGGGTTAGTTTTACATTAGTGCTATGCCATGTTGCTTTGCTTTCATGGTTATTTCTACCTTATGCAGAAGTAATTCGTTATTTTTTTTTAATTCCAAGCGTACCATTCATTATATACATATGCAACAAAAAATATTTTGGGTATCAATAACCATAATATAAAACCCGAAGCCTCGAGTAGACAGCATAGAAGATATTGCTGGGACTCAGCGTGCCAGTCAACTTCAGCCTGAGACGTGCCCGTCAAACCACACGAAGGCGGCGACCAGATGTGTTACACATCTCAGGAGACTTGACAAAAATTCGCTTGAGCTCTACAACATCTCAAATGCTCTAAACTCGTACTCATATGAAAATTTTAGTTACACATGCTCACCTGTTGCTTACAGAGACAACAATGATGATGCCTCCCTCATCCATGCCACATCCAGTCAGTGAGATCACCTGTTGCTGTTAGGGATAAAAATATGAAATAGAGAAAATTGAATACATGGTTAGATATATGTGTGAAAAAATAATAGATAAACATTAATAAATAGAGAAACTTAATGCATGTTGAAGACATTAAGAAAACCACATCAATCCAAATAACTAATCTACAAGATACTTAGAAAATGTTTGAAAGGTATGGCCCACTAATTCTAGTTCTTTGTATGCTTTGGCGTTGATCGGCTATCTAAAGTGTCACTAGGGCCGCCAGCCTCAATGAAACCCACTAGCCCAGCAGGAGCCTTCGAAATGTTGTATGCGCCGTTTGACGAGATGATATGGTCGAAGATGAATCCACATAGCTGTTCAGCGAGGCCCAAGCAAACATGTGGCAGCAATTTACTTGTCGGGAGCTTTAATTTCTGCAAATGGAAGGATTAAAGATGTGGAAAGATACTATGTGTTTAGTAAATTGGATTTATGTCTTAGGAGACAGGGCGAACCTCAGCATCTGTAATGTTCCAGTTGCCGTCCTCCATGAAAACCCACATAAATCTCATCACGTAGAACCCACATGTGCTCGTGCCCGGATCCTGACGTGAGCAATAAGGGTGGCACCAAACTCGGAATTTATTTGCACATGGAGCGTGTCGAATGCACTTCTTCTTGTACTTCACAAGTGCCTTATCTAGGATGTCAATGAGGGATTGGTAGTTGGATTGCGGTTTCCTCATTGAATCCATGACGACAATCTTGGAATCGTTTAAATGGATGACAATAAGAATCCAGTGAGGCCTACATACAAGGGAAGAGAACAATTAACATCTTAAAGTACAACGATGGGAGGTACAATGATAATGCCACACTTACTTAAAGTGGTAGGGCAGAAGGATGGTATTCATGTCCTGCAGCTTGACAAAGGATGTGTAAAGGTAGTTCAGCACTTCTTGGGAGGACTATTCGCCTGCGTCAATATTACAGGAATTGACTATTTGTGGGTCGAGGAATCCTAGCTTGTTATGGGTCGCTCTACATTCAAGCGCCCCCATTCTGCATAAGGAAAATAATTAGACACGCAACGAGGATATTTACTTAGAAAAATGACGAGAGGTCGAGTATACTTACAATGCCCATAACTGAATTACCGATAAGTCTAGCTCCCTCAGATTGTATAGATGAAATAGTTCTCTAAATGGGACCCAAACTATACCATCACAGTGATGAAAGTCCTCGTCCCTGTAAAAGACGGGGAACATCTCTTTACCATCCTTGGCCATCTGTAAGTACCACTCTTCTACCCTTCTCATTTGAGTACATTTGCCAACGACGTGGCGATATTCGTCGGTAGTCAAAGAATGACCAAGCTTGAACTGAGCTGCCAATGGGGCCATCTCAATATTATCCACATCATCCAAACTTTTCAGCCCTGCCTCTTTTAGAAAGTCTTGCGTAGTCTTGCTAGCCTCATCTTTCTCGAATTCTTTCTTCGAAAATTCTTGCAAACCCTTTTTCCTGATCATGCGTCGGAAGTCCGTAATAGGTTGCTTTCGGGCAGGTGGCCTTGCCATGCGAATGAAGTGATCCTGTACTTCGACTGGCACTTTGAAAGATGGCTCCGACCTGGTAGGCAATGGCGTCTTCTTGGTCTTCTTCAGAGATGGTGGTTCAGACATTTGGGAAATTTTACAGAGGCGCCCCCTCTTTTTCGGCCGATCTGATGAAGCTAGGCTCTGATGTGCTGCCTCTGGAGGAGATGGGCTCTTACGTTGCGCCGGTGGAGGAGACGGGCTCTTATGTGGCAATGGTGGTGGAGTTGGCATCCTTTGAGGGGAGGGAGGAAGTCCTTCAGAGCTAGACCCGCCATCGCTTGGCTCGTTATCACCATCTCCTGAAGGAAAGATAATGAAACGCTTGCGCCACAGGATTATGTTGTGGATGGCTTCACCAAGAGTGTTCACCCCCTCCTCTGGAGCAAAATCAAGCTGCACTGCCCTGTACCTCCTCGGCACGTCCTCCACTTCGACCCTTGAGTAGCCACTTGGTATCGGCTTATCGTGTATCGTCCCTCCCTCCGTTACGGGATGTGCCATCGCGCGTGCCACCTCTTGACTGATGTTTTGAAGTGGCACATGCAGCCTGCATGCAGTACGTACAGTGATGTGGTCCACGGGGTAATGAACCGTGTCCGGTTCTTGAGGAACCTCAGTTGAAGCGCAGCTGCTTTTCTTTCCACCTGGACTGGTTAAGTGGCCAACATTGCCTCCTTGCTGACCTTCAAGCCTTGCCATTACCAGTGTCATTTGTTCTTTCAATAGCCTTATCTCTTCCGATTGGTCTCTGGAATTTTTATTGCTCCGAGACTGGTACCTATGTCTGTCTTCAGGAAAACCTTCTCTCCATGGAACTAGGCCAATTCCTCTTGTGCGTCCCGGATGCTCAGGGTTCTGCAATGCAAGTGTAAGCTCATCTCTCTCCCTGCTCGCAACAAAAGAACCTTCTGAGGACTTTAGATGGGCCTCGTGGATCCTCTGGGACACTTCTTGCTCTCGAGGACCCTTGTGTACCAACTCGCCTGTATCCGAGAGTGTTGAACCTCGGGCGTATTGGTAATTTTTTCCCCGTTGGCACCAGTCCTTCGTCTCGATCTCGATTCCCTTTTGCAGCAGCTCATCTTCCCGGAGTTGCCATTTGGCTATGTTCTTAGCATATCCGCTAGGGTCGAGACGGTGAGGGTATCGGTTTTTGGCCGCATTGGCCTGGTTCCTTTCACTAATCTCCTTTGCCTCATCTGATGTTCTATAGGCCACAAAGTCATCCCAGAAAAGACGACACCTTCGATAGTTGGCATCTTCAAAATTTGGTGTCAGGCCCTTCTTGACAAACTTCCTGTTAAGATCCGTCTTCCACTTCTTGAAGCTGATGGACATCTTCTTAAGAGTCCCGGACTTTGCGAGTTCTTCTTGTCCCTCGGGAAACTGGAATGTCCGCTTTAACTTTTCCCAGGCAAGATCCTTGTCTCTGTCTGGTACCGTCCACTCCAATTCGTTTGTATCACTGCTCTTCCAGTGCCGGTACTTGATGGGGATGTCATCCTTCACGATGACACCTATAGCTTTGCCGTATGGGGTGAGTGCCGATTCTGGAGCTATAGGGGTCCCATCTGCAGCTAACTCCGTGATAGTGTATAGACCTGAGGGCATCCTAGTTGGACCTCTAGCCTTTCTTCTTGCCGATGAGGTTGAAGTATTCGCGGAGTGCGTAGTGGCCGAAGGATCAACCTCCTTCAAACATCAGTATAAATTAGTCATTCATATGTAGTTTTAAGGTATTATTTGTTCCAGATGGGTTAATTTACCTCTGTATTGTGCGGGTTAACATCGGGCTGATTCAAGTTTAGAAAGCCACTTGGGCTACCATTACCACCATCGCTTTCTCCAGAATTTGTAGGCCTAATGTTATCTTGTTCCCCTGACATTTCCTTTTGTAGATCTAGGCTAGAACTACTGCTAGATAGATACAAGAAATTAGTGTAAGAACGTGTTGTCCTCTTGATGATATTCTTCCAAATATACCAACAGTAAAGTAATGCCATCTAATTCCATACACCATGTAGCAGTTTAGAAAACGTGTACGCGAAAAGCGAGAGACCCAAAATTGAAAAAATATGAAAAAGTAAACAGCCTCATAAAGCAAGTGTACTAATGTACTTTGCATAGCTATAGTGTACGTATTAATTTCTGAATTTGTGCTCAAGTTTAGAAAAATTTTTAGTACAATCAAGTCTTCTCGTTAAAAAAAAGTTATCATAGCCTTTTTAAAAAAGGAAAGGATGAGACATGTTAGTATGAGATCTATTATTTCATAAACAAATGTTGTAAACTTTTTTTCTTTCCTATCTACCATCGAGAGTAATGAGTAGTACCACATAATACCAAAGATCTTCTCTTTTTTTTAAAAAAAATTAAGAGTTAAATGTAGGGTTCAAAAAGTGTGGCTTTGCTCCTAAGTTGGTGGTTTTGCTCATAACTGGACTGTGGACAAAGCTGGTTCTGTTTTGCCCCCACAGGCCCCACTAGCCATCACTCTGGTTCGGCTCTTTCAATTGTACTTCACGTGAACATACTTTTCTTGTTTTATATTATATAAAACGTTTTAGCTTTTTAAGAAAATTAAATTTCTTTAATTTTGATTAAGTTTATAGAAAAATATAGCTATATTTTTCACACAAAATAAATAATTTGATGTTCTATATGTTATGTTTCGCTATAAATATGATCAAATTTAAAAAAATTAACTTTAAAAATTAAGTCAGAACATCTTATAATGTAAAACGCATAAAGTATACTAGAATGTTGAAACAAAGAAAATACTCTTGGCCATATCAAATTAGTAGAGGCCGAACCATCAAAACAAAAAGTGCTACGATCATCAAATTTGTTACTCAATTCTTGGTTAGCTGAGATAGATCGATGATCGATGATCTACTGCAATCTAGCTAGCACATGTCCATCTGCGAGGGCAGCTGAGGTGCCCCATGGACTCCAGCGCTGTTGATATCGCGGAAGTACATGGGACCGTCAATAAGATAGCAGCACATCGCGGTAGCCCCACAAGCGAAGCAGAACACTGCCATCCCAGAAAACACCATCTTATCTAGCATTCTCGTGTATGTCGTCGCCACAAGCACGGAAATAGCTCCAATGCACAACATATATAGCCAATCAACCCCATACATAAAATCCCTCCTATTCAACCCCAGAGTGCCAAGCAATCATGATGACATGCTTGCACTTATCCAGTGTTGCAAGAACCTCCATGTTAGCAAAAATTTTGATGAGTTTGTGAAACCGACGAGTGGATCCAGCCAGTAGGATATTAAGGCAATAGAAATACATGTGTGGTTCAAAGATGTGGACAATACATGAATCACAACTGATATGATAAAAGGTACCCATGAATCACAACTAGTAATATAGAAAGGGTTATGGAGTATCAAGATGTGGACAATACTACAATACCCGATGGCAGGGAGGAGGAGGGCGGCGGTGACGACGGACGACGGCGGCGCTAGAGGAGCGCGGCAGCACCTCCCGCAGCAGCAGCACAGCGGCGGAGGAGACCACCAAAGCAGCGGAGGAAGGCGGCTGCGGTGGACGGCGGTGGACAGTGACGGTGGACGGCGGTGGACGGCGACGGCGGAGGAATTGGACAGCGCTGCAGGAGAGCAGCGGCGACGATGGAGGACGCCGGCGCTGGAGGAGGGCAGCGGCGACGGTGGAGGAGGATGGGGATGGAGGGCGCAGGGTGAGGGGCCCGCGGATCCGGAAGGAGGACGACGGTGGACGGCGACGGCGGTAGATCCAGGCAGGTGGAGGACCGACGGTGGTGCAGGAGGGGGACGGCGGTGAACGGCGACGGCGGGCGGTGGGCGGCGGACGGTAGAGCGATGGAGTCGGCAAGGTGGTTTGGGGGAAATGGCGTCGGCAGTGGCTGGCGAAATGGCGATGGGCCAGCATATATACAAGCCACATAGGTACCGGTTCGTATTTACAACCGGTACCTATTATGGTTAAAGGTGTCGGTTGTAGAATGGAACCGGTACCTATTTATGCTAAAAGGTGCCGGCTATAAATTGGAACCGGCACCTTTTCTACCATATAGGTACCGGTTATTATGTACAACCGGCACCTTTTACCACATAGGTGCCGGTTGTTAATACGAACCGGTACCTATGGGCAATTCTGGGGGGGTTATACAGGTTCCTTTAACACAATCACAATTACATGTTTGCAAATGTAGTACTTCCCAGCCAGTATTCATAGCCAGGATATGTGTGGAAATCTTACGGTATTCATAGCAAAAGCTCTGACTACAGAGATCCATGCAAGTGAGCTGTTGTTTGGGGCATCATTCATATATATATATATATTTCAAAATTATAAGAATTTCAAATCTAAAATAAATCAGTAAAGTGCCACAATTTTGATTTAGTGAAACCCATCTACTGCCAACAAATACCATATTTTCTCTTTTGTTGTGTAATTGTTCTATTCTAATTAATTGAATCGGTCCAACTCTTGTCCTCATATTCAAATGAATCGAGATTGATAAAGAGTTAGTTAATGATGTTTGAGCATGTACTGTTTTTAGTGCTTATTTATTTTTGATTGGTAGCTATGGTTTGATCACAACCCATAGCATGCTTAGAGCTCTAATATGCCTTGAACTTATACTGAATTCAATTAATCTAAATCTCGTAATATATATATATATATATGTATATAGATATATATCTATATATATATATATATATATATATAGCAAGATAGATAGGTAGATAGAGACACAAACCAATAGCCTGCACTAAGGCTGGACCAATTACACAATTTACATGTTTGTTACAGTACAATTCAAACATGCAGGTCTATCACAATTACTCCTTCTTCATGGTCGCTGCGAACATATGGTGCTTCTTCCTCGTCTTCGTCTTCCTGACTTTCTTCACCTCCTTCTACATCTGTTGCAAACGGTGGTAGCTCGTCGATTTGATCGTAGCCTTCCTCATCAACGATATTCTCAACTCCGACAATGCTTCGCTTTCCATGGAGAACCACGTGGCGATCGGTCAACGAGGAAGGGTCTTTGACATAAAAAACTTGTGTTACGGATTCTGCGAGCACAAATGGTTCATCTTGGTAACCTACATTGTTTAAGTCCACGATGAACATTCCGTACTTGTCAATCCTCAAACCACTTGGAATTTTGACCCATTGACACTGGAAAAGTGGTACCTTCAGCGGTCCATATTCAAGCTCCCAGATTGCCTCTATATAACCATGGTACGTTTGTTCTACACCATTACTGTCGAAGGCGTCTATGCGGACACCACTGTTTTGATACGAGCTCTTGGCATCTTGGGTTCTCGTGTAAAATGTATAGCCATTAATGTCATACCCTTGGAATGAATGAATTGTGCTCGCAGGTCCTCGAGACAAAACATACAGCTGGTCACTATCAGTATTCATAGCAATGATATGCTTCTGTAACCAATCGCCAAAATTCAGCCTATGCTGCTTAGCTATCCATGCCTCTGATTTGCTTGGGTTCTCGCTGCGAAGTGTGTTATAATGCATGTCGACAAATGGAGCCACCAAGGCCGACTGCTGAAGCACTGCGAAATGTGCTTGCCGTAATGTTTCTAGGCTAGGAGCGAAAATTGCCTTATGCCCTAGTGTCCCTTTCCCTAGTAGCCTGCCCTCGTGTCGAGACATCGGCACACCAATGGGATGCAAATCCATATAGTAGATACAGAACTCAACCACCTCCTCTGTTGCATAACCCTCTACGATACTGCCCTCTGGTCGAGCTCTATTACGCACATACTTCTTTATGATCCCCATGAACCTCTCGAAAGCCCACATGTTATGCAGATACACTGGGCCGAGAATCTTTATCTCTTTCACGATATGTGACACGAGGTGAACCATTATATCAAAAAATGATAGTGGAAAACACATCTCGAGCTGGCAAAGGGTAATGATTACATCTGCTTGGAGCTTGTCTAGCGTGCTTGGATCGATCACCTTCTGATATATAGCATTGAAGAACGAGCACAGCTTTATGATTGGGTTTCGAACCTTATCTGGCAAAATGCCTCTAATAGCAACAGGAAGAAGTTGTGTCATCAGCACGTGACAATCATGTGACTTCATGCCCACTAATTTCTTCTCCTTCATGTTGACAAGTCTTTTAATGTTCGCGGAGTAACCAGAGGGGACTCGGACACCCTGCAGGCACTCCAACAGGCTTATTTTCTCTGCGGCACTAAGGGTGTAGCACGCGGAAGGGAGGTACTGGCGACCATTGGGCTGTTCTAGAGGATGTAGCTCGGGCCTGATGTTCATGTCTGCGAGGTCTCTCCGGGCTTTCAACGTGTCCTTTGTCTTGCCGGGTATGTTTAACAGGAGTCCCATCAAACTCTCGCACACATTCTTCTCAACATGCATCACGTCAATCGCGTGACGGACATCCAAATCTTTCCAATATGGTAGTTCCCAAAAGATAGATTTCTTCTTCCAAAGAGGTTTCTTACCACCCTTGCTCGTTGTGCCTCGATTGCCTTGCCCCTTACCAAATATACATTCAATATCTTGTACCTCTTCAAAAATCTCTCTGCCGGTACGATGTGTTGGAGCTGTACCCTCCTCCACCGTGCCATCAAAATCTCTTGTATTGCTACGGTACTGGTGGCCGGCTGGAAGAAACCTCCGATGGCGCATGTACACAGTCTTTCCGGAGTACTTCAGCCACCTGCTCGCTGTATCCCGCATGCACTGCACACATGCACAACCACCTTTCACTGTTTGCCCGGATGTGTTACCAGCTGCAGGGTAATCTTGGATGGTAACAAACAACATTGCCCTTAAGGTGAAGTACTCTCTTTTGTACGCATCCCACATCTGCACACCCCGGTCCCATAGAAACTTAAGATCATCCACTAATGGCCTGAAGTAGACATCAATATCGTTGCCAGGTTGCTTGGGCCCTTGGATTAGAAGTGGCATCATAATATACTTACGCTTCATGCACAACCATGAAGGAAGGTTGTAGATAACAAGTGCCACTGGCCACGTGCTATGTCGACTGCTCATGTCACCGAATGGATTCATCCCGTCCGTGCTCAGCCCAAACCTTATATTCCTAATCTCTTGCGCGAAATGCTTTTTATACTTTCTATCTATCTTTCTCCATTGAGATCCATCGGCAGGGTGTCTTATCATTCCATCCTTCTTACGCTCTTCGTGGTGCCAACGCATCATCTTTGCATGTTTTTTATTTGCATACATGCGTTCAATCCGAGGGATTATAGGAAAATACCACGCAACTTTAACGGGCACTTTCCTCTTCTTCAGGACCGGGCCACCACTGTCATCATCAACATCATCATCATCGTTAACTCCACCCTTATACCGCGGTGCTCCGCAAACTGGACATGTATCCAAGTCTGCATAGTCACCTCGATATAGGATACAGTCATTTCGACATGCGTGAATTTTCTGCACTTCCAGTCCGAGTGGGCAGACAACCTTCTTCGCTCGGTATGTTGTTTCTGGCAGCACATGACCCGCTGGAAGGAGGTCTCCAATCAACTGTAGAAGCTCTGTGAAGCTCTTGTCACTCCAACCGTTGGTTGATTTTATCTGCAGCAACGAGAGGACGACGTGTAACTTGGTATGCTGCTCATTGCATCCTGGATAAAGCGGGGTTTTTGAGTCCTCCACCATGCCCTTGAACTTCTCGTATTGCCTGTCATCGTCGAGGGCTGTCTCCCCGTCGCGTAACATCTGATCTAAACCATCTGATTCGTCACTATCATATCCACCTCCGTCAGCAGGCAACTCCACATTGCCTCCGTCCATTACATCCGGATTCTCATCTTCACCATGATTGTCCTGACATGTGTAATTAGGCATAAAACCCCTTGTTAGGAGATGCTCATGAACTTGTTTTGCAGGAAACTGTCTCTCATTCCTGCAATCAGCGCATGGACAACGCAAGTGTTCCGTCGTGTTCAATGATCTGGATCTCGTGGCTACGATCACGAAGTTGGTTACTCTCCTGGCATATTCCAAGGTACCGCGCTGCGGAATGTTCATCCCTCCTTCATCCATCGCTCCTACGAAAATTCTTAAATTAACCATTAACATACGTATATCATTCTCTATATCTATTGAAATTCTGATATATGTTAATAACAGTTACATTACTCATTGATGATTAATCTCTAAATTACTCCAATATAATAAGTCATCATACTTTCTCATGCTTCTCATTCAACAAAACAAATTGCAAAAAAAAATTAACTTGACAAATATTAGTGCGAATTACATATCGAATCAACACATACTAACCTTTACGCATGCAAACACATAGACCTCTCGATATTTTTTAAATTTTTGGGCAAAACCTCCTCCCCCCGTTTGGATGAGCTGAAGAGAAGCCACAAAATCATGAGAATGCAGTGAACAAGGGGTATATATAGACTTAGGGGATATAGGTGTCGGTTAATGTTATGAACCGGCACCTATTTAGTTTCCTTCCGAAGGAAGCCACCACATAGGTGCCGGTTTTTAATAAGAACCGACACCTATGTGATAGGTGCCGGTTTATTAGGTTAAAGCGGCACCTATGTTGCCGTAACATAGGTGCCGGTTCTTATTACGAACCGGCACCTATGTGATAGGTGCCGGTTTGTAAATAAAACCGGCACTTTTTTTGGGCTCATAGGTACCGGTTTTTCTTACAAACCGGCACCTATAGCCTTCTCCCATTCAACCGGCACCTATAAAATCTTATAGGTGCCGGTTCGTGGAAAAATTGGGTCTATTTGTCTTTTAGGTACCGGTTCTAGCAAATCCGGCACCTATGTGGCCGGTACCTATGGAGGTTTTTGTAGTAGTGGCGGTTCCTGCAAAAAATTATCTGATCTGAATTTAGTCAAAATGTTCAATTCTCACCTGCCAATTACATGTGTGGGGTGAGAAATTCGAGCAGGATTATTCACTGTGCCAGTCTGTTGTTGTGCATATAAATAAGGTGATTTGAAGTTAGTGGTCAAGAAACAACTACTGGCCATCTGGGTTTAAAACTTTAAATCCATCAAATTAAGGTTAGAGTGACGCCAATGAAGTACTTGCAAACTTTACACATTCAAGTGAAGAAATTGCAAATGCAGGAATTTCAAGAACCAAAACGCAATGTGGGAACATACCAGCACCTTACCAATCCGCGAACTTGTTGCAATTCAGATTGGTTTGACGATTGTTGCAATACACTGTGACATTGTTTCTTATATTGAATTTTGCAGGTGTGCTTGTCTCAGCATTGAGGGTAATTACCAAAGGAGTATACCTGCAAGACGCCGATGGGTTAAGGAAAAGCGCGATCCTCTACTTCGTTGTTAGCATTGTTGTCATGATCATCTGCATAGTGTGCTACAATGTGGCCGACAAGCTTCCGGTTGTCGTGTACTACAAGAACATCAAGAAGAGGGCTCAGAAGGCAGAGGAGGACGGCGGCATGTTTGGATCAGCCTGGAGGTCAACCTTGTGGAGCATTGTTGGGAGAGTGAAATGGCATGGGATAGGGATAGCTCTCATCTATGCAATCACACTCTCCATATTTCCAGGATACATCACAGAGGATGTGCACTCTGAGGCACTTAAGGACTGGTACCCAATCATGCTCATCACTGCCTACAATGTGTTTGATCTTGTTGGCAAGTCACTGCCTGCCTTCTACTTCCTCGAGAACACGAATGTTGCTGTCGCTGGGTCGTTTGGGAGGCTCCTGTTTTACCCTCTCTTCTATGGCTGCCTCCATGGACCCAGCTTCTTCCGCACCGAGATCCCAGTGACCATCCTGACATGTCTTCTTGGAGTCACCAATGGATACCTGACCTGCATCCTCATGACCCTCGCACCCAAGGCTGTGCCAATCCAACACTCCGAGACAGCCGGGATAGTCATAGTGCTGTTCCTTGTCGCTGGCCTGGTCGTTGGTTCATTTGTTGCTTGGTTTTGGGTCATTTGATGGTCCTAGTCCAGCCATCCTGTGTATCATAGTGCCATGTTCAAGCCATTCTTTACTTGTTATTTGCTTCATTTACGCACCAAACGGCCAAGGGTATGTAATTTGTTAGTGTAGCCCGGACAAGAATACTGGTGCTAATGTCTGTAATTTGCTACTATTCATGGAATGCCATCCACTGTCCATATTAACATTCCCAGCTCACATGAACGTTCATGTCGTTTCCGTAAATTTGCGACATGGTAATTCCATTATTTCCATTCATGTCATCACCTTTTATTTTTACTCCATTTAAGTATGGATGCTTCTAAAAATTCAAAGATTTTACTGGAATTTATGCAAGGATTTTACTGGAATTTCAAGAAAAGGTAAGGCTATGTAATCTTTATTCTGTTGTTGTCTAGTATCAACTTTATATCTTAGAAATGAATTTGAGTTTAATATGAAATTGTGTATAGTTGTCAAATAGTACCTCCTGTGTAGCAGTTTTCAGGTTGTGATTTCCACTATGCATTTCTCCCCTTTAGAGATCGTGTAAGACGAGCTATGAGAGCGCCTTTGAATTGCTTCAAGTTGCTTTCTATGAGCTGCTGTATTCTTTGTTGTCTTTCCAGGTTTACCATAGGTAATCATGCATATCGGAATCATCTTTGCTATAAGTAATCATGCATCTCGGAATCATCAATGTTTCGAGACTGGTGAGTCAGTATGGTACCACAGCTTTATTGAAGCAAACCATACATGTTCTGTACTATAAGTTTAACAACAGGATATGATAATGCTGAAATGCTCTTTATTACAGTTGTAATAATGATGTATTCTACAAAACAAGAGAAAAATGGCTGAAATGCTGCCTATGATAATGTCATGTAAAGGCGGTAGGCTTTGCACCGACCATTTGCTGTAGCAGAAATCACTAACTTGTTGCTGTTCCCAAGACTTGCTACATACTCCTACACACATAGGATCATAATTCAGACAGGATCAAATCACTAGATGAGGTAGAATCTGAAGGCAGGCTGGTTGGGGTGCGCTTGCGCGGCGTCCCTAAACACATGCTCAGCGGCCTTCCCCCGAGAGGCTTGAGCTGGACATCGATGAGCTGGAGGCTCAAGAGGTGCTGCATGCCCAGCTCACAACGCAGGAACAGCAGCTTGAGACTCTGGAGCTTGGGCATTACACCTGCCTGGAAGCCCAGCTGTGACTGTGAAGCAAGAAGAGATTCTCCATCACAGATCAAGAAGAGATTCTCCAAAGCTGGGAATGATCCCCCACCACCTCCGAACATGATGGTGCCCTTGCTCTTCAGCTTCAGTTGCAATCGGAGGTAGACGAGGGAGGGCAGCTCTCCAAGAGCACCAACCTCGTCGGTGCAAGCCTCTGACACCAACAGATGTAGGCGGCTGAGGTTAACGAGAGCAGCGTTGATCCATCTGGGAACTCGGGAGAAGCACCAACTTTGCAGAACCAATATCTCAATAGTGCGAGGAAAATCAGATAGTGAACCCAGCAAGCCGTCATCAGAGATACCAATCAGGACACGGATTTCCAAATATCTGAGGTTTTGGAGTTTTCCAACAGAAGACCCCAGAGAATCAAGGTTACTAGCTGTTGACGACTCCTCTCTGTCAAAGGTTACCAGTGTCAGTTCCCTTAGATTGGTCAGCTCGCCAAGGGCCTTCCAGTCCATATCCCGGGGAGGACATATGTACAGAGTGCGTAGAGACTTGATGTTGGGTAACCTAACAATATCCGATCGAAGCCTCAGGGTGGATAGGCAGGGCAAACTAACAATATCTAATGGGATGCTTATTACAACAGCACAACTTATTTCAAGTGTCTCTAAATGCACAAGACCACATATTCTTCTAGGGAGCTCTACCTCACACGCACTGCCAACAATCATCAAATACCTTAGTTGAAGTAGTTGGCTAACGGCAGTAAGGTCAGCTCGCACACGACTGGGCCCAAACATGATACGCAGCACTCGGAGATATTTAAACTGCAACAGAAATGGGAGACCACTTGTACTCATTCCAAACAGTGAAAGAGATCGAACTTGAGCAAGGTGAGCAGGAATTGCCCTGCCCTCTATTGACACTGCGCAATCTGATTCTGCAGCCTTAGACTGCAGGGACAGCCGGCGGACCTTATTGCAGCTGTACCCATGCTGCCTAGCGATGGACACGTAGTCTTCACCACTGTAGGCAACATTGATGAAATTATCCTCCTTGCACCTGCTCAGGATCAAATCAAGCATCATATCATGCACCCTGCAACCCGTCACCTCCCTATAACAGTTTTGCTCTGGTTGAATCAAACTCCTATTGATAAGCTCATTGAAATAGCTCTTGCCAACATCCCCCAAGTCTTGCCCACAAGAGCTCCTCACAAAGCCTTCGGCTATCCACTGTCTAACAACATCATCCCTGTCGATACTGTAGTCCTCTGGATATTTACCAAGATACAGGAAACATGTTCTAAGATGAAGAGGAAGATTCTTGTAGCTAAGGTTTAGAATTTGCCTCATGCCTTCCAAGCTTGGATTTGTGCCAAATGGGGTGCCCAAAGAATTACGCATGCCCTCCCATTCTTGCATTGTTCTTGCCTGTTGACAAGCTAATAGGCTGGCTATAGTAATAATTGCAAGCGGCAAACCTCTGCATTTTATTAAGATTTCGGCAGAAACTTCTTCATACTGTGAGGGGCAACCATCCTCAGATCCAAATACTCTTTTAAAGAACAATCTTTTTGAGTCCTCATTATTGAGGGGCTTCATTCTGTGAATGTATTGATGGTTGCTACATGCCCAACAAGCCACATCTTCCACACGGGTGGTTACTATCAATCTGCTACCATTACCATTTTCTGGAAAAGCACAACTAATAATATCCCATGCTTCTCGTTTCCACAGGTCATCGACTACGATAAGATACCTGTCAAATTATTTTTTGCAAATGTTATATTTACATGTAAATATAACTTATTGTTTGCACGTGTTATATTTACGTGCATCATCATAAGATATGATTGAAAGTTTAAAACTACAAATGAAACAATTCAGTACAACATTATTTAACAAAAGAAGGTAAATCCATTCAGGCGACTCTGTGAATACCATGGCTAAATTAGCAGATTGATGCCAATCAAGTTTGGTATCACCAAGTAATAGCAACTAAATTATGTATTGTAATTGGAAGGCTCATCAAGAGACTTGAAATGGTCCCAATTTTTTTTAATAGAAATCTACTAACAGAGTAATGTGTCGGGTATTACACAGAACAATGCAAAATGTGTTTTAGTGTAACACTTATAAGCATAGCTGACGGCACACGGTTAATATCATTCCACACATCTAGCACACAACTTGATAGGTGTAATACCTTTTAGTGTTAATCATGAAGTATATTGTCTCTGTTCAGAGGTATTTATACCAAGTATATAGTTCTCAAGGACTGAAAAAGAACACTCTAGTTAATTACCTCTTATTTCCCAAATAGCATCTAATGGCGTCGATGATGTCTTGCACCTCACGAGCTTGGGAAGACTCATGCATGTTAAGTTTTGACTGTATGGTACTGAGTAGCCTTGCAATATCAGGTCTTTGCGAAACTGAAACGAATACCATGCAGTCAAATTGCTGTCCGATCTTATCATAAATCTGTTTGGCAAGTGTTGTTTTCCCAAGACCTCCAAATCCCACAATGGACACCACCATCAGCTGCTGCTGCTCTGCATTTGTCAACAATTGGACTAGCTCTTCTGTTGGGCCATCAATGCCCACAAGATTATCAGCCTTCTGGTAGAGCGCTGTTATGCGAGGATCAACAGCCACAGAGGGGGAAGCACTGGAATTGCTGCATCCATCAAGCTCATACCTCTTGCGGCGCTGATTTGCCTCCATCACACGAGCCTTGATCTCGTCAATCTGGTTGGCAATCTGACGGCGGACACGCAGCGTCTTGATCTTCTGGAGGAAACCAGATGCATCAGCACCGTCAAGACGATGCATGAAGTCATCGATGCAGTCCTCGATGTCATATGTCATCTCCCTGACATTATTCCTCCAGTCCTTGACCAGCGGATCAAGCTCACCATCATCATCATCCATGCGCGAAAGCTTCTCAAGGAAAGCGCTCATGGTGGTGAGCTCATACTTGAGGAAGGGCACCTGCTTCCTGACCCCCTTGAGCTTCTTGAACTCGTCGCCCATTAGAGTGGTGAGCTTTGCAAGCAGAGGGTTCATCGCCCCCATGGATGCACTCACCACAGCCCCAGCCATGCCTTCAGCTTAGCACGCAGATGGGGCCTGTTTGGATCAAAGCAAGTTAACAAGTGATTCAATTCCAAAGGGGGTAAAAATCCCCACTGTTTGAATACACCTGTGGAACAAATGATTAGATGAACAGTAGTAGTGCTCCAAATCTTAGATCCAGATTCCTTTCCTTTCACTTCTTCCCAATTTTTTTTCGCCCAAAAGCAAGCATCTGCGCCAACCAAAAGCTTACGGAAATTCTTCAGTACGCACTCCCCGCCGCCGGAGCTCGAGATGCCGCGGAGGAGCTGGCCGCCACCGCGCCGCCGTCCCACAGCCGAAGGTCGAGCTGCCGCCAACGCCCTCCCCGCGCAGGAGGACGAGATTCCGCCTCCCTACCGACGACGACGAGGCGGCTGCCGGAGGCGGAGCTGGTTGCCTGCTTACCGGAGGAAGACGGAGAGGGAGAGATGACCTGACTGCTTGCCTGCGTTCGCAACTACTACTGCTCAGGATAAAAGACCATGAAAATCAATGCGAATGTTATTTGGTTGCTTCAACTTGTAAACGTCCGCGTTGTTTATACGCGCTTTTGGCATCCACAATTCCACATGATGTGCATTCCATTTTACCAGTTATCTAATTGAATTTTAAGTGATGATATATGACACAGATTATCTCGTCATATTTAGAAGGAAATTTCCTTCCGATTACCTGCCCTATCCAGGTATTAAATAGGTGAAAGTTCGCTCTTAAACTTTCCTTTCCAATCCCTCCTAAAACTCCCACGTTCTTCAACCGAACAATACACTTAACAATCCCTATCCCTCAAACTCCAATTCCCCTCTAACAATTCCCCCAACCAAACATGCTGTCAAGGCAAGATTAGTAGGGGAATTCCCACCGATGATTACAAATAAAAATTGTAGATTTTAAACATCTGAAAATTTGTGAAATTTTAATCACCTAAAAATTACACATTCCTACATCTAAAAATGCAGTTATATGTAGTATGCAACTTTAAATCGTCTTAACTGCAAATTTATTTTTATATATGGTTTTACTTTATTTTGAATTTGAGTTTGAATATTCTTAGATAATTTTATAAATCTTTATGAATTGTAAGTTTCTTCGTGTAGTTAGGTATTTTTAATTTTATTTTTTTGGTTAGAATAGTTTATTGCTTAACTTTTTTATCTAAGAAAGAGGGAGGAGTGATGAGAAGCATAAGAACATCACCAGAATCTCAAAATGTATCCCAATCCCAAAATTTGAGGATTTTTGTTGAAAAATCAAATCCAACAATTGGCCTACTGAGAAATTTTCAACTCTAGTTTTTTCCGTTCTCCACACCTAGGGGAGGAGCCTTCACTCCCAATCCGAAGCAAAACTCCCGCGTTGCATCGAGATTGCATACCGCTACATGCCAAAATCCTGTGGTTTTATACGACTTGGACTATTGAATTTTCTGAAATTTACTACTATTATTATTACTATTATAAGTGAAATACATGTCCTTGAACATGAGGAATGGTAACTTAGGTCCGTAAATTTAAAGATTATACGTTTAGTTCTATGATTTTTGTTTATTGTATCACGCCCAGTCTAATCGTCATTTGACCATGATTGACCATCGACATGGCGCTCTACGTAGGCAGAAAATTTGCTTCCGGCCCCTCCGCATCACACTGTGGCGCATAACTTGCATATACCCTTTTCCCGGTATAGTGGCGTACATTTTCAACACCCGAATCATACTTATTATTTCTATAAGACATATCGAAGATTGAGGAAATAAATGTGTTCCTGTTTTATAAACAAAAAAAAAGACATTTCACATTCAATAATCAATCTAATCGATCATTCAAAATACTGTAATTTAATTTGAAAACTACAATCATGGTAATTGCTAATTTGATTCAAAATACCAATTCACATCGTCTATATATGGATATATATCCAACCCAGTCGATGAACAGAATGAGAAAAGCAGTACCCATAGTAAACAACTGCAGCGAGGAGAATATATGAACTTAGTTGAATGGATTGACAGGCACGTACTAGATGCAGCAGCAACCAGAGAAAACACACGGCTTCAGAAAAGAAAACGCTATGAGTAGATGGCCATGTCAATGGCGATGAGATTACCGGACATGATTGAGGAGTTGAGGACGAGGAGATGAGGACGACGACTCAATCTGACGAAGAGGCAGAGGACGCAGTGCCAGCCATGGCGAGCCCCCAGCCGACAGCCGCTAGGGCACGGGCTGCTCGGCGCTTGCCTCGCCGCCGCTCGCCGCTGCGGCTGTGGTGCATCCCTGTGCCACCGACATGTGGGCCCAGAGGCCATCTACTCTGGAGACTAACAGGCGGGCCCAGCATGCACAATATGTAGAGTAATCTCAGTCATCCGATCTCCCCCCATGAGTGAACTAGAGATGTTCGATCCACATAACTCCATCGGTGCCATGTCACCTTGCCACTTCAGCCCTAGAGCTATCTTTGTCATCGTCCCATCATCCCTTCTTGAGCACGTGGCCTCCACGTCAACCAGTCCATCCCTGGTCTATGGACCTACAGTCCACCGTGAGCCGTGTCTATGACTGGTGGGTCCCACCCTTATTTTTCTTTTATATAATAATTCAATCTCCGAAATAAAAATCTAGAGAGTATGTATTCCCGAAATATTCGTTTGCGTCCTTAGTTTCCCAAATATCTATTGTTACACTAGTACAAATTTGATTTTTCTAGACAAACACCCTAATAGGTTGCAGACGGGCCATAAGTATCCGCGTCTGCAAAAATCGACCCTCATTTTCACATACGGCTCCTTAAAATACCTACACACAAAAATCAATTTTTTCAAATGGGCTACTTAAAACGTGAAAATAAGGGTATTTTCACATGCGGGGCTCTTAACTCACCCGCATGCAAAAATACCCCTCCTCTTCTCACTCTTTTTTTTATTCTCCCCTCTCCCCTCTCTTTCCAGGCCTCACCCACTCCTCTCCTCTTTCCCACTCCTCACCCACTCGTCCTATCCGGGTTCCTCTTCTCCCCTCTCCTCCCTTCTGATGGCGAGCACTATCGACTGCGATGGCGACAGCGGCGGCGAGCGAAGGCGCCGACAGGTGTGGGCGAGCACGCGGCGGCCTTTTCCGGTAGTGGAGGGCGCGGGATCCGATGGGCGGTGGCCAACCCTCGCACGGATCCGACGGCGGCACCCTCACGAGCGGCTGCTGCGACGGAGGACGGTGATGGCGAGGGTGGCGGATCCGGCAACTGCGGCGACGATGAAGGCGGTGGCCCCCTCGGCCCTCCCCCGCGCGGATCCGGCAACGGGCTCGAGTGGGAGGCCGGTGGTGGCTCTCCCTTGCCCTCTGTCGCGCAGATCCGGCAGCGAGCTCGAGCGGGAGGCTGGCGACGACTCTCTTCCACCCTCCCCCACACGGATCTGGCGGCGGGCTCGAGTGGGAGGCCTGTGGTGGCTCTCCCCCGCCCTCCCCCACACGGATCCGTCCTCCACACGTGCGGATTCGCCGTCGGCGACGATGGAAGGTGCGGATCCGCTGGTGGCAGAGACGGGAGAGGCAGATCCGCTGGCGACGACGGTGGCGGCGGCCGGCTAGGGTTAGTGTTAGGTTTTTGTGTTTTGAAATTTTTAATTTTTTTTGCGATTTTCCATTTTTGTGCACCGCACGCACGCAAAAATAATGATTTTTGCAGACCATTTGGTGTGTGCGGTTAGCCATACCGCACGCGAAAACCCCTTTTGGGTTATCTGCAAAAACCGTTTTTTACTAATGTTATTTACTATTTATTTAATTTCGTGGTTATAATTATTGTTAGACAGACACCGAGGTTCCATGTCGTCAGCATCCCCTTTGGTTTTATGTGGGGCTAAGGCCAACATCATTATCCACTAGATCTGAGCAAGCTTAACATGGATTTCACATGCATGCAAAGATAGCTGAAAAAACACAAGTAATCCCATACTTATCATAGAAAGTGATCAATCATTTATATTACACACTAACTCTGTGTTTTTGTTGTGTTGTTTCCTGCGCACGAAAAACGGAGGGATCCATTAGCGTGTGATTAATTAAGTATTAGCTATTTTTTAAAAAAATTGATCAATATGATTTTTTAAAGCAACTTTCATATAGAAATATTTTGTAAAAAAACACACCGAGATTTTTGAAAAGCGTGCGCGCGAAACACGAGGGAGAGGAGTTGAGAACTCACTCTACCGAACAGAGCGTAAGTGGTGTTTGTTGCTGTCTCATTCAATTATTCTGGTCCACCAGATTTGAGTAATTAAGCATGTGTTAACGGTAAAATTCGACAATTTCCGTTAGTCAAAACCGAGTCAAAGATAGAATTCACACCGAGATTATAGAAGATTCGGTTGGCAAGTTTATCTGGGTTTGTATCAAGCTTTCGTGATAAGAAAGATTTATCTTAGTTTCTGTTTTTATAGGTAGAGTCATGAGCCAATGGAGTCATATTAGAATCGGACTTAGAAAGTTTTCTTTTAACGAGGCGATCGGAGTCGTGTCTGAGTCGGAGTTGTATCAATAGTTTCCTTGTTTAGGGATAGAGTCATGAATCGATCCAATCGTAGTAGAGTTGGATTTAGTATAGCCTATGGATATAAATATGTACATTCAGGGTCTTTGTAATTGAACAACAGTTCAATATACAACTTTTGGTGTATCGTCAATCCTAATTTTAGTTTTGACGAGTTCTTGTTTTTGAGTTTGGGTTGCATCGGTTTTAATCTCTGGCGAGAAAGTAAGTTTCGTCAACTTTGCTTGTATCAACAAAATTGTACTTCCTCGGTTAGGTCGATATACTAATTAAGCTTTTGCTCACGTTGTCTATATGATGTATCGGTTCTTTCTTAGATTGCTTTTCCTAGTTAGAACTAATATATCAGTCACTTTAGGAAGCATCAATCAGCTAGTTTAAATCTACCTAGCTTAATTATTAATCTTGAACTGTCTTGGTTAAGTCTGATCTTCTAGGTTATAATTTGTTGGTTAGATTTGTCTAAATCGATAGTTGCTAATCATTGTTTCCTCGAAGTTTCAGCCGATGAATTATTTGTTTATCATAATTTAATCTACTATATCAATTAATCCATAAGATATAGTATAATCAGTTACTGGTTGTTTTTATTATCTTCAATCTTATATTGTTTCGGTTAGATTCGATCTATCATGATTGCGGTTAATAATTATAGATTGTTAGTGATTATATTTTAACTTGTTACAATTGATTTCAGTTTACCTTCTTTTATATAGAGCAATGATAAGTTTCATTTAATATCTAGCATCAGCCTGTATCTAAAAGATAGATATATTTGTTTAGTTCCTATTTTATTATCTTCAATCTTATATTGTTTCGGTTAGGTTCGATCTATCAAGATTGATTGTAATAAAATTAGGACATTTGCGTATATATCATATCTAAGTTTTGACCAATGTTATTCTACTTTCCTTATATCCGAATTTCGTCGGTTATAGTTGATCGATCCGAAATTCCATCGGCATCAGCTGGGCACACGATACTATATCGGTCTTATGCCTGATTGGCCCTACGATCTAATATTTGTGTTTTTATTATGTTAGTTGCAGAATCAAACTAACTGGCATGCCCTAAACCCAATTTGATAGGACCTGCACTAGAACCAAGCAAATCTCTCAGACTTTCGTGTGTGTGACGAATTTTACGTCAACAGCATGATATGGATTCCACGTGCATGTCATCTATTCGCCCTGTTTCATATTGCAAAATGTTTCAACTTGTTTTCTAAGTCAAATTTATTCATGCTTCAGCATATTTATAAAAGAAGCATGACAACATTTCTAACACAAAACAAATACACTATCAAATGTAATAAATGTTATATTCAATGAATCTAACTTGGTGTTACAGATGTCGCTATGTTTTTAAGTAAATTTGAGAAGTTTGACTCAACAAACGTCTTATAATAATATAAAAAAGGAGTAGCTAACAAGTAATAAAACAATAATAAATACTTTCTCCGTCCAAATTATAAGGCGTTCTCTTTTCTCAAAAAATCAAAATCGATAATTTTTGACTAATAATCATACTAACCATATATATGTTAAGTATTATGCATGTTATATCATTAAATTATATTTTAAAGTACTTTCATGTGATTCTATATTCGTTAGAAACATAAGATAAAATAATTTAATGATTAAAGTATGTTATTGAAGATCGTGGCACTACTACAGAAACAGTCAAAGGTGCCGGTTCCGCCGCCACTAGGTCCGCCGCCTCCGTCGGCGCCTCCGGCGCCTCCACTGCCGCTGGACTCTCCAGATCTGGAGAGAGACGGCCGAGAGAGAGAGGGGGCTGGCCGGCGAGCCTCCTCCTCCGCCTCCGCCGCCGCCGCCTCCTCCTCTGCCTCAGTGCGCTGCCGCCTTCTCCTCCGCCACGCCACGCCGTGCTCCTCCTCACCGTCCAGGGCCGCCGGGAGAGAGAGGGGGCTGGCTCCGCCGCCTCCACGCCACCATCGTTGCCGCCGCTACCTCGCCCGGCTCCACGCCCAGACGGGCCGGCCACCGCGTCCTCCGTCGGCCGCCGCCACTCCTCCGTCATCCGCCGGCCATCTCCACCAGATCTGGGGCGAGAGAGGCAAAGGGAGAGGAGGGGCGAGAGAGGCACAGGGAGAGGAGGGGCGAGAGAGAGTGTGTGTGTGGTGAGAGCGATGCGGCGTGTGGTCGTGTGGATCGGATAAGGATCAATCGGCGTGTGGATGCGGTCGCGCGCGCCTCTGTGCGACCGGCCGGTTTTTTTTAATAGGTGTCGGTTTTTTAATAGAACCGGCACCTATATTTATATTATAGGTGTCGGTTCTAAAGAAAAACCGGCACCTATACTATAGGTGCCGGTTTTTTAATAGAACCGACACCTATAATATAAATATAGGTGCCGGTTCTATTAAAAAAAATCAACACCTACAGTATAGTTGCCGGTTTTTCTTCAGAACCGACACCTATATTGCTTAAAGGTACCGGTTTTATATTTTTTTATCGTGGGAAGATAAAAAAAGACTCATAGGTCGGCACCTATAAGGTCGATTCCTATGAGGGTTTTTATAGTAGTGTCTGAACAAACATATGTTCAAGTTCATCACCAAAAATTGTATTTTTATTTGGGATGGAGTGAGTATGCTTTTCTCTGAACATGTAGCAAAACACTTTTACATGTTCCTCTCAGATTTCACAGGAACGACTATGAGCCAGATAGATCACCATGAAGTTCTTGACTACTGTTCTTAAGATATTCACTCACAATCTTAAATCGTTATTCCACTTATAGTATAATGGGGATCATTACTTTATAAACCTTTTACTACATATAAAGCAGACTCTCTTGAAAGTAATTTGAAGCTTTACTATCTTGATGACAGTAACATTGCATTAGCAATGCAATTACAAAGGTTAACAAGGTTTCCTAAATTTTCTTCGTGCACACCATTCAAAAAAATGAATGCTACTTGCATTTGACAATTGTAATTTGTGAAGATAGTAATATATAGCCGAGGAAGTTTATGCAGTAATAGTTGTGAAGGTGCATTTAACCAACTCACCCAACTAATCAACTATACATAACTGGAACTGATCGAGATCAGCAAAATTCCCGGGGGTGCAAGGTAGCAATGCAGCTGTTGCAGGCAAGATATCCTTTCTAAAATGTACCTTACTTCATATATTATGCTCTTGAAGCAGTCCCATAGGGCCAGCATATTGAAGAACAATTCTCTGGCTCCAACAAGGATATTTCTCTAGAAAACCAAACAAATTACGACTACTTCTACTATGATTCCTAATAAGAGGATCAAAATGGGTAGAATCCATATTAGTCCATAGACTTATTTTAATAATTTCAAGTTTGAAAAAGAATTAGTAGCTTTTACATGTACCCAATGTTGCTTCAGTTTCCTCCAACATCTTAAAATTGGAGTAGCTAAGAGCTACCATTGATATCAAGACAGGTAGCTTATTGTTGCATCCTAAAAATCTCTTGAGTTAGTTATTTATAATAAGCATGGTCGACAGTGTATTAGGAAGGATCATAGCTTAGGACTTCACCATAAGAATTGTGCTTGCGAAATGTGAATCGAGTTTTCATGGCTCATGTATTTAGCATTTTAGCACAATGTGTGAAGCAAGGGACTGAACAAATAACAAAATTCATAATTTCCTGTGACAATTTTCATCGATGTTACATAGCTTTTCTCGCGAATACATAGGAGGATTATGTATAAGATCGGAACTGAAAATAAACTAGAACCCATACGAAATGACAAGTGACTAACCTGATACATGCACCAAATACAAGAGAGTTGGATGAGTTGGAAACTCATTTCCTCCGCACGAAAAACAGAACAACTCATTAACACATGATATTAATTAAGTATTTACTAAATTTTTTTGAAAAATAGATTAATATGATTTTTTAAAGCAACTTTCGTATAAAAACTTTTAAAAAAAACGCATCGTTTAGTAGTTTGAAATACGTGCGCACGGAACACGAGGAAGTGAAGTTGAAAAAATAGGGTACCAAACACACCAAGACATCGTTTATAACAGATGAATTCTGGATGAACTTCTGCAAAAAAAAAAAAAAGTTCGTATAAAAGTATTGCGTTCCAAGTGAGCCCAAAGATAGAACGTTGATGTTAAGGCCCACTTTGATTTGAATGAAAAACATAATAATTTTGTAGGATTTTAATCCTATAAAATTTTCCCCCCTAAATATGGACCATTGAAACAACGGATTGGACACTATTATATCCTATAAAATTTCTATGGCATGTCTCAATCCATACAAGTTTTAAAGAAATTTTAACATGAATACCAACCATATGAAAAGTTTGCTTTGAGTATTTATCAATTCTCAATTTCATGTCTTTTTCTTATAGTCTAACCAAACAGTCATTCTATATATTTTAGTTGTGTTTTGTTAATCATCTATTCTGCACTAATATTCATATTATTTTTTTACGCTTTTTCTATCTTCTATTTTCTCAAGTCTATTTTCTCAACCCTATCGAAAAAAAAGGAAATTAAACGTGGGGACTGGGGAGGTTGCATGGTAGCTTCACACCATTCTCACATGTTACATCGATAGTCAAGGTTGTAACCGAAAGAATATGTAGAGAATATACCCCGAGAGGAAAACCGACAAATTGGACAACCTCGTCCACTCATGCACTTCACCGAAATAAAAATCAATTAGTCTGCAAGACCAAAAAAAACACACCTTCTCAAAAAAAAATTGTGCACAAGCTTATTACATTAAAACGAAATAGTAGGTGTATAGTACAAGGATGCTACTGCAAAGCAAACTGATGCCTACTGTCCAGACAAGGAAAACAAAAGGCCATCTGAATATTGGGACCCATATATATATATGGGTGTGTGATTCTGATTATCATTCTCCCAGCTCTCACTCTTGCTTCATTTGATATCTTTACTATACATCATGCGCTATCTTTTATTTATGTACACATTTTGGAGTCTTATGGCATCAATTGTGCCAAAAAAAAGATCCAGACAGATAGGTAGCGTAAGCATATTTGTTTATCTTCTTTTAAAAAAGGATTATTAATTGCTCAAATTAATCATGATTTTGCATAATTGATCAACGCCTGTTCATCGTTTTGTTTTACATATCCCGGGATCAGCTTGATGTTTTGTGTTGTACTACTAGCTAGTCAAAGATTGTTGTGGGGTACTCTTGCATACCGAATCGCATATACTCTAATGCAAATGGAGTGATCTACACTAATCATATGTAAGTAACAACTGCTTTACTAGTAATTAAAGTAGTACTGTACTTATTATAGACAATGACCAATATGCACTACTTGATCCTGCATATGGTACACACCTCTTTGGCTTTTTCTTTCTTTCTTTTTTATAAGGTGACCATCCGATCCTCCCATACAAGACAAAAAACAAAGTTGTTGAGTACAATGAAAGGAAAAAATTTTAAAAATGATAGTAATAAATAAATATAACACGGCTCAACATGATATATTTGCTAAAGAAAAAAATCAATGGGAGAGTAAATAATTGTACCCTGCATTCGAGGCCCTAATTCCGAGACTAATTGTACCCTGGGTTCGTTTGGGGGGTTAGGTCCGTTAGGAATCCTTTCTTCGACAAGAAAAACAAAACGATAAATTAGCGCATGATTAATTAAGTATTCTCTTTATTTTATATTATAAGATGTTTTAGGTTTTGCATACGTTCATACATAGATCGATGTATGTATTATATATGTGTGTCTAAATTCATATGAATGTTAGTAAATATAGACATGAGATAAAAAGTCCTAAACGTCTTATAATGTGAAACAGAGAAAGTATTAGCTAAAAAACTTTAAAATGAAAATAACTTTTCTATAGAATTGTTTCAAAAATATACCGTTTAACAGTTTGAAAAATATGCGCACAGAAAATAAGAGGATAGAAGTTGGGAAAACGTAATTTAGAACTCAATCTAAGCCAACTGGTGGAACAAATCTCAGACCAAACCAACAATTCCTATCATTTAGATTGTTTTGTTATGGGCCTTCGAACAAAGAAATTTTGGAGAGTTTTTTTAGGAATTTACTAATTTCTGCGAAATACCTGTAAAGTTCTTACATTCTAAAGGAACACCCATTCTTACAATCCTACTTATGCCATTCAAATGCAAGAGGGTGGAATTGAAGGCCCTGAATTTCTCTTCTCCCCCATACGGTACACCCTGATTATAAGGACGCATATATAACTAGAGATGGCAATGGGCACCCGTTCCCTGATTCCCCATGGGTAATTCTCCTATTAGGAGTCGAAGATGGTTACAATTGTATCTCCATGAAAAATTAAATGAAGTAAAACTAGCCTCCATCGGATCTGGCGAAGGCGGGTCTAATACTCCGTCCCCCGTGCCCGATCCTCATGGAGACCCTGTTAAAATAGTATAGGGCTTCAACTCTATAATATTTTCTTCACCAGGCCCATAACACATGAGTATACAAGACAGACTGACCCTAGCCATACACATCTCACATCTGAATCCCCACTTCCTAGACCACAAATCAGCGCCGCCGCTAGGGAAGGCTCGAGCGCTCAAGGTCAAGGTCGATGCAGGTACGTTGCGTCGACGCGGCCGTCCCAACGCCCGACATTGCCGCCTCTCTGGTGCGCGCCGGCAGCTGGCCTCGCGTCAGCCATCGCCCATCGGCCCTCTCCCTCTACCTATACCCTCCATCCATTCTAAATTTCCGATCCCCTCACCGTCGTTCCTGTTGCTTCTCTATTTTTTTTATTGTGTTGGATGATGGTTTGCAAGCAAAGTCTGCAGCGGCAAGTCTTTAGTGTTTCTGCATGTAAGATGTTTGTGTGTGTCTGGACAACGTGTGGCCAGGGACGGATCCAGAAAAAAATAATAGTGAGGACTGAATCAACTAGAAGAAACCTCCAGCCCTCACATCTCATTGATATATATAAAAAATTTTAATGGGGTTTAGGGGGGTCTCCATGGTCCCCATGACGGTAGTGGGGTCTCGAGACCCCCCACCCCCATGGTGGATCCGCCACTGCGTGTGGCTGTTGCTTAATCTATGATGAATGATCTTGTGCTGGTGTATTAATATTGCACTGCTGCTCATTAGCTCATGTCGATCTTTGTGAATTTATTACTATTTGAGAATTGAGATGTGCATATTGACAACGGGGATGAAGTCTCCACGATGATAAATTTCCCGTTCGAAAGCGGGGATGAGAAAAATATCCTCCTGTTGCATTTCACGGAGGTGGGGATGAGGAGAATTTTTATCCACGGGGGGGCGGGTACGATGGAGTAACCTCCGATGGAGAATTTCCCGTTGCCATCTCTATGTATAACACTGAAAAACATACCAAACAGTTAAAAAATGTTTTTTTAATTCATCGTGTCATGATACATGATAAAGCAAAGTACATATGCAAATCCATTTTAACATGAAAGCCCCATTTCGCTCTAACTATATACTCCCTCCATTTTCAGATAGCCGACAACTTTGACTGTACTTAAAGCACTAACCACTCCTAAATTAATGGTTGCACTAAAGTGAACAAAAAATTTATATTTATATTTAGAACATAGTACACTTGAATAACATGGCATCCTCTTTAGAACCGTAATATTTTAATAAGAAATATGAATGGTCAAAGTTTGAAAGTTAATAGTGCACGTTGTCAACTATTTAAAAACCATATGTAAATGTCTGCATTATACACCCTCAACATATAATTTACCGTCCCATCGAAGCTAGTGGGGTGTAAAACTTTTTGCACAATAGAATAATTTTGCACAGGTGATATTATATATCCTTTTCTTAACTTTTGATGATCATTTCAATAATGTTTGAAGCATGCATGAATTATGATAGGATCAAAGTGGTGATGCACCAGTGGCATAATCCACCTCGATCTGGTCCCAATGATAAATTGACAATATAAATACCTGGTGAAAGGATTGATAAATTTCTCAATTAACCTAGCTAGTCAAAATATCATTGCTTACTGCAGTCGAATTTAATTTATAATACGATGGCTACACATGTTTTTTTGCCTAGGGCGCGTGATATATCGTAGCGTGCTGTTGTATATGATTTAGCGCTACCGTATCCATATATGATATATTGAACTTTTATTTAAATATCATCATCATACTGTCCAAAGCCTGGTCCAGACCAACAAGATAATTGAACACACCGCAGAGATGGACCAACAAGGTTAGCCTGGTCCAATATTGTACAGGTATATATATGCTTTAAAAATTCTTCTTTTTAATACTCTATGATTTACTCCATTCGTCTCAAAATAAATCAATTTCATATATGAATCTAAACATCAGCTCCAAATTCACGTATAAATTACGAGACAGATGGAGTACACCCGACTGAAGGAAAACATGGGTACCCTATCTCTTCACCATCCCTTTCAAAGCAACTTCCATCCTGTCATCCCTGTTGGTTTAGCAGTCAATGAAGGCAGAGAAAGACTGGTTTGTCTATCATCAATTTTTCTTTACGAAATAACAAACTATAGGAATATGTTAGTGGGGATGGGGGGAGGGGCCCAACTGTCTTATTGTGAGGAAGCAGATTGTCAGAGACAGGACCGTCCTTTATACCCCAACTACTTGAAAGCAATTGCATAGAGATTTTGACAAAATGAACATAAAACTATATATTTAAACCACTAAATTGTAAAAATACAGATTTAACATAGAAATTATCTCAAAACAACATACTGAAGCTAGTGTATCGCAAAACTGTAGATTGTTGCTAAACTAAAAGTTTTAAATTTTATATCACAATACTTGTGCTAATTTGAAGGGTATTCCATTGATGATGTTTCTTCTACCCACAAATCGTTCACAGATATATCTATGTGTTTGCGATGATTATGTATTAAATAGTTCTAGACTTGTCAAAATTGATGGTTGTAATAATAAGAATTCTAGTTAACTGCCTATGCAACAGTTAATCATGCATTCGAATGTCATAACAATACTTTTTAGATTTATTTTGGTTAATCATCCTAATTAACCAAGATTGGTTAATGAATTGCCATAATTATTTTTTCTAAGTTTTATCCTTGGATGCTAACCTTAAAATTAGTAGTTTTAGATATATTCATTAACTAAAATGTAGTTTATGATAAATTTAGTGTTAATTCTATAGTTTTATTATGGTGGGACTTAAATCATTGATTTTCTTTTTTAAAAAAATATAGATATTTTGTGAAATTTATTCTATAAATGGGCACAAGATCGCGGACTTTGTAATTGGCCAGTGGAATAAAAGTATTTTTGTCTAATAAAATGTGTGGTATGGGACACACCATACAGTCCTACACTGGATGGATATGGAATGAGTACCAGTACGATATGGTCTCTATTGTTAATACTCTACTAGTATCGATGAGCAGCACATACACCGGAGAACTGGCAATTACCCGTCCAGCTCGCGTGCCCGAGGAGACAAGGATAGAAAAAAAAATACGCGTGTCATCATTACGAGGAGCCAAAAAAATTCAAGCAAACGAGAAAATCGGATTGGTTTCAGCTGTTATCAGCTGATGATTACCGGTATTATCATTAGCAGAAATAATCTTTAGGCTTCTTTTGGATCGAAGAAAAATGAAGAAAAAAGAAAGGAATTGAAATCCTACACTATTCATGACTTTGATTTGTAGAAATGGGGAAAGGAAAAATGTAAAAAACTTTCCTATTCCTATTATTCTAGAGGAAAAACCTAGGAAATTTAACATCCACTCTAAACTCATGTTTTTTATATCTCGCGTAGAATCGAGACAAATCTAGTAGCTCATGGCCACTTGTCTATTCAATTAGTGTAGATTAGATATGTATAAGTAGATAACCAATCCAATTTACTCTAATAATTCAAACTCATTCATATATTTTCTTACGGTCCAATCAAACACTCATTCCTATAAAATTTCTATATTTTTCAACTATCTGTTTTGCATATGTATTCCTATCATATTTTTTTTGTTTTTTCTATTCCTACATTTTCTCGATCTTGCGTTTCAAAGAACCCTTAACATTTGATTTGTGAGTATTGATACTAGCAGTAAAAAATTATTCTACTAATAGTAATTAAGGCGGTAGTATAAATACATAAGTCATCGGAATAGAAAAAATGAATGTTCTATATTATTCTATTTATTATCAGTGGCGACCATTGTAAAACACCTCATATGAAATATATATATAGTTGTAGTAAATGTGTATCTAATTAATGTTTTCTTTGAAAAGTACATGTTTTGCACATTGATAAATAATATAAGTTATATTATCACGTGCGGTCCTCTTAAAATGCCCTCACAGGATAATAAGCGGTTACCTAGGCAAAAGAAGGGCAAAGTAGTACTTCCACGTATAGACACTTGTGTTGCGACGCTCCATCGGCGGCGTGTGCTGCGGCGGAGGCCCATGGCTGTGCACCGTCACGTGGAGGTGTCCAGGCACACGACGACGGCACGGATGCAGGTTGACTGACTGCCTGCTAGCAGAGGAGAGGTAGTACACTGTAGACCCCCGATTTTGAAAATCGAAAATTCTATGTGTTCATCCGTACCAATTCCTGGATCAGTAGTTGATACACACATATATAGCCGAATCACAACATATCACGGAAGAATTCAGACTAAAGGGGTTAAGTGCTTACATTAGGGCCAGGCAGGCCAACATCTATCAGAGAATAACAGCGGAAGACAAAGCAATTCGAGGACCCGGTTGTAATGCCACAAGCAGTCGACTGGGGAACGAGACCTAGAACGAGACCGCACTCCGATCATCTTGTTAGGTACGCAAGCGTACTAACAAGGGCTTCTCTTTAAACACTCTGCTAAAGATATATATATAGAGCAACAGTGAGTACAAAAGCACTCAGCAAACCACCACACAAAGAATACATATGATAGAGGGTATTTCAAGGAGTGGCTTCTGGTTCTTTTGCGTAAAGCAAGTTTTGTAGATCTTTTCACAAGCCTAAGACCTAACATAGACTGATCAAGTTTTAATACCATAGTTCATTAATCAACGACGGTTCTGTCCACCATCCATTGTGATCCAAGGATAGCTTCCCGCCATTGCATCGTCATGGTTTTCTGGGGCCTACCCCTTCTCGCTTCTCAAGAAGTTGTACCACCAGCACATAAAAATCACTATGCATACCCATCCCGATCAGGTTAAGAATTTAGAGTCTAGCCAAGTGTAATACATGTCCCGGTGCTCAATGACCGCGAGCACGGCTATTCGAATAGATTTGATTTACTCACACTGCAGTGGATGTACACTTTACCCGTACTCCGTGACTTGCCCAACACATGAGCCGAAGTCCCAACGAATGAGACGCGTCACGGCAAAGCATTTCAATAACCTCACATTGGCAGTACCCGCTCCATGAACTTGTATCCTCATGCACTCTAGGCGTACACGGTTTCTAGCAGTGAGAGGAGTTCTAGCGCTCCCGGGAGGGAAGACTCACACATGCATTAAGTTATAATTAAGTTTAGGTTTACACATGGCGGCCCTACGAGTGGTTGCTCCACCGTAGGCCCCGCCTTCCACACACATCAAGAAAACCACTACGCATGGATACTGCCTCCGCTCGGCCATTTACTCCGCTAGGTCTATACTCATTTGAGAAGTACGGTTGTACGAGGGTCGTTTCATGCTTAGCTTCATGGCTCGGTCCTTAACTGACCAGGGACGGCACTAGCCTTTACCGGACACCACCCAAATCATCCAGTCGCCCCAGTCGAAAATAATTGTTTAGTTTTATTTTCCTTTCACAAATCATGTAATCATTATCATGGCAATGTGACGCTCATGTCTCCACATGCCGCATATCAATTACCTTCCCTAAGGTAATTGCCCAAGCATATAGCCTTTGATAAATATGAGAATGCATGAATCTAAATCAGCATTGCTAAGCATTTGTCATAAGTGACTAGGAACATCACACGCATTTATGGGTACAAGGGAATAAGGTAAACAATAGTCAAAGGTATGGCATAATAACAAGTAGGATGTTCACCATTGCATGCAATTTTATTTGTAAACAAAGTAAGTTCGCAATTGGGATCAATATGTTCAAGGATTAGTGATGACTTGCCTGCCCAAGATAGTCCTTACTCTTGATATAATCCTCGATCAACCTTCACCTCCTGGAAGCTGCACACGTTGCCTCACGACTAATCGATACACCAATACTATAATGCGCGAGAAAAACCAATATTCAACCAACAATCAAACATGCGCAAACAAATATAAAGGTTGGAGTCGCTCCTAGGGCTGCTCAACTACTCGCTTCTATCTGAATACAATGGTCATAGTATCAACGTTGGATCAATGAATCACTTCGGCGAATTATTTGATTATTTTATTAATAGAGCCATTATTTTAATTATAGATCGGTTTTACCTGATATTATGAAAGGTTAATAATTATCCAAGCTTTATATGTTAGATTTGTGAGGTTGATAATATTAGATGTGCAGATTATAATTTTACAATGAATAATCCTAATTCATCGCTGGGTTACTATTATATGAGGTCAAGATTTATAATTAGCATTTTATCTATCTTAGATATCCTATCGCATAATTTACATTTTAGTGGATACAACCAAATTATATTTACACTACTCTATACAACATGGCATTTATTAATTTGTATAAGTGATTTAATCGTATTTGGACATAGTTTAATAAGTGGCACTAGTTTTTTCCATGCTTTAATTAATTTGAAACAATACTTCTAATTAGTTAACATGGTTTTCATAGTACAAAAACATGTTAGAGACAAATATTATTATATCTAGTTTACTGTATAATATCCCTTTATATTTATTAGCACACTTTTAGATTGACCACTATCTAATCATTTGATATTAATCATTTTATAGATATAAATATATTTTATTAAATAGTGAATTATATACTATTGGAAAGTTCATGAATGTAGATGAATTTAGGTTCAAGCCTCACTCAATTCGGAGCTAAAATGAATAAGTTATGATTGTTCAAAGATTCAAATTTGAATTAATTTGAGAAATGGTGAAAATGTACTGTTCACGATTCATTTATTTTTAATCCCTTTTGTCCTAATATATTTGCGTTAACCGATTAAATTATTAGCTCATTTTAGTTTACGCGATTCTGAATAAATTAGACTCCGACGAATAATAGTTAACCCTAATACTTTAATCCGAAATAAGATACCCCGCATATTTAATACTTAGGTATCGATAATAATCAACCCTAACGAAAGACCGAGTAATCACATTGAATAATCGGGTTGGTAAATAAATTAGCGAGTGAAAGATTAATAGATAATTAGTAGACCAAATAACAAAAAAAAAGTCACCGAGTGAATAGATAATCACAATTTATCATCTATGGATTTTTATAAATAGTCGACGACTAATCCTCCGATTAAATATATACGTGTTTATATATCTAACGAATAAATATCTAAATAATTAGCTAAATAAATAACCCACTAAATAAATGACCAATTTAGCGAATAGTCTCGATTAAATAATCCTGAATTATTTTCTATAAATTTACCCGACGATGGAGTTACCGAGTAACGTATATAAACTATTAAATACCTAAATAGTTAAATGAATAATCCATTAAGCAATAACCCTAATTAAGTAAATATTCACAATTTGTTTTCTAGGAGTTTCCAAAATAATCGATGATTAGTTTTCCAACTAACATATATGTGTATATGTCTATATTAAATTTAGTTTTTCACCCAACTTTCCCAAACTCTCTCTCTATTTTATTTTCTATTTCTTTTATTCTTTTCCCTTTTTCTTTCTTTCTTTTTTTTTCTTTCCAGCTCTCTCTCCTGCTCGGCCTTCTCCTCTCTTTCTTTCTGTTTCTTCTCTCTCCCTCTCGCTACTCTACGCAGACGGCGGCCGACGGATGGAGGACGAGGGGAGGGGGCTTACCGGCGGCGGGCGGCGACGGCGCACGGCGACGCGGCGGCGCACGGCAGCAGGGCGGCGGCGGCTCCACGCGGCGGCGGCGCAGGGCAGCGGCCCGGCGGCAGTGCGGCGACGGCCCGAGTGGAGAAGAAAAGAGGGAGAAGTGGGGGGTGAAGAGGAGGGCGCGGGGGTTTTATAGGGGGAGGAGACGGTGGCTGGCGCGGGGCAGGCGGACGGGACGCGCGCGTGGCGCGGCAGGGTAGCGCGGGGCGCGAGGGTGACGGCGACAGCGCGCGGCGCAGCAGGGCGGGTGGCAGCGGAGCGGCGACGGGATGGCGCGGCAGCGGCGCGGCAGGGGGAGGCGCGGGGCGCGAGGCGCACGCGGCGCGGCAGGCGGCGATGGCGACGGTCGACAGCGGCGGCTCGGGGCGTGAGGGCGCGTGGCGCACGGGGCTCGGCGCAGCGATGTGACGCGACGCGGCACGGGCAGAGGCATGGCGCGGGGCTCGCGACGGCAGAGGTGATGGCGATGGGCGCGCGGCGACGTGGGGCGCGAGGCAACGGCGACAAGACGTTCGAGCGGCGCGGCGCGGCGATGGGACGGCTGTGGTCACCGTGTCGGGCAGGTGGCGGATGATGAATAGTGAAGTTTCCTAATTAAACCGATTTTGAGTGATTTTCAATCTAAAATTCATCCAAACTTTTGTAAATTCAAATAAATAAACATTGTGCAATATTTTATTATTCCAAAACATTTCACTCCACATTACCATGTTTTCAGAATTTATTTTTGTATACTATATATATATATATATATATATGTATATACACCTAGAATTAAATATATATATATATACCTAGATATAAAATTCCCATGTAAATTTATATGAATTACCCTAAAGATTTATCCCATATTTTTATGTCACCAATTTTGTATTCAAGCAATATATATATTTATGTATATACCTATGTCTATATATATATATGCATAGGTGTAGTTAACTATATATTAATTTATATAAACTCTCCCATATAAATTATACTATTTAAATAAATTTATGACATTTGGAAAATGTTTTATTTACTACCAACTTTACCCAACTTTTATTTTAATTTATTCCTTTCGCTTAATCGATCGCTTAGCCGATTTCCGGTTTTAGGGTTTGCACTGAATTAGATTTCGATGGATTTAATCCCGCAATTAAAGATTCAAATAAACGAGCAATAAAACACGGCATGATGCAATTAGATTTAAAAGTTTTTTTGAAATTTCGTATTTTAGGGTTTCGACTTTCGACGGTCGAATTTTCAGGGTGTTACATACACAGAGCAAGGTTGTCTTCAGTTCTATTGATTGTTTGATTTATCGATTTTTAAAGTCGAATAGAATATATATATATATATATATATATATATATATATATATATATATATATATATATATATATATATAGGGATGCACTAAAGCGTAACCGGGTTACGCAATAACTAAAACGCACTCCTCACAGATACACCCCACCCTCCTCTCGCATCTTTCCAAAAACATCATATAGTACATTGATTAACATCTTGTCCGTGGCATAGTATACTATAAGTAAAATATTTAGTATACATAGAGTAAATTATTTACTTAAAGTATAAATCGTGCCATATACCCATCCCGCACCTTTTAAGTAAGGAGTAAACTATTTACTTGAAATGCAAATCGTGTCATATATCCAACCTGCATCTTTTAAGTAGGGAGAAATGCAATCATGCCATACACCTCTATCCCAAGTTTCCTAAGTTTCAGTCAATGTTAAGTAAAATGATTTATCCATAGTTAATTTTTAAAACATTTATTAAAGCCTCACGTATGGGATTAAAATTTATAGTAATATTTTTAATCCCATGTGTATTTACCAAGACAGGATTGTTTTTAAGTAATGTATTTATTTTGTTAGACACGTGCACATTCAATAATTAATTTACTCTGCTTTGCCATGATTGAGTAAAAAAATTACGAATAGTTATACGCAAGTAATAATTCTTTTATTAATCATAATAATATCATCAAGAACAAAGTGATATCATGACATTGTATTTTGATTTTATCAAACAACCAATAAAAAATTATACATATGCGACAAATACGCATTCATCTTGATCTAAGAAAAATAAAAAAAATACGGTGGATACAACATCCTAAGATGCCAAAAACCACCACCAAAAAAAAATTTTAAAAAAAACACCACCACCAGCTCTGGTGTCATCTATCCTGCCAATTATATGTCTCCTAGAATCACCATGTCATATCATTATCGTTGAAAAATTTGCACAATTCAGTACAAGTCATAGGAGGATCCATCAAAAAAAACACAAAAAGACCTCACAACGGTAGCAGGGAGTCTTGGCAAGGCAGCAACTTTCCTCTCTACTGCCCCTTCCGACTTCCCTCTCTGCTGCTCCTTCCATTGATGCTAGCGCCAGCAAGGGGTGCGGCATTTCAGTTCCCCAATGCCACGGGATTCATTCATGGATAAAAAAAATTAGACATCACTGCTGATGGATAAAAAAAAAAGGTCTCCTTCATCGACAACGAGAACACATAGCCATTCACCACCACTGGCCGTATCACTCACTGGAGCTGTCATCCCCACTCACTTCCCAGGATCAAGTAAAACATCAAAGTATCCATTAGTAGCTTCATCAAACAGGATTTACTGAATTTAAAATAATAGAAAATTACAAAACATGGGTACTGTGTATTATGCAGCTTGCCTCTTTAGTATGCATTGATCTAATTTTTTCCAACATGGTTCCATAAGGTACTAAGGGTGTGTTCGGCTGGCTGTGTTCCCACCTCCATTCTCTCGTGTTCCATGCGCACGTATTTCAAGCTGCTAAACGGTGTTTTTTTACAAAAAGTTTCTATATGAAAGTTGCTTTTAAAAATCATATTAATCTATTTTTCAAAAAAAAATTAATAAATACTTAATTAATCATGTGCTAATAAGTCGCTCTGTTATTGTGCAGAGGAAATGAGTTTCTAACTCACCCAAACAAACACAGTCTAAGGTCTAACATAAATAAAGGTACAAAGGCCTGTGGAGCTATAGAAATTGTTGCAGCTAGTCTACAAATAAAGATCTAATCTCATGTTAGCTCCTAAACTAACAATATGAGAGCAAACAAACAAATAAATGCACTAATTAAAGAACTATGAACAGTCATATCTAAAATAATGGCGAAACACATCTAAATCTTCTACCCAAAAAACTGAAATAGATAAACTGAGCTAAAAATTGAATCAACCTATAGGGCCTCTCAAGCTGAAGTATTTGGTGCTTCGAACAAAGATCAAAAATGGACACTTGAGCCACAACATTTTTTTGTTAAGAAGATGGGGAACGCAGAGAGAAACAGTACGACGGGCTAGGGGCAAGAAGATGGCAAATGCACCTCTGCCCACTGGCGGTCGCGCCCCGTGCCTGCTTCGCCCGGCCAGGGACTCCAGCGCCCGCTGCTGACCGGCACAAGTGCAGATTGCAGAATGTGAAGGAATAAGAATACATGAGCAAATTAGCAGAATTGCAGCAGCAAATCAACAAAAACGACAAAGATGCAAAGTAAAAGGTTGAGAACTCAATGGATTCAGCTGCTTACCCACGTTACCATCGTGCATCGCAGATCAGCGACGCCACTGCCGTGGGAGGGAAGCAGCGAGGTGCCCCAGCATCGATCTGGTGCTGTTGTGACGTGTAGCCCTATAAAATAGCTCCGCGTATCGGCGAGGACGTCGGGCACTAAGGATGCTTGGAGGAGGCGGTGATGGGAGGCCTGATCTGCCGCCAGATCCGTCGAGGGAGGAATCAGGAGGCCGTGCATATGGTGTGGTCGACACAGCCGGCAGCTCCTCCCCGCATCCCGTTGTCAACTTTCGCCTCCTCCTCACAAGATCCCGTCGGTGCCATTGCCGATTTATGGATGGGTGGGGGAAGGGAGCACTAGATCGGGAGAGGAAGATGACCGGAACCACCTCACCTCTCCGCCGCCAATCGATGGAAGCCCTTTCCTGCACCTCTGGTGACGTATCAGAGCGCCATCGACTTACCGGCTCCCATAGCCACTGACGTTTGGAAGGAGCACTATCAGCTTTCTGTTAACGCCAAAATTTGGTAAACCCCGAAATTGTTATCGGTTTAGAGGTAGTATCGATTTCAGAGTCCTGGAATCGACCGATGGGAATTATCAGTCGCCAGCAGTTGGATTCTTAATGGATTCGGTTAAGGAAATTAATCAATTAAAGGAAGCTTATTCAGAAGATGCCGAGTTCGAAGAGGATGCAGCGTGACAATTTATTTATTAATTAGGCAGAATCAGCTAGTTTCCTTTTATTTTTAGGAAAGTGTGTTTAGTGTCCGATCAAGACTTATGTTTTTTCTTTTATCTTTATGAAAATTTGTGTCGTGTCCAATTAAGATGCATATTAGCCTGAGGGTATAAATATGTACACCCAAGGTCATTGTAATCTATGGCAACGATCAATACATCTACTTTCGACGCATCGCCACCGTCTTTTTCAAGGTTTTCTTTATCACCGGTAGAACTTGGCACCTGACGCAGGGCTGCATCAGCTTCGATCCCGGCGAAGGAGTAAGTCCTACGTTCCGTCGGCCCTGGTGAATATATCGGCTACACTGGTGTTGTTCAAGGCTGCATCGCTTCGACCTCTTGGATTGCTCTGTTTCGATTGATATATTTACCTACCTGATATTTTGACTCTATCTTTAATAGCATTGTGTTTAAAGACGCATCGGCTTGTAAGGATCATATATAAGTTGGTGTTAGCTGATTGCAACAAAGGTTTTATTGATTATCTTATCATTTGGATTTAACGACAACGGATCTCTAGTCGATGTATGCTTTAACCATCGGATCAACATTTATTCTATCATATCATTATTAACCGATTGGTTTTTATTGGATTATGTTGTTGTATTATTACAATTTCTTACTGCTTGTCCAGTTGTTTTTATATTATTTATCCAAGTGTCAGAATCTATATCGGACATATAGCTGATTGCCCAAATTCCTATCGACATCGGCTAGGATCGCTACATCAACTAGTATTGCTCCATCGGCTTGTCAGCCGATCGGCTATTTGATCGTCAATTTATATATCTTGTTAGTTGCAGGATCAAACTGACTGACACGTTCACATTCCATCAATATTTTGGACCTGTACTGGAGCTAAGTAGATCTCCCAGGCCTTCGTGTGTTTCAACACGATTTGCGTCAACGCGGATTTGGTACTATCGGTTGGAGCGGATTTTTCGTCAACACTTTCCCATTCCACGCCAAGACCACCGCCAACGACCGGCCTGTTGCTTCTCATCGTCGCCGATGCCTGGTTCTCCTCACCAAGCCGGCGATGATGCCTGGATCTGGAGCCGTTGGTGCCCTCTCCTGGGGACTCGACTGACATCATCCCCTTCAACCGAGCATGAGCCACCGGAGCAGGGAGAGGGTGGTCACCTCCGCTTCATCGTTGTCGCCTCCCGCGCCATAGGCACCGTCGGGGAGAGGGTGGTTGTCTTCTCCTCTTCGTCGCTGTCACCTCTCAAGCCATGGCCACCGCTAGCCTGTTGCTCCTCATCGTCGCCTGGCCCACATCGGAGGAGGGCCGACACGGTGGCTGATCCCATTGGGGTCAGTTGATGCCATCCTCAATCATGGCCGACAGCCCTAGCAATCGCCGCCACCCACAAACCACCAATCCGGAAAAAGAGGGGATTAGGAGAATGGATTAAGATGACTGTTACAGGTGGGGGATAAGAGTGTATATATATAATATATGTCTCATGACACAGTAAAAATGTTACTCGTCTGTAATTGAATTAGTGCTAGAGTAATAATTTTACTCACTGTTTTTGTGTGCGATGTGCGTGGGGGGAGGGGGTTGGGGGGTTGGGGTGGGGGTGGGGGTGGGTTTGTTGTCTATATATATATATACACACACACACACATCACGTGAAGTTAAGGCTCCCTTTGATTCAAAGGAAAATCATATGAATTTTGTATGATTTTATTCTTATAGGATTTTTTTTTTCATATATAGCCTTTTAAATCAAAGAAATGAATCATATGAAATCCTATAAAATTCTTATGAAATACCTCATTTTATGTAAGTTTTGATTTAACATGAGGTAGAACCTCATGGAAAGTTTTTTTTTGGGGTCTTTATCTCTTCTTAAATTCTTATATTTTTTATGCAGTCCAATCGAACGGTCATTCCTATGTTTTTCTGTGTTTTGCAATCTTCTATTTTATCGTTGCATTCATGTCAGAATCCTATTTTTTTTTCTATTATTTTGTTTCTCCATTTCCGTGATTCAAACAGGCCCTTAGCTTAAAAAATCTTGCCTAGAAATTAAGTGTTGAACTGTCGAGCAGAAGCCCATGTACGATCGAACGAACGTGCAACAGAGAGGATGGCTATAGATCGGATATAATACTTGCATTGTCAACAGTCCACACTTTTAATTTCACCAAGAAATGTAGGTCAAAATCTCAATTATCCAAATCTCAAAAGAAATTGATAGAAAGTACAAGTCTAGAAGCTAATAATGTACTAAAAGTACTTTTTAAAATAAGCAGAAGATCGAAGGGCTGCCGTTTTCATTAATTAGAACAAGGTGAAAGTTCTAGTTTACTAAACTAAGTTTAGTACAGTACTCCACAAGACGGAAGGGGAAAAAGAGCAGGCTTGGGTGGCATTAATGAAAAGTTAATGTTCGATTACATGGGGATGATCTACTCTAAGAATGCTGCACCAGCAAGTACCTAGTTGCGTGCTTTCTCCTTGATTTTTTTGAAAAGGTTTGTGATGACTTCATCATCCACGTCTAAATTTTATCGTCTTCGCCATTGCAAATTATAGAACCTTTAGAATCATTAAAAGATTTTTATACCCATAGAAAGCGTAGAGTAAAAAAGTGTGGTTAGCACTTAGCAGTTAATCGTGCACGGTATATATGTTTCTGCTTTCCTTATAGATAGCTATTGTCTAAAAGAATATTAACCTCTCCACTCTCCAGTCTACCCTCCCCCTCCTCCATTCCGAGTTTGAAACAAATTATTCATCAAATTATTGCCACAAATTATCTACTCACTATAAATCATATTAAATATTTTCAGAAATAAACCTAACAAATAGCGGCCTAAGTAATATAGAAGAAATCAAAATGTATTTCTAGAGAATCCATGACAATAATACAGTGATGTGGCTGAAAAAAGTGTAGGATTATAAATGGCCTTTCCCAACCCAAAATCTAGCCTATGAGGTGAGAGGTTTCCTCATTTATATATGTTAGGTTCCTTGTCTTTCCACAACCAATGTGGGACTATTCAACAATCTCCTCCTTCACACATTGATGTCTCTCAGCCGTTCGCTATATACCAACGGTCCCTCAAGTATACGAGTCCCACAGGCATCCACAGTTCCTCAGGCCTTTACACATTATGTCTCTTGGGCAAAAGATATTGACCTAATCATGCTCTGATACTAATTGTAGGATCGTAAAGAGTTTTTCCCACCCTAAAAGTTAGCCTATGCGGTGAGAGACTCCCTCACTTATATGTTAGGTCCTTTGTCCTTTCACAATCAATATGAGACTATTCAATAAAAATATTTAATATTGAATTAAAATATCCTCATTCTCTGTACACATGAGAAAAACTCTACATGGACTTGCTGTTTCTTGGAGTCTATCTGCAAGCTGTGCTATTATAAATCTCAAATAGCCCCACAAATTTGATCTCTATCCATAGCGAAAAAGGCTTATTAGATGCTCGAAGAGCCACTTTCTTCAGGTGAGATAGCCACTCCCCTGCATAACTTCTCATTCTTAATCCTGTTTATATTATTCTTTTTCTCTTTGCAAATATATACATATCCTTGCCTTTTTGTTTTTACTTCTGGACGCATGTATTCATGAACTTCCCAAGATACAAACTCAAGATACTACACCATGATTTTTAAGAAAAAAATTTCAACTCGATCATGCAAATATCCTTACTAGATGTTGAAACTTTTCTTTTTTGTCTATAGTGCTTCATATGAGCTCTCTCTTTACCATAGTTTAGTTAAACAAGTTAGCCTTTTTCCGCGACATGTCGTCGTTGCTGACTTGGCATTGCATTTATCCGAAACGCGCACATCAGCACTGACAGATAGAAATAGGATTCAAACATCAATTTGTTATTATTAAACTAATATATCCATATAAAAGTAACAATAAGACAAGGTATATGTTGGGGAGCATGATACATATCTACACACACTACACATATTATTGAATGTAAAGTTACCCGGATTGGATTGAACTAGGTTGCTACCTTAGTTAGCATCATGCTTAGAGAATTAAACTCGTTATTATGAGAAAATTTCTGATGTAACCCTAAAAGTTTACCCAATCTCTTGTATGTCCTGAGTTTCGCTCATTTCCTTATATACCATCGAATTTTAATTTGGATCCTTTACGTATCATTTTTGTTAATTGACCATGAGTTCACCGTTAAATTCATATCAAAATATCTATTTTACCCTTTGGTTTAAAGAAGCATATAAATTTATGGAGTATATTTGTTGTAGTGCAGAAATTTGTTGTATAAGACTATTATATTTATGAGTTTGTTATGCGAGATATTATTTATGATGAAATTTATTTTTAGATATGACATAAAAATTATTATTTATTCATTTGTTATTAAAAAAATTTATGTGACATATATATAGATTTATCTTACACGACAAATATGTTGTACTACTATAAAAAATATGCTACATATATAATTTTAGATAATTAAAAATGATTAATTTTTATATCATATCTAGAAATAAATTTTGTCATAAATAATATCTCGCATAACAAACTCATCAGTCTCATAAAATAAAATTCTATAATTTATTACTATACTCCATAAATTTATATGTTTCTTCGTATCGAAGGGCATAGTGAAATTTTTCATAAAAATTTAACGGTCAACTAACACAAAGAATATATAAGGAATGCAAACCAAAATTTGAGGATACGTAAAGAAATGAGCAAAACTCAGAAGGGTAAAAAGGATTGCATAAATTTTTAAGGGTACACAGGGGATTTTCTCTGTTATATATATCCAGTATTTTTAGTCCATATGTTGCCAAATTAATTAGGTTGGGATTTTTTTTTCACATTTCGCTGTCATGTATTAAGTTTGTTCTTAAAAAGACTATTTTTTAGCTATAAACCTGAGCAGTAAAAACTAAAAATAGTCTTTTATGAAAGGAGACAATACCTTTCAGTTTAATTACTTTTAGCCCCCTTTTCATCTCCACTTTTACCCTCGTCTACTGATGGCTTGTAGATGTTTCTAATTAATCGAGAACGGTTGGTTACACCAATCCATGTGTAGGAGAGTTAAAGTAATAGAATAGAAAACTATAAATCTGATCGAGTAAAACGTGATCACACACTGGCATGTGTTTGGTTTTCTCTTAAAATTAATTGGCAGCTGAATAGAGACACTGTATCTTGTCTATACTAGTGGCAATTAATTTATAGCATCTCTTTCTTCTTCTAATGTGATTTGTGTGGAGATTATGGGTACCATATATCCACACGGCTAGCTTATCCGACTGACTATAGGAGATATGTTATGATTCATGATTATGTAATCGGCTTAGAACTTAAGTATTACGTTACCTTGTGTAATAAGGAACGGCTTATAGTACTGAGTCGGGAATAATATGGAGTCCTATACAGTATGTAGTTAGGTCTCCGACTTGTGAGCCTACCCTCTAAACCTATATAAAAAGGGTAGGACGTCTCTTGAGGGATATGAGACAATAGCAATTAGCTAATCTTTATGCACATACAATCTGATCAAGAGATGAATAAACCACTCGGCGAATCAAATTCCTGAAACAGGAGTAGGGTATTACTTTTTTATAGAAGGCTTGAACCTGTCTAAATCCTTTTGTTTACTAACCCATCGTGCACTTTACTGCTACCCTCAATTTTTTATTGCCAAAACCAAATTTGAACAATTTGACTATCATCAAAAGTTGTCACTCAGTTAAATGTTAGTAATGTAGTGTGATAAGATAGTTCCATCAACTCTCAGCAAGTCAGCAGCAAGCATTGTGGACAGGATCTAAATAGCATATTCATTAGCAAGAAATAAGAACGTGACAAGTTTGGCTAGAAGCCTAGAAACCTAGCTAGAGTTAACAATTTCATCAAAGGACAATGACTACGGTAAGAGAATTTGTTTTTAGCTGGCTAATTACTCATATATAGCACCCCATGCTTTGCATGCCTCTGATTGATCCAAGAAAGAGTTGTTCGCTGCACTACATAGCCGCTGTGGCTCTGCTACACCCATGTAAAAGAAGTAGCTGGCTGCGACGTGGCGGCTGCGTAGTACAGTTAAACTAGAATCGTCTACAAATTCACGAATGATAAATTATGTATTTATATATTTTTTATGGATAAAACTACATATATATCAGTTTTTTTATTAGAAATATCAATAAGTTAAAAGCGGTTCAATTCTCAGGGAAAAACTCCAAAATTTCAAAGGATGTCTGAGTTTGCATCATGTGTTATAACCAACTATTACATATAAATGTTAATTTTCAACAAATTTTGTTTAAACTCTAATCACAAATTTATGACGTTTTACGTGAGTCTCGTCACATATATATACCGTTATAATTAATATTGTCGCCTGTAAAAATACATAAGATTGTACAAGATTATATGATGTGTATATCTTTCTAAGAAGATCGATGGTGGAGATGTCATTTTCTAAGAATACAACACACACATTTCTGCATTTCATGAGTTGTGTTGCACGCTATCGATTGATCATCGATGATGCCAATGAGGTGGTTGTTCTGCCTTTGTCTCAAGTTCTCAACCGTACGTGTCTTGAGGTTGGGTACCCCTGGCTTGAATTTTGTAGGTGAGCAAATGAATGCTTCCTTTTGTTTTGTACTTTACTTTCTTCTGTGTACCCAAAGACAAAAATCGGCTTACCATTTGTGCCAAGGAGACGGTTTTGCATAGTTTGCATGCTTGCGTAGTGGTTTGTATCTAGTCAATATTTGCAACGAGACAATTCCAGAAAATTTCTAATATGGCACTGTATAATTAATGCATATTTTATTCCATCCAAGGTAGTATAAATTACGTTTAGTCGTAGAGAGAGTTTTCTTAATAATGGGGAAAAAAATCAACTCTTGGTCTCTAGCATCTAATTTTAATTGTCCAATCTGAATTGAAATAAAATCTCAATGTATAAATTCATATTGTGCTCTATTACCGATCTGATCTCGTATTCGATTTTTACTGAACATTTTTATCTGTAAGGAAATGATATAATATAGTACATATGCTACTCTAAACCTTTTTAGGACTACTAGATAGCTCTGCGTGGAACAAACAGAATAACTCAAACAAAGTCAAGAACAAAATCTAGATCTCATCAATAAACAAAGGCATTTTTGTTCTGAGGTGAAGGAATAAACAAATTTAGCAACAGTACAATCACCAACATATAAAATGATTACTCCTACTCCACTAAAATAATCCATATGGGTGAAAGAAAATCAAAGGCAACAATAGCAGCAGTGGCAGGACCAGGGACTTGCCAGCTGAGGAAAGACAGTACACACATCAGGTACACTCTTGTGCAAGAATCCAAAGAGAAACGTTACTTCACATTTCCATAGCACCAAAACTTGACTGCCGCTTTTGATTTCAGAGAAATTCGGCTGAAAAAAAAATTATCTTTTGTTGGTTGGAACTTTCAATTCAAATGGCCTAATTTCAATTCCAATTCCAATTCCAATTTGTGGGCTCCTCCACCTACCCTCCAGTCCAGCCATATGCTCTTCCTGCAACTTCTTTTATGACCGTGCATATTGCCTTCTCCTCCTCCTCCTCCTCCTCCTCTCTCTCTCCGCATCATAAATCATTTCTCATTTTTATCCCCTCCTCTCACTCTCTTCTGTCAAGATTTCTAAGCTTTTGCCAATTGGACGGCTGCCCACCTCGGCGGTTGTGCTCTTGGTGGCGACTGTGGCATCAAAACTTGATCTTTAGGAGGCTTTGGGGAGGAAAGATTGAGATTTTGGTTGGTTTTCTTGGTTCTAGAGGAGGTTTTCTTGGTTGATATCACCGGGTGAAGTGTTTGGGATTGTTTGGAGCGAGGGTAGTTCGCCCAATCAGTCCCAAATCCGATTTTCTGGGCTCTGATTTGGAGATTTTTTTAGCTGTGATTCTTGGTTCTTCGCTCCTGTACCAAAGCTCCCGTTTCTGGTTCTTGTGGGGATCAAAGAGGGAGGAGTTCGATCTTGGCGAGAGTTTTGCTGCCAAGATTCGAAGTGGCATTCTGATTTGGATTATGCAAGCTCATATTCTTAGATTATTTCTTCGAAGATTATCCTTTGCGTAGACCAAAGTGAGTGGTTTTGGTGGTGGATTTGAGGATTCGGGTTGGAATTTGCCGGTGAGAGTTCTACGAGTTGTGATTGATCTTTGCTTCGGTAGAGAAGCTTCTGGAGTTCCATTTGGGAAGCTGGAAGCTTCCATTTTTGGCTTAAGCAAAGGTCGCTTTCAGCCACTTGGAGAGTTCCCTCGTGTGAGGATTTGAGGTTGAAGGAGACCCATGGCGTCGATTTCGGATAGCGAGACGACGAACCATGGGAGCATATGGGATTTGGATCAGAACCTTGATCAGCCCATGGATGAGGAGGCTAGTCGGCTCAAGAACATGTACACAGAGAAGGTCAGAGATTGATCCTTGCATGTCAAATTTTGAGCTCTTTTTTTTATATAGAAGATATTTTTCTGGGTACCAATCATGCTTCCAGCTTAGTGTCTGCTTGCATTTGGAACAAGGAAAAAAACATTGTTTCTTTGGCATGGATGATTCTGTATGACCTCATGGTTTTGGGGACCATTTCAATAAAAAAAGGATTTGAAACTGTATGATGGATGTGCTGTTACTGTAGGTTTCCAAATGCAGGAAACATATACGGATTTTATAGTATGCTTTATTCGTTTCACCTTAAATTGCTAGGCACTGGCAGCATAAGTGATGTTGGTGTGGAAAAATAATGTACTCCCTATGCCATTTTGGCAACGTGTAAATATCATATTCTTAGCTCATGGGGAACTAAAATGTGCTTTGTTTTTGTTTATGCAGAAGTTTTCGTCGATTTTGTTACTACGGCTCGCGTTTCAGAGCCTTGGTGTTGTCTTCGGTGACTTAGGTACATCTCCATTATATGTCTTCTACAATATATTCCCTCATGGGGTCGATGATGATGAGGATGTTATTGGGGCTCTTTCCTTGATCATTTACACCCTCACCCTCATTCCTCTGATGAAGTATGTTTTTGTTGTCTTGCGGGCAAATGATAATGGCCAAGGTGAGATATCACATTCTGCCAATGTTTAACCAAATATGCTGCTTCTTTATTTACTTATGATCTGAAAAAAAATGCAGTTAGGAAAGATCGCATGTTAGTCAAATATAGCAGGATTTTGGTATGAGATGAGAATATAGAAATATTATGCAATTTTACCATTTCAATAGGTTGGCAGATAAATAACAGGACATTGTTGTAGTGATGGAGTTTTTTATCAACAGGATTTAAATATGAGATGCCAGAGTGATTGGTAGACAGCACTGTACTAGTCATGAAATCTGTAGAAGGTGATGTCCTGAGTTCATTTCGTTTTGTGCTTAGAGAACAGTTACTGATACTCACTTGGCAATAAATTGACATCGGAGTAGTTTGTTTGCATTTTGCACATTTTTTTTCAGATAATAACTTTTAGACTTCTTTCACAGGTGGCACATTCGCTCTCTATTCTTTACTTTGCCGGCATGCAAAGGTCAGCACTATACCCAACCAACATAAGACAGATGAAGAATTAACAACATATAGTCGGCAAACTTATGAAGAGAATTCACTTGCAGCAAAAGTAAAGAGATGGCTAGAGGGACATGTGTATAAAAAGAACTGTCTTCTTATTCTAGTTCTCATTGGTACCTGCACAGCCATTGGAGATGGGATCCTTACTCCTGCTATATCAGGTATTCAGCATAGTAGTTTCATTGGTAAAACCGATTGGAACTTGGATTGTGACACTTGTTTGCTCTGCAGTTCTCTCTGCATCAGGTGGAATAAGAGTTCAAAATCAGAAGATGAGTACAGGTAATTCTGCTCTTTGTATTTTTATATTGGTGTTGTCAAATATGGTCAATTCTTTTTTTTTTAGAAAATGGATAAAAACCTGGCCTCTACACCCAAAAGGATGTACACGGCCAAATCTGGTCAATTCTTAACTGAACTTAACATAGTGAAACTAGTATACAGGGATGTGAACTTGACCAAAGTGAATGAAGAAACCAGCAACGGTATCTTAAATATTGTGTACGCAAATATTGTGATCTTGGGCCACTATGTTGCATTGTTCACTTTCTTTGATTTACTGAGAAGCTTTCTTCCCTATGTAATCTTATCTCCCATTGTTGTAAAATCATTTGATGTTTATTTCTTCAATACCTGGCAGATGTGGTTGTAGTCGTTGCTGTGATCATACTAATTGGCTTATTCAGCATGCAACACTATGGTACAGATAAAGTTGGATGGCTCTTTGCACCTATAGTGCTCCTTTGGTTTATCCTAATTGGGACTATTGGGGCACTGAACATACACAAGTACAACAGTTCAGTCCTAAAAGCATATAATCCAGTCTATATCTATCGGTATTTCCGACGAGGGAAGTCTGAGAGCTGGACCTCCCTTGGAGGAATCATGCTTAGCATCACAGGTTACTCACAATTCTCATGTACCTTTCATTGATTAATTCCATTATTCATAGATCATAAGATGCAGCAGAATTACTTATATATTTTCTCTCTTCAGGGACTGAAGCATTATATGCTGATTTATGTCATTTCCCTGTCTTGGCCATTCAGGTATTAACACTTCAAACAAATCAGTCATGATAAATTGTGTCGGTAAACTAATAAAGTCTGTGTGCAGATTGCTTTCACGTTAGTGGTGTTCCCTTGCCTTCTCCTAGCATACACTGGGCAGGCTGCATACATTATTAGCAACAAGGACCATGTAGTTGATGCCTTTTATCGCTCCATTCCAGGTCCTTGTCCCTCTGAACTAACAAATTTTGCTGTCATAAAGTAAAATACAAATGCATCCCATGTGCAACTTGGCAAAGTGCATATCCCACCATTCTTATTGTTTACCAGTGCTGTATGCACTATATGTATTTATGTACTCATGGTGTGATGCCTGATTGCTGCAGATACCATATACTGGCCAGTGTTCATCATTGCAACTCTTGCAGCAATAGTTGCAAGTCAAGCCACTATATCTGCTACATACTCAATAATAAAGCAAGCTCTCGCACTGGGCTGTTTCCCTCGAGTCAGTGTCGTCCACACCTCAAAGAAATTTCTCGGGCAGATTTACATCCCTGACATCAATTGGGTACTTATGATTCTTTGCATTGCAGTAACAGCTGGATTCAAAAACCAAAGCCAGATAGGGAATGCATATGGTGAGCTTTTCTTTCCCATCTCCAAACATGTAACTGATACTTTCAATCACTTAAATTAGACAATCAACAGTTTTTCATGTTGCTGCTAAATAGAGGATAGCTTGAGATAGTTTTCATTTTAAGCTGAACACAATCAGCATTTTTCCATAAGTATTTTCCAGCTTTTTGTCATGATATATGCTCAATGTGTTGTCAGCTACCATAAGACTAGGTTCTATAAAGTACCGATGCTGTGGTACAAAAGAAGCAATTCAGCTGAGAACTGTTAGCTGGATAATAATTAAATCCTAAATAAACTTTCTGTTACCATGCTGCATGATGCTTTGGGTTTTAAATGAGGTTATCATTCTAAGAAGTATAGTGGGTCAGCATTATCTGATAGAGAACATTATCAAAACAGAGCGCTGTAATTTGTTTAGGACACTGCAAATTGACAACTAATGTTCTCAAAATATAACTGCAAACTGAACACTAGTGTTGCATTTTGCATTCCATAGATGACACCCTAATTATTTTCTTATGATGTCGTTGAACAGGCACTGCAGTGGTGATAGTTATGCTGGTCACAACATTTCTCATGGTCCCAATAATGCTGTTAGTATGGAAAAGCCACTGGATCCTTGTTGTCATTTTTATCGTGCTCTCGTTGATGGTGGAGCTCCCATACTTCACAGCCTGCATTAACAAGGTTGACCAAGGTGGTTGGGTTCCACTTGTTGTTGCAACTACCTGCTTCATCATCATGTATGTGTGGCATTTCTGCACCGTGAAGCGGTATGAATTCGAGATGCACAGCAAGGTCTCCATGGCCTGGATTCTAGGACTCGGGCCAAGCCTCGGCCTCGTCAGGGTGCCTGGGATAGGCTTTGTGTACACCGAGCTGGCAAGTGGAGTGCCTCATATCTTCTCCCACTTCATCACCAACCTCCCTGCCATCCACTCGGTCGTCGTCTTCGTTTGTGTCAAGTACCTCCCAGTATATACTGTCCCAACCGAAGAACGGTTCATCGTGAAGAGGATCGGGCCAAAGAACTTCCACATGTTCCGTTGTGTTGCGAGGTACGGGTACAAGGACATCCACAAGAGAGATGACGACTTCGAGAAGATGCTCCTCGACAGGCTCTTGCTCTTCGTCAGGCTGGAGAGCATGATGGATGATTATTCGGACTCTGAAGACTTCACCATGATGGAGGAGAAGACCCAGGGATCAAGCAACGCACTTCTGCTAACCGGAAAGGCCGGGAGCAACACAATGTGCTCCACCGGTGACCTGAGCTACTCATCACAGGACTCCATTGTTCCTGCCAAGTCACCCATAAGAGGGAACAGCCTGACAAGGTACTCGAGCCAGACGTTCGGCGATGAACTGGAGTTCCTGAACCGGTGCAAGGATGCCGGCGTCGTGCACATCCTGGGGAATACCGTGGTTCACGCGCGCCCAGATTCAGGGATCATCAAGAAGGTTGCTGTGAATTATGTGTTTGCATTCCTCAGGAAGATCTGCAGGGAGAACAGTGTGATATTCAATGTTCCCCATGAAAGTCTTCTCAATGTAGGCCAGATATACTATATATGAACATTTTTTGCTCTTTGGTTTCTGATTCAGAGAGTGAGCAGGTGTGACATTCTGCTGTGTGTAGGCCTAGTTGAACTTGTAAATGATCAGTTCTAGAGTAAGGTCCATTCATCATTTTTTTCCCCTGTCAGTATGAAATGATGATGTAGATGCCATGTCCTCTGTCAGCCTAACCAGTAAAGGAGAAAAGAAAGGGACTGCATAATTCAAATGCTTATTTCAAGTTCATACTGAAAAGATGTTGTAGAAGCTAAACCTATCAGTATGAACTTGTAAACTGTTGGGTTTCAAATAGTAGAATTCTTCTGAATTGGTGCCTGATTGACTGTGATGCTTTGGTTATTTTGATATTGTGTTGAATCCTATATATGCAAACCAACATTTTTAAAGCAAAGGCTGCAAAGCAAACGCTGTCATGATAAGACAAACTCTGTAAATCCCAGATTAAGGAAAGCGAATTTGCTGTCCCGGTTTTTGAACCCGGTCAGCAGTACTGTTTCTGTTGTTTTTCCTGAACCGTTTATCGGAATTGAACGAAACCAGCGCCGTTAGGAACATATCGACGATGCAGTTAATCCGGATCAAAGAAAAAACAAGGGAATTAAAAAACAATTCTAACCAGAGGAAATATTTGTTCTTGCAAGAGCTGTTACTAAGATTCATAACCACTGAGAAATTCATCATGAATGCTACCAACAGTTTCAGACCGGATCACCCTCCTATCGCTACCAGAAGGCAGCAAAACAAACACAAAAACAGTCTACGAAAACTCCCAAGTTTTTCCAACCAACCTTAAGCTAGCCAAACCACACTAGGAAAATAAGTAATCACAGAATGTGATTTATCTCATTCATCTTGTCCACCACCATCAGAATCCTGCTGCTGCTTCTGCTCCGGCTGCTCCTGTGGAGGCCACTGCTCCTGCTGCTCTTGTGGAGGCCACATATATGCGAGGTGATGCTCGTTCGGGTACAGATCAAAGGAAAATGCCATTCCTCCTGGGGCATATGGCGAAACCATGGATGCAGCATGAGAGCCCATGCCATCATCCTTCATCTGATCATCAGGGATGATATCCACCAAGAAATCGAAGATGTCAGTCTTCTTGATCACCGCCTCGACGTCGCTCCTCTGCAGCGTCCTCCTCCTGCCCACCTCGGTGTGCTGCCAAGATCGCAGCGTCATGTCCAGGATGAACATCTCGCAGGCCTTGGCGAAGAGCGCTGGTGCCTCGCCCGCGATCATCTTGACGTCCTCATCGGCCTTCATGATCTTCTTGATTCTTGCCAGGGGGAGGTTGGGGAGCTTGAACTCGGCCATCTGCTCGACCTCGGTCATCTGGTTGGCCCAGAACGCCTGGAGCTGCTGCTTCTGCTGCTGCTGGAGCTGCTGGACTTGCTGGATTGCATGCTGCTGATGCTCTGGAAGCTGCATTGGGTTCACTGGGTAGACTGGAGCACCCTGTGGAGCTGTAGGGAAGGCAGCAGTGGCTGATGGTTCTACCATCAGTACAGGTTGGTATGTCGTCATGGCATACGCATCAGGGTTGTCACCAATCAGACCTTCATTTGCCTTCTTGTGTGAATGTGGGTCCATTTCCAAAGATGCACTCCAGTGTGCAACTACTGTAGGATCTGTCATTTACAGAAGGAAAACGAAATAGTCAGTTCAACAGTACAGCAATGTCCAAATTTAAACATTAGGACTACAATGCAATAAGGATGATAATAGGCGAGTGAAAATGACTAAACTCCAGTTTCTTTCCAAATCCAGAATGAACAATATTGCACCTCCATAAATTGAGGGAAAATGTGTAAACGGAATAACCAACAATGTATTGCATGAATCGCTATATAAAGAGTGCTCTTTGTTAATGCTGATATATCTCAATAGAATATATTTTCAAATTTCAACTACTAAGGACTAGCATCTTTTCCTGTTATTGAAATCAATGCTAACTACAACTGTAAGCCTTACAACTTCCAGCTACAAGAGCAAGAGGATATCGATGTAGTTGAGAAACCTAATTAGCAAAGAGTATGATATATGAAGGCAGAATGATGCTTCAGCATTAAATGTACAGTATACAAAAATAGCGATATTTCTGAATATATTTCATTGTTCCATCCTCCATTTTTTTTTCAAACGCGCAGAAGCCTTGCACATCAATATGAAAATAGTGATTTTTTTCTGCCATTTTTTCGAATAAGTAAAATAACAGTCAATGGCATACTAATACTACAGTAGTGCACACAGAGAAAAGGCTCAATCCTATCTGCCATAAATCAATGAAAGAAAACTGGCAAGCTACCATGGATCAACAGGACCCCTCCATTGGTTATCATCAAGCAATCCACAAACAAATGAAACTCTATCTGTACTGTAAGAGCAAGTGAGCAACTCAAGACCAATTCAGCATATCACTCCTATCTGCCAGTTTTTGCGGGTAAAAAGCCTGAAAAGTAGGCCTCCCAGATGGTGTGCAGCGGCCCAGAGCAGAGCTATTTTCAGGTGGTCGTGCACCATGCTGTGGAGCATGAAGAAATGCAGAATCACATGTAGCCATGTGGTGTGGTCACAGGGCATCATCATGATATAAATTATCTGGCCCAACAAACTAGTGGATTGACTAAGCTATGGGAACCATGCACTGTATTAACCTACGATAGAAAATCATCCTCATACTGGTTCACAAATACACTTTTTGCTATGCAACTTGCAATTGCATAGGCATATTGCATTACCCACAAATATGCCTCTTGACTTCTTGAAACTACAATTATTCAGGGAATGCGATGGAATAACTGGAAGTTGGTATTCGAATAAAGCAAAAGCGATGTGAAACTTTGAACTGTGATCCAGGAAAAAGAAATCTTTTTTTTTGAACGAACAAACAAAAGAAGTCTTCTTTTTTTTTTTCCTTTTCTATTTCTCGAAACAGATACCAAGGCGAGGTTACTACTAAGTTGAAGATTAGTGATTGACAAAGACGATCATATCACAGTTGTGCACTTTCCGATGGAAACTGGATTCACCATTGGAGGAAAAAACAAAAGAAACAGGGGGGAAGAAGAACTATTTGTGTCTCTGCCTTGTCCCCTCCCCTCTATCGCTTTCCGCACTTTTTTTTTCTGTCAAGCGAATGGTGGACGAACAGCACGAGGGCAAAGACAGAGCACAGCAACAAACAGCGATACAGCCCCTGTTCAATCCAAACACAAGTGCGGGGGGAATCGCAATCAAGTAGTAGCAAAATCCTCCATCCCACATCAACATCGCCACCACCCAAGACCAATCCATCTATCGCCAAACCCGGAGAGGGAAGCAAAACCGATCATGCGATCACCATCACCATCGCCATCACCAAAACCCCCCAAAACCCCACACCACGACAGGTCATAGGAGAAAAAAAAAGAAGAAAAATCAACGAACCCGACGACCCCGGACGGACGGCGGGTTAGGGCGGCGCCGCGACGCTCGCTTACCGCCGTCGGAGGGCAGCCGCAGCACGGCGGCGGCGCGGTCGCGATGAGCAACACCTGGCGAAATCGGAGCCCTAGGAGGAGGGGAAGGTGACGCGACGAAGAAGGGCGGAGACCCTGGCCCGCGGAGGGGACGCGTGTCTTACGGGAGAGTTTACTGTCGCTGCCATGTGGGACCCAGCGCGCAGTGGTGGAGCCAGAAACTGCTCGAAGTAGAGCTGAACTAATAATATGTTATTTTTTTTCCAAAAAATTACATGACTGGTTTAAAATGAATTAGACATATTTATAGAAGCAAGCCTAGGCTCAAGCCCAAGCGGTTTGCCTCCTCCCCTGGCTGAGAGTGGACGTGGATGAGAATGTGAGGGTGTATCAGCGTCTCGGTGAAAACCCGTGAGATTTCGAGGTTTCATGTGATGAAAGAAGATTTCAAGAGAAATTTCAAATGGTTTTCGAGAATATAATTTAAAACAGTAAATTCGACATAAATTTCATTAAAAATTTGTTGAAATTTGGTGAAAACTGTCGTATCAACCATGTCGAGATCATGCGATCAATCAAAAAAAAGGTGACCTTGGGGTGTACGTGTTCGTTATTTTTTTCTAGTGGACGGGGAAATCGCACAAATCATAGCTGAAATTCGAGGAAAATTGCGTGAAATTGTTGGATTTGGCGTAAACTTGCTTCTAATTTAGTTTGGAAGGGATAAATATTTGCAATTTTCGAGCATTTTTTGGAGCTTATCGACCCGGCCCGGTCCATCTGGGCCCATGCTTTGGCCCATCTACGAAAAGAAGACCCATCAAACAGCATCGCCACCCTTTTTATCTCCTACGCACGGAGACGCGACAACGAAACAATTCCGCTCAGAGAAAAAAGGCCGCGATATTACGAGAATGCCACTCAACCTCGGCTCCTCTCCCGCCGCCGCCGCCAAGGTCTGCGCCGGCGTGCGCGCGTCCCCACACCACCGCCACCACCTCCTCCTCCGCGCTCTGGACCACCCGGTTCTCCCTCCTTTCCTCCTCCCCCCTCGTCCTGGCTCTGGAGCTGCTGCCTTTTTCTCTTCTCCTTTTGCTCGTTGCTTCGCTAAGCTCAGTGGCTCTGGTTTGGTTTCCCCTTTCTTGTGTGCAGAGCCGCCGTGTCATCAGCTTGTCGTCCTCGTCGTTGGCGGGGCGTGCGGCGGGTGTGCCGGCCATGGCCGCGGCGGAGGCTGGCGCGTCGACGGCGACACAGGCTAAGTCGAGCGGTGGGTGTATACGCCTCTGCTTGCTCGCTTTTTCTTGGTTTGGTTTTCGGACCTAGTGCAAACTATTGATTTTTTTCATGAAATGCTGGAGATTATGCAAGGGTATCCGATTGAAATATTTTCCATGCCATTAGATTGAATTTTTATTGTGCTGGTTGTAGTGCAATGTAGGGATGGATACATGAAGTTTGTTTCCATGATGCACATTGGCTAGTTCCATGATGCACATTGGCTAGTATTTGCGGATTTGTTCAAGCAGGAGCTATTGTGTTTTAAATCACTTAAACCCCCACAAAACCCTAACGTGGAAAGAATAAGTTGCATTTTTATCGCAAAACTGCACTGACAGAAAAGCTATAATGTCCAATTGTTGCAAGGATATATGATTCTTTTTAAGAGGGGCAAATATGTGTTCTAAATGCTTAATTGCATGCAGCATGCTTAACAGCAGTTCCCTTTGGCGTTTCAAGGCCTAAATTCTTGTATAATACCATTAGATATAAATTCATACATGTGAATTTTAAAACTTAGCACTTTGCATGCTATATTCTGGTTGATGACTATGTTCTGTTGAGATCCTTTTGTACTGGTCTATTTTTAATTCCATCCAGAAATCCGTGTAGATATATTTGATTTGTTGCAGTGTGTTTATTGGTCGAATGTTTTGAGATAAATTTGGGTGCTGTTGTTTTTTATATTCCCATTAATTTCTATCTTCTCTCAAAGAGTATATCCATGCAGCATGCTTAAAGATGTATTTCAATGTGTGAGCTAATAATAAGTTTCTATATCAAACAGTAAACTTATCATATTTGCTGTTTGGCAAAATTAGGCTTTATTTGCTGTTATAAGCTTCTTATTATAGTTTATTTTGAACCATGATTAGATTTATTTTGAGCAAATTAATTTTGACCCTGTACTCCTGTTGATTTCTATATGCCCATTAATTTGTGTTTTCTCATTCTTGACATAAAGATATATTTATTCAATGTGTGAGCTAATAATAAGTTCCTACAGCAGCAGGAGTCAAACAAGCACTGATATCATTGTCGGATAAAACAGACTTGGCCTATCTTGGGAATGGCCTTCAAGCCTTGGGGTAAATCTCTCATCTTGTGGGATGCTCCCTTCTTTTCGGTTTTATATTTAACAGTTGCGGTTTTGCTGTCAAGTTCACTTTAGAATATGTTGAATTTTGTGGTTTAAAGCTTCTCTCATCATCATCATGGAACTATTTGTTGTATATCAAGCAGTAGTAACTTGTCATATTTGCCCTTTTGTAAAGTTAGGCTTTATTCGCCGTAATAAGCTTCTTGCAGTTTATCTTCCCCAGCTGCGTAATTTTAAGGCTGACAATTTGGATCAGAATAACAAAACATGATTTTATAAAGGATGAACCATGGTTAGATTTTCTACTGTTGATTCTGTTTTATTCTAGTTATGATCATCTTATGGACATTTTGCTACTATAGGTTTTCTATTGTTTCGACTGGTGGCACAGCATCAAGCCTGGAAGCAGCTGGAGTTAACGTTACAAAAGTTGAACAAATTACAAATTTTCCTGAAATGGTATTACCTAATTTTATTTTACTCATGCATTTCTTGAAATATATGTTGCTTCCGAGCATTGTTTATCATAGTTGGTTACTCAGTTTAGTCCCTTAATTATATATGTTAGCACTGACTGCAAATAAATTTCATTTTATCCAATGGTTCACTTTTGGTAAATTCAGCTTGATGGTAGAGTTAAAACATTGCACCCCAGTGTGCATGGTGGTATTCTTGCAAGAAGAGACCAGGAGCATCATCTTAAGGCATTGAATGAGCATGGCATTGGTAAGATTGTTAGTTCATTTGTGTTACTGACTTATCTTCTCTCAAACATTGTAAAGAGTTAATGTGATGAGGTATTGTCAGTTAACTAGGACCTTTTCCTTTGAGCGCAGGGACATTTGATGTAGTTGTGGTGAACTTGTACCCATTCTATAACAAGGTCACGTCTGGTGTAATTTCTTTTGAGGATGGCATTGAAAACATTGATATTGGTGGACCTACAATGATCCGAGCTGCAGCCAAGGTGATTTATTGGTTCTTGAAACTTTTTAGTTAGCTTGGGGATTGATATCTTCATACAAAGTTGATATCATGTTGACATATGTAAATGGATTTCCCATCTATTTATACAGATGGTATTTGTTGTTCATTGATAGGAACAGTTGTATTGTTGCTCAATTCTGATGTGTTTCCTGTGCCTGACAGAATCATAAGGATGTTCTTGTTGTGGTGGATCATGAAGATTACCCCTCTCTATTAGAGTATCTACAAGGAAATCAAGATGACCAGCAATTCCGCAAGATGCTGGCATGGAAAGCTTTCCAACATGTCGCTTCTTATGATTCAGCTGTCTCAGAATGGTTGTGGAAGCAATCAAACAAAGGTATTAACCGTAACTTTTTGTAATGATCTAGTATATATATGATGGTTTGGTCAACATTTTCTCAGATATCATCACACTATCATGTTCTCATGTAGGAGATGTATTCCCCCCGAACTTCACCGTGCCCCTGTCCCTGAAATCTACACTTCGATATGGTGAAAATCCTCATCAAAAAGCTGCCTTCTATGGGGACAAGAGTCTTTCTGTAGTCAATGCTGGTGGTATTGCAACAGCAATTCAGCACCACGGGAAGGTGAGAAAATCATGCCTTCTGTCACTCAACTAAAATGAAACACGAATTATTGTAACTTACAAAAATATCTCTTTCAACTTGATGTTACTACTTGCATGTTTATCTGACTTCAGTATTTGTTTTATTCAGTACATATAACCTGTTTCTGGCCATTTCCACTCTTTGTGAACTCATGTTGTACCAGTAATGTGACGTTTCTTGTGTTTACATATGACATTTTCTGTTACAGGAAATGTCTTACAACAACTACTTAGATGCGGATGCTGCATGGAACTGTGTATCAGAGTTTGAGAGTCCTACATGTGTTGTGGTTAAGCACACAAACCCATGTGGAGTAGCATCCCGACAGGATATTCTTGAAGCATACAGGTTGGCTGTAAAGGGAGATCCTGTTAGTGCATTTGGTGGGATAGTTGCTTTCAATACGACAATTGATGAGGTATCCAGTAGACTTCATGCCTCTAAACACTTGTGTTGTTGGGCATGACTATTATTCACACTCTATATCATGTTTCAGGATCTTGCAAAAGAAATCCGTGAATTCAGGAGCCCTACAGATGGACAGACACGAATGTTCTACGAGATTGTTGTTGCACCCGGCTATACAGAAAAGGGTCTTGAAATCCTCAAAGGGAAATCAAAGACATTGAGAATACTGGAGGCAAAGAGAAGTGGAAAAGGGATGCTGTCACTCAGGCAAGTCAGTGGTGGCTGGTTGGCTCAAGAGTCTGATGATCTAACCCCAGAAGACATCACCTTCACGACAGTGTCTGAGAGGGCTCCTCAAGACAGTGAGCTCTCTGATGCCAAATTCGCCTGGCTTTGTGTCAAGCATGTAAAGAGTAATGCCATTGTGATAGCCAAGGTCAGTACATTTGCCTCTGCTACATGAACAAAATAAATCTGTTGATTAGGTGGACTAACTTGATGCTGTGGATTTTCCTCAGAATAACTGCATGTTAGGCATGGGAAGTGGCCAGCCGAACAGACTGGAGAGTCTGAGAATTGCTTTCAGGAAAGCAGGAGAGGGGGCCAAAGGAGCTGCTTTGGCCAGTGATGCATTCTTCCCATTCGGTAAGAACAAACGTTGCATTACTAGAAAATCTGGACTCTAATAATTTCCTGAATTTATTTGCACACAACATGAACATAGTGGCAATCAAAACAAACAGATAATGCGAACTTCACTACTAGTTGAATTTATGTTTGAGTTATGACCCAGGCAACCAGAATCTGTAGGTTCTGAGTCAGTTCATTTGCTAATCAGTAGTAATTCAATTTATGTTTGATTTATGACCAAGCTACCAGCATATGTAGGTTCTGAATCTCTCATTTGCTGATCAGTAGTAGTTGAATTTATGACCAAGCCACCAGCATCCGTAGGTTCTGAATTATGAAATACTTCTCTTTTCTTTTTAAGAATTACATTTTACCATTGCAACCACCATTACCATGTTCAATGATTCCTTCCTTGCACGTTCTGTCACACACACTGCAACAACAGCTTTGCAATGTTGTCACATTTTCTAAGAATCACATTTTCGTGTTCGTTGATGCCTTCCTTACAATGCAACAACAGCTTGGAACGACGCCGTGGAGGAGGCGTGCCAGAACGGCATCGGCGTGATCGCAGAGCCGAGCGGCAGCATGAGGGACAGCGACGCCGTCGACTGCTGCAACAAGTACGGCGTCTCCCTCCTCTTCACCGGCGTCAGGCACTTCAGGCACTGAGCTAGCTAGACCCATGAACCTTGATCTTCCTGCAACAAAAGAAAGAAAGGGGGCATGCCAGATCGATCTTTCTGTAGCACAAGTGCATTCAGATCGACCGGCGTTTGATCACCTTGAGAAAAAAACTCTTAACGGCTTGTACTAGGCTGCCACTGGTGTGACAGAATTTGATCAGCTTGACATTTTGCAATAAGATTCATGGTGATAATAAGATTAGGGATGTCTCATACTCTCATTCTAAAATTCTCTATGCGAGTTTCTCCGATGTGGATTTCACTGAAGGTAGTTTGCAAGCTGCACAGCAGCACAGGTACTGTGCCATCTTTTTTATTGTCAAACCAGTGTGCTAGGCTTAGCTACACATGCAGAAGCATCTTGTACATGTAGGTGAGCATGCACCGGCGGTGCCATCGCCGGCCGGCTCGCCGGAGAGACCTCGCCTCCGGCAGCGCTGGCGGTGGCTAGCAGTTCTTCTGGCAGTGGCAGGTGCCGTTGGTCCAGCCACTGTCTCGGAGCAGCGATGTTAAAACTATATAAAATTTTTAAAATTAATGGTCAGAGATATATAAATTTTTAGAAATTATAATGGTTAATGATATATAGACGTTTGGCTTAGAATAGAGCCTTGAAATGGTGTGACCGTATGTGAGTATGAGAAAACTCAAAGGGAGTGTTTGGGAGAAGGAGAAAGGAGAAGATTGACAAGATTGTGAATATATATAAAACGAGGTGAGTCATTAGTATATGATTAATTAAGTATTAATTATTTTAAACTTAAAAAATAGATTAATATGATTTTTTAAAACAACTTTCGTATAGAAATTTTTTACAAAAAATATACCGTTTAGTAGTTCAGGAAACGTGCATGAATGAGAGAAATCTTCTCTCTTTGTCCAGTTGCCGAACGCAACCTCTAAATCTAGTTGCGGTTGTTGTGCATGCCCGAAGAGAGAAATACTTTCTTCGTCCAATAAAAAAGCAATCTAGTATTAGATATGATATATCTTAGTGTTTATATTTGTAGTATTAGGATGTATCACATCAGACACTAGATTAGATTAATTTTTTATCAGATGAAGGGAATACTTGCTTAAATGTTGTTTGGTTGGTATAGTAAGATTGTGAGGATTTGTTATGAGCTTATGCCACGCTATAAAATCTAAGTTGAGTTCTTTCTCTCAGGTTGAAAAGAGATTTTTAGCGTACTAGAAAGCTCGTTAGCACATGATTGATTAATTAAGTATTAATAATTATAAACTTGTAAAATGGATTTATTTGAACTTTTCAAACAACATATGTATAAAATTTTTTTAAAAAACATAATATTTAACAGTTTGAAAAACATGCTAATGAAAAATGAGAAAATTAAAGTTTGAAGTTGAAGAAAAGAACTAAACCCTAGGTAAGGAAAAGATTATGTCACCCTTATTAAAACGATGATATGTTGGAGCTTTCGTTTTCAAATATAAAAGATTTTAGATGAATGTGATACATTTTTAGTATAAATTTGAATAAAAATTTTTTAGTATAAATTTGAATAAAAATTTATAGTATTTATCTAAAATTTTTTACATTTTAGGACGTAAAAATTATCAGAGAGTATTGCTACGAGTAAACACAGTATGTCAGTCAGTAAGCACACTGTCAGTCAGTGGGTTGAGACAGCGAGGCTACGGTTCACGTTGCATACGTGGCGCCCCACCACACCACTTCACTCACCAAGTCACCCATCTCACCTTCCCCTTCCCCTTCCCCTTCCCCTTCGCCCACATCCACCTCGTCTTCTTCGCTAAAAGTCTCCCTCTTTGCTCCGCTCCCCGCACGCGCTTGCTAACCCTAGCCATGGCCGCACCACCAGCCGACCTCTAGCCGCGGCGGCCGGCGCCGAGCCCCCCCCCTCCTCCTCCTCCGCCTCTCTCCGGTCCGTCTCTTCGTTGACTGGCGCTCGTTGCTTCCGAGGGTTTTCCTCTCCCGCGGCGAGGGTCGATCCGTTCTCCGCTGCTTCTTCTGCCGACGGGCCGGCCGCGCCTCCTCCTCCTCCAAGGTATATCCTCTCGGCCGCCTCGGAGTAGTCGTCGGGGGTAGAGTGGGGGAATACACCCGGACGTGGTTGATTTCTGTGGGTTTTTTTTATGGTGATTATCCCTAACTCGTTTGAATTTTTTGGGGGAAATTCTGTTGTGGCACGCTGAGAGACTTTCTCCTCCACTGAATCAGTGAATCCTTTAACCTGATTGCGGATTTGTCAAGCTTATGCGTACTAGTGTACTAGTGTTAATCCTCCATGGAATCTCAAAAATAACTGGGGATTCGACTGCTTTCCCCACCCCATCCAATACCCCCACGTTATGCCCGCTACTGGCTAAATTTTTGTTCTTTTCTAGTTTGTGCCGCACGGTTTTTGAGTTGAGGCTCGTTCTTAAGCTACGAACATTTTTTCTTATGAACCAATGGAAAAAAAAAGTACGGGATTTATGTGCCCATTGGGAAAAAAGAACTTGAATGGATCGGTTGCAGACTACTAGCTTTAACTGACCAGTGGCGCTGGATTTCTAACCTGATGGGAGATCGAGGAGAATAACTTGTTTCTTTATTAATAGTATGGCTTCCCTTTTTTGATAGATAAGGCTAAGTGGGGCTGCAGAAGGTTGCAATTTCTAAGCCTGTTTTCCCTACTTGGGCACACAAAGATGGAAAGAATGTCGTTATGAATGCTAAGACATGTGACCACTTCAATTACTCGAACTAAATTATGATTTGTGCACCATATAGCTTGTCTAATTTTCTCTCTACTTGAGTGGTAATCTGGAAACATTATCATCATTGGTAATCTCTGTAAATCTTAATGAACAAAGTATTTTCATAACAGTACAAGTCTGTTTTTTTAGCATTGTTTTTTTCTTTCAAAAATTAGTTCATAGACCAACTAATCGTGGTTAGAATCAAGCCGCCTTAGTACTGGCCAAGACACTAATCGCGATTAGTCAGACAAATTGAAAACATTGGACCTGAGAAATAATCGGTCATCATTAGACTATTTTGATTTTATGGAATGAATTTATTGTTCTCTTCTGTGGCTTCAGGAAATTTTATTTATTTGTATTTTGCTGTGATTGAATAGGTCCTTGTGAACTGAAGTAACCTCCACAGGAGTTCATGTTCTAGAACACCAAGTGTCAGGGGAAAAACATTATGGATTACAGCAACAATTCATGTTCTAGAACACGTAGTGGGCTTGTTAGGTTAAACAACACTATAGAGTCCAATGAGGTTCTGTTTTCTAAAACAAGAAGTGGGCTTGTTAGGATAAACAGCCCTGTAGAGTCCAATGAGGTTTCGCTTTCTAAAACAAGAAGTGGGCTTATTAGGGGAAACACCAATGTGAGATCCAATGAAGGTTCATATTCTACAACACGAAGTGAGCTTGCTGGGGAAAATGGCATTGTGGATTCCAACGTGGGAGATTTATGTTCTAAAACACGAAGTGGGCTTGTTAGAAGAACTGCCACTTTGGATTCCAATGAGGGATCATGTTCTAAAACACGAAGTGAGCTTGCTAGGGCAGATGGCATTGTGGGTTTAAATCAAGGTTCATCCTCTAAAACAAGAAGTGGGCTTGTTAGGGGAGGTGACATTGTGAATTTCAGTGAAGGTTCATCCTCTAAAACACGAAGTGGGCTTGTTAGGGGAAACACTACTGTGGCTGCCAGCAATGGTTCATATTCTGCAACGCCAAGCAGGCTTGTTAGAGGAAACATCATTGTGGGTTCCAAAGAGGGGTTATGTTCAAGAACACGAAGTGGGCTTGTCAGAGAAAGCATCCAGATGGATTACAGTGACAGTTCATGCTCTAGAACTCGAAGTGGACTTGTCAGAAGAAAGCCCTTTACGGTATGCAGATTTCTAACTTCATCTACCCCTTTTCATTTGTTCCAAGTGCAATATGACATATTTGTCAATGATGACCACTCTATATTCGTTGCTAGGTTCAAGTCAAGGATGAAGCTGTCATGAATGGGCTGTCTGATGATTGTTTGAAAGAGGACAGTCCAGGAAAGAATGAACCAAATCACAAGAGTCATCTGGTATGCTGTAACGATCCTTGTTTTTGTCTTGCCTTTTGTATCTAAAACACTTCACTTTATCATTATAATTATTTTATTCTTAGGTTGAAAACAGAGATAAACCAGTCATGAAGGGGCCTGATGGATGGTGGAAAGAAGGCATGCTAACAAAGAATGGGTCAAAGTATAGGAGTGACCCGGTATGCTGTCATGCCTTTTTTCTCTTGCTGATTTATATCTAAACCAAGTAAACAACATGCTATTATGACCCTTTTTCTCTTGCTTCTTTCTGTCTAATATACTTGTTATTTCATTATAGATTCAAAACAAGGGCGAAGCATGCATCAATGGGCTTCCCGGTGGACAATGGAAAGAAAACAGTGCAGAAAAGAATGGATCAAATCACAAGAATGAGCTGGTATGCTGTAATGATCCATTTTCTCTTACTCCTTATCTGAAAAGGATATATCTAACTAGCTCTGATTATTTCATTGCTAGGTTCAAAGAAAGGATGATCTAATCATTGATGGGCTTCCTGATGGATGGTGGAAAGAGGACAGACCAAGGAAGAATGGATCAAATCAGAAGACTGATCCGGTATGCTGCAATGTGTTACTTTTTTCTTGCTAATTTCTGTCTAAAACAATACATCTAAGGCTCCAATTGACATTGCGGTGGCTGTTCAAAGCACTTATTTGATTCTAACTGTGAACTACATCCTCCGTTCAAAAATATAAGATGTTTAGATTTCGTTAGGACAAGGCTTTGACGAACGATTACTCTATTAGGATGCTGTGTCCAGTTTGCAAATACTTGTTGTTTTGCACAAGGACATGGTCTCCAAATAACAACTTTGACCTCTGTTTTCTATTACAATATATGTACAAAAGTACAAATATCAACAAATATATGATTTTATTGAAGTACTTTTCAAGATTAATCTTATACATATGGTGTCCATATTTTTGAAGTAAATATTTTAAAAGTTATATTCATAGTCAATGTTCAAAAGTTTGACATCAGTCTTGTCTGAAACGGCAAGTATGTGCAAACTGGAGGGTGTATAATCTTTGTTACAAAATTGATGTTATTAGATTCGTATTCAAAAGTACTTATGAATTATGATTATGCTTTTGTATCACAAAAATGAGGTCCTAACAGAGTAATTTTTGGTCAAAGCCTTGTCCTAATGAAACCTAATACGAACTATATTTTTGAACGGTGGGAGTAATTGTTATTTGAAACACTCATTTCTTTGAAGCCGTGACAACTAAATCTTACTAGAATCAGTAAAGAACCAGATTCCATACTGCAGCACAATCACCCATCGACCCCAAGTCATTAGCATGTCTATGGATACTTGCACTTAATATCTCAAGAACTCTAAGCTGTGTTTCAACTCTCCGTATTCATCTCAATATTGTGCAGCAACAATACCCTATGCCTAATTTAATTTTAACCAGCAATATTGTTCCACTTGCATCTTAGTTCTATTTTGAGGTAGAGTAGCCACCCAAGAAATATATTCAACATGTGCTGCATGTATGCTGTTGTATGCAACCACCTCAATAAGAAAAGCAGTTAAAAGCAAGATAGGGCCTGTGTGTTTCTTGCAAAAATTCCCTTTTGTCGTATCCATAGGTTAACTTACCATGTTTACAATAAGCTCATTTGTTCTGAACCGCCACATTTCTAAGGAGGCCAAATTCGTTAGTCATCCTCTTCGGTGGCACATATCGGTGCTGGTATTACTTGTGATATTATTTGAAGCATGTCTTTGTTTTAAATGTACATTATGATTTCATAGCGTGAACATTTTTATATGAGCATATCCTCTGCTCCTGTCAATTGAACTTACATTTCAGCGTGCCCAGTGTTACCTTTGGTGCTAGGTGCGGGTATGGTGGCAGGCCAGCACCTAGCACCATCAGCCACCAAGACGAGCTACTGACTGCCTAAGCGGGAAAAATCAGTTTGTTAGCCTAGACGGGCACTGTTCCCCTTGTTGACTTTATAATGCATGTTGCATTGCTAGCTCTTGTAATCCTTTAATAATGAAAGCCTTCAGGGCATTCCAGGAATGTTAGTGTCTTAAACTTATTTTTGCCTTGTTTTAATCTCTGCAGTACTACATTGATCCAGTCAGTGGATATGAATTTCGCTCTCTGAAGGATGTGCACCGTTTTCTTAAATCAGGGGACATCTATAAATGCATTGTGAGGCCAAGAAAGAGAGCTATCCAAGATCCTTGTACCATTGAAAACCAATCTCATGTGAGTTCCTTGCTGTTATTGGTTTGAGTTACTGGGGCATTATGCTTCTTCTGTCAGGACATTAAATAAACAAAAATACTAGGTATCCTAATTACCATGCTCACCTCAAATTGAACATCTTTGCTTTAGTTAAAATTTATAGAGTCCAGCCCTAGTCATTACATGTTTCTTGTAGCTCAGACATCAGCCACATGTGAAGTGTCAATTGCTCCTTGTCCTGGTTGCCCCCTCATAAAAATTACGAAATACATTTCTTTGTGTGTGTACAGAATCAGAGTTTTCATGCACTATTACATCAGATAAAGAACTCTGGTTCCTTCTGAATTCAATTTTACTATAGATTATACTCCCTCCAGTCTTGAATAATTGTCGTTTAGATACATGGAAATCATGTGTGCAGATCTGCCTCAAAAAATACTAACAAAATATTTAAATAGAAATTTGTGCCCAAAGTTGTGTTTTGGAGATGGCAAAAATTTCCTTTTGTATGTCCCCCTTTTCACAACAATTTGTACTTATTAGATCATTTTGTGAAAATCAGACAGCAACATTGTTGCAACATACAAAGCCAGGTACAGCCGACAAGGCTATTCAATGTGAATTGTTAACTTCAGAAGGTCTCGTGCTGCCGTGGGAGGAACAGCTCAGTCCATACAGAGAACTCCACGCCCCAAAAAAGATGCCCGAGTTGGAGGGCATGATAGCAACTCAAAGACATGCCAACAAAGTTGATGCTCCAAGGGAAAAGAAATCTTTTCCGAGAAAAAGAAAACAGCCACGTGCAGAAGTGAAGCCCAAGAAGCATAAAATCGTCAGTGCAAAAATGGTTGCCATGCCTGTCCGAGCATCACCCCGCTTAGCTTCACTGAAGATGACTCATGATTTAAATACCGAGCCTGAAGATGAAACTATCAGTGTAAATCTTGTCAATGAGGTACAGGCTACTAAAGTAAATCCTACTGATAAGTCACGATTGAGCCAAGCAGGCATTTCCATTGAAATGCCGACTGCTCAGGAAAGGGTTGACAATCAGTTGCTGTCAAGCCAAGCAGACACCGGGAATCACATACATGTTATGGAGGGGGACACGACAGATTCGTCACAGCTGAGACAAGCTGACACTGTGAACCAAATACTCGCAGATCAGGAAAATGCTGTCAGTCAATTACAGTCGAGCCACACAGATTCTTTTGTTCAAATACGACCTAGACAAGAATACATTGCCAATTACTCACAATCACAGTTGAGCCGTGCTGCCACTGTGAATCAAGTAGAGACTAATCAAGGGAACATGTCAGGTCAGTTGCAGTCTAGCCAAGCAGATTCTCTGGATCAAATACGGACAGAGCAGGAAAGTTCTGCTAGTCGGTTACAGTCAAGCCAAGCAGACTATTTCAATGAAATACAGACTATACAAGAATACATTACTGAACAGTCAGAGTCGCAAGTAAGCCATGCAAATCAAATACAGACTGATCTAGGAAACACTGTCGATCTGTCGCAGTCGAGCCAAGCAGACGCCATATTTCAAATGCAGACAACACAAGAATACATTACTAACCAGTCTCAGTCAAGCCAAGCAGATATTGTGAATCATATGCAGGTTAATCAGGATAACACTGCCAATCAGTTCCAGTTGAGACAAGCTGACACAGTCAACAAAATACAAACCATGCAGGAGAGCACCACTGATCAGCCACAGCTCATCCAAGCTTTAACTGTGAATCAAATACAGGCCAATGGGGAAAACACTGCCAATCACGTCCAGTCAAGGCAAGCAGATGCTGTGAATCATATACAGGTTAATCAGGATAACATTGTCAATCAATTCCAGTTGAGACGAGCTGACACAGTCAACAGAATACAAACTATGCAGGATAGCACTGCTGATCAGCCACAGCTCATCCAAGCTTTAACTGTGAATCAAATACATGCCAATGGGGAAAACGCTGCCAATCACTTCCAGTCAAGGCAAGCAGATACTGTGAATCATATACAGGTTATTCAGGATAACACTGCCAATCAGTTCCAGTTGAGACGAGCTGACACAGTCAACAAAATACAAACTATGCAGGATAGCACTACTGATCAGCCACGGCTCATCCAAGCATTAACTGTGAATCAAATACAGGCCAATGGGGAAAATACTGCCAATTACTTACAGCCAAATTATGCTGAAAATAATATCATGCAAGTTGGTTTCTCTTTAACTCCTGAGCCGGAAGAAGCACCCGCCACAAGCTTTTGGAGAAATGTTGCAAATCAGGTGTTACCGATTTCCATGCAAACAGATGGAAAACCTGTTGTGAGCTCTGCGTTAAATGTTGAATACCAAAATGTGCCAGCCACAGCACCTTCTCAGCCAGCACGAGCTCCACCGCCTGAAGCAGCCTCCTATCCGTCTGGGCTGGCTGTGTCATCTCTATTTGGGAATTCCTGGTCAGATCCATGCATTGAGTTTGCCTTCAAGACCCTTAGAGGTGACATTCCTGTTCTGGATGATACTTCAGCTGTTGAACAATACTTCCCTCAACATGACTTGAATAAACCTCCATCACCAGATTACTCTGCTTCACCAAGTTGTTTTAGTTCCTCTTTTGACAATACTAGAAACTTTACACAAGTCGACCATGCCAGCCTCCCAGCACCGAATCCGTCAGATAAACTATACAATGGTGGTTGGTTCCCTCCCAAGTGACTTCCCTAGAATGATAAAAGTGCAGCGCTACTGTGTACCTGCTAAGATGCTAAAGAGGGAAGCCCGAGTCTGGTACTCAATTGTTAGAACTATGTTGTAATTCATGATCTAATCTGGTATATGCTGTAAAACCGTTGTATCTTGCTTTAACTTGTAGACAAAATGTACATCCTACTAGATTGTTACCTTGTAGGGTTAATATAGCTTCAAGAACAGAATATCGAGTAGTGGGATCAAATGTTGTTTCTGTTTTTCTTTTTTTTTTTTGTTGCGTGCAGTTGCTGGGGAACTCATACCATGTACTGTTAGAGCCAGCTCACTAATGTGCCATCGCATGGAGTGTCTTAATTATTGGAGATAAATTCTTCTATGCGGATGATGAGCATTTTAATTTTGGTTTTACGGCCAACATGTATTGAATTATGTTTCGATGGGATGGAAAAGTGCCAGTGCATTCAAGTGTAATAATGCTAAGCCTTGATGCACTTCTGGTTCGCTGCTTGGATTATGTATTAATGGTGTGATTGTAATAACGTGGAGTTATTTTATTACTTCCTCACTCTCAAAATATAATAACTTTTAGCTATAACCTGGATTATACCTGGATAAGTGTAATGCATTATATGAGTAATGTATTCTGGTGTTAGATCTATAAGATTGCTATATTTTGAGATGTAGTTAGTACTTTATTATCTGGTGCTAGATGGACAAGATAACGGTTACCCCCTCAGAGTTGATTTTTCTTTCTCTTAGTTGAGAGTTGTAGTGAAGCTGCTTTTGTTGAAAATCTTGCGACACTTCCACGAAAAAGATTGTTAAAATCTTACTAAATGACAATTATGAACATTATTTTGGGATTGTAGGATTTATTTAATGAAAATATAGTACTCCCTCCCTCCATATAAAAATATAAGATGTATTTTGTTTCTTTAGAACAATCCTTTGACTAACAATTACTCTATAAAAATATATTTTTTATTTTATAAAGTTGATATTATTAGATTCATATTCAAAAGCATTTTTTTAATTATTGTACTTTAGTGCCATACAAATTATATATACTAATAAAGCAATTGAAGTATTTACATTTATAGGAGGAGAGTAGGATTTTTAATCCTTGGGATAAGTTTACCACCCACTCTTCTCTTGCAAGGTGAAAGTTCATTTTACTTTCCTAAAACTTTCGCCAAAGTCTACTATTTATATCTAAACATTAAAACCGGACAATATTCACAGAGACCCTTAGTACTACTATCCTGTTTTAAAGTCGATTAGACCTTGGAAAAACAAACTCTTCTCCTATCTTACCAAGTCAACACTGTATTTGCAACATGAACCACCACCACCAGTAAACAATAAACACTGACACTAACCATCTCTTAGTTAAAAAAAAACCACTGACAATTTTTTCAGATGAAACACTGACACTACTCGCTTCGTTAAAAAAACCCAAGCTAAAAAAAGAAATGTGTTTATATTCGTTACATTAGATTATATCTTATACTAAATTAGAACAGTCTAAGTACTGTCTATCATTAAGGATAATAAAGATTAAAGAATTGGGGAATAATAATATTGCCATTATTGTGCTCTTCTCCTCATCTCACGCTGACACGCACGCACAAACGCTAATGACGACCCAATCAGCAGCCTCTCTCCTACTAATAATCTCCCCAAGATTGGATCGTGTCATCTCATCATAGTCTCCGCCATCCACCATCGCTCACAGATCTCTCTCGCTCTAGCTCGCTCGTCGGCTCGAGGAGGAGATGGCGGAGATCGTGGTGGCGGCGCGGGTGCCGGCGCCGGCCGGGAGGTGGGGCGCGGCGCCGCCGCAGGAGCTACTGGAGAGGCTCAAGGACTACGGCCAGGAGGGCGCCTTCGCGCTCTGGGACGAGCTCGCCCCCGAGGAGCGCGACTTCCTCGTCCGGGACATCGAGGTCGAGATCCCTGCTGCTGCTTATCGCGTTTTCATGTGTTTAGAATTTTAGATTCGGGTTGCTGAGTTGAGACTCTGCGTAAAGATTTCGTTTTGAGTCTGTTTTTGACCGAAAGTTTCGTAAAGATTTGTTTTTGCGTTGCAATTGTGGCGCAATTCAGATGCGCAGCTGATCTCATGGAGAAATTCCTAGTTGAAATAGTTACTGGTTAGCTTAGCTTGATCCTTGTATGCATTCCTAGTTCATCATCTGTTGCTGCCTTTGTACATTGAGCTTAATTGTGATCTCATGCACAAGGTGAATTGACAGCAATGCGTTTTTGTGTATCGTAAGATATTGACCTTGGCTTACTCAGCTTCATGAACTACGTTTCAGAGCCTAGATCTTGCTAGGATTGACCGGATCGTCCGATGCTCGCTCAGATCACAAGGTGCGAGATCATTCATCCATGGACATTTCCCATGTTTACGTGTACCGTGTGGAATTTTCTGAATTTTGATCATGTAATGGTGCTTGGGGAGCACAGGTGTTCCTTTGCCAGCCGTCGAACCTGTGCCGGAGTCTAGTGTCTCGACCGTGGAAGATAGAACTCCTGAGGACAAGCAGAGGTGGTGGAAGAGGGGCTTGAAAGCCATTTCAGAGGGGAAATTGGCTGTAGTCCTTTTGGCTGGTGGTCAGGTATTCTCAAAACTCCTGAAAATTGCATAATGGATAAAAGATTTATGTACTGCATAGCAGAGAAATGAAATCCCACTTATCCTCTTTCTCTCCAATTTCGGACAGGGAACAAGGCTTGGCAGTTCTGATCCTAAGGGATGCTTCAGTAAGTTGTCATACTTTAGCTTGTTGCATGCTACTTCCAATGTGCCATTAATGTTATTAATTTTAAACTACAGATAAATGATATTTTGGTACCCTACTGTATTTTTAGAATCATTTTCTCATTGTATATTTCAACAGGAAAATTTTAGTGTTAAATTTTCCATTTTCTCCGTATTGTCCTATGGTCAATATAAAAATAAACTTTTTACTCATGAGAATAACCTTTGCAGGTATTCTATACTGCATTTGTTATTCATTCTGTTGCGTTGATAATTGCAGAGTATTTTTGGAGTAATATCCTATGTTTTAGTATCTTTCAATCTTCATTGATCTCAAGATTCATGGTGTTCTTTCCTCTGATTTCTGCTCAGGCATCGGGCTTCCGTCTGGAAAGTCACTTTTCCAACTTCAAGCTGAACGAATTTTGTGCATACAAAAGCTGGCTGCTCAGTCCACCGATGGTAATTTAGTCAAGCATGCCATTAATGGTTTCTTTGCTATTTCTTAAAAATTCATACATTCAACATTTTAAATTTGTGCAACCCCAGGCAACACTCCGCAAATCCACTGGTATATAATGACTAGCCCCTTCACTGATGAAGCGACTCGCAAGTTTTTTGAAAGCCACAGATATTTTGGCTTAGAGCCTGACCAAGTAAGGATCATTACTTGATTCTTTGTTATGAACAGAAATTCCAGTGAAGTTCAACATGTGGCCTCCTATTGTCCTATGAAACTGCTAAGAATTATGTTTGACTTGATTCTTTATTTGTAGGTAACATTTTTCCAGCAAGGTACTATCCCATGTGTCTCAGCTGATGGAAGGTTTATTATGGAAACACCATATAAGGTTTTTACCTTGCTTATTTAAATTTTTTATTTCATCTCCCACTCTTCCATCACTCCATTGCAACTGAACCAGCATTGGACTATCTAATCAAAACACAATTGTTCTGATAATAAATTTGCTTCAATGGTGCTTATCTTTTTGGGGTAATGACATATTTTGCAACATTCTGTTGAAAACTAGGTAGCAAGGGCTCCTGACGGCAACGGTGGAGTGTATGCTGGTAATTCCTTATATCACAATAGAGCAATTATATATAATCGGTGTTAGCCACAATTATGTTATTTATTTCCTCTTTTTACTGTGCCTCAGCTCTAAAATCTCAAAGGTTGTTGGACGATATGGCTGGAAGAGGTGTGAAATATGTAGATTGCTATGGAGTTGACAATGTATTGGTGAGTTCACTTTCTTTTTTTTTTTTTTGAAATATTGTTGGGGTCTCTCTCTCCATCTGTTAATAATAATCGATCTCATTTTTTACCCAGAATAATCAATCTCTTTGATACAGGTCCGTGTTGCTGATCCAACATTCCTAGGATATTTCATTGACAAGGGCGTCTCTGCTGCTGCAAAGGTCGTAAGGAAGGTATGCCAGTGCATTATCCAATCCCTAGCAGAATGAGAAGTATTCTTCAACTCCAATTATGCACCTTATTTTTGTTTTTCATTATTATGCTGTGTTGTTAAAGGCATATCCACAGGAGAAAGTTGGAGTGTTTGTTCAGCGTGGCAGGGGTGGGCCTCTTTCTGTAGTTGAGTACAGTGAAATGGATGCAGCTATGACTACTGAAATAAATCAAGGCACAGGGCGCCTTCGTTATTGTTGGAGCAATGTATGTCTCTTCTTAATCCCTTTCCCCTCCTGCTGGCCATCCTCTCTAAGTGCTGATAATTGTTTTACTTTCGTTTTGTCAGGTATGCCTGCATATGTTTACTTTGGATTTTCTGAACCAAGTAACAAATAGTCTTGAAAAGGACAGCATGTAAGTATTGTTACTGAAGAACTATTTTGTTCTTGCACTTTATGATTCATGATGTTTCATTTCGTTCCAACATTTATTTCCATATTAAAATTTGTGGTTTAAGCATAGGTAATTGCCATAGTATTTAGAGCTATGTTCTTATTGTAGGCTTGAATAATAGAAAACTTCTCTGAAATGACTTCACCAGTGTAATTCTTTTACTACTTATTTAGTACTATATAGCTAACTTACTAAGTTTAGACGCAAATACACAATTGCATGGGTATATTAACACTTCTTTTTAAAGAAAAGGACAATTGAGTGGCTGTATTTTAATGCATCTTTATTTTAAAATTTTTATTTTGAATATAACTATTTTTCCTAGTGGTAAACATAAAAAATTCTTATATAACTCTTTCAGATCGATCAACACAGTTATAATCTGTACCACCACAATCAACCTGATAATTGTTTCTCTTTTACCGATTTGTGTGGTAATTTCTAGCCCTTAAGAGTGAACTAAGAGGCTTTTTTTAATCTTGTTTCAATAATAGAACAGATATTATCATATAGACTAATATAATAAATCATCTGTAACTAGTTTTTTGTTATACAACCTCTTGTATTTAATTATTTTATTCTTCCTGCAATGTGATTGTTGAATATTATACACCAATACTACTTCGGTGTCAACTTAGTCACTCCATGTTTTGTGCTTAATTTTAAAATCTTGTGCCCAGTTACCATTTAGCAGAGAAGAAGATTCCTTCAATCCATGGGTACACGGCGGGCTTAAAGCTTGAACAGTTTATATTTGACGTGTTCACCTATTCTCCATCAACAGCTCTTTTTGAGGTTTGACTTCAAATTCACTATTACTCTCAAGTTCTATTTAATTACTGAAAGTAAACATTTGTTGGAAAGATCTCATTGGTATTGTTGGCACCTAATGTTTCAGATTTTGAGGGAAGAGGAATTTGCACCAGTAAAGAATGCTAATGGTGCAACTTATGATACTCCTGATAGTGCCAGATTAATGCTGCTTCGCCTTCACAGCAGATGGGTAGTAGCTGCAGGTGGCTTTTTGACTCATTCGGTGCCCTTGTATATGACAGGTAACATTTTGTCTGTATATCTGGAAACTTGAGGACTTTCGCCAACTGAATTATTTTAGATGGAAATCTGTTAATTGATTATCACGTAACCCCACTTGTACTTCAGGTGTTGAAGTCTCTCCACTTAGCTCTTATGCGGGAGAGAACCTGGAAGCCATATGCCGTGGACGGACATTCCATGCACCAAGCGAGATTTCATTTTAGGAATAGTGTCTATCAGAAGCAACAGTCTCAGACCCAGCTAAAAAGCATCAGTCTCAACAAGAGAATGGCAGGATCCTTCAATTTTCATTAGGACACGTGATGAGATAGTTGGACTTGAGCTCTTGCAGTTAGAATGTTGATATTAGTCAGCTTGTTGTAATGCCAGTAATTGTAATTCAACAATTGGAGTTGGCTCCCTTTCCATGTACCATTTTTGTGCTGCTCAAATGTAGATGATCAAACTATTGCTAAATCTTCTGTAAAAAATAATACATCTCTGTAAGACTGGTCTATGCACAATTGTTAATTCAACGTGCTATAAAGTGAGAAGAAAAAAAAGCAAAGAATGGAGTACACCTTTTCCTTTTTCAAGTTTGCAATACAATTAATGCCTAAGTTTGGTTGCTTCAAGCAGATATCAGTGAATCACAGTATGGCTTCAGCCATCTGTCTCCATCAATGAAAGATGTGTTCAGGTAAGGCAAAACCTGCACATCACTGAGCTTCCTAGCATATGGCACTCTATCTGATAAGTTTGCACCATCACCTGTGCACCTGTACTCTCCGTAGAACACAGTCCTGATAATTCAAACATTGCAAATATTAATACTAATTTACCTTTTTGTCTTGCAGGTAAAAATTGACACTGAACATGAGAAGAATGCATACTGATCTCTTGAAGGATCATTCCAGTCATTCCATCCTTCAGATGCGATGATGTCCGACATGGAAGTGTAGGCGAAGACGACAGTGGAGTATGGTCTCCAGGCTCTCCCCAGCCATATCCTGCCAGTGCCGCCAATGCTGCAATTGACAAATGAGTAGCCGGTGTTGTCGTCTTCAGATTCCCGGGCATGCGCAGTGACTGAACCTGTGATGGTTCTCACCCCTGAAGGAACAGGATCTGCTATGGAAATCACCCTGCAATTCTGGGAAGTGCACAGGTGGAAACTGTCAGTGACAAAGTGTGGTTTTGTTGTCTTACAATCTTTGAATTTTGGTTTTACTCACTTCATAGAGTGACCTTGCATCTCCAAAGATAAAGTCAATGGAACCCTGGATGAAGCATTCCTTGAAGTAATGCCGGCCACGATCATCGTGAAGCGTATCTTGCGCACCAAAGAAGCCACAACCCCAGAATGCCGCCTGGTCACCGCCGATCCTCAGTGCTACCGCCTGAGCACCGACATCACCGGGTCTTGGGATTGGTGCCACATTCTGGTTTCAAATAATTCAGAGTTAGTAAGGATTGCTACCTAAGGTGCAGTCTGTGACTTAAGCTGAAATTGCTGTGTACTCTGTGTTTACAATGAAGCTGATGTTTTTCGCAACAAAGCCTGTTGCGAAAACGGACACTGAACCGCTGTAGAATGTTCCATGCGATGAGTTGGCGGTGTCGTTCCAAGAAATCGCCGTCAGATCGAATCCCTGGCCCTGAAATGTGATGTTGGGCTTGGTTGCTGGGACTGTCACCTTCTCACTGAAACAATTCAGCTTCAGTAACAGCACACTTCGCAACAGCCAACAGTGCACTTTGGAAAGAGCACTACAAATCTGAAAGAAGGTAAGTAACACTGATGCTTACTAGTAGATTCCCTTGTTGATCCATACAACATTCCTGTTCTTGCTGAAGCTTGGAACAGCATTGACCGCTGCCTGCACCGTTGTGAAGTTGCAGCAGCCATTGGGATCGACACAGAAGATTGAAATTGCCGCCATGTCGGGCGGTGGAAATTCCGGTGGGAAATCGTCGCATAACGGGTTATATTCGTCGCAATACTGATGATTTTCAGTAGAATTTGTAGTGCCAGATGTTAGCAGATAGAATGGAAGGGAAGGTGTTGCAGGATCAAGGATTCCAAGGAATGAAGAAATGGCTGGGCTACGGAGATGTGATGAGAGCAGCAGAAGTGCAGATATGCAGCAAGAGAGAGCACTGATAAATTTGGTGCTCATTTGTATGACTGAATTGGTTCACTATTTCTTGGAGAATCTGGGATGGGTTTGGGGTTTTAACATGGTGAAATGCACTTTAAGAAGAAGCTTAAATTGCATGCCGTGCAAACAACCGATCTCCTTTCTTCAAGCTTGAGACGCAGCCTACAACTACAACAGCTACTAGGAGGCTAAGATGTTTATTTAGTGCGTGCAAAAATTATCATGTCACCGTCAGAATCTTACAGATGACCTGATCAGGCAGCAACAATTCACAATAGCAAACATCACAAGATCTTTTAGTTCATCTGAAATAAAGACATCTTTTGAAATGCCAGTGACATGGTGAACAATTTCTAGCTTAAATTAAAACAATGATAACACACATCACCATCATAAGACTGAATCAAACAGGCTGTTGATGCTATTGCTTCAAAGAAGGTACATGGCCCAACGACAGGGCAACAGCAACCACAATTTGCATGACCAGAGATCTAAACAAAACTTGCACGGATACATTTCAGATGAGTGGCAAAGGCTCCAGGGACCTTGACAGAAGGTCAAAACAGCAAGCTAGAAGAATTCTAAGGGAACACTTGTATATATAACTAGTGATTGATTAGACATTTTCGATAAGCTCAAGCTGCAGTGAATGCTTTCTTCCCACCACCTGTGGAACCAGCAGGGATGACTTTAACAACGTTGAACCTCACAGTTTTTGACAAAGGCCTGCACAACACATACAGGGCAAAAAAAATTCAGAAGTAGGCTGGAAATGCATTTTTGTTCATAACCAGAATAAATTTTTGCAATTTAACCTGGTAAGACAATAGAACAGCCTCATCCAAAACAATATGATGCTTGGTTTTGAGTTACGGCATCAACAATGTGATACAAGAGGAATGACAGAGCAGATGAAAATATAAATTAGTTTCTTAATTTTCAAGAAAATTTTAAAGAAAGCAGATAATTCAGTGGAACTTTCAAGTAATGTACTCCCAACATTCAGGTATGCAAAACAAAACAGAAAACATGTACTAAGTACTGCATCAGCTAGAGAGCATTACCTGCACTGGCCAATGATGACATGGTCTCCTTCCTTAACACGGAAGCATGGAGAAATGTGAGCTGGAATGTTGGAGTGCCTCTTCTCATACCTACAAGATGAACAAGTTCACCTTCTAAATCAGATGCCATCACAGATAAGAAGTGTAAGTTTATAGTCCTTTATAGTCCTCTATTGCTTTACTTACCGCTGATATTTCTTCACAAAATGGAGGTAGTTTCTGCGTACGATGATTGTCCTATTCATCTTGGCACTGTGGCATGTTCCAGCAATAATTCTACCTCTGATAGAAACAGTTCCAGTGAATGGGCACTTCTTATCGATGTAGGTCCCTGAAACAGAATGAGTTAACAATTTGATTACATTATGATGAGAGAAAGTAGCAAGTCTCCCTAGGTATTCCTAAGTATAAAGTACATCATCAACACAACAATTGTTACATGCATTGCCAAATAAATACCAATTGTAGCAAAAAGAAACATTTAAGGTAAGCATTTTTCTTCCTGTAACCCAACAAACAAGGCATACAAATTGGTGTCTGGTAAGGAACCAAGGAACAATGTTTGCTTTCATCAAGCTTTTTTTAAAAAAAATGGTATCACTAAGAAATCAATGATCACTAAAAAACTGAGGAATAAATTTGATCACTAAAAGCTTTTATCTAAAAAGAATGGGCATCACTAATAGATCACTGCCAAGTAAAATAACCTTGAGCAGGGAACATAATACCATCAAGACTATGTTGGAACCAATAACTTATCTAGCTAGCCACAAAGAGATAACCTGTTTCGCCATATGGCGAATGTAGTTCATGATGTAGGATGTAAAAGAAAGAATACTAAAGTCTAAAGAAATGACAGTGCACACTTCAGAAACTAAATTATATGCCAAATTACAAGGTGCATGATTCGCGTAGTTACATGGAAGAAGTTATTTTGTACCTTCAATTGCTTCCCGGGGTGTCTTGAAGCCAAGGCCAATATTCTTCCAGAAGCGGTTACCTCCCTTGCCAGGCTTCTTCCCTTTGCCAGATTTCTTTGGGCTGAAATCAAGCATTTAATTATTAGATACAAATGATGTATTTAATGAACCGCAAAAATTACAGGTAGAAGCAGAACCCTCACCAAAGGAAGACCTTGGGCTGCTTCAGGAAAGCTCTCTCAGTCTGAACAAAACAAAGAATGACATGCATCAAAACTACTGGTACCGTATAATAATCACATTCTAAATTGTGCAATAGAATGGTCAACATATTTCTAAGCACAACATGTACCACAGTAAATGCAACATAACTCTGCTAAGGTGAAATATGGCAAAGGTTTTATCAAAACACAAACAATTGAACATCGCGCAATTGAAACATTTTATGAGCATCTAGCCATCATGACAACTCTTAGTTAGTTTTTACTTAATAGAGAAAACATTTCCTCTACCCTTTATGTAACTTTACTTTGTACTATATACACTACACAGCTTCATTCACATGTCTGAACCCAATCTAACCATCATTCCCACCCCAAACGAATCATCATTTTTTTTTGTCAATGCACATCACAGTAAAGATATAACCAAGGAACCTTCCGTTGAAATAAATAAACAGGTGGAGTCTTGGGGAGCGCCAATGCGACAACCCAAACAACATAATGTCATCGAGTCACAAAATGTACAAAGCATTTGAGTCTCGAGCTCCGATTCTAATCAGAAGCTAAACAGACTACAAACTGCGAACTTTTACAAAAAATATGCAGCCATTTCCTAATTCTCTTCCCGGGAGAGGGACAGATCCAAAGCCTCGCTACCGCAAGATCCAAACTTCACATCAGCCAACGCGTAAACGCAACCAAGGGTTTGCGACATCACACCGGATCAAGACAGCATAGATACCTAGAATGCTAGACGCGCCAATTAACAGCTGGTCCTAAATCCTAAACGAGGAATGGGAGGATGCGAGAACAGCGCATCGACGGGGAGATCACGCGGGGGCCGGCGCTTACCTGCTCCGCCATGGCTGGCTGGAGGGAGTACGGCGGCGAAGGGGGCGGGAGGCTGCAGCGGCGATGCGGGGCGGCGGCGGCGGCGGCGGCGGAAACCCTAACGAGAAAGGTGTGATGATCTTATTACAGAACGGGAGGGAGCTTTTCGGGAGCTCATTCAGTGTGGAGGTTTTGCTGAAAGGACCCTGACTTTTTTGAAATTTGTGTTTAGTAGTCACAATGTGAAATGAAAATGAGATTTTAATCTTGAACATATGCTACCGACTATAGTAGAAGCGCACAATTAATACCTATTCAGAGGTGGTTAGGGAGAGAGAAATGACGTATCATCGAACACCTTAAGATCAGATATATTTATTATAATTAAATCTTGATTATATTATTATAAATGATTATATTTTGACGAAAGAAATAGATGTTTCGACTGTTGAAATTAAATTCCGATGTTTCGTGCATGATTTTACTGTCTTTCATGTTTTTTAACTTTTGATGAGTTTTTATGTTTCAATCGTCCATTTTCATATTCAAATGTTTAAGTGACTAAATCTTTTGTTTCACAATGTATACAAGATATTTTACAAACTGTCAATTGAAACATTCCAGCTACTCGATTTTTTTTGCTCAAATTAGGATCCTGATCCCTAGTGTTGTCCGATCGCAATTCGATGGGTGCCTCAATTGCTTCCAACCTTATTCATCTACTAGAAAAGTCGTCATATCTAAGCACACCTAGTTTACAAATCATGGATATTCATTAGTGTATTTAGAATGCATAAGATTTATAATATTTTTAGGAGCTAGTTTGATTTCTATAAAATTATTGCATAATGGTACATTCAAATTTGTTATTTCAGATATCAAAATGGGCAATTACTTGCCTTTGCGTTTGGTTTAACATGTAGGTTATCATATTTATTTGAAGATTTTCAACTGTCTTAGCGAAATCCATTATATTATGAAAAACTGAAAAATCTTTTGTATCTTTTGTTGTTCTCTCATGGTGTTTTAATATTTAAGACCTAGCATTCAAAATTTGTCAAAAAGAGTCCGCTAATGCTTTATCTATCATCGGTGCACAACTCAAGAAGTATTAACTGAGTATTATCCATTCAATACTGATTTCACGCTCACCTATCAATACTACTTTTCCATTAATAAGGAGCAACTTAATCTTTTCTCATTGGAATGGCTAGAAATTAAGTCTTTTTTAGACAGAAATAGTTCTCAATTTTGTATTTTATATCTTTCTTGTAAAATTTCATCTGCATTTTTTATTGCAAAAATTGGTTTGTTTGTCAATAGTTTCTCCAATTTTCATTTTCCACCTAGGCCTTCCTGTTGGGCTCCATGCGCTACGGGCACGCGCTGCACCACACACGAGTTGCATGCACTATTATAGCGACGCAGCTGAAGCTATAGACATACGAGCGCTATGTTCATGGCACATCTACTGATGCGGATTGCTCAAAGAAGGGATGTGTCCCAGTTTGGCCCATCGTGCTTAAACAAAATTAAACTGCTACAAGCCTACAATGTGCATGGGCAGTTGTGTGCTAAGGGTGTGTTTTTTGTTGTTGGTGTTGGAAGAAATTTCTTTCGTACGAACAACGAAATGACTCATTATCACATGATTAATTAAGTATTTGTTAATTTTTTTGAAAAATGGATTAATATGATTTTTTAAAGCAACTTTCGTATAGAAATTTTTTATAAAAAACACACTGTTTAGCATTTTGAAAAACGTGCGTGCGAAAAAAGAGAGTTGTGAGTTAGAAAAGTAAGGTGAAGACTAGATACGCATCGTAGTCCACGATTGGGTTCTAGCTAGGGCTACCCATGTGGCCTAGTTAATTACTGTACCACCAGATTCACCAATCAACTAACGAGGGTCCCGTCATCGTGAAATATAGATGAAGTTACGGTAATAATAAGTACTTGCACCACCTAAATGGGTATCCATGTTGAGGTAGCTTTAAAAATAATTCATTTACTGCATTAAACAATTTAGACTAGCATTAACACCAAAGAATCACTACAACAAATTGTATTAAGTAACATGCTCGTCCGATGTGGCGAAAATGGGTTTATTCTTATATGGATGCCTTTAAGCATTGTATTTGATGGCCTCAGTATGTCTTTCCACGAATCAAGATCCTCTGACTTTTAAAATCATTGTGACTTTGTTACTGTTATGTGGGTATTCTAGTTTGTCTTTTGGATAGTGTTTGGATGATGAGATGGAGGATAAATAGGAAGTTTTGCTGAAATGTCCCTACAAGTCTTAGGTTGTGTTCTTCACCCCATTTTTTCAACTTACCTTTCTTTTTTTTTTCATGCGTCCGTTTTTCAAACTGCTAAACAATGTGTTTTTTTACAAAAAGTTTCTATACGAAAGTTGCTTTAAAAAATCATATTAATTCATTTTTCAAAAAAATTAACAAATCTTAATTAATCATGTGATAATGAGTCATTTCGTTTTGCATGTTGGAAGGGTTAATTTCCAATCCTAGGAAACAAATATAGCCTTAATATTCATGTTTAGAAGACACATTGTATAATTCTCTTTGCATAGGTTAATCTTGAACATGCCATCGATTAGAAGCGTGCACGCACCCTAATTGGGTCATTTCCAATGCAAATGAAAGTGCTGATACAGCTAGAAGAAGAGAGTGAGATGACATATCATCGACATCGAGCTTCTTATATATAGATCTAATCAAATATATCCTCCAATCCAAGCAATTTGATAGTTGCTTCAATTGCTTCAAATCTTATCCATACATGAACTTATATGTCAATAATAAGTAATTTCACTACCTAAATGGGTATCCATGTAGAGGTAGATACAAAAATAGTTTGTTTCGTGCACTAAGCACTTACTAACTTAGCGTTGACTCTTGGAGTAGCAACAAACGTTTATGTTAAACACCTTGCTAATATGGCGTGGCAAAAAAAAAAGTAGCACTGTGTTGGGAATGGTCAAAGTGTGTGTTAATTCCAAAGTGCGTCTGCATGTAATTAGAAAAAAAACCGGAAAATTAATTTGGTTGGTAAGTAGTTCGGTCTCAACTACTAGATGACTGAATTTAATTTATCGGTCAATTCGACCATCACCTTCGGTTAACCATATTGACTGAAATTTAGCCCAATGAACTCAATAGAAAAAGGTTCAAGAATAACAAATTAAGTAAGCCCTAGTGATTATGATGACGGTTACAACTGTAGATTCCTTGCGATGTAAGCGCTATGCGCTTATGCCTATACTCTAGTCGTGTACAATGGTAACACATTTGGTTGTTTTAGATATCTCAACGTAAGGCTGAACTCGAAGACCAGGACTCTAGAAAGACATTGACCAACTGACTTACCATTTGTGTAGCATACAATTCAATTACGACGATTGAGACTGAATTGATTGGTCTTGACTATTTTATAATATAACTCAGTCTTAAGTATTTGATGGCCAGACCGAAGACCGATACCGAAATATTTGATCAGATAATGTCTACCCTCCCATAGCCCTACCATACGTCCTCAAATGTATCTTTGAGGATATCCCTGCATGGGATCCCTATGATTCTATTATATTCTATGCCTGGTTTACTTAAGTCGTTTGCATGGGCAAGCAGCTGGAGGATTGGAGATTCAGTTCCTTGGAGCGCGTGGAGCAGCTAGCTGAAGCTCATATTGCATATTCATGGTCGTTGCATGCTCGTCTTAGCCGCCCTCCTCTTGTGCAGCCGATCAATTCATCTCTGGCGACTAGCGCCACTGCACTAGCTACAGCCTCATGCACCAGCTAGTGCTACATGCGTTTCAAAATATCTTCATTTTTATCATTAGAACACAAATTAATATGAAGTAAAAATATACCAAAGTGTCTCTCCTTAAAAAAATAGTATTATATATGGATGAGAGCAAGTACTATAGATATCCAAACGCATGTATTTGTAGGATCACATGATGAGATGGAAAAGAAAAAGGGAGAGAGAAAATGTCATTTCTCATGCAAGGAGCAATCTCTACACAAACTTCTAGAGAAATGAGAGAAACAGACTAATGGATTGAGTGAAAACAAATATAGTAAAATTATTATGGTATATTAGGGAAAGTGTATTTCAGAATTAGATAAATTAGAGGTGATCATCACTTCTACTATAAAACTTGTTCTAAGTGGATAAAAAATATTAATGTAGGATCGAACAGTAAGAACTAAGCCAACCAGAGAGGGTAAATGGTTGGAGTACCTAATGACAAGAAACAAACTTTACAAAACCAATCATATCAAATTTGGACTCCTTTTAAATTTGACTCCTTATCCCATACGCACACAATATCTCCATCGTATGTCATATGGAATCTTTACCAACCACATGCATTGATCTTTAACCTAAGCATCCCGCATGATATCCTGATCGTCCAGACGTCATCTTCTCCCAAGTTAACTCCTGATCCATCACTGACAATGCTCTCCCGAGGCATCAAGACTTACCTACACATGCATCAACCAAGAAACCATATCCGAGCACAAGTTCTTTTCAACTTGACTCAATGATAGCATACAACAATATTAGATACGCATAGAAATCATCTCGAAGCCATAATCATAAATTAATCATAGATATCCAAAGAAATGATCCGAAATCGAAACCGAAACCGAAATCGACACAGTGTCGACCGATCAGACTGTCGGGTTGGCCGGTCTAACCGCGCAATACACGCCGGTCTGACCGGTAACACCTGCTCGGTCGAACCACACAATCCTGTTCACCATCTGAAAATCACACATCTCCAAAACTACTTCGCCAATAATCTCCAAATATCAAAACCAATTATCTCACATACCAATTGTTCATCATGAAATACCAATCAAATACATTTTGATTTTACAATTAAAACAATAAAACTCATTAATTTACGGATTAGAGATAAATAAAGTGAAAGAAGTGATGTTATTGAAACAAATGATAGAGGTAACAGACACTAATTTATTTTAGGAGGGAGGGAGTAGCTATCATGCATGGGCTAAATTAGCCGGCTCCTTGACCTCGACAGCTCGACTGCTAGTGGCGATGTGTATATGTGATGGACTGACGGTGCCTGCTTGTGGCAGCCGGTGGGTTCTTCTGGGGTTTACTTTAATTTGCAGCTAGCTTAGCCTGCAGGATTGATCTCATATGATCATATCGATCCATGGTCTTTAATTTGAGATTACAGTGACTGATTGATTGGGAATGCATTCTCACTCTGCAGTGTCTAGCTCGTATTTACCTCCCTCTCCCTCTTTTTCATAGAAAAAACTACAAAAGACCGACATTGTACTGTGTAACATACAGTTTGCACATAAGTATTGCTGAGCTGAGTCGTGTTTTCTTCAAATTAACGGAAGATATTATAAGCGCCGTTTAGTTGCCAGCCATAACTTATCATATTTTGTAACGTTTAGATTAAACAAATTTGATCAATTTAGACCGTTATGGTTCAAGGGTAGTACTTCTAACAAATTAGGGCTCACTTGCCAGTGATTAAGAAAAATATGACAAGATTCTCTCTTAAGCTTACTAAGCTGTGGCAAAGATTTTAACCACCAAACTTAGACAAGTTCAATCAAAATGGTGGTAACATATGACTGACAACTAAACATACCCTATATATTGATCAACCAAAATATTCGATCCCTGCATCACTAGACAGAGTAGTGTTTACACGGATACAATAATAACTCCCTATAATTTCATCTTAATGTGATTTATTGCTGCTTTTTCTAAGTAGGGAATGACCTAAATCTAGTAAGGAAACTAGTGCCCTGCGTTTTTTTCGAAAGGAAACCTTCCATAGGGAAAGATTCGTGGGGAAAATAGAAGTAACCCTATGATTTCAGCTGTAAAAACGTAGGGAAAAAAGGTTTCCTTGGGTTTGAAATGGCAGGGAATTTTGTTTGCATGGTATCGTATCTAGCATGTAGCATGTAAAGTAGTAACTACTTCCCCTATGTTACATGAGCTGCTACTACCAGCCTCCCAAAAAGAACCTGCTACTAGTTGTTAGATTTAGATTAGGCCTGCGTGTTTAGTGGATGGGAGGGGAATGGGGGATGGCAAATAGAGGATTTAGGGCTACAGAGCGTGATTTTTGGGTGGAAAATTTAGGGATTCGATGCAGGGGAGCTGCTTCCTCTGAATATTGTAAAACTGTATCGAACAAAAATTTCCCTATGTTCCTAGAATGGTTCGATATGGGTATTTTTTATTTTCCTTGTCTCCACACACACTAGTAGGAAAAATATTAAACAGTAGGGAACATGAGAATTTCTAGTAGTGAGTTAAATATTATTAAGAATGTGAGTTGTGTTTTATTGTAGATAAGATTTCAGTGTTCAATAAATGAAAACATCCCGATTCCTGTACCAGACAGATTATTATTGTCTACATGGATACAATAAGGACCAATAATTTGAGTGTTGCACACGCGTAATTAATGCCAATAGCATTTATAGTATGAACACATTGCAGCTAACCTTGAAATATCTCCCTTTATGCCAATCAAGAGTCTAAGACAATAGAGTGTTGACAACAGAGGAAATACAGGAAATCATTGTCAACCTTCTATTCATCACTGGTACAAGAGTCCAGGACTCTAGGACCATGAACATGATCCTTCTATAATAATGAACCCTTCAGAGTTCAGACATCGTATATATATGGCCCTTTTCCTTTTAGCTTTTTCTTTTTCAGATTTTTGACATAGATTACTTGCTCCACGTTTTTAAAAATATGATTTCTTAAAATCAATTTCTTCTACTGCATTATTTAAATCATTATTGTAAGCTATGTGTAAAGTTTATTTTTCAAAACCTTAATTTATTGTGCTAATCGAGTGAACAATTTGCCTCAATAATTGATGCAAAAATCTGTTTCTTTTTTTTAGAACGCAAAAATCTGTTTGAAACAGGGAGAAAAGCATGCCATGCATGCAGGTGCCATCTTTGTCAGGGTTCAATCATACAAAGATACACTAATATCTGAAGATCTATATATTCTGATATACATCGTTGTAGCTGCAGACTTCATCACAGAACAAAAAGAAAGATAAGGCTGCAGTATTCCGATCGTGTCCATTTCACTTTTATAATGCTAAAAAAACACGGCAGAAATCAGATCCCATGATGAACACCAATGCAAAAAGGTTCAATTCATATGGGAAATAAAAATGGATGGCCAAGACGCTCCAAGGATACACTTGGTTGATGCTATATATCTGAACTGATGTATATTGTGGAAGCTGCAGAATCCTTGATTGGATTAATCATCACCTAGTTTATATACTCCTAGATGGAGTTCAAGTGGGAGATGGCAACATCATCCTTATTCACTGGCTATAAATGAAAGTTGCATTCAGGCATGGAGCAGAGCATATATATATCAATTTATGGTTGTACGCATGTGTTGATGTCGGTGATCCTTTCACTGGCTACAAATGAAAGTCTGCTCTTGCCAGTGAAAAAAAAGGCATGCTGCTATATACAGTATCCCCATGAAAATATGCACTCATGAACATATAGAAGTGGTACATATAAATTAACACATATATAAGATAGTGGTACACTGGCCGTGAACATTCGTATTTAGATTCAGAGGCCGGGTTTTAAATTTACTATCTAAAAAAATAGAAAGTGGTACATATAATTAAATTGATGAGGAAAGGTAGACGATGGTTCACTTATATTTTAAGAAATATATTAGTACAGCAAGTGAAATACCATAGACTCTCTCCGTTTATAAATATAATCGATTCTAGATTTTGATTTTTTAAGGATTAATGTTGAAGGAAAAAAGTAGAATGCCCCCTCATCAAATGAGAGGTGGTTAATTGGAGATAAGCTCACTTGAAATTTAAATAAGGGGTGGTTGAACGGGGAAAGTAGTATTTTAGAATTTCTTATAATTTGTGAACAAAATTGAAACCCAAAATTCGTTATATTGATGAATGCATGGAGTAACAGTTACACATCACATCTCTTTTCAAACTAGAATTCATTCAGTTAATCTCATATATAAGCCTCTTCACATGTGTGTTAATTCCCTCCTAATTTGCTTTCTCTCATGCATGTCAGCTTTCTTATTGTGCGTATGGTGACAAGCTTATATATGGAAGAGCAATATCTACTGTTTGCAAAATAGTGATGTGACCAAAGTATAAAGACAACAGAAAAAGGACATAAACGTGGACAATTTAGCACACTGATGATTGATAGCTTCTTGAGCATTCATCACCACACAAACCCGATCATATCGATCGGCACGTTGTTGATTTTAAGCACCAGAAACGTCGGTGCCATTGATACTTCATTTGCTTGTAAGGATCGGGAGATTTCGCCTGGACATTAGCCGGCTTTCAACCCCAGAATGGTTCGGTTTTGTTGAGTGAAATTTCAATTTGACAAAAAAAAATTCAAGATTGAGAGTTTGAAACTAATACTAGTAACCTTGTTACTGAGTTAATTATGTGGTGATAGCGGTAGTGATAGTGGTTTTTAACCGACAGTGATAGCTGATTCAGCAGTAGTGTGTAATATAATTTTTTGCGCAATATTAATAATTCTTGGCCAGCTTCTCTTCAATAGTCTAGCAAAAAAACTAGTTAGTAGCATGCATTTTAGAGCATTATATAATTTAGCATAGAAGCTTTAAAACGATGGAGACTAATATGTGAAGTTTTTAATAGCTATAATATTTAAGCAAGAAAAAAAACGAATCCGAAGTACCAAACAGTTATAGAGAGTTGGACACCCTTTGTTGATAAGCCTAGCTAGCTTATTCCCAAAGGTTTTATGACTAGCGGTCTGCAAATAAAATCATATATATTTAAACCTCCCCACACTATTCATGTATAGTATTCCTATACATACACGTCACATCTTGCTAGAGATCCATAAAGTCCACGCAAATATCAGTGTGTTTGGATGTAGTGGCGAAGTTAGAAAACCTTCACACGTAGGACTTAACTAATGAGAGTTTAAATATTTTCATAAATTACATGGTATTTTTCAAGATTACAATGAGGATTATGGAGTTAGACATGAGGCTCACACCCTAGCTGCCCCATGCCTGTTTCCACCCCTGTTTGGATGTAGTGATAAGGGATGGGTGTCTTTCCCATCCCTAAGTCCAAAATAAATCATCTAAAAAACAAGTCCAAAGTTCTAAAAAAAAATAAAAAAACAAGTCCAAAATATATGAAGCGTGAAAAAGAGACGCTCTTAGGATATCTTGGATACATGGAAATTGTCTGGCATTCCCATTTTTTTATTTTAAAATTAAAATTATTCAGTTTGAGTAAAAAATGAATTGATTTCCCTGGTTTGGTTTGGCTCAGATTTTCAGCTTTTTTAAGAACTAGTGATATCTCAAGTGCTAGACTTAAGAGTGGCATGCCGCTTCAGACAATGAGATGGAGGAGAGACTCAGGTAGGACTGTTTCTCATATAAGAGTACAATAAGAGATAAGAGATAGAGATGATGTAAGCGGACCACATCATATTTGTGTTTATGTGAAGGAGAGATGAGAGAAAAGAGAAATAAAGCGGGCTACAGATTTATAGTAGCTGCAGCACGAGTTTCAATAAACTTGGTAAGAAATGAATGGATTATATATTAATGATGTAATATATATCTACAACTAACTATTGCTATATGAGTGAGTTATTAAGTTGGTTATAGATGATGTTTTAATTTTTGAAGTTAGTAGTTGACTATATTATTAAACTTGCTCAAAGACAGCATTTGTACTGGCTCAAAAAGAGAAAATAGAGGGTAATAGTAGATTTAGAGGAAACAAGTAAAATAATATTGTTGTATTTTATTTTGGCCCAATGCACTAAAAGTTAATGTTTTGTACGGAGTATATGTTAGTTCCTAATTGATGACTAGAGGATATAAATAAAATAAAATTATAGGTACCATTTCAATTAAATTTTCATTATAGTAAATTTCACACTAAACTAAAAGTGTTGCAAATTATATTGCTACTCTCATTAATTAAGTCCTAATTATCTTTTTCACAAAGCAAGCATTCAAATTCCCATAATAGAGGAAGGGAAAGATATATCTAAAAATACTTTGGAATATACTAACGACATGTATTTTAAGAAAAAAAATTAAATGCTAAAATAAATTGAAACGGAGGGGTACGTAACAAGCTTACTTTAAAGAGTTAGTTTTAACTTGTCTAAAACCAGTGACAGATCAACTGTTGAGGCTTGTTGGTGCGTAACCCCAACCTATAATTAGCTACTAGTGAGTCTAATTAACAGTTAGTGTAGAACTGGCCATGCATACGGTAAGGATGCCACGCTAGGTGAAGTGCTGGGCGCTTAAAGCTGCAAGTATCCAATCTACTTTGTTCATAGATTTGTGTGGATGTATTAATATAGTTGAAAATCAAAATGGAGAAAGCAATGCATTTTCTTTTGATCATATGTTTATTTAGGTCTCATAGGAAAATATTAAGGTGATACATCTCTATTTTGTTTAGTTTGTTTCGTCATGTTGTCATGTTTGTACATGAGCATCCGCTCAATTTACGTATTAGATTGATCACTGCCTCAAACTTACTTTAATTAGGAGAGGAGATGGGCATGGCTTTTCTCATCTAGCCCTTTGACAAACGTGCGGACAGTGATGAATTTAGAAGAGGTAAAACTCTGTTCAATTTAACTTCCCCCAATTTAAATTTTCAATATTTTTCTATGATATATACACAATTTCGATTATTTGTTAGTAATCCAAAAATTAATTTACCCCGGGTAATAAATAGCTTTAAGTTCACGAAAGCGTGTCTTGCTCATTCAGCTAGTTGAAATTAACTTTGTCGGATGTCGTCATAATACCTTTATGCATATTCTATTTCGGGTGGTTGCCATTTGGTCCAACCAAGTTGAGAGAATATTAATATTTATACTCATAGTTAAGCACAGCTAGTATAGCACGGTACGTATGGATTGAAATTAATCGGTACTAGGGGAATCCAAACAAATTAAAGGTCTTGAAATTGTTCACCCACATATATTTTAATTTCAGTGGATAAGTGAAATCAGATTATTTATTTTAGTGTGCCATCCCAACGACTTCCAAACAAGTTGGAAGATGATATATATAGTGACATGGCAATTATTGTTGCAAATAAGGCTCATGTTGTTCCAAAAACAAGAGCTGATTAATTAGGTAAAACCTCTTCGGCGAGGACAAACCATGTCAGCTTGTAGTTGTTGTTAGTCAGCCAAGCACTTACGATGCAAGCAAAGTCCCAACGCCATCTTGTTTATTTTTCACTACTGTCAGTCAATATTGGATATATAATGCGATCAAAATATTTGCAGGAATCAATGCTCATTTTTATTACGTAGAAGACGTGCACCTATACATATCTCATCACTTATATGTATGTGCACGACACGCATATAATTATAAATACGTGTACGTTTGATATCAGCAAAAAAAAAAAACCGAATGATAAACTCATAAAAAAAGTTTCTATAAAAACGTGCATGTAGTTAGACACTTAGATCTAAATCTAAGCTCTCATAAATTAAGTTATGCGTGCACGCAGAATTTCATATTTATACCCGTGCAACAAAGGTATATGCTTTTTCAATCGTTGCTACGATTGAAACGCATTTGTAAGATTAAGAACACATTTGTAAGGTTTTTTTTTTCTGGCGGCTTAATAGCTAAAGACACATAACCGACGACAATAAAAAAATAATTTTGGTACAAGACTTTTACGCTATCGTGGTTAGCCGTCTAAAAGTTAAGACTAAGCACAAATAAAAGAAAGCCTCAAAACAAATTCTAAAATTCAGAAATTACTCCAAAACATGCCCTAAAGAGCATAGACAAAACCAAATATTCACTATAAACACATCATTGACCAATGGAAGCTAAAGCTTAGACCAAACATGACATGCTCCCTTGCCTCTGGCAGTAGGAGCCAACAACCAAAACCAGTGAGACCACGTTGGTATACCTAACTCTCACTAAACCAGCAGGCAGTTACACGCGTCACTCGCTGCCCAAACTGAAGAAGTGAAGAGCCCCAGGTGGCCAGGCAGGCAGAAAGATGAACAAGGAGAACCCGCAAGTGGGCCCGGGCCGTCAGCGAGCCACGCGCCGCCATGATGACCACATCATATGGTGCCGGAGAGGATGGCAACATGGTGTCAACACGCCCTACTCGAGAGAGCTCTCTCTAGCTCAGCCCAACAAAGGCGACGGCACTTTTCTACATTCCCATCTTAAAATATACTCCTATAATTTAATTTATTTTACAAAATATATATAATAAGTATTCCGTCTATATTATCTTCTTAACAAATTATAACCTCATGTAATTTAAATTCACATACTTTCTTTTTTCAATCAGTAATAGCATTTGTCTATTTAGTTAGATCTTCTTTCTTAATATATGTGTCTGACCTTATATTTTAAGACGGAGTTAGTGAATATTTTCATCGTATATATCTTTCTGACAATTGCGTAGGAGTTCACTACTAGCCAGCAAAGCCATTCCGTTTCCTTCTGGCCAATGCGCATTTGGCAAAAACCAATCGATCTTGCTAAATGCTAGGTAGGTTTTGCTGCTTTGGCAACATTTCTGTTATCCTTTTGATCTTTCTCAAGGGATCTGTTTGTTTTTCTCCTAACCAGGAAGGTATCTTTGTGTTACTGCTCTTGTTTTCGGATTCATTTGGTTGACATCTTGTTTTCAGCTTCGTGTGATCAATGACTTGTTTTCGGCTTTATTCGATCGATATGAGCCTAATTATAATGGTCTTATCATCGCATCGTATTGTTAATCGTCTATTATAGGATGGTATTCTATTTTTTCTCTTACATTTAACCTGTAAAACGAATTATCGATCAGATCATGGTACTGCATCCGCAGTCCATCGTAATCATTGAAACAACCCAATTACTATTTTGAGTATATGGTGTGTGCGAGAACACATGGGGTTCTCTTTCGAAGTTTCACACCTTTACTATTGCCCCCAATGAATTAGACTGTGTTCTTGTTTGTTGTGGATTGGCCGTCTGCATCGAAATTGCTATAGTTGATTCATGTCCCAATGATGAAAGGTAAAAGATTGTAGAGGTGAATGCTTCAAGTTAACTAAGCAATTGAAATTTGGTGTTTTCTAATTGAAAGTTCTTGTCTACTACGAAAGTTTATAGATCAAATCAGAAATTTCATTTTTTTTTCCATTTGAAAGTTAACTTTTTCTTTTTGTCTTTTGGAAGTTCGACCTCTGCTGCTATGCGTCAAATACAATGCCACTCTACTTCCTACTATGGACCTATTTGACAGAGGTAGTATGAGTAATAGATTTTATTTTCTCCATAGCTTAATCTTCAAGCGAATTAGCTCGTGCATGTAACTTATGTATCATAATAACTGAATAAATTTCAGTTTAAATATTTCTAAAACTGGCGAGTGCATGTAAACAACTCAGTGCTAAGAGTAACCCCAAACTGAACTTTTTACCGTTTGTGAACATCCATCCTATCACTCAATCCCAATGATGGAGCCAGCAGCGGCGTTAAATCAAAGCGACTAACAACATTTTTTTTAGTAATCGACTAATTTTTGTAAGTACCAACGGCTATCGATAGAGGAAACGGCAGCGGCGGAACCAGACGGCCATCTGACCTACCCGGGAGTAGCTCCACGCTGTTCAATCCAACTGTCAATCCAGCATCTGACGGCTGACGTCCACCACCGCATGCAGTCCAGATTCACCTCCAGCCGCAGAAGATCCAAGCAGCAGAAGCCAAGTTAAAGCGGCGAAGCAGCGGAGGCGAGAAAAGATGAGCACACGATGGCACACCCGGCATGCCGCGCGCGCGCGCGCCGTGCCCACCTATAAAACGCCCGCGCGCCCCGCGCCGCCTCCCTCCCCCTCCCCACACGCCACCCGCACGCACGACGAGAGACGCCATGGACGCCGCCACGAGATACAACAGCTCGCCGCGATCCATGCTGCTCCTGTGCGCCGTGCTGATGCTGGCCGTGGCGCCGCTGGGCGCGGCGGCGGCGGCAACGGCGGCGGTGGGGTGCGAGTGCGGTAATGCGGCGGCGGCGGTGGCGGGGGAGGACGCTCGCGGGGCGTTGCGGCTCAAGTTCATCGCCATCGCGTCCATCCTGGCGGCCGGCGCGGCGGGGGTGCTGGTGCCCGTGCTGGGGCGGTCGTTCGCCGCGCTCCGGCCCGACGGCGACGTGTTCTTCGCCGTCAAGGCGTTCGCGGCGGGGGTCATCCTCNCATGGTGCACATCCTCCCCGCCGCGTTCGACGCGCTCGCCTCGCCGTGCGGCGCCGGCGGCGGAGGCGGAGCCAGGGGCGGCGGGTTCCCGTTCGCCGGGCTTGTGGCCATGGCCGCGGCCATGGCCACCATGATGATCGACTCTGTCGCCGCCGGGTACTACCGCCGATCGCACTTCAAGAAGCCGCGCCCCGTCGACGACCCCGCCGATGCCGCGCACGGCGGCGGGCGCGCCGCAGGGGATGAGGAAGGCGGCGCCGAGCACGCCGGCCACGTCCACGTGCACACGCACGCCACGCATGGCCACGCCCATGGCCACGTGCACTCGCACGGCCATGGCCACAGCCACGGCAGCGCACCGGCGGCCGTCACCTCGCCGGAGGATGCCTCCGTCACCGAAACAATCCGGCACAGGGTGGTCTCCCAGGTGAGCTCATCACCAACCGTCAAGCTCAATTTCTTTCTGCACATCACAAACAAAATACAGTAAAAATCAAAATTTTTTGGGCGGTTCAATTAAAAGTTCCAATTTGGGATACTTTATAAAGATGACTGGTACTACCAATTGCTTTAATTTGCCACCATCCATTTCAAATGTCGCTCTCCTTTATGCAACAATCACATGGGAACATAGATAGAGATGCATAGTGGTATTCTACACTACACAAATTAGCTGATTTGATGGAGAAAGACTTGTATCTTTCTCTTTTATAAGAGATTAATGGCAAGAGAGAATCCAAAAACAGACAAGAAGATCAATGCTTTGTATTGTACCTATCTGAGGTGTCTGCCCACTCTGCAATTAGGGATAGAACTTCTCTGTCCAGCCTCACAACTGAACCCCCTTTGCAGATTCTGCACCCAACATTGCAAATGTTGCAATGTCTGAATGAACCAAGCTTGGTACTACTCTTCAAAGAATAACTAACAAAACAATTGTGATTGTGCAGGTTCTGGAGCTTGGAATCCTGGTGCACTCGGTGATCATCGGGGTTTCGCTAGGCGCATCGTTGAGGCCGTCGACAATCAGGCCTCTCGTCGGAGCGCTCAGCTTCCACCAGTTCTTTGAAGGCATTGGCCTTGGTGGCTGCATTGTTCAGGTATATGACGATTACAGTTTACAGCCATGATTAATATGAACATCTTACATTACATTCATATCGCGGTATAAGATAATCGATAATTCGACATAGAAGGGTTGAAATCGTAGCTGTGCGCTTGTTTACCTACATTGTTACATTGCAAATTGATAAAATATCTACACGTGAAAATCAGGTAAAAGGCACCTGGGCTCATGACAGAAACAGAAGGGCATGCCCCATTAGCAAAAGCGTGTGAAAGACGACATATAGAGTGTAGACAGAGATATTTATAGATCAAATGATAAAACTTATCACTAGCTACATGCCTACACTGTACAAAGCAAACTTGAAGTAGGACCATCAATAATTGATTCCATTCCACTATGGTTCACAAGTCCTTCACTAACTGACAAGCTAAAACAAGCTCCCAGCTTCTCACTGACAAATTTTCAGGATGCACAAACAGGAATTGCTGTGCCATTTTTCGCACTTCCGTTTTCCCGGATGCTTTTAACACAGGATTTCAGATTTAGCATATACCTAAAAATACTGCGTTTTCACAAATGGGTTGAGACTGGTTTGTCATGTAACACTGGCCAGGATTCTCAATCATTTTCAATTGTTATCAGTATACTGTATCCACTATCCAGTGCTGATCAATCTCCACGCAGACATTACTATGTCTGAGAAGAATCACAATTCCAACAATTTACTTTAGTTCATTCTATTAGGTGAAAATCCACCCTAAGTTACTTTCCATAAAAATGAAAAGGGACAAACTTTAAAGTTTCTCATATGAGACAATAATTTGATATACTTTGTCGCATTTTTCTTACGCAGGCAAATTTTAAGGCGAAAGCAACAGTGATCATGGCGACTTTCTTCTCCCTCACTGCTCCGGTAGGCATCACGCTGGGGCTCGCAATCTCATCCAGCTATAGCAAGCACAGCTCGACCGCGCTTGTCGTCGAGGGAGTCTTCAACTCTGCTGCAGCAGGGATACTGATCTACATGTCCCTGGTTGATCTCCTCGCCGCAGATTTCAACAACCCAAAGCTTCAAACAAACACAAAGCTTCAGCTGGCAGTATACCTCGCCCTTTTCCTCGGCGCAGGGTTGATGTCTCTGCTTGCAATATGGGCATGAGATCTTCAGAGCAACCCAAGAGCTGCAATTTTTTGCATACTGTCTCTGAAAAAGACACCCTGAGCTTAGTTTGTAGCTGACGGGGTTTGTTGTTGTCATAGCATTACTGCAACCAGCTTTTGTAGAATCTCCATCAACCAGAATTGGAGGAAAAGATGGCCTGAATACGACCAAAATTTTAGAGTTTTCTGACATGAGTACACAAGTCAAAAGTTCAGGACAAATCTGATTCTTGGGCAAATGGTGTGCTTCCACCAGTATAGCACCAAATGAAGTGAATCAAATGGGCTAGTCGAGGTAGTGGTCCTTGAACAGATTTTATCTTCAAGTCCAAAAGCTTTGTATAAAAATGATGACCTCCTTTTGGAGTCAATGTCAATGTACAGATTGTCAGCTAGGGTAAATCCTTTTTGTATGACAAGAGCTCTGTGAAGTTTGTTCACTTGTTCAGTGAAGAATCAAATAAACCCCAGCCTTGTCTCTTTTTTCTATGATCTTTCAGAAATGCAAAACTGTAACTTCTTATTCCTGATGAAATCTGTAATTTGTTTTCAGAAAGAGTAAATTTTATAAAACTACAGATACTATGATTAAACTATCCTAAAACTATATATTTAACTCGGTATATCACAAAACTATAGATTTAACATTAAATTTATCACAAAACTATAAATTTAAAATAAAGTGTCACAAAACTACATATTTAGTAACAAAATTATCATAAAACTACATATTTAGAACCAACTTAGTCCTAAAACAACAATGTTTATAGCTCCAACATGCCAATGATGCTAGGGATTTAAACTATAAAATCTATAGTTTTGTGATAGCTTCAATATTAAATATGTAGTTTTATGATACTTGGCCTTAAATTTATAGTTTTGTGAAAAATTTAGTGCTAAATCTGTTTATGATACGACGTCTTAAATCTGTAGTTTTATGATATTTTGATCAAAATATATGTAGTTTTGTGAAATTTACTCTTTCAGAAATATATGCCACTTGTGTGGCTCACCTGAAGCCTGAATTTTATTGCAGAAACCTCTGAAACCTGACATTGATAGTTTAAACTGTTGCCACTGAATATATGGTTTGATTTGATTCTCTGTTTTAAACAGCACAATGCTGAAGTAACAGAAACATTCTTTTGATTTGCCGCGTTGTTCTTCCCTGCAGAATTGTTAACTGGCAGAGAATATATGCAAAAGGGATTAAATTGGACCATGCTGAGATCAAAAGGCAAAGATGGAGAGAACAAAAGCATGAGGAGAACGCAACCATCGCATGAGGCCCCTGCGGCCCTGCACCGTCCAATGGGTTGCAGGACAGAACACGATGCTTCTCTGTTTTCCTTTTTTCTCCTCTTGTTTGGGGAGAGAGAGAAAGAGCACAGGAGGACGCACAAACACACACATAACACACGCATAGGTATCCTCGGTGGTGCATGTATATGATCTATTGAAAGATACACGAAAATGCTTTCACGCGGTTTTTCACAGTGCACTCCTACAGTTGGCGAACACCGGTACCTGCTTATGGACATTTAGGAGGCGTTTGGTAGAGCTCCAAATTTGAAATAGATATGAAATTGTGGGACTGAAAAAATATATCTCTATTTTTCTATGTATTTCTTAGAGTAGATTCACCTGATCCGTTTTTAAAAAGATTAAGAATAGTAGCATTTGGTTCGGATTCAACCCCGTAAGATGAGAATCTGGAAGCTCGATCTCTAGGAGTAGTAGACATGCTCTTATCTTTTCTACCTTTTACGAAAACTTGTATGACCCCTTCGTAAGTTTGGAACTCAATATCTATCTATTTATCTATCTATTATATTATTAAAACAGAGACATCATGTTTGCTGTGAAGGCTAAAAATTTTCATATTAATCGAAAAAAAAAATTAAAGTAAAAATACATTTAGAAATAAAAATATATTAAAATAAGAGTCCATGTAGAACACAATTAGAGATTAACTGAAATTCAAAATAAAAAATAAAATAATTTTGAAATTAAAAAGAAGAGTTCGAGTAGGAATACATTTATAAATAATTGAAATTCAAAATAAAATAGTAATACAAGATTAATTCGAAATAAAAAAAATTCAAAATTTAAAAAGTTAAACTAGGAATACAATTTTAAAAAACCAAAATTCAGAATAAAAAAATAAAACTGTCGAATGAAGAGACAATCTAAAACACAACATGAGATTAATTAAATTTCCAAATAAAAAATAAAATAAATTCTGAATAGAAAAATAATTATAAGAGTTCAAGTAGGAATACAATTTATAAACAACAAAATATCCGAATAAAAAATATGGACTTTTCAAAAAAAATAGTCCATCTAAAACAAAACACAACGATGATAAATGGCAATAAAAAAAGAAGAAACAACATGCCCGTAAAAAAATAGGATGATGACGGTTGATGGGACATCCAAAAACTATAAAAAAACCCTAAATAGAATCCCAATGACGATTAAGAGGAGGAACGACGGGTAGGCCGTTAAGCAGCATGGTCACGACGGTTGGCGGGACTTCTAGAAAGTAAAAAAAATAAACCTCAACGATAATCATGTTCGGTTTTTAAAATCTCAATGACAATAACGTGAGGAGGCAGCAAGCAGGTTGCAGAGGAGTATAGTGACGGAGCCGTTGGCGGTTGACGGAACTTCTAGAAAGTAAAAATTGAATCCCAACAATAATTATGTTCGATTTTTAAAATCCCAATGATAAAGATGGAAGGCAGCGGGTAGGTCGTAGAGAAGTACAGTGTCGACGTTTGATGGGTCTTTTAAGAATTATAAAAATGAAACCCAACGAGAAAAGAAACTCTAAAAATTATAAGATCTAATTTTTAAAGGTTTCAAGAAGAATGAATAGAAGCCATGATAGATCAAGCAAATAAATAAAGGGGTTAAAGGACAATGACTGGTGCGACTTTTAAAAACTATAAAATTAAAAACCTAAGGATGATCAGGCTCGGTTATTCAAAGTTTTAAGACTGTGTTCGGTAATGAAGTTAGGAATTTCATCTTCCCGCACGAAAAACGGTGTTGTCTATTAGCACGTGATTAATTAAATATTAGCACAAAAAATTTGAAAATGGATTAATATTATTTTGTAAATTAACTTTTCTATAGAAATTTTTACAAAAAAACGCACTGTTTAGTAGTTTGAAAAACGTGTGTGTGAAAAACGAAAAAGATGAGTTGGGAAAAGAGGGAGAAGAACACAGCCTAAGACTACGAGATAACTATTTAACAAAATTTAAGTAAAATTATATGTAAAAAATAGATAATTTTGTATGGATGCTAGCCGCGTAATTGCGCGGGCCACCCAACTAGTTTATATGATTTTTATAGTAGTCGGTTCAATTCATCCAAAAAAATATTTACAGTTTTTTACTTCTGTCATGCACGAAAATAGTTTGTGCTTTTGTTTTCTTGCAAACCAGCAAGCCACATGTAGAGGCAATCATTCATGGGCCCAGACTAGTCAACTGACCAACCGGGCCAACATGGAGGCCCGACGGCCCAAAAGGCCAACCACGAGCACCAAAAGGCCCGAAAGCCCACCTCCCCTTTCCACACACCTGCAAACCTCCTCGCTTCCTCCCTCTCCGCATTTCTCTCCCAAAAATACCCCCCGCCTTAAACCCTCCGCCTCCGCTGCCGCCGCCGCCGGCCGGCCGCCGCCATGCGCCGCTTCGTCGGGGCCCTCCGCCAGCTCCGCACCCTAACCCTGAGCCCCATCCCGCCGCCGCTCCGCGTCCTCTCCACCGCCTCCGCATCCTCTTCCTCCGCTTCCTCCGCCGCCGCCGCGTCCTCATCGGACTCCGACTCCGCCGCCGCGGGGGCCGCCCCCGACGCCGACTTCGACAGCTCGGAGTTCGCGCTGCCTCCGTCGGGGCCGACGATGCCGCAGCAGGCGCGTAACCCGGTCTCCGCGCTCCGGAAGCTCCGGTTCGACCCCTCCCTCCGCGCGCGCGCCGACGAGGCGCTGTTCGGGAAGGAGAGGGATGTGGGGGGCGTGGTGGAAGAGGAGCGGTCGCGGGAGGTGGCGCTGGCCCTGCTCGAGGCCGCGCTCGAGCCGCCCGACGAGGACGACGACACGGGACCCGGGGAGGTCAGGGAGGAGGACCAGATGTCGCTGTCCGTCGGCATCGTCGGCGCCCCCAACGCCGGCAAGTCCTCGCTCACCAACACCATGGTACGTGTGTGTGTGTTCACGCGCCGCAGCATTGAAAATTTTTTTGTGACATGGAAATGGTTTAGTTTAGCTCGTTGTAACATTTCTTAGAGCATTAGTAGTTTGAAGTGCAGTTGTGTGTTGACACTTTACAGTGATCATATATAATCCTATATTTCTTTGTAGGGTTAATTGGATGCATGCCATTATAAATTTTAACGTGTTAAAAATGCCATTACAATTCACTTGTTTGGGCTAGTGCTTTGCATATACTTTGAAACATGCCATTACCTAGTTTGTGTTTGTATTATATAGTTTTCGCCCCTTGCAAGAGAGTATCATGGATGTTTGCTAAAATGCTTACATAAGTTGTGTTGGTTTTGTAACTTAGTGTTATTAATTTCTGGACATCCTTCTCAAACTCATATTCTCTCACTGATCCCTGCAACTATGGATATTTGGTTAATTTATCCGGGTGAAAAATTCTAACTTTGCTAAACTTATGTTTGGAGTTTTGGACTAATCAACAGACAACAGGAACGACCATCCTGAGCTCTCTCTTTCTCTACTACAAATACAAATGCTCCTGATGTAACCAAGCTGTAGTTTAGGTCAACCAGGTATGTTGTCAGAGTAAAAAAAACTGGGTAGGCTAACCTGCTGAGGTTAAGATTAGCGAGGCTAGTTATTACAACCTGAACCATTTTTTACAGACTGTTTCCAGTGAGGCTTAAATAATAAGGAATTTTGATTCTGTTCCCTGAGGCTACCAAAGTTCCTCTAGTTTAATGTTGAATTATTTTAGAAGGTCTGGGCATGAGTTGTTGCAAATTGTTGCCTCACTGTTCCGTATGAAAAATTTAACGGAATCGTGCAGTTGCCCAATTGCAGATTTGGGTTTTCATTACTACAATTCCCAAACATCAATAAATAAACCATTTTCTGGGTCTGATTGGAATTCCTTTTTGGAATTCTGTTGATGTAGTGGCTTCTTTCGGTTAAGTAGAGTTTAGTAAGCAGGTGGACTTACCAACTGGCTGTTGTGGGCTTCTGGTGAAGCATCATTTGTACAGACTAAATAGTTAATAGTAGCAAAGACAACAAATGTAAACTGTGCTTTTTCTTTACGCTCTGATCCTTTTCCTTATAATTTTGGAACCTTTCCTTCCCCATTAAATAAATCAAATGGCAGTCCTGCCGTTTCTTAACAAAAAGAAGAAAAGATACTGGTTGTAGTGGAGCCTGATGTTCCATATTCATATTTTTGCTACAGGTTGGAACAAAAGTGGCTGCAGTGTCCCGCAAGACAAATACTACAACTCATGAAATTTTGGGCGTGCTGACAAAAGGGAAAACTCAAATAGTATGTTCTATTACCCAATATCTGCTCGTGCTAGTATGAAGTGAATTCACATTTTCAATTTTTGATTGTATGATTATGGATTTCTAAAAATCTTGTCTAACAACACTTGTCTGTATTTCATTTGCAAATTTTGAATTCTGGACAATGATGAATACATTACATATCATAAAACAGAGTACATTGTGATTTATTTCTACCATAACTGATTACATTAAGAGATATGTTCAAATCAGTCAGTGCAAGTACATTTGTGCCCCATGGCCTGATTGTATCTATTTCATAGACTAGCATATTGCACATGCGTTGCAACGGGATTTTAATTAATGAAAATTATCATTAACCCACTATTACCATTATTTTCTGTATACGCCATCTTTTAATTTCTACATAAATTTGTTACTGACATGTGGGCCCTTTGGCCCCACACTGTCATTTTTCCCTTCCCACAAAAAGTAGAGAGTTGGTGGTTGTCATGTGGGTCCGCTGGCCCCGCGTGTCCTTTCTCCATTCCAAAGAGGTAGGGAGTTGGTGGTGGGGATGGTGGCAGATTCACCACTCACCACCACCACTACTCCTTTTTAAAGGAGTATAGAACTATAGATATACAACTCAAAGTAATGGACTTTGTATTAAACAAATTGTGCTGATTGGGTTTGTCTGTAAAAATTGTCAAATGTATGGCTCGTAATTAAGGAGCTGCTACAAAAAATGGATGCCTATGGGCGTTGTCTATAAATTTTTCTTTAACTTTTAGTTGTTTTCACTGATAATATTACCTTCAATGCAGTGCTTTTTTGACACCCCAGGGCTCATGTTAGGCCACCATGGATTACCTCATAGGGATGTCACTGTTCGTGTAGAGAGTGCCTGGAGCTCAATTAACCTTTATGATTTATTAATAGTCATGTTTGATGTCAACAGGCATCTTAAAACGTAAGCCTTGGCAAATATTTATTTTTATCCTTCCTTCCCTCAGTATTGACAGTCAATCATTGAAATGCAGTTCTTATTTTGTGTGGAGACCATGATAAGCACACCTCTAATTAATTTCTTCGTTTATACAGCCCTGATACGCGAGTTGTCAAATTAATCAAACGGTTGGGTGCTGAGGTAAACCCAAATCAGAAGCGTATATTATGCATGAATAAGGTCGACCTTGTGGAAGACAAAAAAGACTTGCTTAAAGTTGCAAAGGAATTTGAAGATCTTCCTGCATATGAAAGGTTCCCCTTAGTCTGCAGGAGTACTTGCATTGCCTTCCTACTATTTCATCTGCCTCATAAAACAATTTCTTGGAACGTTAGGTACTTCATGGTATCTGGACTAAAAGGCAAAGGGGTCAAAGACCTTGTACAGTTCTTGATGGAACAGGTAGTTTAGTTTATACCCAGTGGTATTTTACCTTTGTAAATTATTCAATAGCTTTTATCTCTGTTGCGTGCTGTGACGTGGAACTTGGTTTCCTATGATCAATCCTGAAATCATGTCTACGCTATGTAGGCAGTGAGAAGACCTTGGGATGAGGAATCAACTACAATGACTGAAGAGGTCATGAAAACCATCTCATTGGAGGTTGTGCGGGAGAAGATGCTGGATCACATTCACCAAGTAATTCTTGGACATATTATTACTGTGTAATTGGTACTATTTAATTCTGATGGAATTGTCTGCTAAGGTATGTTTGTATAAATGTATGCAGGAAATTCCTTATGTAATTGACCATCGTCTGATGGACTGGAAGGAGCTAAAAGATGGTTCTCTTAGGGTGGAACAGCACTTCATTGCACCAAAGCAAAGCCAACGGCAGATTCTTGTTGGGAAAAATGGCTCCAAAATTGGGTAACACATTCTCTTATGAAGAAACTGCTCTCCACCATCTTAAAAAACAACCTGGTCACCCTGGCAGATGGTGGTGCCTTTTATGGAGTGCATTTGCAGTTCACTTCTCCAATCAAATTCATCCTGAGAGTTATTCTTGTGCATGATTGGTAAACTATTAATGTGTTATCTCATTTGTGACAACTATTTCAGGAGAATTGGTATTGAAGCCAATGAAGAGTTGAGGTCCATATTCAAGCGAGACGTCCATCTGATCCTCCAAGTTAGGGTTGCTAAAAAGAGGAGTGCATGAACATATTGTGAGTATCTCTCACTTCTCATTGCTTCTGGTACAATCTTATATTTTGTCAGCTGTTAAGATGTCAGCTTTGCTTGAAAGGCTAGAAAACTAATATTTGAAAATTGCCAGCTATCTTTTCTCGGAACGTGGTTACTGAACTACAGCTTAGATTCTGACCATTCTGATAGTTTGGGTTCTTATTGACTTACTTAATAAGCCATATATTTTGTGATGCAGTTAAAGCTCCTGTATAGACAACCTTTTCCTAATTTGGAAACTCAACTGCAGGCATGCAGCGCATGCCACACTCATGCTACAGTATTAATCTGTCGGTGTCTGGATACGGCGTGTTTGATGGCTATTTTGAATTGACAGCGCCTTCGCCGAATCAAGAAGCTAACATATGCCCAAGCATTCGAAGGCTGAGCAGTGATTTTTGATGATGAACTGCTTAGTAAAATTTTTCCAATGTTGCAGTTGTAAGGAAATGCCTTCTCAAATGCTGTGAGCTGCACACCCCGAGTATGTGTATGTTGTGTGCGTGATATAGATATATCTGTACTAGACTACTGAGGCCATTCAATTTTTTTGGTTCAAATAAGTTTTGCCTTAGCCTGTATCCTGAAAGGTGGTTCATGCACTATTGTAATCTGACAGCAACTTACAAAGAAATGGGTTTATAAGGATTGCTTTTTCCAAAATGTTGCCCCGAGAGAATCAAAATTTTTTTGAGATTTTTCATGGAAGGAGTAACAGACAAATCAGAATTTTATTTTTATTTACTTGCTGCATGTAAACAAACAACGAAGGAAAAGTGGCGATTGTTAATTATGGTAGACTGGAACAAAAATGTAGACAAGCCTAGACAGATAAAAAGAATACTGTAGTACTTAATGGAGTAGCATGTCCATTACAGCACTCAAATGAAGTGCAGGAGCAGGTCCATTACAGCACTCAAATGAAGTAGCAGATTCATTACAACCAATAGTAAACTAACTCAATGAAGTAGCAGGTCCATTACAGCACTCAATGAAGTAACAAGTCCATTACATCAGTTATCAATAGTAAACTAAGACAGCCGTGAAGATGCAAATTGGTAACATAACCAATAAACTAAAACAACCACGCATGAATCAATGCGTTCAATAACGCCATGCTCCTAATCAATTTAACAAGTTGCATACTTTATCTGGCACAACGAATCGGATCCATGGCTATCTCACCACTTAGCAAGTCATACCCAACATTGATGTTGGTCTGGGCAAACATACCTAGGATTGCCTTAGACGAATCGTCAACACGATTCACAGCTACGCAGACAGCAGGTCCTTTTGTAGTTTGTGATTCTACGAAGAGTGCGGATGTGAAGAGCTGTATATCCAAACCTCCATCAAAACTAAGTGTGACGGTAATGTCCTTGACTTCATCCATGGTGCGTAGATAACAGTACCTGGGAAAAGAGTTAGTTCCCGCTTTGATCAAATTTTCTGACTTAATCATTTCGTCGAATCACCAGTGGAACCTTCTTCCCCGAAATCTGTGCATGTGAGCCAAAACGGAGCAAACTGCCTCTCCTAGATGTAGATGCGTAACCTGCTGGCATCAGTGGTGGAGCGCAGTACGAGAACTTAGTTATTCCGGTCTGACTCAAAAACGATGCATCGCCCATACCTAATCCCAATATGCCAGTGCAGTCCTGGACAGTTGTCTTGGTGTGCACACCCAAAAACCATCCGGAACTTGGCTTGGTAGTCGTATCTCCTGTCATCAATGAAGTGAAATGTATCCATTTGACATATACCCTTGAACAGTCTCGTGTTGCCCGGTGAAATTATATAGCGCCTTGAACATACACCTCCCATTGATGCACAAAGTGCTATATCCCGGGGGTTTTGCTGGACAGTAACTAGCAATTGCTTCTTCTTCTTCTTCTTTATCATTATCATCATCACCACAGCTCACCTCCTGGAATGTTCGGGATTGGGATCTTCCATATGGTGGCACACTGCCATTGTGACAATGCGGGCATTCGTCGCACTGTGTCCAGACCAAAGAGCTGCCTGTGTCGATCAGGAGGTATTGCTTCTGTTGCTGCTCACCAATCTCCATTTCAGCGAGATAGACAACATTCTCATGGATTCTAAATAGAGCCACGAACTTCTCGTCATCCATGCCCAGTGCCGGTGGACGCCCGTGAACAATTGGGAGAGAAAATCCAAATTCTGCTTTGCTTTTGCTTGACATATATAGGAGCTAATTGATCTTTGTCATGGCCTGCATCTTCGCCGCTAGCGCTGTTAGGGACGATAAGCAGGAGCATAACCACAATGGCAGCAGCACCAAACTTTGACACCATATCATGCTGGGCAGCCATCTTGAATAGTGGCAACCTGTTGCCTTGCTGTAAAGTGCAAAAGAGCAAATTAATTAGTATCACCACTAGAGTCTAGAGGAGGTAAGCTTATTATTTTTAAGAAATTTCGTTTGGAAAAGAGATCTCCATAACCTTGTTTTTTCAGCTAAGTGTACTGGATTATCATTTATTTAAGGACACGGCTATATAGGCCGACACGTGTACTAATTAGTTCTAACTAGCAACAGTTCCGACAATGCAAAAAGAGCATGCATCGTTTCCCTCGGTGCATTAGGGCACATTTTTCCTATGTGATGGTCCCATCTTGCACCCAAATAAAAATGCCACCACACATGAGCACACAGAGAACATGAAAAAAAAAGATTGGTGAGCTTCAGTAATATCCTTTTTTATCAATTAAAAAATAGAAACAGTATTACATGTAGTTTTTCCTAGTAACAGTTACAGTGAAAGCAGCCGCGCATGCGCTGATTAGATTTTACGGGCCCGTTTGGTTGGGATTCTTAGGAGCAATTCTAGCAGGAATCGGTTGGAGCTGAGCCAAACGGGCAATTTCCCCTCAGCTTCCAAAGCGAATCAACCGGGATCGATTCCCTTTTTTACAAAGGAAGGGAGAATCGGCGGAAAGCGAACTTCTGCTGAGAATCAAACCAACCAAATATGAAAGTCCCCATATTTTTCCCAAAAAATTACCCGCCTGCCACTGGGTATACCCCTCTTTCCAGCCTTCCCCAGCCACCCGAGCAGATCGATCGACATCACGCGCTAGGGTTGCGGGAGCCAGGCGACGGCGCTCCGCATCCAGCGCCGCCATCCCCGCCGGTGCCCCGCATCGCCGACGACCTCTCCCGCCGACGACATCGCCGACCACAGTCGCCGTGCCCGAGCCTTTCCCCACCATCCAGCCACCTTCGACGCCACCGCCGGTCTCCATCCTGCCACTCCCCTATTCTCCCTCAGCCCTGCAGATCCAGGCCGACAACGCCACCAATTGCCAGTGTTGCCATTCTCCGTCGAGCTCCCTAAGCAGGACGACCAGCGCTAACTAGGCAAGGTACCATGTCCTGAACTTCTCCATTTGATTAGCTCTGTATGTTGTACTGTTGTGCAAAGTAGTAGAACTGAACTGCTCACTGCGATGTGGATTTGTGTGTAAATAATATTGATGTGGATTTGCACTCTGATCTGTGTATGTCTAAATAGTTTTGATGTGCATCTGTGTTCTGATTTGCATGTGTTATTTCATAAGTACTGCAGATGGCAGCAGCAGTAGTAGAGGAAAATCAAGGTGCAAATAATGCTGAATGGACAGATGAAAACACTAGGATAGTTTGTGAGTTGTTCGCTGAACAAGTTAGGATAGGAAATCGCTCAAATACCCATTTGAACAAGGTGGGGTATGATAATGTGATTGCAAAATTTGAAGAAAATACTGGCTTACGCTATCAAAAGCTGCAGTTCAAGAACAAATGGAGCAAGCTGAGGAATGAGTATAATCTATGGAAGAAACTGATAGCTAGAGAGACTGGATTAGGTTGGGACCAAGCTAGGGCTACTATTGTTGCATCTGATGATTGGTGGGCAAGAGCCAAGAAGGTATGCTACATATTAATGTTGATGTTTAAGTTGTTAACCATGATTTTGCAAATATTTGTGTCACTGTTATGATTATTTTCCCTTGGTGTTCCTTTAGGATTTGCCAGGTTGTGCAAAGTTCAAGTTACGGGGGATTCAAAATAAACATTTGCTCCAACAAATATTTGAAGACCTTCGAAACATAGGAGATGACCACTGGAATCCTACTAGTGAAAATTTACCGCAGAGTTCAACCCAACCTTCCAGTAATATTATTGTTGATACAGAAGCTGTGAATGAAGGTGATGATGATGATAGTAACGATGAGGATTTCTCACCTCCTCCCAAGAGAGGTAACGCAGCAGCTGGTAAGGAAGCCAAGAAACCCAAGACCAGTGGTGGACATTGGTTCTATGAACAAATGAGTCCAAGAGAAATCAGCTGCATCTGTTGAGTCTTTTGTCAGGAGGGAGGACACTTCAGGGTGTGCCATCAAAGATGTCATGGCTCTAGTGAAGGAATGTGGTGCTGTATTTGGTACCAAAGAGCACTTCATTGCTACTGAGATTTTCACAAAGAAATCTAAGAGAGAGATGTTCATGACCTTGGATAATTCAGAAGAAAGATTTGCATGGCTCACCATGAAACATGAATCCAAGATGGCCAAGTATTCCAAGTAGTGGCCTAGCATGGTTGTGTTTGTTCAACAAATGTGTTGTTCTGTATCTTTAGACAATTTTATCTCCAAGTAGTGTTTTTATTTTTTTATTGTTGTAATAATTGTTGGATGTGTTGACTATCCCCTATTTTACTTACTGGACATGTAATACATAATTATTGTTGTATTGCTGCTGGACATATATTGATGTTGTCAATTGTATGTGTACTTCTGTACTTGCCTTAATGCTTGTCACTTAACACTTTCTTTCCTTGTGCTAGATGTCTTCTAGTGAAACTGATGGAAATGAGACTTTTTCTGAAAGTGATGGTACTGATCTACATGAAGATGACGAGGTTTTCATACAATCAGTTATTCGTCATCATCAAGCATTAGAAGCCAATCTTTTTTCAGCTACCTGCTTACTTGGACAATATTATATGACGTATTATGATAAAAATAAACCAAGGACGTCACTACTAAGTGGATATGCATGGGTACAAGAGACTCTGAGGACTCCAGGAGAGAGTCACCACATGTTTCGAATGAATACAGACCTCTTCTACAAATTGCATGACTTGCTGGTGAGTACCTATAACCTGAAAGCAACCAACCATATGAACTCCATGGAATCAGTTGCTATCTTTCTTTTCATACTTGGAGGAGGTGAGTCCAATAGAAGGGTTCAAAATAGGTTCAAGCATTCCGGTGAAACAATTAGCAGAAAATTTGAAGAGGTCTTATTGAGTGTGGTTACTATGTGCAAGGATTACATATGTCCCAAAGATCCTAACTTCCCAAGGGCTCATAGTAGGATTAAGAATGACAAAAGATTATGGCCACATTTCAAAAATTGCATTGGAGCCATTGATGGGACTCATATCACAGCAAACCCACCTCGTGAAGATTATGTTAGATACATTGGTAGAAGCAAGAGTCCTACTCAGAATGTGATGGCAGCAGTCGACTTTGACATGCGATTTACATATTCTTCTATTGGACAACCAGGGTCTATGCATGATACTAGCGTCCTTTATCATGCGTTAGATGTTGATAAAGATATATTTCCACACCCTCCACAAGGTATATACTAGCTGAAATCATCTACACTCTGCTTTATCTTTTATTTGTACCATATAACATTGACTCGATGCATATATCATAGGTAAATATTATCTTGTTGATGTTGGCTACCCAAATAGGCCAGGGTATATGGCACCATACAAGGGGCAAAGGTACCATATTCCTGAATGGAGAAGAGGTCCTCCACCAAGTGGTGAGCAAGAGTATTTCAACCAATGTCACTCAAGTGCATGCAATGTCGTTGAGCGCACCTTTGGTGTGTGGAAGATGAAATGGCGAATCCTTTTAAAGATGCCTACCTATGCAATGGACAAGCAAGAAATGATCGTTGCAGCTACCATGTGTCTTCACAACTTTATAAGACAAAATTCGACAACTGACAAGTATTTTCGTAGGTGTGATCGAAATCCAAATTATGTCCCAACTATACCAACAAGATATGCAAGATATGTTGTTTCCCAAAATGCATCAGATACCTCTACTCCAGAGTCTAGTGATAGGTCTATGGACAGATTTCGTGATGACCTAGCAACTGCATTGTGACAATCTAGATGAATGTTCTCATATAAGTGCTGTTAGGAATATTTTTTGGAAGAACTCTCCGTAGAAATATGTAACTGTGGTGGTTCCACTCTCCTTAGAAATATGTAACCATGGTATTTTGCAATAACTGAATCAATCTGAGTGGACTATTATTATAATGGATATTGTCTTTGATGCCATGCAATGTACGTGATGTGTTTTTTAACTTCTTATATGGAAGCTTGGTATTTTTTTACAAGTATTGTGCTAAAATATTTGTGCATATTCATAAGTACTTCTAACAAATATTAGGATTGCCATTTCAGCTATATCTCGTTAGTACAGAGGTTATATAGACCAAGGACATCTTTGGCTTCCCCCATTAGGATCTTAATGTTTCTAGCCACCTAAATTAACTGATTCTGATTCTCTTTAGTATCTAATTCAGGAAGAATCAGAATTAAATCACAGAATCACAGAATCTGAAACCCTACCAAACGGGCCCTACGTTTATTTAACCATATGCAATGTTGGCATAAGCATACTGGATAATTTATGTGTCCTCTCAAGTGAAAGCGGAACCAATGCTTTTGGAGGATAACCCTATATAACGGTTTACGCCTTTGATCGGATGAAAGCGTAAACAATTATTTTCCTTTCATCAGAGAAAAAAAAGACATTTATTTTAGGCCTCTATAGACACGGGGAGGGGCAGGGGTTCGAGGTCGCCGGCGTTGAGCGGGGCAACGGCTATGTGCCCCGGTGGTGGAATGTAGGGTTCAAAATTTCGGAACGAATTTTGGAAATTTCAGTTCTGTTGGACCACCCCGATACGATATTATTTCGGCCGAAATTTTTAATTTTTCATGAATTTGTGTAATATTTGTTCAAATTTGACTAAATTTTGTTCAAAATATTGGAAATTTCGTTATATCGGCATCCCGGATACAATAGCCAAACCGATAAATTAAAACCTGGTGGAATGCAGACTGCAGAGCAGAGGCGCGTGGCGGCCATGGTGGCAACGACTGTGCCAACGTACGGAGGCTTAAACACTAGGTATATAGGGGAAGAAGGAAGAAGTAGGGTGGAGCCTGCTGCTTACGTTATACTAGATGTGGTTCGGCGGAGAAGGCTCGTACGTGGAGCTCCAGCAACGGCGTCGAGATTCGGCGAGGTGGCGGCGGCACCGGCACAGCAGCAGTTCAGGGACTTTTGACGGTCGGCGTTTAGGCTTCTGCGCTTGAAGAGGAATATATATCATATATGTCGTACGTTATCGTGGTGAACGTAACAGAACAGCTAGCGAGCGATCGATCGATGAATATGCATGGTTTCAAGGGAGAAGCTAGCCTCACCAGGGTTAGTTGGCTGGCGCCTGCCGGTGCTTCGTCTAGTTCTGGCCGGCCGCGCGCGGCTAGTCGACGGGCATCATCGATCTGCGTCCAAATTGAAGGTCAAATAAGAATTAATATTGGATCAGCAAATTAAGTACGTACGGTGACCCGGCCGAATGGTTTTGCAACTAACCGCGCGCGGAAGAAACTCACCAGAGCGAAGCGGCTATGGCCCAAGTCGGAGCGCGGCCGTTCCCGGCCGGCGAGTGCTTGAACGAGACGTAGTCGATCGTCTACCCTCTCAAGCGCAACTAGTACATACATGGTTAAAGAATGAGGTTAGGCGTTGCGTCTTGCGTGTTCTCTGCCTCCATCGGCGCCTTGCGTCTTGCGTGTTCTGCCTGCCTGGACGGCCTCGGGCAGAACAGAACGGGCGTTGTGCGAATGATGGACGGAAATTTGGATGACTGAACTAAACGGACCCCGCACGGTAGGGAATGAAGCAGAGGAGGCCAGGAGGTTGGGTATATGGTATCCATAGGTTTCGACAGGAGGGGCACCGGCGGCCGGAGGGAGGCGCCAGAGCTGCGCACGGAGGTGGCGGCGTGGGACGACGCGCGCTCCGGCGGCTAAGTCGACGTGGCGATGCATTACCACTGCGATCGATCACCTCTGCTCTGCTTGCCATGGCCGGGCAACAAATTGGTATACAAGCGAGGAAATAGATATCATGTGTTACTTGGTGATTTGCTCGATCTCATTGCATTGCAATGCGTTACGATGCAATCCTGTGGTTCTCTCGTAGTTGATTTTATTAAGGTTATTGAGTTTGACTTAGAGTCCAAACCGATGTGGATGCGCTAAGAGCAACGATGGACGAAATGGGTATGTGTTGAATCTCAATCCAAACTGAGACGCTGTTGATTGAAGACGGATGAAGTGAAACGAAGGGACGATGGACGAAAATACGGTATATATAGAATCATCTTCAAATCTTATCTTAACTACTTAAAAAATACACAATTTTTCAATCGTCCTAATACACTTTCGTTCGTCCTAACCCGCCTTCGCCTCTTTGTCCGTCGAAGCGACCATCCAGATTTGCTTCCTGTTCGCTTTAGTCACCATAAAAAGGGAAGCAAAATAGGCCCAAAACAGGGGTATAGCCACCCTAAAAATTTCCAAAATTTTCAAACCACAATGACAGCAAATTCCCAAACTTCCAATCACAGCATCACATCACAAATTTTTGCATCACATAATAATTTTTTGGAGAGCATGTAAGCATCAATCCACATCCAAAGAGATCAAGATGAATACATCAACATCAACAGCAGCATTAGAGATACATCAACACCAAATTTGGACCAAACGATGCTAAAACTAAAACATAGAGAGATGGAGGAAACAAACTCCAACGCGGCGTCCCTGTGGCATCTCCCTTAGCTTGGCCACCAACACCACCGGATCGAGCCATCCCGAGCAAAGCCGCACCAGATCCCCTCCTCTACCGCCGCTGCCCCTTCCCTCCATTTTGCACCGCCGCTGGATCCAGCCGGTGCTCTGGAAGCCCTTGACGCGGAGTCGAGCTGCTACGGCGCGGATGCGTGATGTGGCATGGTGCTCGGTCCCGATCCGGTGAGTTAAGCCCCAAGTTCTTTAGGGTTTGCACTGATTTAGGGTTTTGATTCAGGATTTGCAATTTTGGGAATTTAGGGTTCTTGATTAGGGGAAAGTGAAAATTAGGGTTTCGAATTTGGGGAATTTTGGGGAATTTGCTTGATTTCATTCCAAATTCGTTATCCACTCCTTCTAATTGCTACCCAAGCTATGAATTCAAAGGCAAGATACAACTTAAACAGAGCCGGCTTAACTTTGTTGTACTCTGGACCCAGGTTTTTATTTATTTATGCAAGTTGTCCTGGTGTAATACGCGAGCAACTTTGTTGAAATTGATTCTGTGTATACGACGTGGTGTGCTACGGTTGAAACCAATCTAACACAAGCAACGGACAAAACAAATCAGTGTGACGATCGGATAGTTACGAATATTTTAAGTAGTTAAGATTCATGTGTATTTCTTGGACCCCCATCCAAATGGTCATTCTTGCAATTTTCCTGTTGTTGAAGTATGAACCCTGATGGCAGCGATCCGACGAGTCCCCCTTCTGTGAGTTCAGCCAAGGAGTTCGTCGCGTGTGAGAAGGGCACTTTTGGGCCACTCAAGAGTGTAACAAACAAACAAACAAACAAGCTTGAAGAATACAGGTTTTGGCCATTCGAAGGTGTAATACCCCTACTCCTTTGTAGTGGAGATTTGTTCTCTTTGGTGGTTGAAGGATCTTTCAAGTTTATCGACTAATCAGAGTACCTCCGCTTTTTTTCTCTTCTGGATTTCCTAAGAACTTCACTAAATATGTCGAAGTCTTTCCATAGTCACCCAGGTTCCAACCCGCTCTCCCTTGGTCCCGGTTCTCTCCTTATTATACCTTATCTGAGAGACACGACATGACCAAAATTAGAGGTTCTCTCCCTTTGTCAGCAACTCCTCTTCTCGCCTGCTCTGTCGGCCTCGGAGTAGGCCCTAGTGGGACCCTCCATGGATGGGATATGGCGAGAGCTCGCTACACTACCCCACCCAATCCACTGGGGCCTTGGGGCAGTTTTAGAGGGGCCCACTTCGAGTGTGGCTCGGTGAGACCTTGCCACGTACCCTCATGTAATCGACAGATGCGCACGGTGAACCCTCTGGACGTGGGATCCACATGTGTCATTGCTTGGTGAAAGGTAGTAAGGCTGTGTTCGGGAGGTGAGTTTGGAAACTCATCTATCGCGCACGTAAGATAGAGCGACGTATTTTCCTATGATTAATTAAATATTTATCAATTTTTTTTGAAAAATGAATTAATATGGTTTTTTAAAACAACTTTCGTATAGAAACTTTTTATAAAAAACACACTGTTTAATCATTTAAAAAGCATGCGCGTAGAAAAAAAGAGAGATAGTTGAAAAAGAAGAGTAAAAACGTGGTCTCGGTTGAGGTGCGATAGAAAACCATGCTCCTGTTAGGACCGACACAGTTAAGGTGACAGGCAACAGCTGCAGCGGTTGCCGCAACTGTCTTCTATACTCTTTGCCCCGTGGTAGATAACCATCAATGGGTAATGGCTCGAGGCTCGCCTGAACACGTCGCTCAGCCTCCGTCTGGGAACTGGCCTCGGGGTGCCCGTAGGGCCTGTCCTTCATAATCTTATTGAGGCTGAGTTCGCTAGTTGATCTTCGGAGCGCCTGGCTGGTTTCGGAACCCAAAACACTGTGAAAGAACAGTTTATCACTGTGTGTGGCACTGTGCACACGAGACGAAGGCAGGGACATGGTGACGACGCCGTTTCACCGCCGAGGGTTGGCAGAGACGGAGCAAACGGCGTTAATGAGCTAATGAAAATTAATTTTTTCATGCTGGACGTAATATTACAAATATACGTCAATTATTATGTAATTGGAAAATGTATTCCATTTAATTATTATTTATGCGGTTTTCAAGTCATTGTTAAGATTTTTTAAATATTAGACTTTTTTTCTAACTACGTTTTAATTTTTTCATGCTGCACGCCGTATTGCAAATACACGTCAATTATTATGTAATTGAAATATGTTTTAGATTTAATTATTATTCATGCGGTTTCTAAGTTATTGCAGAGCTTTTTTAAAAAATTGAACTTTTTTCCTAACTACGTAACAATTTTTTCATGCTGCACGCCGTATTACAAATACGCGTCAATTATTATATAATTGGAATATGTATTGGATTTAATTATTATTTATGCGGTTTACAATGAGCTTTTATAAAAATTGGACTTTTTTCCTAACTACATTTTAATTTTTTCATGCTACACGTCATATTACAAATACGCGTCAATTATTATGTAATTGAAATATGTTTTGGATTTAATTATTATTTATACGGTTTCCAAGTCATTGTTGAGCTTTTTTTAAATTGGACCTTTTTTCTAACTACGTTTTAATTTTTTTATGCTAGACGCAATATTACAAATACGCGTCAATTATTATATAATTAGAATATAAATTCCATTTAATTATTAGTTATGCGGTTTCCAAGTCATTCTTGAGATTTTTTTAAAATTAAACTTTTTTCTTAACTACGTTTTAATTTTTTCATGCTGCACGCCATATTACAAATACGCCTCAATTATTATGTAATTGGAATATGTATTGGATTTAATTATTATTTTAGAAATTTCCAAGTCATTGTTGGGCTTTTTAAAAAATTAGACTTCTCGCCAATGACCTGGTAAAAATTAGACTTTTTTAGTCAAAAGAAAATGTACGAAAATATTAGTTTCAATATATATTTTTTTATCGTTAAACCATATCCGTCCATGCGCACAACAAAATAGAATATCTCTTCCACTAAATGAAAAATATCTTTCCACAATACAAACGTTGGTCCTAATTTTAAAAATTATTACCCTAATTAGTTCTTTTAAGAATGTTGCAATACATTTGCTACTTCAAAGTAATCGGCGTGCTAGCGTTGTCTCTATGTTGTCCTGACAAAATATCAGCATTCACAGCGGAGCTACCAGGGCTGTTCGAGCTGGAACGACGTCGCTTACCAACGCCGCAGGGTGACGGAAAATGTCGGCAAGCAGACGGCAGTGTAGCGCCACGGCCGTCCGTCATCTTCGTCCACAGTTGCAAACACTGCTCAAACAGTACACAAACAGTAAATACACAGTACTGCAGTTCCGAAACCCAAAACAGCGCTGCCAACTTCCGATATCGAACTCAGCCTCAGAGTGGTAATATTTTCTGTAGACTAGCGGCACCATGCTATCTATTTTGTTGTGAATTTTTCAAATTTCAATTATGGAATAAATATCCTGGGTTTAAATCTTAAATTGAAAATGTATCGCTGACCAAGTTGACTGTATTGTTTAGCGATTAATATTTGTTTTGTAAATTGTGGATTATTTTTGTAGAACTTGTTAGTCCAATTCGTCTTGGTGCTAACAAATTTTACTTTGAAATGTTACTTTTCCTCTCCTCCGCGTATTAAATGTTGGCCAGTGTTGTTTCACTTTGAACTGCTGTTGGTGTATATTCCACTAGCATCAAAATATATTCTAAGATTTATTTAGAGTTTATTTGTATTCATGATAATCAATTTTTGTTTTGACTGATTTTTTATTTTTCCTTTGCACTTTGTTTTTTTATATTTATTGTTATTACTCTGCAAACTCCTGAGATTGGAGATGTTTGATTTATTCTCTTCGTGTAAGCACTATTTCGATTTTTTATGCACCAAATCATAAAGAAAAACTTATGAAATACTGTATTTTAACATTTTAAAAGTAATTTAATTTCAAGATATAAATTTTGGGTATTATGTTACATGTGATGTGAGCTAGTATTCGAGTAGACGGGAACTTGGGAAGAGTGGAAAAGTGTGGAACTACCGCGTACCAGTGGGCAGTGTATAGTTGAGTTTTTCGTGCAGAGGACCGGCAAGATTGGCATGAGCCAACTGATACTCACAGCCATTGCATTCCCCTCTCTTTCTCTCCTTTTTATTTTCTTTCATGGAAAGGAAGCTTTTTACTATCTCATTGATCAACACCCACCAGATCGAGAGAGAACATTCATGTTAAGTTAGCTGTGTAAGTAACAATTTTTTTCCTCAAATATAATCCAAGCCGGCTAAAAGAAGGAGGTTAATTCACAATGACCTGCCTGCACAATCTAGCTAGCCAAATGGCTCATGTCATGACTACTCCATTTTGATCACGCTCAAACTTTTTCCGTACGTCTTAACAGCTGATCTAGCTGGCACCTCATCAGTCACCAGCAAGCAGGTGGGTGCCTAAGGATGAGTTCTTCATCCTACTTTTCCAACTCATATTTTTTTTTGCACGCACGTTTTTCAAACGGTTAAATGGTGTGTTTTTTTATAAAAAGTTTCTATACGAAAATTGCTTTAAAAATCATATTAATCTATTTTTCAAAAAAAAGCAAATACTTAATTAATTATGTGCTAATGAGTTGTTCCGTTTTTCGTGCGGAGGGAATTTCTTCCCAACACATCCATCCGAACACACCCTAATTAGTTTCGTTTACCATGTAGGAAAGACACGACCGACGAGGATCATCTTCAGTACTAGCTGCCGATAGCTGTTGCAGCTGAGTCTAGCACAGCGGAACAAAAAAAAAAAGCTATGAACAGTACCATTTTCACTCTAGCAAAAGTGTTCAAAATTACTCAGGTGAGGAGACTGCGGCGTACTCGGTCTTACTATCACTTTCTGCACTATCTGTCTCAGCAACAACAGGAAAAAAAGAGCAGGATAATAATTAACGTGATACTTCCTCCGTCCAACAAAACATGCCATTTCACCGTGCTAGCCTTGTCCCAAAAAATAAATATATCGTTCTACAGAAGTGGTGAGGCCAGTCCGTATACGTGGAACCAAACAAAATGAATTGTTATTTTTTTCACTATCGTGAATGGATCTTATCTCCTCATTTCGATTCAGTTGCCCCCCTCCGTTGCTCGCCCCTCACCCACCGCGCCGATCCCCTCCATGCTCACCCCTCTCCCACCGCGCTGCCCTCCATGATCCCCAATCTTTCCCACCTCGATCCGGTTCCTCCGTCGCCCCCAACCCCGATCCCCACTCTCCCCCACCTCGATCTGATTCCTATGTCGCCTCCAACCCCAATCCCCAATCCCTAGCCTCCTCACCTCGCCTCTCCCCTCCACAGTCAGCGTGAGCAATGGCGCGGTGGGAGAGGGGTGAGCAACGGAGGGGAGCAACTGAATTGAAACGAGGGGATAAGATCCATTCATGGTAGCAAAAAAAAGAAATAACATTTCATTTTGTTTGGTTCCACGTATACGGACTGGCCCCACCACTTCTGTAGAACGACATATTTAATTTTTGGGACAGCGTGAGCAATGGCGCGGCAGGCGCACGCCGATTCATTGCCCATCATGACCCCGGAGGTCACGGCTCGGCTAGCCAAAAGGGCCACACCCAAGCATAGGGTGGCGGAACTGGATGTTGAAGCACAGAAGGAAAGTGGAGGAAGGCGAGGTGGATGCAGACGTCGTGGTGGTGGGGTGCTTGGCGCCAACGGCGTCCAGTTTCTTATCGAGGAGCAGCATGTATGTCGATATTTGTCCAACGTTGAGTGGCATCCTGGCGGTTGCTTCGTCCATGACTTGGAGGACTAGGTGTGTGGCGGTTTTGACGACTCCGAGCTGCCACCCAGCGGCGGCTTCGTCCTGACTCGAAGGACGAGGCAAGTGGCGACGTCCCCGCCTCCGATTTACCTTCGGATTGTGACTTCGTCCCTAACTCGAAGGACCAGGCGTGTGGTGGCGTCAATGACTCCGAGCTTCCACCCGATGGTGACTTCGTCCCTGACATTGAGGACGAGACAAGTAGCGATGTCTCTGACTTCGAGCTGCCACCTGACAGTAGCTTCAGCCTTGACTCCAAGGACGAGGCAAGTGGCGGCCTCCATGACTCCGAGCTGTCACCTGACAGCTGCTTTGTCCCTGACCTCGAGGAGGATGCAAGTGGTAGCGTCCATGAGTCCGAGCGTCCAGGATGCAAGTACCTTCCTAACAGACACGCATCTTGCTTGGTACAGGTGGCAGCTAGCATGCCACTACCATGCAGCCTACGTAGCGTTTTTATTTTCAACCTCCGGAAGTAGGCTTTGACCGTTTTTATTTTCAACCTCCGGAAGGTGCCGTGCCAGTACGACGTCGGAATCAAATCGGACGAAATCTTTCTCGATTTTTTAAAATTGGTTAAGGACTTATGATTCACTCGATCTTCACTTTCCGGGCTTTTCAAAATCGAAGCGAATTTGTAAAACTCGAAATAAATCGTTGGCCGGCCATCATCGGAGACGGTTAAATGAAGATTAAATATGATGAGTTAAAGTCAAATTAAAAGCGAAAAACATGAGAAAAATGATGAGGAAGAAGTGGAGAATTGATTTTTGCAATCAATTGGAGAAAAAACATATGGGAAGGCAGATCAACGTGGTAGCGGCAGTAGGGTTCGGCCCAACAAAGGAAAAAAATATGAAAAAAAAACCGAAAGCCTTACCGCATGGGTAACAAAAAATCCGCGAGGTGAAAAAAAAGGCAGCGAAAAAAACCGGATGGAAAGAAAAAACCGAAAGCCAACCAAAAACACGTGCGCAAAAATCAAACCGGCAACGGAAAAAACGGCGATGAAAAAAAAACTCACCATGAAAAAAACCGAAAAAGCCTTATATATTTTTTTATTAGATACATATACATATATAGATATAGATATAAATATAAATATAAAAGATAAGATAAATCCTATTCTATTCTCTCCCCTTGTACATGAGTTACCTACATCTCCCGTGCCCGCATCAATTGTTAGTTCGGCACCCGGACGACGAGCAGAGCAGGCGGTCGACGGCTGCGCATATTGTCAGTGCCGCCGTCGACGAACCCTGTCTAGCGGCCTCCCCTCGCCGCCGCCGTCAACGACTCCTTCCCAATGCCGGCCTTCTCTCTCCCTGGTATGCACAGGCACAGCAGCAGTGCCGGCCCTCAATTCTAATTTTGCCCCTGCCTCCTCTTTCCTTGCCTCAAGGTTGCTAGATAGCTAATCGGTGAAACAAAACAGGGTGGAGGTGGACGGGGGCAGCGGAGAGATTGATCCGGGAACGGCCCGGGGCGGAGAATTTTGGAGCCGTGGGTTCTCCTTCCACGGCGGTGATGTTCTCCCTACTGTTCTCACTGCTGCTTACCTTCCCACAGTTTTCTATGGCTGCAAACGACCACTATCTTTTCAACAAAACCCGAGCTTTGGACTTGGAGGCGGCCGTCAATGGCAACAACAAGGCGGCAGTCTTGGCTGCTCCACTGTACCCGGTGAGTCATAGTTACTTACTGGAGATTGCTGTTGGGTCTCTGGGCAAAACTAGACTTGTCAGCTTCGACACAGCCGTCAACATGGTATGGCTGCAGTGTTCAGATTCTTGTAGGGATTGCAATCCCTCCCAAGTTGGTACTACGTATTACAATGCTAGCATGTCTATAAGCTACAATCCTCTGTCTTGTGATCACCCACTCTGCGGTGCCGGTGACAACCATGACCCACAAGTATTAGCTGAGTGCATCTGTGCATGGATGGCACATGTACCTTCAAAATCGATTCCTTGGACAATAACGGCGGCTGGGTAGAAGGCATTCTAGGGTCTGACAGGATATCTATTTCAGACCATTTCTTCTTCCTTTTTGACACCAACATCATCTTTGGTTGTGCCACGGTAGACCACTCAAAACATATCTTAGATCAGTATGGGAGTAGTGGTGTGGTTGGACTGGGCCTAGGTAAATACTCACTCCCACAGCAGATCTCTGTTACGAGATTCTCCTACTGCTTGCCGTCCTGGGTTAAGAACGAGCTTTTCTCACCTCCCTACGTGCTATTTGGGAGCAACGCGGTGCTGCAGGGCGATATGACACCGTTCCTCCCAGGGTTTCCCATGTACTACCTCAGGCTCGAAGGGATCTCCTATGGGATTGTTCGTCTTGACATATTCGGCAGCACGGCCGCTGCCGCCGACCAATATCATCAGCAGGCACAGTTTCGTCGTGGACCTTACCTTCCAGATGCTCAGTTCTATGCCATGTCAGTCGAGTCGGCAACATTTCCGCTCATGCTGCCGAGTCGCGCATACGAGCTGCTTGAAAAGGAATTTGAGCAGGACAATCCTCTTCTTATCAAGTCTCGCCTCCAACCCATGAACACTTGCTACAAAGGCAGTATCGACGATATGGCTGACAACGCCACTATAACGCTGCATTTCCATGGTGGCGTTGATTTGCAGTTGTCCAGGAATGCCACCTTTATGGAGATCACCTCCATGAATGGCGACCAAGAGGAGCGCTATGTGTGCCTTATAGTTGACAAGACGGTGGATGGGACAGCGGTGCTGGGCTTATCACCCCAACTCGACCACAACATTGGATTTGATCTGGAGAACAAGCAGATCTCAATTTATCGCAAGCTCTGTTAGTTTGTTCTTAATAATTAGTTTGTCCCCTCATTAATTACATTGTTAATTTTCTTCTACTAGCTAATCAGACTCATTGTTACTGTACTTTTCTGCAAGCACCAGTCATATATAATATATGCATGCTGATGAAATTATGACTCTCCTAACTCTTCTTTTTGATTAATAATATTAATCCATTCTACTACAAAATCACATAGCTTTGCCAATTCACGCTGGGAGAGACATGCAGGTTGTTACACGCATTATTGCACATTAATTGTACTACACAAACCCATTTGATACTTGATGAATTTGATTTGTGTGGTGAATTGAGAAATCCAGAAAAGCTCTCACAATCTTTAAAGCTGCTGATGAGCAGTCAAAAACATACATAGAAGCTTCTTATGTTTTCAACCATAAATCAAGCTCATTATTTCATTAATAGTAAGAAGGATATATTCTGTGAAACCCAAAAACCCCAAAGCAAAAAGGCACTTCGTTAAAACATATATTATATGGATAAATAATGCAGCAACTTATGCAGTGTCTTTGCAACATTTATCTGTTTAGTAGAGAGATAAGAAAAATATTATTGCGCCATTTTATGCGTAAGGGCATTGATCATTTGAACTGGAAGCATGAGCACAGTGAAACACTGGGTTTGTTCATGCAAAAGTCGTATACCTTTGCTGCATATGGCCACATTCACATGGTAGGATGCCCCGAATCTCGAACTCAAAACCTCATTCACTGTGCCGCTGAACTCCCTGTTCTTCTTCATCTTCTCTAGCAGCTAGGGAGCCACCTCATTCTCGAACTGCCTGATCGCCATGGCATAGCAACAATGATGGCCGGTAGTCCGCCACCACCGGTGCATCGGCGCCGCCAGAGCTTCTCTATGAAGGCCATGGCCGTGGTGTAGGGGACTGCATTGTGTCTTCAAACCCGTGTGATGCTGTAGGTCTGGTATTTGATCTCGTTTTTTCCCATCACACGGGTTTGAGGACACAATGCAGTCTCCTACACCGTGGCCATGGCCTTCATAGAGAAGCTGTCTTTAAACCCGTGAGGCTGCATTCGCACCGGTACATAATACTGTTATTTTGAATTGTATTGTTAACTACACAAGCATGTGGCTCCATTCCTGAAGAGACTTGTATTTTTTGATCATCGCTAGGCTCCTTTAGGGTCAAAGAAAAGTCCATCTTTATGGCAATACTCATGGTGTATGAAGTGGCAGAGGTCCCATTGTATGGTTCGGATGTCTTTGTCATCAAAGCTAGTCCGATATTCGATTATAGACAACTGCATGCACGAAAGAAGGAGAATATATAGCAATATCAATTAGATGTCTATTTCATCATTGAACTTATATTTTGAGTTGAGAGACTTACATCCTCTGGGTTGCTCCTGTACATCCCATTAAACCGGAGGAACTTGCATATGTAATATGCACAAAGGACACTGCCTTTAGGTTGTCTGTGACATTTCATTATGACATACACATAAAAGGAATTAGTTATACATGTAGGTAAAACAATTTAAATAAAAAAGTTTGCAGAGTATATTTAGGCTGAGTTCCCAACACTCCCCTCGTTTTCTACGCGCACGTTTTTCAAACTGCTAAATAGTGTGTTTTTTGCAAAAATTTTCTATAAGAAAGTTGTTTTAAAAAATCATATTAATTCATTTTTTTTAAAAAATGAATTAATACTTAATTAATCATGTGCTAATAAGTTGCTTCATTTTGCATGCTAAAGGATTAGTTCCCATCTCATGGCAACTAACACGGCCTTAGTAATTATATTACCGGCCAATATGTATGCACTAGCAACTTCTCCCTCATTTGCAGTTGTTCCCCACCCTTTGCTTTGTAGTAGTTGTACACACTGTACACATAAATGGATATTAAAGCTCATAACAATGAACGAAATTTAATAATTATAAACACTTCATGAATAGTACACATGCATGGATAAGAATCACTTACTATTGTAAGATTGTCATGAATTATGTATACAACTTGTGATTGTAATCGAGGGGGTCGAGGACTGTAATAGTCCCGTACTTCGAATAGAGCATGAAGCAAATATAATGATTGCTACATAGTAATGACGGTACAGTTAGTCACAAATCAAATAAGAGAAATATATAAAGAGATCTATTAGACTTACTTAAAGTTGTATGCGGCCATTATGACTCTTTATCTTGAAAGTTGAGGAATGCTCGTCCAATATAAACGGCCACAGTAAGCAACTTGGTCTTGTGCAAACCCTGGTTATATTCCTTTATCTTTTTAGACGTCTTGTTCTTTAGCTGGTCGGAATTTTCTTGAAGAGTGACAGTATGAAGGGTTTGACATAGGGTTTAGGGTTGTTGGGTCCAGGTAACCGATGGGTTGCTTGGTCTTCTCAGCATTCATGTATTGCATCCTACAAAAGAAAAGGGTTATTAATGACTTTTGGGATTATATTGTCTATTTATTTATTTGTGTAAATGCGCATTTGTACTCACAGGCACCATGCAACAACAAAGTTCACGTCCATCCTTTCCCGGCGGTGCACAGCACAAAGATCAGTGAAATCAAGCCACAAAAACCTTCACCGCCCATAAAAGCTTGGGGCAATGTTCGAACCGTTATGGACATAAGCTCGTTTTTGCTAGTGTCCATGTACCATTTGTGTAGTCTTCTCATCTTCCAACATTATCTTCATTAGTGATTAACCAAATTTATTAAGAATTGGGCCCACATGTCAGTCAAAGGGGAGGGGGATTTATTCCTCTCCTTCCTCCCCTGCCTTGCTTTGCTCGACCGGGCGAGGCCTAGTGCGGGTGGCAATGTGGTGGCGCAGGAGGGCCGGCGACGGGGATGGCATTGGCAGCCGGGAGAGAGAGAGAGAGAGATATGAAGGGAGGGCAGTGCTCACAATGCGGCGTCCAGGAAGCGGTGATTGCGGCGAGGACGGCGAGGACAGCATGGTGACGCCCGGTGATTGCGGAAAAAGGCAGCAAGGATAGGGGGTGTGTTGACGGTTGTTAAGTACCAATTTCGACCGCCAACTAGCACAATGAATAAAGGGAAAATTAGCATTTCTTACACGTATATAAATAATAAATAATGTAGTTGTACTAGACTTGGAGAATTAACATGGATGCAGAGAATATACAATAAAATAAAAGAGAAATAAAGCTGACATGTAAGGAAACACACCTCTGACAAATCACGTGCGGGCACACGAATTGAGGGGCCCCCAAGTCAGCTCAAACCGACCTAAAGTAGGGTCAAACCGTCCTCAACCCCTTTAGAGGCCCACATGGCAGTCACTAGTGAAAGACGGTGGCCAGAGGTAGGGCCCAGGGGTTGGCTGAACCCCTGGTTCGGCCGAATCACCCATGGGTCCTCTCATCACCACCTTCCACATGGACGCTCTAGATGGACTCCTAATGACAGTTATGTGTTCACCGACTTCAACAACCGCCATCTAATGTTGGTTTAGGACATTTGTAAGCATAGGAGGAGTTGGACAGAGAATTTGCTTTTAGCATCTCCACTCTCTCAAGTTTCCTAAATACTATAAATAGGCCTCAAGATTCTCACTTAGAACACACACCTCAAGGTGCAATTCTCTCTATCTCATATTGTAATCTCTATAGTTTAGTAGAAATAAAGTTTAGGAGCTTCGCTCCTACAGTCTTCTCGGAGTTTCGAGTATGTCTTTAGTATTTTATTCTTATTATAAGACTATAGTTGAATTAATAGAAATATCTTTCTTATTTATTTATGCTCATAATCTATGTATTTCTCTATTGAGTATATGTTCTATGAGTAGTATATACTTCGTATATCTGCTTCATCCTAGGCTAGCCTATCCATGCTACGGTAACGGTCTAGTGATATTTATAGGTTGCTCTAGCTCCAACTTGTTCATCCGTAGGGTGAGAGTCCTGGGGGAGTTAGTGATATTATTTACTAGCATAAGCATGGTGCTTAGGCTATATAAATATCGTTGGATGCGGGTGTGCCCCACGGAAAGTCAGGTAGGCGGCAAGTGGTGACAACGTTGTCTGTTCTTTATATTCCTTCATGTTCGGGTATGACGTAAGAGTGCGTAAATACCGTAACCATGCTGGTAGACTAGCCGAGAGTGGTCTCTCGGAAGAACCTGGGTGCCTAGAACTAAGTCCTATGTTGTAAGCATGTATATGTTAAGTGTATACTAGACATGATTAGTATAGAAGTACAGTTCTATCATAGCTTCCTAATGCTCTTTTCTACTAAACATTATTATAGAGGTGAATCTCCTGTGTCAACTACCTTATCAAATATTATCTTAGCCCTTGTTTACACTGTGGTGTCACGCCCGAAAATTCACAAGTAATTTTCAAACTAATTTGTGCATTAAACCCTCGTCCAGGAATCAGCCGAGGTACACAAATCGACAATTTGAATGTACAGTACCAAATAAACTAATACGATAAATACTTACATAAGAGGCACTTAGTCCTCACCACGAAGAAATCTGCAGCGAAAAGAAAAAATCTAGCGAAGCTTCAACTCCACTCATACAGGCAGCTCAATTGGGATCTAAGCCAAAAGTCTTCTCCTTCTGGATCCTTTTTCCTCAATTGAGGTTGATGATTATTGCAAGGTGAGTATATGGAATACTCAGCAAGACACACAGCAAGTATGCAAGTGCTCAGGGATAACAAAGGATGACAATAATATGGTTCATTTGCAAGGGCAGCATTTAGCAAATATTTGAGAATTGTAAAACAATTGAGTAATTAAACAATATTAAATCAACACTATACAACACACCCATGATGTATAGGCCCAACCAAACTTGAACAACCAATCCCGGTCATACAAATCAAACCTCCAAATAGGAATTAGCCATTCCATACCAGGAGTTAAGAAATTATCATTATTTATTACATTATCACATTCTCTCTATTAATGAACAGTGTGAGACTAATCACGAAAAACATTGTTAGGCTCGCCCATAACTGCGGGCACAGCTATTCGAATAGTTTTACTCTGGCCAGAGGTGTATAAATTTACCCACAAGACACAGCCCCACAATATGTTGCCATGCCCTCAGTACCACCACGGTACCTCGATAAGGAGCTGTGACAATACCCTGCGCATAACACAATTCAAAATGGTGCGTCGTTCCCGGATCATAGTCACCCCCTTTAACCAAGGTATGGACTCCCCAGCGACCCCCATGGACTTATTGCCACTTCACAGTCTGGCACTCCACAATGAACCACGCTATACAATAAGTAAAGCCGTTGCCCACGCTGGCTTGTGGTTAGTACGGTTAATGTTTCACAATAGTAGCTCGCGAACCGATCCTTAATTGTCATGAGCACAACTATCCAAACCTCAAACGATGTGCTCACAACCCACCATTAATCAAGTTTTAGTTAGCACATTATTAACCAATCACTATTGGCCATCGTGAGCTACCATTAAATATCCATCATTAAGTAATAGTGAAGCATTTGTTATTCCCACATAAAATGATACTAGAGTTTCTATGCATGGCTAAGCAATTATAACTAATTTCTAGTTGAACCAATATATATAAAGTCCAACTAGTCAAATTATAACCCAAAGATATCAAGGAATATGGTAATCAAAGCAACTTGGCCATATCAAAGGAATAGGTTCACACCACCCAATGACATTTGAAAATAAATGCACATTTGAAATAAATAGAGAATTTAAATATAGGATCAACATGCTCAAAGGAATTGTATTTGGGATCTGTGTGACTTGCTTTGCAAACAAGCGTCTTCAATTCGTCTTCAGGAACTTCTCCTACGAATAAACGATCTTCCGAAACGACGAAAAACTACACCTAGAACGCAAAACGAGAAAAATACTAATAAAAACCAAATAAATAGTAGAAATAAAGTTAATAAATGGGTAAAGCTTGAATTTAGTTGAATTACAAGACGTACGGCCTCATTCTGATTCCATATGAATTAGTTATGATTTTTACACAATTTAATCCAATTAAACCTATTAAAAAGGATTAAATAGACTTTTGACACAATTTCTAAATATTTTTAATAGGTAGATCCTGATTTTAGATAAATTTAGCAATTTGAACCATATTAATCTGAGTTACGGGGAATTAGTTATGAATTTTCTAAGTTTAAACACATTATAACCATTAACTGAAATTATATTAGAATTATGACGCAATAATGAATTAATTTTGAATAAGAAAAGATGATTATTGCGTCAGCATGGATTGGTCCTTCGTAGACCATGTTCACCGAGATGGTCCTTCGTAGACCATGTTCACCGAGATGGTCCACGGGTTCACAGAGACGGTCGGTCAAGATCGATCTTGACCGGAATTTGACAAAGATCCGACGGCACAGATCAAATTGATCTAGGGTTTAGATCAGACTGCCACGCGGGATTGACGGCCGGCCAGCACTGGACAACGGCGGCGACGGCAAACGGCGGCATGGCGGCGAAAACCGAGGATACCAAGGCGAAGAAGAGATCGAGACGGTCCTTACCCACCCTGACAAGATGACGGACGACGAAGAACGGCGGTCGCGACGGGCTTGAAAAGACGGCGAGGTCAGGTCGATGGTGGCGGCAGCGTTCTGGTGATCTTCAGCGACAACGAAGTGGTGGCCGGGCTTCCTCTCCTTCTTGCGAACCCAATGGTGGCGGCGATGACCGAAGACGACGACGGAAGGCGATGGGCGGTGCGGCTGGAGCAGCAGCCGGAGGTGAAGAGAGAAGGCAAGCGCGGGGAGAGGCGGCTAGGGCACGGGGAGCTCGGGCTAGGGTTGGAAAAGGAGGAGGAGACCTCGGACATGCTTTTTATAGGCAGAGGAGGGAGAGATCGAGCTTACACCGACGGGATTTCACCGGGGAAAATTTAGGGTTTCCAATGAGAGAGAAACCGAATCGAGCTCGAATTCGCGCAATTTCTAACGGGATTTCTTCGATTATTTAGGGGGAAAGATAGAGGAGATCAAGGAGAATTCGTTCCCGCAACTAATTTTGGAAGGGGAGCAACAGGGAGGTCGGATTTGATGGAGAGGCAGCGCCGGGTTGGGTGGTGTCGGGTTCGGCCGGCTCTGTTCCAAGCTGGAACATGACACTGTAGCATGAGGGAGGTAAGGTAGACTTTCCCTTCTTATTTTTTTTGGGTCGGTTGAAGGAAGGAGACAAACAGACTTTAGAAGGGAGGGGCAATCCGGGGCTGAGAAGGAGAGGGAGAAGAATTAGACTTCTCCAGATTCGGCCCAAATCTGGAAGGAAACTTAAATTACTTTTTCCAATGAAATAATTGCTGAAATGATCTTTTGATTATTAAAAATACTTTCAATGCTCAAATAATTCCAAAAAAAATCTTGAAAATACTTGGACACTCAAAGTATTTAGTAAAATTTTAACCAGATCATTTACTGATTAATTTATTATTTAAATATTTACTCAAATGTTCTTTGTATAATTAAAATCAGTATTTGAGCCCTGAAAAATCCGAGAAAATTTCAGAGAGTGTAAATAATTATGGAGAATTTAGTAAAAATTAAATCCACCCATAATTTATTAAGGCAATTTTTATCTAGCTTGATTTAATGTTCAAATTTTTCATAGATTTTATTCAAACACTTACTTTAATTATTAAATAAATTCTAGAAATTCCTTTTTCACAGCAATTTATAATTTAGCGATTTCTAGGGTGTGACATTTGGGTATGACATAAGAGTGCGTAAATACCGTAACCATGCTGGCAGACCAACAGAGAGTGGTCTCTCGGAAGAACCTGGGTGCCTGGACCTAAGTCCTATGTTGTAAGCATGTTAAGTGTCATGTGAAAACAGGTAGTGCATGACTAGTTTCAACTTGCCGACAAATTTTATTGATAATCCAAAGAAGCTTGCGAGAAGAGTCTGACCTCGTGTCGTTCCTCTACAAATCAAGCTCTCGGCACTTGAACCAGTCATTTTTGCACCAATACGCTCGTAGTCGATGGCTTAGAAGACCCTTCGTGAATACTCGGCTCCGTCTACTTCCAATGTGTCCGTTGGGCCAACTATCAACACTGGGGATGCCAACATCGAGATCACAACAGGTCTGATTACAATGGTGCGGGCCACCCCGTTCAGTGGGAAGGCCAATGAGGATGCTAACGCACACCTCTAGCAATTCCTTGAGCTCTGTGACACTATCCTCATCAAGAGGGTGACCCAGGATGCCATCAGGCTCCGCCTGTTTCTGTTCTCCCTACTCGGGAGAGCGAGACAGTGGTTCTACTCTAAGAGGGGTTCCATAGACGCTTGGGAGAGGTGCTCAATTGCGTTTCTCGCTAAATTCTTCCTGATAGGTAAAACCAATTCCCTTCATGGGAGGATTTGAAGCTTCCAGCAAGCCCGCAACGAGTCAATACCAAAGGCATGGGAGAAGCTCCAAGAGTACATCATGGCTTGTCCTCACCATGGGATGGACAATTGGCTCATTATCCAAAACTTCTACAATGGGCTGACGCCGTCGGCCCGTGATCACATTGATGTTGCTGCTGGAGGAGCCTTTTTCTTGCTAACCGTCATTCACGTGTCATTGCTAATCGAAAAAATGGTCTCCAACCAAGGATGTAGTGAAGAGCGACTCCAATCTCGTCAGCGGGGCATGCACACCGTCAAGGAGATAAACATGCTCGGCGCTAAGATGGACCTCCTCTTGAAGTGCTTGGAAGAACACGCTCGGGACAAGGCGGAAATGTATAGACATATAGTACGGCCCAGGCCTTGGACGTCCCGATGACATGTGAGACCTTTGGCAATACTGGACATTCGGGGAATGATTGCCCTAGGACCCGTGAAGATATCTTCTTCATGAACAACAACAACGGGTACCGTTCACAAGGAAGCTAGGGGTTGAATCAACCACGCCCATACTACCAAGGAGGGAACACCGGTAATTTCAATCCTAAGCAACCCTCCTTGAAGGATCTTGTCTATGGCCACGCCAAAGTCAATGAGACGATATCCAAAAGACTGGCGGCTAATGACAAAACCTTGGAGAGCATCCATGCTATGATGGAGGAACTCTTCTCGATGATCAAGAACCAACTGAGCTTAAACAAAATGTTGGAGACTCAACTAGCTCAGCTGGCTGCTGCCGTTCCCTCTGCCGAGACAGGGAAGATCCCGGGGCAACCCGAGCCATCCCTGGAGAACGTCAACACAATAACCACAAGGGGAGGCATGTCCACTCATGACCCACCATATCCCACTAGGGTAGCTAAGGGAAAGGAGATTCAGGAGGAGGAACCCACTCCTGACAAATCTGATACGGCACAAGACGAGAGGACAGCTCCACAAGTGTTTGTTGATATGAACATCTTGTCGTTTCCTCGCCGCAACAGGAAGCCAACCGTGGACGAGTAGTTCAGCCGGTTTATTGAGGTAATCCAGAAGACTTACATCAATATTCCATTACTGGATGCGATGAAGGTGTCAACCTATGCACGTTGCCTCAAGGAAATCATAAGCAATAAAAGGCTGCTGCTCACCACGGAGAGCGTGAAGCTGACAGAGGAGTGTAGCATGGCTATACTCAACCGGCTTCCTAAAAAAGAAAGATCCAAGGTGTCCCACTATCAATTGCACAATTGGGACACAACACTTCGACCACGCCCTGTGCGATCTTAGAGCAATCGTCAGCGTCATGCCCAAGCTAGTCTTCGATCAGCTGAACTTTAGCACTCTCTCGCCTACTCGTATGATGCTGCAGCTGGCCGACTCCACGGTCCATTATCCAGCAGGAATCGCCGAAGACATTCCGGTGAGAATCCGGGGTTGCTTCATCCCCGTCGATTTTGTGGTGCTGGACATGGACATCGACAAGGATAACACACTTATCCTTGGGTGTTTGTTCCTGAGCACCGTGGATGCTCGCATCGATGTGGGAGTCAGAGAAATCCGACTCCACATTAATGGCAAGGAGGAGAAGTTCAAGTTCCAGCTCTAGAAGGAGCAATGCTCTATGATCAGGATCAAGTATGGCCCAAACAAGAAGAACATCTAGAAGGTCGAAGTGACATCCCCAAAGAATGAGAGCCTCATAGCATTCATGGAGAAGGTGTTGAAGAGGGAACTCCCTCTCCAATACCAGAATGTAAGAACAACATGGAGGCAAGGGGTGCAGCCGAGGCCGCGGCCCATGAAGTCCGCTGTCGTCCACACCGGCAAAACCAAAGAAGACCAAGAGGGTGTGGCGAGTCAAGTAACAGCAGTCGTCTGTCTCATCATCTCCGGAGCCAGACATCGCTACAAGCTAAATGGAACGGAGAAGTCCTGATCGTTGGACTTTAAATAATAAGTCCTTCGCCGAAAGGTAATCTCGGTAGTTATCTCATATTTATTTTTCCAATTGCATATTTAATTCTTCAACTTGCATTTGCATGTTTGCTTTCCAAATCATATTTGAATTTCCAATCTTTTGCATTTTGAAAACCTTTTTTTACAAAAAAAAATTCAAATTTGAGTCATGACATGATTAGTGGGCTGATCTTTCTTGAAATGAAGCCCCACTAATTGAAAACTTTGGAGTCATGTGAGGTGGTACCCTAACCTTATCTTTTTGAAAATCAAAATAGGACCAATTGGGGATCTAAAGAGGTCTGAATTGGCATCTTTCTTGAAACCAATCTTTCACTTTAATTTAGTGGAGGATGTCATTATTCTTGCCTTGAAAGGAGGGCAACATGGCTGGCCATTAGGGTCAGCCGACCCCCTGGTTCGGCCGAACCAGGGGTGGCTCTCCCCTATAAAAGCCACCCCATGGCCATTGCTCTCCTTGCCCCAAACCAAGTTGCACTAGTTTGCTCTTGAGTTTCTCTCTTCCTCCTATAGTTTTCTTCATGTTCTTGTCTCAAGTTTGAGCAAAAACATTTCTCTTCTTCCTCTTGCATCTCAAGTTATCCTTAAGTGTTGAACTACAAGAAAATATTGTGGTGGTGTCACTGCCTCGTAAGAACGATTGTTGTGGTGTGCTCTCGCCCACAAGAACGATTTTGTGGAGTGTTACTACACACAAGAACGATTTTGTGGTGGTAACCTAGCTCCACAAGAACGACTAACTTTTGAACGGCTAACCGGCTTTTGCTAACGTAACTCGTTCTTTGTGTGTTCTTGTGTGTTCTTTGCTTTGTGTGCAGGATGAAAAAGAGTGCCAAATGCTTCCTCAGCGCAATGAAGCGAGCTGCAAGCTCGAGCTCTCACCATTAGCCCCCACAGCTCGAGCTCATGCCCGTCTATCGAGTACGTGTCGAGTGAGGGACAAGCGGAGTCCTATGGCCAAGCACCCATGGACGAGGATCAGGGTCAGATGAACTTTCGTCCTAACACTGACCTTGACTTGAAGGGAGCGCAGGGGATGCAAGCCTCCAACATCCTCAAGGATCGTGTGTTCGCTCACACACGAGCATATGACCCCGACCTGCTCGCCAAAACAGGTATGGATGTTGATTTTGCTGTTGTGTGGAAAGCAATAGGATGGGACGGTTTCGTATCAGTAGATGAACTTGGTTTGTGTTTTCTTACTATGCAATTCCTTTGTATGTTGCAAGAAGTGGGGGGTGGTATTACGTTCCAATTTTTCAGAACGGAATACTATCTCACATGGAAGGTTCTCAGTATACATCTGAGATTCAACAGAAAGTGCACTGTTGACTTAAAGTCAGCAACTACAGGTTTTAACAGGAGCGATTTCTGGCAACGTATCACCGGAGATTTTGTATATGGAAAACCGCGAGCCCAGGACATTCACAACCCCACCTTGCGCTTGATACACAAATGGTTGGCCTTTACTCTCTTCCCTTGGGAAGAGATGAGGCCTATTCGCAATGATGAGTTGAGAATCCTATATGCCATGACCAAAAAGATTAAAATACCTCCTGTCAAACCCATGATCAAACAATGGTTAGAACATCTTAATATGGTAAGACCAATAGAATGCACATCCTTAATCACTCGTATTGCTGCCAAAGTTGGAGCGTTGGAAAATGGTCACATCATGGACATTTCCTAACCTCGCTCCATCATTAACGAGGATTATCTTGTGCAAGGGCATACTTTAAAACATTGTCCAAATGCCTCTCTTATTTATTTTTTCCCTGGATATACAAGGAGATTCCGCTTCCTAACCCTAAATTTCACTTGTATAATTGTCGTGAGCTAACCATTTGTCTTGTTATACAAGAGGAGACTCGAAGGAGCAGTGTTTCTGGAAGAACAACTCGGAGCATGGCGCGGAATGCCAAAGCGGTGCAACCACAGCTGCAGCCATAGTACCCGTTCATGTAGTAGGCGGATTGGGGTCAACCCGGATACACATCCTGTTGGGACCAACCCCTGCCAGCTCATGACGAAGGAACCTCAGCGTGGCCAAGTGCGAGCAGTGGTCATTGGGAACATCCAATGAGTGCCCACTGGGCCAATATTTCTAGTGCCGACCACTCCTCCAGCTCAAGTGGGCTACCCCCGCAGTTCAGTGCACACCACTCATTCTCGTCCCAAAGTTTTCGTGACTTCGGGCGAGGATTTATAGACGTCACTTGGCAGCTGGGAGAGCTTGATATCCGGACAGACGAGATGCACAACATGCTACACCAGCATGGCAGCAGCATACAGGCGACTAGTTGGCAGACATCAATGCCGCCATGCAGCAGAACCAGGCCCACATGATGGCCTACTTCAGATCGCGGGGTTTCGACCTCATCAAGCACCATAAGCAAGAAGCTAGCTCATGGGAGTGCCTCCCCCACCGAGGTAACTTGTATCTTTTGTTTTTTTGCATTGCATTATACAAACTAAAATTGATAAAAATTTGCAAAACATAAAAATACCAAAACGATTTGGTTTTCTATACGTGGTAAGAATGTTTTAAGTTTTCCCAGTTGAAATGAATAATTGCTCTGTTTTATTTTGCTCTAGTGCTTAGTTTACAGCTTAGCTTTCATCTTATTTTTTGAGTTTGTTGGTAAAAAAATCTTTACCTTGAACTTGAAACTTATGGGTTGCATATGCATGATCTAAGTCTAGGTTGTTGTTGGACATGATTTGGTGAAATAGAGTTGCTATGATCTTTCTCTAAGTGATGCTGGAATTCCGGAGCTTTTGTTTTTCAAAAGAATAAAAATTTATAAGTTCCTGAATGATAATAAATTCCCACTAGAGCCATATCATGATCTTATTGAATATCCTAAACTCATATGCTGCTTGTTATTACATTGATATTTATCAAATGGTTGTGACCCTTGTGAGATTATTTTTATTATTGCTTGATCAAAATACTCACTCACATGCACCCACCATATATGCTTGATCTCTACACTGGAGATTAGCAAAAACATGTCTTACACCTACCATAGTTGTTTGACCTCTACGCTGGAGGTTAGCAACATTTCCATCCACCAAATAAATACTCCACCATGTCAGTAAAAAATGTCTCTCCTAGTAGTTTGCAATAAGAGACGGCTGAAGAAAAAAAAGAGAGAAAGAAGAAGATGGAAAATATTCTCAATCATTATGACAAGAAAAAAATGAGAAAAAGGTGAAAAGGAGTGGTCATGAATGTTTTTGAGCAATCAAGAAAAAAAATAGTTAGATGGAAAAAAAGCCATATCTCAAATTAGGTAGAAGAATATATTGTAGACATAGTACAATTGTGAAATAAAACATGGGTAGCAACTCATGATTAACAACCTAAGTTTTATCTTTACTCGGGACGAGCAAAGGTTTAGATTGGGGATGTTGTTGACGGTCGTTAAGTACCAATTTTGACTACCAACTAGCACAATGAATAAAGGGAAAATTAGCATTTCTTACACGTATATCAATAATAAATAATGTTAGTTGTACTAGACTTGGAGAATTAACATGGATGCGGAGAATATACAAGCATTTCTGGCGCCGTTGCCAGGGATGGCACTGGTTTTAGGATAAAGTTTATATGTCTATAATCATACTATAATTAATGAAACCTTAATCCAAACACGTTATCCTTGATTTGTTCTCTTTCATGTGAAAACATGTAGTGCATGACTGGTTTCAACTTGCCGACAAACTTCATTGATAATCAAGAGAAGCTTGCGAGATGAGTCCGACCACACGTCTTTCCTCTGCAAATCAGGCTCACGGCACCCGAACCAGTCACCTTTGCACCTATACGCTCGTAGCTGATGGCTCAGAAGACCCTTCGTGAATACTTGGCTCCCTCTGCGTCCAATGTGCCCGTCGGGCCAACTATTAACGCTGGGGATGCCAACATTGAGATCAAGACTATTCTGTGGTACAGGCCACACTATTCTGTGGGAAGGCCAATGAGAACACTAACGCCCATCTCTAGTAATTCCTTGAGCTTTGTGACACTATCGTCATCAAGGGGGTGACCTAGGATGTTATTAGGCTCCATCTGTTTTCGTTCTCTCTACTCGGGAGATGTAACGCCCGTTTTGTCGCGGCGTTAGCGGGAAAACTAATCTGCTAAAAACCCTAATTGCGAAAATTTGCTCTTCGGTTGAGTCTTGTCGTGTGCCAAGGTCTCGTGTCTCCCCTCCCACTTCAATCCCGGAGAAAACCGCGAAATCGGATTTCGAATCCAAGCCCTAAAACTCCTTCTCTCTCCTTTTCTGGTAAAGTCTACTTTACCTCCCTCTGTCGTGGGCTGCCTCCCCCTTTCTCGGCCTGTCCCCTTCCCTCTTCTTCCCCTCGGGCCGCTGCCGGCCCAGCCCTCTCGGCCTGTTTTCTTTTTCCCCCTCTCTCCTTCTCGGGCCGCCGTCGGCCCAACTCCTTCGGCCTCGCCCGGCCCAGCTCCCTCCCGCGCCAGGCCGCTCGGCCCGTGCACGCCGCGCACGTGCCCCGCACGCGTCGGGCCGAGAGAGCCAGCGCTCTCTCTCCCCGCGCGCGCGCCCTTGCCCAAATCGGCTAGGAGGCAAGCCTCCTTTTTCTTCCCCCTTTCCCCCTTTTTCCCGACCGGCCGGCGTCACCACTGCCGCCGTTGGCCGCTAGCGCCGGAGTGCGCCGGTCCCCTCTCCGCGCCCCAAACCGACCTCCGCGAACCGCCTATTTTCCCCCGACCAAACCGACCTAACCCCCCCTACAAATCCCCTCTCCGCCGGGCCGCCATTGCCGATTCCACCCGTGCCCGCTCCACTCCGCCTCGCTGCCGCCGCCGTCCTTGCCGTCCGCCGCCGCCGCAGCCGAGGGCGCCCGAAGGAGCTCCGGGCGCCATCTCCGCCGCCCCCTTCCCCGGCCCGGAGCCGTGCCGCGCCCGCGCCGTCATCCCCGCTCCCGGCTTGCCGCCCCGCCGCGGTAAACCTCCTCTCCCTCCCCCTCTCTTTTTTCCTCCATCGGTTTAGGCCGATTAGCCAACCGTAGGACCCCTCCGGCCACCGCCGTGGCCGCCGTCGCTCGTCTTCTCCCTCTACCGGCGCCGCTATCCCCTTTCCTTTTCACCCCGTCGGCGTCGGCTGTCGCCTCAAACTGCCGCCGTCGCGTCCCGCTCCGATCCGAGCCGTGGACTCGTCCTCTCTCTCATCTCTCTCCATCGGCGCCTACCGACGCCGTCCGCCCTCCGACTCGCCGCCCTCACCGGAGCACGCCGCCGCCGCCGCCGCTCGGACCGAGCCCCACGTCGTCGGTCGTCGTCTTAATCCGCCGTCCATCGACATCGGCCGATTTTCTCCCTTCCCGTCGGCTTAATCCGCCGCTCGTCGGCTCCCGCCGTCGGCATCGGCCGCCAGCCTGCTTCGGCCGCCTTTTCTCCCCGTCGGCTCCCGCCGTCGGCTCGGCCGCTTTTCTACCCGTCGGCTTCCGTCGTCGGCTTCGGCCGCCAGCCCGCATCGGCCAATCGGCCTCCGGCCTGCATCGGCCACTAGGCCCATCGGCCATTTCCCTCCCGCGCGCCGGTCGGCCGTGGGCCAACTCTTTTGGGCCATCGGCCGGCCCATCGGCTCCCCTTGGCCCAACAGCCTCCTCGCTCGGCCTAGGCCGATTCCCTTCGGGCCGCCGGCCCAATTGTTTTGGGCCGCGCCCATTCAAATATTTTGGGCTGTCCTTAGCCGCCCAAAATAAAGTCTACTTTCAGTCCCTCCTTTCTTTTCTTTTCAGGGAATTATTAATTGATTATTAATTCCTTTTCTTTATTCCAGAAAATCCTTTAATCTTCGGAAATTCATATCTTTTCAACCGTTCGTCCGATTGACTCCGTTCCACTTCCAAAATTCCTCAAAAATCGAGATCTACCTAATGGCACGCTTAGTGGTCTTTAATAGGGCTTCTTTTTATCGCTTTGTTGAGTCGTCTCGTTTCGCGTGTAGTCTCGGAGCCCGAAGACCCGCAGTGCGCGGATTTCGAGGAAGAAGCTCAAGATCTCGAGCAAGGCAAGTCACCTTTGATCAATTGAACCCATAATTTAAATTAAGTATTTTGATTCCGCAAACTATGCATTACTTAGGTTACACTTGACACTAGGCCTCGGTTTGCAATACAACCGGCAGGCCCTACCCATTTGCTGCATTCACCTTCCTTGATATTTGAATACCCTAACACCCTTGTCACCCCTCAGGTGATGCCTCGGTATCCGTACCTCGTGTACGAATATCGGGACTCCCCTCAAACTTTAAAATTGATCACCTGGGTAAAACTTGAGTTTACAAAATGCTTGGAAAACCCGACACTTGGGTCGGTGTCTTGAAAACTAAAGTGAGTTTCTAAAACTCGCGGTACGGGAGACGTACTGGAGGTACGGTCTGCCCGTTCTCGCTCTAAGGACCGATTCCTTGGGAATTACATCCAAGCATATGTCAAGTACGACCACATGGGTGATATGGGACGCCCCTGGCTGAGTAATTAGCTAGGCCAGGGAAATCTTGATGCCAAGGGACAAGTGGATTCGCCGGGGTGGTGTCGGGGAGGACCCCTGGGCTTCCTGGCACAGTATGGTCTGGGACCTAACCTGGTGTTGGTCCGTGGGACCCCTCCCGTTGGCATAAGATGACCCTGAGTCGGCTTTCGAAATGCCTTGTCGTGAAAGCCTCAAGGTCGCCAGACGTGACCGAGGGTCGCGGGCTGGGTGATTCGGGGTTAGTAACGTCGTGTGGGTAAAGTGTACCCCCTCTGCAGAGGTTAACAACTGTTCGAACAGCCGTGCCCACGGTCATGGGCGGATGTGAGGTGATTCCTTAGCGTAGTTTTATTGAACACCTTGTGAACTGCTGTTGGTGTGAGGTTTTCCGTTCTGTGCTTGGTTTAAGGCTGTTGAAGCAGCCGGAGTCGGTGACGATTGGCAGGGAGCCTCTCGTACCGATGTGTTGACTTGTGGCTGTTGAAGCAGCCGGAGTCGGTGACGATTGGCAGGGAGCCTCTCGTACCGATGTGTTGGCTTGTGGCTGTTGGTGCAGCCGGGTCGGTGACGATTGGCAGGGAGCCTCTCGTACCGGCGTGTGTGAGTTGTGGCTGTTGGTGCAGCCGGGTCGGTAAACGATTGGCAGGGAGCCTCTCGTGCCGACAAGAATCAATCGATACATTTTCACTGCTCCGGCCGGATGAGACGCACTTTCTCATCCGTGTCGTTGAGAAGCACTTACTTAGATGTTTCTAAAGTCTTAAACTAAAATCAATTGTGAAAAATAACTGGCTTTCCCTTGAAGCTTGCATTAAACACTTAATTCCCCTGACTTGCTGAGTACTCCCGTACTCACCCTTGCTCTATATAATTAAACCCCCCCCCGTTCTCGAAGATGAAGAGGTGGACCCTGCTGATGAAGAGTTCTTCCAGGAGCAAGCAGACTTCGAGCAGTAGTAGGGTTTCGGCCTTCCCCAAGGCTTTGCTTGTGGCTTAGGGCTAGTCTCCGCTTTCCGCTTCCGCCTTTTTGTAATGCTGTTGTGAACTCGGGTTCTGTCCGCAGTTCCAACCTTGGTTGTAATCCTACTCTTAAATAAAGAGACCGCTGTTGTTGTGATATTCAGTCTTCCTGTTGTACCAGCGCTATTTCCTGGGACTGGTACAGGCATACAGGTCAATCTGGACCGCTCTATCCTGGTCTCCGCCCGGGGCCAGTTTGGGGCGTGACAGAAGATGGTATCAGAGCGCAGCTTTGGCCTAGGACGAAACCCGACGTTAGATGACCGTAAGGATGCTAAGTTCTGAAAAAGCTATTTGCGAAAAGTTCGGTTCTTTTCTTCTTCTCTTACTCTGTTTACAAAACTGGTTACTGACTTCTCTTTCTTTTTCAAAATTGTAGATGGCAGTCAACGCCACCCACAGTTCCCACGGCGTTGGTGAGGGTCACCACGTCGACCAGCTGAGAGACCTCGCTGGCTTCCTTGGCTTCTCTTGTCCCGAGTACGCTGGGTACTCCGTGGACCGCTTCCCTCCCCGCTGTGAGCTGTCCGTGTACCTTTACCCCCGCGGAGGTACACACAGCGCTGGCCTTCGCCCTCACCACTTCAACTTGGCTCGCCCCACGCTCCAGCTCGCGTACCAGGACCTCTCCTGGACCGCTCTGCGTCGCTTGGCCTACGACTACCGTCGTCGCCTTGCAGGTTCGGCCTTCCGGCTGATCCCGCAGCTCCCTCCTGGCCGTGCAGACAGCCGCTACCCTTGCCCTTACCGTGAGTCGCACCCTGCGCTGACGCGCATGGTGGAGCTTTCTGGCGCTCAGGCCACTCAGCACGACCTTCTCCTTGAGGCTTACCGCTCCTTGGCTCGCCGCTACGCCGCACTGGAGGCCCGCCTTGCTGAGGAGGGTGTCACCTCCGTGGACACTACCTCCTGGGACTCTGGCCGCCTTTGCCACTCCAGCCACCTGTCCTTCTACAGTTCACGTGGCTCTGCTCGCACTCCCAGCGGCCCACGCTCCCCCAGCCCGCGTGTGCCGTACTCGCCAGTTTACTCTCCCTACCCCCACCGTGCCAGCCCCTCCTACACCCCAGGTCACACCCCAGTCGTCAGCCGCCGTGGGCTCCGACTGATCCGCACCGCGCGGAAGCGCGTTGTGGGCTCCTCCACCGTGTTCCGTTTCGACCACCCAGCTCCTACCCCGCCAGCAGGCCGCCCTGCTGCCGGCCCTCGACAGGTTCCGCCGGTCCCTTCGCGTGCGCCGATCGACGTGTCCTCTTCAGACGAGCCGACCACCGGAGCCAGCCAGGCAGGAGAGCAGTAGAGTTCGTCTGCTGCAGGTGGAGTTCGTGTGCTAGACCTTTTGTACCGCCGCCAACTCTTTCGGAGTCGTGGCGAGGTAGTGTGTGAGTGTGTTGTTGTGGGTGTTGTCTGGTAGTCTGGATCTCTGAGGTGGTGTGCGTACAGTCAAGCTCGGCGCAGCTCTGTGACTTGTCCACACCCGTTGTTTTAGGTGCTTTCCGAGTTGAGAAAAGCTTTATGACTAGTGTGTGCTTTCTGAGCTCGTTTACTTTACTTCTTCCCTTTTTAAGTGCTGTTCTGTTTTCTTACCCCGCCCTTTTCTGGGAGATTAGATGGCTACCCGTCCCCGTCGTGTAGCTCGTGCTCCAGCTCGTTTGGGTTACGAAACCCGCAGGGAAGAACCAGAATCGGAAAATGAGTCAGGGAATGAACCGGTTAATGCTCCAGCTCAGGCAGATCCTGCAGCAAACCGTGCACAGGACTTACCCCCGCCTCCCCAGCTTCAGGCAGATTACCAGCACATGATGGCAGTTCAGACTCAGATCTTGCAGGGCTTAGCCCAAGCCATTGCAGGCATCCAGCAGAATTTGCAGCCGCAGGCTCCGCACCCAGTGCCTTTCCATAACAACAATCACAGATCCAAGCTGACGGACTTTCTAAGATCCCATCCACCGGAATTCTCTCACACCGTCGAGCCCGTTGAGGCCGACGATTGGCTAAAGGATGTTGAGAGAAAACTCAACCTAGTGCAGTGCACCCCAGTGGAAAAGACCCTTTTTGCTGCACATCAGTTAAGAGGCTCTGCAGCCGACTGGTGGGAGAATTACTGTAATGCCCATCCAGACGCTGTCAACATTGAGTGGGCAGAGTTCGCCGATGCCTTCCGTGCAGCTCATGTGCCCGAAAGTACCATCGACATGAAGAAAGAAGAGTTCAATCGTCTGAAACAAGGTACAGGAAGCGTCAATGAGTACCTGAGTCGCTTCAACAAATTGGCTCGGTATGCTCCCGAAGAAGTGGACTCCGACAAGAAAAAGATCAGGAAGTTCTTGAAGGGAATCGCAGTAGGGTTGAGAATCCAGTTGCTTGCCCATGACTTCCCCACCTTCCAGCACATGGTCAACAAGGCCTTGCTTCTGGAGGATGCCAGAAAAGAGGCAACTGAGGAATATAAGAAGCGCAAGTCTACCCACCAAGCGCCCCCATTCCGAGGTGCGCCACGCCCTCGTGTTGGACATCCCATGCAGTACCACCAACCTGCCCATCAAGTCAGTCGCCAACCTGGCTTTACTCCCCGTCCGCCGGTGCCCCGCCTTACTCCGTCGCCCCAGCAGCATGCCCCTAGTGGCAACACCGCAAGGAACAGTGTCTCCTCCTTCAATTCGCCCACAGGAATGGCAAATGTGCAGTGCTTCACGTGCAAACAAATGGGACATTACGCCAGGCAGTGTCCTCGGAATCAGGGAAATTCTAACCCCGGACGCTCTGATGCTAGCTTCCCCAGGACGCCAGCACCTGCACAGTCCCGTCCAGTCACTCAGACAAGTGGACAAGGTTCTCGCGCCTCCAACAACTTTGGACGAGGTCGAGTGAACCACATTCAAGCTGAAACCGCCCAAGAGGCCCCCGACGTGGTGATGGGTATGTTCTCTGTCAACTCCATACCCGCACTCGTTCTATTTGATTCAGGAGCTTCTCATTCGTTCATATCACAAGCTTTTGTGAAAAGAAATGGTTGGAAAACCCAAAATTTACAAGTACCTATGGTAATACATTCCCCTGGAAGGGATATAAGGGCAGATAAACTATGCCCCAAGGTTGATCTAGTGATAGAAGGGGTTAGCTTCGCAGCCAAACCCATAGTCCTAGACTCCCAAGGTCTGGATGTCATCCTAGGGATGGATTGGTTGGCTAAGCACAAAGGACAAATTGATTGTGCCGATAGGACCATCACTTTGCAAGGACCCGGAGGAAAACAAGTGCGTTTCACTCCCCTCCTTCCCGGAAATCGGTCAACCCTGAACAGTTTGCAAGCCACTCCCTTGGAAATGGTACCTATAGTCAACGAGTACCCCGATGTGTTCCCAGAAGAACTACCCGGGATGCCACCGGATCGAGAAATTGAGTTCTCCATAGAGCTTGCCCCAGGCACCGCTCCCATTGCCAAGAGACCCTACAGAATGGCAGCCAACGAACTGGCAGAAATTAAGAAACAGATCGAAGAACTTCAGAACAAGGGTTACGTGCGACCCAGCTCGTCCCCTTGGGGAGCCCCTGTGCTCTTAGTAAAGAAGAAAGATGGCTCTGAGAGAATGGTGATAGACTATAGAGCCTTGAACGAAGTAACCATCAAGAATAAGTATCCCCTACCACGGATTGACGATTTGTTCGACCAATTGGAAGGAGCCAGAGTATTCTCCAAGATCGACCTACGATCTGGGTATCACCAGCTCAAAATCAGATCAGAAGATATCCCCAAGACCGCTTTCTCAACGCGGTATGGCTTGTATGAGTTCACCGTGATGTCTTTCGGACTCACCAATGCTCCGGCATTCTTCATGAACCTGATGAATAAAGTTTTCATGGACTACTTGGATAAGTTCGTTGTGGTCTTCATCGACGACATTCTGATTTACTCAAGAAATGAACAAGATCATGCAAATCATCTACGGAAAGTAATGGAAAGGTTGCGTGAACACCAACTCTTTGCCAAGTACTCGAAGTGTGAGTTTTGGTTGGATAAAGTAGCCTTCCTTGGCCATGTCATCTCCACCAAAGGTGTTGAAGTAGACCCCAGTAAGGTTGAGACCGTCCTCGCCTGGAACGCACCCAAGACGGTGTCTGAGATCCGTAGTTTCCTCGGTTTAGCGGGTTACTACCGGAGGTTCATCGAAGGATTTTCCAAGCTGGCCCGACCAATGACGGAACTCCTAAAGAAGGAAAAGAAGTTTGAATGGTCGGAAGCATGTGAACGCAGTTTTCAAGAACTCAAGAAAAGATTGACGACTGCTCCCGTCCTCACCCTGCCTGACATCCGAAAGGATTTCGAGATCTTCTGTGATGCATCGAGACAAGGTCTAGGATGTGTCTTAATGCAAGACCGAAAGGTGGTGGCCTACGCTTCAAGACAACTCAGGCCCCATGAGGTCAACTACCCTACGCATGACCTGGAATTGGCAGCTGTGGTTCATGCCCTGAAAATTTGGCGTCACTACCTGATTGGAAACAGATGTGAGATTTACACCGATCACAAAAGCCTCAAGTACATCTTTACCCAGAGTGAATTGAACATGAGACAAAGAAGATGGTTGGAATTAATCAAGGATTATAATCTCGGTATACACTACCACCCTGGAAAAGCAAATGTGGTCGCCGACGCGTTAAGTCGCAAGACCTACTGTGCTACCGCCCTAGTTTGGCCAACACAGGATGACCTGTGTCGAGAAATCGAGAGGTTGAAAGTGACCGTGGTTCCCACCGGAAACCTAGCCAGCCTTACAGTGCAACCGACCCTAGAAGTTCAAATCCGAGAAGCGCAACGAGAAGACGAGGGTATGAAAGGAATGAAGGATAAGATCCGTAAGAAAAGACTCAAAGGCTTCACCATCGACGACCAGGATACTGTTTGGTTCGGATCCCGCATCTGCGTGCCAGCCAAAAAGGAATTAAAGGACCTCATTCTGAGAGAAGCTCATGAGTCAGCGTACTCCATCCATCCAGGGAGTACCAAGATGTACCAAGACATCAAGGAATACTTTTGGTGGGCTGGAATGAAGCGAGATGTTGCAGAGTATGTAGCCTTATGTGACATCTGCCAAAGAGTAAAGGCCGAACATCAGAAACCCGCCGGTTTGTTACAACCCCTCCGAATTCCCGAGTGGAAATGGGAAGAGATCGGTATGGATTTCATTACCGGTTTACCAAGGACCCCTAGTGGGTATGACTCCATCTGGGTGATCGTGGACCGCCTAACCAAGGCAGCTCACTTTGTACCAGTGAAAACCACCTACGATGGGAAAAAGCTGGCAGACCTGTACATGACCCACGTGGTTTGCCGATACGGTTGCCCAAAGAAGATTGTGTCGGATCGAGGCACTCAGTTTACCTCAAGATTCTGGCAACAGTTACACGAGGCAATGGGTACCAACTTAAATTTCAGTACTGCCTACCACCCGCAGACAGATGGGCAGACAGAACGAGTTAACCAGATCCTGGAGGACATGCTTCGAGCGTGTGCCTTGGACTTCGAAGGCACATGGGATCGTTGTCTCCCCTACGCTGAGTTCTCCTACAACAACAGTTACCAATCCAGTATCCAGATGTCCCCAAATGAAGCCCTGTTTGGACGAAAGTGTCGCACCCCGTTGTGTTGGAACGAGGTAGGCGAAGCGCAAGTGTTTGGACCTGACGTTCTAAAGGAAGCTGAAAAGCAAGTCAAGTTGATTCGAGACCGCCTGAAAACAGCTCAGACCCGACAGAAAAGCTATGCAGATAATCGGAGACGTGATCTCGAGTTTGCAGTGGGAGATCACGTGTACCTGCGAGTGTCTCCACTCCGTGGTCTAAAGAGGTTTGGAATGTCCGGCAAGTTAGCCCCTCGCTACATCGGTCCCTACCTCATCACCGCCAGACGCGGCGAAGTTGCCTACCAGCTTGAGCTGCCAGAAGGACTGACAGATGTGCACAATGTGTTCCATGTGTCCCAGTTAAAGAAATGTCTTCGTGTTCCAGAGGAACAAGTTCCCTTGGGAAGTATAGAACTGGAGAAGAACCTAACCTATAAAGAGAGACCAATCAGAGTTCTTGAAGAGGCTGAACGTCAGACTCGAAGAAAGACCGTTAAGTTCTACAAGGTGCAGTGGAGCAACCACTCAGAGGATGAAGCAACTTGGGAACGCGAAGATCTTCTCCGTGCCCAGTTCCCGGAGCTGCTCCCTTAGGTGCTGAATCTCGGGGACGAGATTCTTGTTAGGGGGGTTGGTTTGTAACGCCCGTTTTGTCGCGGCGTTAGCGGGAAAACTAATCTGCTAAAAACCCTAATTGCGAAAATTTGCTCTTCGGTTGAGTCTTGTCGTGTGCCAAGGTCTCGTGTCTCCCCTCCCACTTCAATCCCGGAGAAAACCGCGAAATCGGATTTCAAATCCGAGCCCTAAACCTCCCAGAACCAAACCCTCAGAAAAAGTCTAATTTACCTCCCTTGTCCCGGGCCGTTTTCCCTTCCCGGCCTGTTTCTTTTTCCCCTTTCCTTCCCTGGGCCGCCCCTGGCCCAGCCCCTCTCGGCCGCCCTCTCTTTCCCTCTTCTTTTCCCTGGGCCGCCCCGGCCCAGCTCTTTCTCCTTCTTGGGCCGTCTCGGCCCAGCCGCCTGCCCGGCCGCCTTCTCTCCCGCTGGGCCGCGCCAGGCCGCTCGGCCCGGTCCGCGCCCGAGCCGCGCCGTCCTCTCTCTTCTCTCTCTCTTTCCCGTTTCTTCCCTCCCGAATCCTTTCCACCGCCGGCGCCGTTCCGTCCCGCCGCTGGTCCCCCGCCTCGGCCCCGCCGCTGCGCTGCGCGCGCATGCCGCCAAGGCGCCGAGCGCGCGCCCCCTCCCCTCTCCGCTTTTCTCCTACCCGAATCGGCAAGGGGGCAAGGCCTCTTTCTTTCCCCCCCTTTTTTTTTCTTTTTCCCCGGCGACCGACCGCCGCCGACGTCACCCGGCCGCTTGGCCGCTTGCGCCGGTCCCCCCCTCCGCCTCCCGCGCGCTCCACCGCCTCATCCCGGCCAAAATCGGCATTTTCCCCCCCGGAACCGACCTAAACCCCCTACAAATCCCCCCCCGCTCGGCCGCATCTTTTTCCCCTCGCCCCGGCCGCCATTGCCGCTCCACTCCGCCTCGCTGCCGCCGCCGTCCTTGCCGTCCGCCGCCGCCGCAGCCGAGGGCGCCCGAAGGAGCTCCGGGCGCCATCTCCGCCGCCCTCTTCCCCGGCCCGGAGCCGTGCCGCGCCCGCGCCCGCACCGTCGGCCTCCTTCCCGGCTTGCCGCCCCCCGCGGTAAACCCCCTCACCTCTCCCCCTCTCTTTTTCCCTCCGTCGGTTTAGGCCGATTAGCCAACCGTAGGACCCCTCCGGCCACCGCCGTGGCCGCCGTCGCTCGTCTTCTCCCTCTACCGGCGCCGCTATCCCCCTTTCCTTTTCACCCCGTCGGCGTCGGCTGTCGCCTCAAACTGCCGCCGTCGCGTCCCGCTCCGATCCGAGCCGTGGACTCGTCCTCTCTCTCATCTCTCTCCATCGGCGCCTACCGACGCCGTCCGCCCTCCGACTCGCCGCCCTCACCGGAGCACGCCGCCGCCGCCGCCGCTCGGACCGAGCCCCACGTCGTCGGTCGTCGTCTTAATCCGCCGTCCATCGACATCGGCCGATTTTCTCCCTTCCCGTCGGCTTAATCCGCCGCTCGTCGGCTCCCGCCAGGCCTGCGTCGGCCGCTTTCTACCCGTCGGCTTCCGTCGTCGGCTTCGGCCGCCAGCCCGCATCGGCCAATCGGCCTCCGGCCCATCGGCCACTAGGCCCATCGGCCATTTCCCTCCCGCGCGCCGATCGGCCGTGGGCCAACTCTTTTGGGCCATCGGCCGGCCCATCGGCTCCCCTTGGCCCAACAGCCTCCTCGCTCGGCCTAGGCCGATTCCCTTCGGGCCGCCGGCCCAATTGTTTCGGCCGCGCCCGTTCTATTCTTTTGGGCTGCCCTTAGCCGCCCAAAATAAAGTCTACTTTCAGCCCCTCCTTCTTTTCTTTTTCCAGGGAATTATTAAGTAATTATTAATTCCTTTTCTTATTCCAGGAAATCCTTTAATCTTCGGAAATTCGTATCTTTTCAACCGTTCGTCCGATTGACTCCGTTCCACTTCCAAAATTCCTCAAAAATCGAGATCTACCTAATGGCACGCTTAGTGGTCTTTAATAGGGCTTCTTTTTATCGCTTTGTTGAGTCGTCTCGTTTCGCGTGTAGTCTCGGAGCCCGAAGACCCGCAGTGCGCGGATTTCGAGGAAGAAGCTCAAGATCTCGAGCAAGGCAAGTCACCTTTGATCAATTGAACCCATAATTTAAATTAAGTATTTTGATTCCGCAAACTATGCATTAATTAGGTCACACACTTGACACTTGGCCTCGGTTTGCAAGATAACCGCCAGGCCCTACCCATTTGCTGCATTCACCTTCCTTGATAATTGAATACCCTAACACCCTTGTCACCCCTCAGGTGATGCCTCGGTATCCGTACCTCGTGTACGAATATCGGGACTCCCCTCAAACTTTAAAATTGATCACCTGGGTAAAACTTGAGTTTACAAAATGCTTGGAAAACCCGACACTTGGGTCGGTGTCTTGAAAACTAAAGTGAGTTTCTAAAACTCGCGGTACGGGAGACGTACTGGAGGTACGGTCTGCCCGTTCTCGCTCTAAGGACCGATTCCTTGGGAATTACATCCAAGCATATGTCAAGTACGACCACATGGGTGATATGGGACGCCCCTGGCTGAGTAATTAGCTAGGCCAGGGAAATCTTGATGCCAAGGGACAAGTGGATTCGCCGGGGTGGTGTCGGGGAGGACCCCTGGGCTTCCTGGCACAGTATGGTCTGGGACCTAACCTGGTGTTGGTCCGTGGGACCCCTCCCGTTGGCATAAGATGACCCTGAGTCGGCTTTCGAAATGCCTTGTCGTGAAAGCCTTAAGGTCGCCAGACGTGACCGAGGGTCGCGGGCTGGGTGATTCGGGGTTAGTAACGTCGTGTGGGTAAAGTGTACCCCCTCTGCAGAGGTTAACAACTGTTCGAACAGCCGTGCCCACGGTCATGGGCGGATGTGAGGTGATTCCTTAGCGTAGTTTTATTGAAACACCTTGTGAACTGCTGCTGGTGTGAGGTTTTCCGTTCTGTGCTTGGTTTAAGGCTGTTGAAGCAGCCGGTGTCGGTGACGATTGGCAGGGAGCCTCTCGTACCGACGTGTTGACTTGTGGCTGTTGAAGCAGCCGGAGTCGGTGACGATTGGCAGGGAGCCTCTCGTACCGAGGTGCGTGAGTTGTGGCTGTTGGGCAGCCGGGTCGGTGAACGATTGGCAGGGAGCCTCTCGTGCCGACAAGAATCAATCGATACATTTTCACTGCTCCGGCCGGATGAGACGCACTTTCTCATCCGTGTCGTTGAGAAGCACTCACTTAGATGTTTCTAAAGTCTTAAACTAAAACCAATTGTGAAAAACAACTGGCTTTCCCTTGAAGCTTGCATTAAACACTTAATTCCCCTGACTTGCTGAGTACTCCCGTACTCACCCTTGCTCTATATAATTAAACCCCCCCCCAGTTCTCGAAGAGAAGAGGTGGACCCTGCTGACGAAGAGTTCTTCCAGGAGCAAGCAGACTTCGAGCAGTAGTAGGGTTTCGGCCTTCCCCAAGGCTTTGCTTGTGGCTTAGGGCTAGTCTCCGCTTTCCGCTTCCGCCTTTTTGTAATGCTGTTGTGAACTCGGGTTCTGTCCGCAGTTCCAACCTTGGTTGTAATCCTACTCTTAAATAAAGAGACCGCTGTTGTTGTGATACTCAGTCTTCCTGTTGTACCAGCGCTATTTCCTGGGACTGGTACAGGCATACAGGTCAATCTGGACCGCTCTATCCTGGTCTCCGCTCGGGGCCAGTTTGGGGCGTGACAGGAGAGCGAAGCATGGTTCTACTCCAAGAGGTGCCATAGACACTTGGGAGAGGTGCTCAACTGCGTTCCTCGCCAAATTCTTCCCAATGGGCAAAACCAACGCCTTCCGTGGGAGAATTTCAAGTTTCCAGCAAGCCAACAATGATTCAATTCCGGAGGCATGGGAGAGACTCTAAGAGTACATCTTGGCTTGTCATCACCATGGGATGGACAACCGGCTCATCATCAAGAATTTCTACAACAGGCTGACGCAATTGGCCAGTGGTTATATTGATGCTGCTGCTCGAGGAGCCTTCTTCTTGTTAACTTTCGCTCGCGCGTCAGAGTTAATTGAAAAGATGGTCTCCAACCAACGTTGGAGTGAAGAGCGACTCCAACATCGTCAGCTGGGAATGCACACCGTCAAGGAGACGGACATGCTCGCTGCTAAGATGGACCTCCTCCTGAAGCGCTTGGAAGAACGCGCTCAAGACATGGCGGAAATGTACTATACGGCTCAAGCCTTAGACGTCCCAATGACGTGTTAGACCTGTGGCAATATTGGACATTCGGAGAATGACTGCCTCAAAACCCGTGAAGACATCTTCTTCATGAACAACAACAACGGGTACCATCCGCAAGGAGGCCAGGGGTGAAATCAACCACGCCCATACTACCACAGAGGGAACAACGGTAACTTCAATCCTAACCAACCTTCCTTGAAGGATCTTGTCTTAGGCTAGGCAAAAATCAATGAGACGATTTCTAAAAGACTGGCTGCCAATGACAAAACCTTGGAGAGCATTCACACCAAGATGGAGGGACTTTCCTTGGCAATCAAGAACCAGTTGAGCTTCAACAAGATGTTGGAGACTCAACTAGCTCAACTGGCTGTTGCCTTTCCCTCTGCCGAGATAGGAAAAATCCTAGGGCAACTCGAGCCATCCTTGGAGAATGTCAATGCAGTAACCACAGGGGGAGGCAGGTCCACTCGTGACCCAACGTATCCAACTGGGGCAACTAAGGAAAAGGAGACTTAGGAGGAGGAACCCACTCCTGACAATTCCGACATGACACAAGACAGGAGGATGGCTCCATAGGCGTTCGTTGATACAAACAACCTGCCGTTTCCTCACTGCAATAGGAAGCCAACCGTGGACAAGCAGTTCAGCTGATTTATTGAGGTCATCTAGAAGATTTACATTAATATTCCATTACTGGATGCGATGTAGGTGCCAACCTATGCACGCTACCTCAAAGATATCATCAACAACAAATAGCCGTTGCCCACCACGGAAATAGTCAAGCCGACGGAGGAGTGTAGCACGGCTATACTCAATTGGCTTCCTGAGAAGAAAAAAGACCCGGGGTGTCCCACTATCAATTGTACAATTGGGACACAACACTTTGACCATGCCTTGTGCGACCTTGGAGCAAGCGTCATGTCATGCCCAAGGTAGTCTTTGATCAGCTAAACTTTACTACTCTTTTGCCTACTCGTATGATGCTGCAATTGGCCGACTCCATAGTCCGCTATTGTCACAACCCTAGTTTTGGTACAAGGTATTTATGATTACTTATCTCTATTTGTAGGTTGCTTATTTATTATTTTTGCATCGGTTTCTGCAGTCAAATAAATTTTTGAACAAAATAAAACCCTATTCGGCAAATTGAAGCAACGTCTATTTGTGCATTAAGTTGAACAGAAGGGTATAGGTTTCAAAATTTATTCAAATACTAGATTATTTATCATGCTTTAACATAATTTTTCCAGAATTTATATCGCTAGCTTCGATCTCGTAAAAATTCAATCAAGTTTCATCCTGAGTTCTTTTCTTTAAATTTCCGGGAGCAAAATATTTCGAATTTTTTTAAATGCAATCTTGTAAAATGGAATCTAGGTGTCCTGGCTATCTACTCACAGTTCACCATAATTTTATCTTCCTTTTAGCCCAGTCAACTTGAATTTTTTTCATAGAGTAGAAATGGTTGTTAACCTGAAAACAGTGTTGCACTTCTTCTCCTAGCCACCTCTCTCTGTTTCTAGGCCCTAACTCGACTTGGCCCCACTTTTCAGTGACCCAGGCTCCCCCACAAGCCTCACAGCACACCTGGTCATCCACCATTTCCTCATGCATAAAACAACCAGGGAAAACCCCTTCATCTTCTTCCTCTTCCTTTCTCCCTTGTCTGTTCTTTCCTTTCTTTCAAGCTGAGCTCCCAGCTCACTTCCCCCATCAAATCTCTTTCAAACACTTGAGATCCATCCATGCATGTTACTCCACAGCAATCTCAAGTATCCAAGCTTCCCATCCATCAAAATATCTTGCACATGCATTAATTCATGAGGGAGATCGAAAAGAAAAGAGGAGGAGCTTGCTGCTTGGTGCAGTGGCAGTAAGACGTTGTTTCCTCCACTTGGTGAGCTTTCTTCCTCATCCATGGCTTCTCTCTTGGGTTCCCAATGTGCTGAACATCCCCAACCTTCTCCACAGATCACTGATCCAATATTCAAGGCTAGGAGCAGGTTGCAAGATCCAAGATTCAACGTCTTCCATTCTCCCCTGTTTAGGTGAGGTCTCACCTCTTCACTCCTATTAAAATTGTGTTCTCAGCATTAGGATCAAGACCTTGATGTAGATTTTTGTCCAGCACACACATGTTTTGGTTTCATCTTCTTCCTCTTCTACTTGAGCCTAGTACCTCCAGCAATATCTTTCTCCGATGAGTTTTTGCTCTATGGACTGCAACCTCTCTATATGCTTGTTATATTTGTGGTGGTGCATGCCATTCTAAAGCTTAAAATGGACCTTCATGAGTTGCCATCGCAAAGCAAGCTGCTGTCTTTGAGCTTTATAGTTCTTAGGCCGGTTAGAAACTTCATGTTGCGACTTAAGCCCTCAGTGATGAACTATCCAACACCTTGTAGAAGTTGTCTTCACAAACCAATAGCTGAGCTAAATCATGCCTTCTCATGTTTCCTCAACCACTGAACATTTACGGAGTATAAGCTTTCGAATGATATTTTTGCACAAGGGCAGCAAGCAGCAGTTTTCCTGTTGTCACTCCCTAAGTTTCATACATACCTACTAACTTGTTCAAACTCCAAATTAAATAATCCAAATACTTTTCATAAAACTAGTAAATTGTACTCTTTAGTATGGATTATGTTACACTCATGAAAACTTGCTAGAATATGTGAGGATCACCAAATGAACTATGGTATGTTTTCAGTTTCGGCATAAGACCATTATCAGTGTTTGTGCTTATCACTTCTGTATCTCCAAAACTGTTGCAGCAAATGGGGTGACTCTTTCACCTAAGTTCATGTCAAAAATGTGCCATATCCACTGTAATTATCATATGTTTTGTAGAGCATCTTTGCATCTGCATTCTTATTTGATTCTTATTGCATAATTGCTTCTTATCGATAGATTCAGATATTCTGGAGTACGTGGAGCAAGAACCTGAGCTTGATTTTGATTATCCACAACATCAAGGCAAGCGACTATGCATATTGAAACCATGTTTTTGCTAAAATGGTTTGATTGCAAAACACTATATATATGCATCTATTTACTCAAGAATGCCAGTATTGATTAGAGTTGTTTATAACATAATTGTTGCATATCCTTCCTTGCCACATTGTTACAATCTATCCTTGTTACCTTTGTATGGGAAAGATTAGAAAGGTTTTAGCATTATATCGAATGCTTAGCCATGCTTAGAGCTAGAAAAAAAAGAAATCAAAATCGGTGGATGGATTGTCAGGACACTCGAGAATCATATTGTTTAGTGCCTATTGTCATCACCACATGATCTTGGGTGAGTGGGATCCATAAATGCATAATAGCCACTCAAGCCTCAATGTGCCCTATGATCACAAAACAATATTCAATATAATTCTCAAGGTACCGAATAGTGAGCAAACGAGACATTGCTGGGACTCAGACATGCCAGTCAACTTCAGCCTGAGATGTGCCCGTCAAACCACGTGAAGATGACGACCAGATGTGTTACACGTTCAGGAGACTTGACAAAAATTTTGCGTGAGCTCTACATCTCATTTGATCACTATCCTTACTCATGTCTAGCTAGTCCCAAAGTAAGAGATTAACTAAACATTTTCATCAAAAGCATTGACTTAGGGTAATAAGGCATACAAATATTTAACTTTAAATTTTAACTAAGATTAGATATACATAGGCCAACCGACCAAATAATTAATGGTTCGCAGCAAAAGCTTATTTACCCAAGACCCATAAGCAAGCCGACTAGGGGTAGACCCCTAATAAACCGTCCTGAAGAGATCAACGAAACCCGCAGCACTCAAATTAACCTAAGACTAATATCTGCAAAACAAAGCTATATATACACGGCAAGAGTCAGTATACTAATCAGATTAATGTACTGGCAAGCAACTATCAAGCCTAACAAGCTACATGCAAAGCTTATATCAAAGAAGGCTATTTGTGGTCTCATTTTAGCATAAAAACTAGTTTTATTTTACAACCATTTGCAAAGAGATTTTATAAAACCATTTTAAGCATGGATATAAATAGATCACAATAGTTTTCATAATAATAACATAAGTACATCCTTGCTGCCCTCCACAGCAACAAGTCTCATATCCATCATTAATATCAACATAATCATCATAACTCATCACATTGACAACCATCCACCATAATCATCGAAACTCAATACATTTTCCATTCCCATAACCCATATTCATAAACACATTTATAAATCACAAGTCTATACTCATGATAATTCACTATGTCGCTCATGACTATGAGCACGGCTAATGATTAGTTTGACTTTGCAGAGTTTATACAGCTTTACCCACATCATGTGAATCGCTCTGGTTTGTCCGATACCCGTCGGTACCACCACACTCTACACATTGAATGCGGTCTAGAGGTCACAACGTAGCCTTTACATCACTTAGCGCCTAGTCTTGCATCAGCGCAAGTGCGAATCCACCCTAGAAATGACCCAGAGTCGTTAGGTGGTGGGTCCATGCCTTAAACCTAACGCCGTGGCAGCGAACACATCCATTCTCTCACGAGGCACTTAACCGTTGAATTGGACAGACTTAGACGCCCATGTTGTGAGGCGGACCATCCATCTCCTCACAGAACACACACACAACTAGTAATATTTGCTAGCATTAAATTCAACACACGCACATGGATAGTTCCTATGAATCATCGCTCAGACTAATTCATTCTACTTCAGCCTACCAATATGCAAGGCTAAACTTTAAGTAACTTAATTAGCTAAGGCCACCCCATAAATAGAACATGTGGATGTATGGTAAACAATAGTGAACGATACAAAGTCCAGTCCTTAATCGACTCAGGCGAACACTCTCCCTATCGGTGTGCAACTACCACCATATGCACAGCACTTGCCGCCCAAGTCTAAAATAAGTTTTCACCATTTTTAGTTCACAAATAATCATAGTTCTCAACTTCTGTCCAGCAATGAAAATAATGCCCAATATCTCATTTATAAAGTGATCACAGTAACATTTAGCAAATTGCTAAGCATAGCTAAGCATTGGGCATTTTTATAAATGTGTATATACCGATTTGAGCACTTAGAAAGTACTCTAACCAACTCTACGGATACAAACAATGGGAATTACAATAATTCAAGGAATTCATGCAGCAAGTTGGGCATATCTACCATTTACCACATTTCAAATATCAATAATTTGAAGTATGCATGTAATTTTGCAAACAACACATTTCATTCCCCAAAACATAGGTTTGCAATGTGTTCAAAGGAAGAGGAGAGAAAACTTGCTTTAGTTAGAATTCCCATCATGGTCAGCAATAAGATTAAACTCCTCACCGATAATGAATTCGTAATCTATATAATCATAACGTACAAATCGAATAAATATCCAAATAATACGAAAAAAAATCCAAAATGCCCTAAAATGCATGAATTCTTCACAGTGGGTTGGTACTGTCTTAAAATGAATTTATGTGAAGGAATTTTTATTTTATCATTTTTTTGGGAGTTATGAATTTTACAAGTTCTAGACTCGATCATCATACTATCCCCTTATGAAATTATTAGGTAAGGACTTAAGAGGTAGTTTTGTCAAATTATATCTTTCAGGAATAAAGTGTATTGTTTCTTAAGACTAATCCATTTGGTTTCATAATTTTTAGAGCTATTATGAATTTCTTATGTATTTTACAAGTAGTGATATAATCTATGTTGATAATTTGTCATATTAACTTGAGAGGCATTTTATGTACTAAAGTGTTCCAGGTTATGGTCAACATGAGTCAAGGAATATTTATGTGAATCTAAACTAATTTAATTCAGCTTAATTGGAGCTAAAGTATATGTTATATAAAATATACAACTTTTAGTTTGTAGTTTAGTACTTCATACATAAAAGTTTAAAGATGTTCTTTATATTAGAGGTCCTATATTTTATTTTACTAATTTAATTCTTACATTTTAATTATCCTACAGAAACTTGTTTCAATCCATTTGGAGTTGAAATGAATTTTCTATGATTTTCCCTAGTTTGAGCATGTAGTATGTCTATTATTTCTTATTCTGTATTTTAGAGACATCTGGTCTACTGTAGGTGTTATATTTTAATTTATGAAAATAAAGTGATTAATTCTGTGAATCTACAGAAATTGGTTTCATCTAAAAAGGAGCTAAGATGGATTTTCTATGCAATTTACAACTCTACATGTTTTTCAATTGAATAGAAAATACTTTAGCTATTTTGTTTTGAATTTCCAGGATTTAAAAGGGTGGGTCCACTGGCAGTGACAAGCTGATTTGCATGAAGGTCCTCGGATTGTCCAGAAATCAACCCGCACTACCTCCACGTGAGGGAAACAAAGTTTATAAGTAGTGCTTCAAGTTTTAAGTTATTACAAATAGATCCTAGGTCCATAGTCAGTGAGTAGAAAGTTTACATTTAGCACCCTATAGTTGTTTAAATTCTCAAAACAAGGGCCCTGTCTTCTTCTCCAATCGAGCAGAGACAGAGCAGAGCCATGGCTGAGCTCGATCTCGAGCTCGCCGGTGGCAAACGGCGCCCCGAATGGGGGAGGGGTCAAAAGATGAAATGAAAGCATGTTCTCACGATTCCATTCCTCTACTTTTCTCGGTCAGTGGAGATTGGAGTAGCGCCGGCAGCGAGTGTGAATGGAAGATGTCCTCCGGTGATGGTGCATGTGCACCTACGACCATGTATTGGCTAAATTCGTGCATGCATGTGAGTCCTAGAGGTTCAAGGGCACCTACCGAAGAATTGTTCGGGGTCACCGAGGTCTGGATGATGGCGGCGGCACGTGGAACAGATTGGCGGCGGTGCTCCTGCTCGGAAAGACGACGACGGCAAAATCTCCCCGAAGGGCTGGTATGCATGCATGACCACAATGTTAGAGGGGGCCCTAGGAAGCTACATGTGCAAGGAATTGAACCGTGGTTCACTGAAGAAGGAGAGATTGGCAATGGCGACGGCGGCCGGAGTTAAGGAAGAAAGAGGCCGATCTCCCGTTCACTGTGTCTCCGGTTGGGGTTCTTGAGGGCATTTGGAGAGGACCTCGAGGGGAAGATGTTGGCGTGACGGCTTGGTTTGCTTTGGTCCAGATCGACGGCGTCCGCGACGATGCCGCCACGGTGGTGCTTAGAGCGCGCTCCAGAGCTTTCGAGAGCACGGTCGCGTTCTCGTCGGTCGGCTACACGAAACGAGAGGGTGTCAAAAGGAGATTTTCTCGGCATGGTGAGATGAATAAGGAACGGGAAAGTTTTGGCTGTGGAGATGGCTTGACGACGATGGCGGCCTTTGTCTTTCTCGCGGCCGGCTGCAAGTTTGAGGGCGATGGAGTGGCTAGGGTTTCTCTCACTCAGTGCGCACAGCTTTGGATTGTTGAATGGAGATGGGCTACGTGACTGGGAGAAGAAAAGGAGGAGCTTGGCGTCGCCACGACAACGGATACGCGTCGAGCACGGCCGACACCGATCTCACTTGCTCTCTCTCTCTCTGGGTTCCTTTGATCAGTGGGAGATTTTGTACTGATGGAGCTAGCTCGTGCGACTGATAGTGGGTCCAGGATGATGCAAACAAGGCATGGATGAGAGGGATGGGCAAGAAAACTAGTGAACATTTGTTTAAGCGATTTTCAGGATTTACCTTTTTATTTCCTTTCTCTCCTTGTTTGTAATTTTATAGTTTATTTTGTGGGCCAGATAAATTTGAGTGAAAATTAGCTTCTTTAAACCCCGTGGGATCGCTGGAAGTTTAGGGGCGCCACGTCATCAGCTTGGTTCGATAATTAAAGCGCATATATAAACAAGCAACGATAGTGCAGCTTGTGTTTTAATTGCTCTGCTAGCGCAGGAGCACATGTGTTTGTAGCCTTCTATCGTTCCTATTGGGCCGTGTTTCATGTGCCGGCCCTTCCTTGCACATGGGCTTTTCCCTTTCTCATTACTCGCTCCGCGTTCTGTCTCGGTGCATCTAGTAGTGGCCAAATGGGCCGTGCCAAAACGGGCGGCCCGAGCACGCGCGACCTGTAGCAGGCACGCGCCCGGCACGGCACGAGTAGCCGTGCCGTGCTTGGGCCGCCGGTCGAGCCCGCGGGCCGGCACGGCACGGCTACTGTAGCGGCACGGCACGGCACGCCCCACGGCGCCGAATCAGCAATGGGCGCAGGCCGCAGGCGCGCCGCGCGCGCAGCGCGCTAGCGCAGGCCGCAGGCCGACAGGGCGGCAGGCCGGCAGCCCGCAGCCGGCAGGCGGGCCAGGCGGCAGGGCGGCACTGCGGCAGCCAGCAGGGCGCGATGCGCGAGAGGGCTACTGTGCGGCGGTCGAATGGGAAGGCGCCACGTGGCACTAACGGCTATTTGACCGTTCAAATTTGAAAATAACCGTTGGGGGGCTAAAAAATTCATAAAAATTTCGAAAAAATTCCAAAAAATCTCAAATTTCGCCCTATAAATAGGGCATGAACCCCAGCCATTTCTCCTCATCCCACACTCCTCATCTTGTGCTCTCAAGTGCTTTAAAGTGCTCTCTTTGTTCTCAAGTGTCATCTCTTTGCTCAAATTTTGTCAAAAATCAAAATTAGTTTCGTAGTTCAACAGTTTGATCGCAGAGGTTTGAAGAACTCGCGGTTGGAAAGATGTAAGTAATATTCAAATTTGTGTATTATTTGTATTGTGTTTGTGAATTCAATAAATATTTGAAAATTTGTTTATGTCGGTTTAAATTTTCAGAATGGATCCGAACTTTCCATACCAGTCGCCGTTGTTCACCTTGGGTGATTTCGACCCCAACTACATGTCGGGGTTTGACGATGCCTCCGGATCGGCTCCAACTCCACCATCTGTGGAGGAGGTACCGGTTCATACGGCTGTCGTGGAGGAGGTACCGGTTCAGGCGGCGACAGCTTCGGAAGGATTTTCCGGAACCGCGAGCGGAAGTGTTTTGACACACACCGGCTCGAAGAGATCGAGAACCTCCGGTGTGTGGCAAAACTTCGACGAGATAAAGGAAACATGCCTCGACGGAAGGGAGGTATCGAAAGCCCGTTGTAGAATATGTAGGCAAATTTTATCTGCTCGTTCTTCTGGTGGTACAGGTCACCTCAAGCGCCATGCGGAGTCGTGTGCCAAGAAGCAAGGAATACAACTCCGGCAGCAGCAACTTATGGTAAACCCAGACGGTACGGTACGCAGTTGGGAGTACGATCCCATGGTTGCTCGGGAATCTCTTGTCCGGTTAATCGCCAGGCAAGATTTACCCCTGAACTTTGGGGAGTCCCCTGCTTTTGAACATTACATTCAGCAATCTCATAACCCTAGGTTTAAAGCTGTGAGTAGGCAAACATCAACTAGAGATTTAGAGAATGTTTATCACAAGGAAGCAACTGCACTTAAGGAACTGTTTAGTACATGTACTTTCTCTGTTAGTGTTACTTCAGATATATGGAGTAGTAGAGCTAGAGAGGATTATCTTAGCGTAGTTGTTCATTTTGTTGATGATGATTGGCAATTACAAAAGAGAGTTTTAGGTCTTAGGTTAATAGATGGCTCACATACAGGAGAAAACATAGCTGAAAGAATTAGGGAAGTAATTAATGAATTTAATCTTGCTGATAAAATATTTGCTGTCACCCTAGATAATGCATCTGCTAATTCTAGGGCTATTGAAATATTGCAACCTTTATTTTGTGTGTATGCTCAATCTTTTCTACTCCATCAGCGTTGTGCATGTCATATAATTAATTTGATTGTTAAGACTGGCATGAAGAGGGTAGGTGACCACATCGATGCTGTTCGTCAAGCAATCGCGTGGTTAACTGCTTCTAACCCGCGGATTGCTGCATGGAAGAGGTTTTGCAATGCGGCCGGTGTGAAAGCTCGTAAGTTTGCCACCGATGCAGAGCATCGGTGGAATGCAACGTATTTAATGTTAAAAGTTGTTTTACCTTATAGTAGTTTACTTTCTGATTTTGTTCAGTCACGTGGTGGCCCAAGAAACAGTGACGGGTCTTCAGTACTGAACAAGCATGTTTGGGCAATTGTCCAAAAATTTCACCAATTTCTAGAAACTTTTTATGATTGTACTCTAACTTTGTCACAAGTTTATTATCCAACTGCTAATATAATTTTGCACAACCTTCTTGAAATTGCTACTTTATTTAAAGAATACGAAAATGATGACGTTCTAACTGAACCTGTCTTTCACATGAAACAAAAATATTTGAAATATTGGAAAAATATACCTATGTTGTATGCTTTTGCTTTTGTTTTAGATCCTAGGTGTAAATTAAGAGGATTGTCTGCTATTTTATCACTTGTTGGAGATACTATAGGTGTAGATTATAGTTCTTTTTATACTGAGGTTAGACGTAAATTATATGAGGTTTTTGGAAGATATGAAGTAAAGTTTCAGGAAGTTCGCCAGCAGAGACCCCCTCCTATCCCCACTACAGGTAAGAAGATACAGTGGGGTAGGATTTGGGGTGGATCGTCTTCAAGCCAAGGTGGTGGCAGTTCGTCGGCTACAAGTGGAGACGCCTCTTCGCATGTTGTGGCCGAAGAGTTGTCCGGTTATTTGGATAGCGACGCCATCCATCACGAAGCACAAGATTTCAACGTCCTCGGGTGGTGGAATGACCACAAGATAACATATCCTGTGCTTTCAAAACTAGCACGGGATGTGTTGACGGTGCCCGTGTCGACGGTGTCCTCCGAATCGGCCTTCAGTCTATGCGGCCGAATCATCGAAGACCGGAGGACGACTCTGCGCAGCGACCACGTCGAAATGCTACTAAGCGTTAAAGACTGGGAGCTTGCTCGACAACATGCCCAATACACTGCGGACAACCAAGAATTGGCCGCCCAGTTCGAGCAACTCTACCTGGATCCAGACCAACCTCAGTAGAATTTTGTTAGAAGTAGTTCTGACCTTTGAGCTGTACTCTTTTCTTTGTCATGGTTTTCTCATTTTCCCCTATGAGTTTTTACATGACAAAGTTTTTAACGAGGCAGCATGTATCATTGTATCCTGTAATGATATAAACATCAATAAAGGTCATTACTATTTTTAACAAATTCTTTTGCAATATTTTCATAAGTGTGGATTTATCTTTAAATTATTTCAAAATAATGAATCACAATCTATATTTTTAAATTTTTCAACACAACAAAAAAATACCATTTTTTCTTTTTTTTAACATTAGCAAATCATTACTTTTTTTAAAAACTTTTATTTCCATTTTTTAAATACCATTTTTTTCATTTTTTAACATTAGTAAATCATTACTTTTTTTAAAACATTTTATTTCCATTTTCAATTTTTTTTCCTTATACATTTCCTTTGCTTTTTTTTTTAAAAAAAACACTGTGCAGTGGGCACTGCCGCACTGGGCAGTGCCGACGGGCTGGCGGCCAGTGCAGCTCAGCTGCCGGCCTGCCTTCACGGGCCGCCGTGCCCCGAACGGCCCGTGGGCCGCAGGCGTGCCGTGCCGGCACGGGCACGGCCCGGCCATCCACGGGCCGTGCTTGGGCCGGCGGCTCGGCACGTGGGCCGGCACGGCACGGCCCGTTTCATCAGCCGTGCCTAACGGGCCGTGCCGAAACGGGCCGTGCCGGACCCGTGCCCGTGCCGGGCCGGGCCGTGCCGCCCGTTTGGACACCTATAGGTGCATCCGCTGAAGCGATTCCCCTTCTCCATCCACACGAAACGACGCTGCAAGCACTGCTCACCGTGTACGGTGCACGCCGGATTGGCCGCCGTCCCCTGCCGCCGTACACGGTAGTGGAGGTTGCTTGGTGAAATCTCCTCTCGCCTGCTCCGCACATCCCTCCTCTTCGGTTTTTTGGGTGAGGTCGCCGGCGAGTTGCCGCCCCTGCTTTCTCCTTCGCCGCCCCTCTTCTCCTTCGCCGCTGCCGCCTCACTCTATTCCGCCGGCCACGCCATCGCTCTCTATTCCACCTTCGTTGCTGCCCTCTCCTCTGATGCCGCCGCCGCCCAAACTGCCCTCCCAGTTGCAGCTATAGGTGTTTGGCTCTGTGGCCTTGCTCTTTCCCTGCCATGGATACGGGTCTTGCAGAAGCTCTAGCTTCCAGGCTGTTTCTCCCTCGACCGTGCACCAGGCATCGGTACAAGCCGCCGCTGCTACTTGCCGTTGTCGATCCATAACCCCACTTTTTCCCTCCACAGGTTAGCTCTAAACTCCCTCGCTCCCCATCTTCCTTTGTAGGTGCTTCCTCCAGATTCACCATCCTGACCTTCTGATGAAATCCTAAATAACTTGGTTTGCACTACCTACTCATAACTATATGCATGTGTACATGATCTATTTCATTACCCTTGTGATTAGCTAGCTGCCATTGTGCTCCATATGGATAACACGAAAACACAGAATAAAACAGAAGCATCGCCTTGCAGTTGCACTTGCCAATTACTGTATCTTCTATTTGGAGGTTTCGACGCCCTTTTGTTGTAAATTTTTAGTACTAAGTTGCCAACTATTGTAGCTTCTATTTGGATGTTTGGATACTCTTTTGTTGTAAATGTTTAGCAGTAAGTTCTTGCACAAAGAGATGGTTGCCTGGATGCCAATATGGAATAGATCTCCTGCTCATTTTTGCTTGCAGTTCGGACAGATGGATATATAAACTTTTGGGACTACGTTTCTTTCAATGAGGCAGCTCCTTACCAGATGATCTATAATGGGTGAGGTTAGTACTTCTTTCACAAGCTACAAATCTGGTGTGCCATTATAATGGGTGAGGTTAGTTCTTTCGCAAGCTACAAATATGATATCTGATTGAATATTCTAGAAAAGGATATTTAGATGATATTGTTGGCTTGAGTGAGTTAAGTTGGTCAGTATTTAAATAGCCAAATGGTTCATGCCTCTGTCTGAACAAACTTATAAATTCTATAGTTCTTTTTTTTCCTTGCCAAGCAAAGGAAATCAACAAGGACTTCACTGCCTTATCCATTTATGATGATCGGTTTTCGCTTATTTGATGCCCCTCTTATATTTTGATTATGCTGCTGATTTCCAGCAGACAAGCCTCATGCTCTGTCACTAACGGCGAAGACAAATGATTGCCCCCTGCTTGAGGTATCATGATGCTACTCTTTTAGCCGTCATTCTGAAGCAAGTTCTATAATTTTGTGAATCATATTGTAGCAGCTAGAACAGTCAACACCTGCTCTGTAAGTCAAGATGGTAATTCCAAATTAAGGTACATCTAACCAAAAACTGTTGTGTTCTGCTTGATTCAAGATTTGATGTTATCCAAAGCTTCACTAGACCAATACTATATATTTAATGTTGTTTTGAACTAAGTCAGTTCAAGTCCTGTGCAATATTCTAACATTCTTTCTTCTATTACCATTTTCTATATCTGCTCCTAATCTTTAGTGGCACAATTGATTCTGGAGCTTAGTTTTCTTTCCAGGGTGTTTCAGTGCTAAACACATCTAGGTCACCCCAAAGGATCAGTGCATGGATTACCCGTAGGTACTTAACATCAATAGTATATATAATTACAGTCTCAGTTCCACTGCACTATGGCTCAGTTAAATGTCTTCATGATATGATGATATCCTGTCTTCATTGCATGGGATGCCCAATTCGGTTGTCTACTTTTCCCATGCCTCTTATTTATGCACACGCCCATGCAGCAATAATATAAGTTCTGCCGTTTAGTACTATACACTCATGTTCCTTTTTCTATCACATTCGATTTGGTCAACAACGTCGTAGGAGCAAAATCCTTTTGGGTAATATTCCTTAACTCTATATCTGACCTATGTCTGCTACCATTTGATGTTGGAGATTTCTGGATTATGAGCTATTCAATCTATTGATGTTCCATTTAAGAAGCTAAATGAACTGGATAGGTGTATTTGATGTTCTTTCATCTGAAAATGTTCCTTTCAGGTTGGGAGTTCTGTTAATCTCCATTAAGGTCACATTTAGACATACTTTTTTTTTTGGGATACTGATCTGCTGATTCTGCAATTTTGTAGTTTGTTCACTGCTGCTGCTGCAACCAATGGAAGTGAAGAAAAAAGAGGACCATAGCATGTTTCAGATATTAGTGAACTAGAAATTTTGTCTGGTATGGAAATTTTATTTTTTGCTTATAAAGAGGAGTAAAGCACGTTTCACAATGCATTCCACATATTTACTACAACATTCATAACTTCTCATAAAATTTTTAGTAGCTTTTCTTTTTCTTGGTTTTGTTGACATGAATTTTAGTGTTGCTGTTGCACATATAGTTTCTTCTTGGTCTTTTCAAAAGAAGCACAACAATTTTTTGCAGCTGAAGGATCCTTGAGGACAGGAAGTCCTTTTTTTCTTTGATCTATAATATTAAGGTTGTAGCTACCATGCTCCACTATAGCATTTATCTACTCAGTTATGCCTACACTCTACCTCTACCTGTATTCTGCAGTTCGATTTTATGCTTCAATCATGAAGATCTACCTCAGTATATTTTGGCATGTCATATGCAATTAATTCTTTGAAATTTCTGCCTCATGTTCAATATTTTTCATGGAACATGACATATGCTCCAATTGGTGCATTCAACGCTTCATGGTTTAGGAATCTGTTAGTAACCCATCCATTCATATTAAGTTTCCACAAGATTGACATCTTAGTACTATTTCATTAAGCTGTTTGGATTGTCAGTATAATGTTTTATTATCTCCCATCTTGGAAGACGGATACTAAGCACACTGCCCATGCGGAATTTATTTTTTACACAATGTGGTGTACCATAGTGTACTAAATTGGTCTGAATACATGTCATGCTTGACTGCTTTATGGAGCTATAACACGATATCTTCAATGCAGGTGCTATATGAAAACATTACAATAATGAAGAGGAGTTGAGCAAATATGTTGCAGTTCTTTTACTGTCCTTTGTCCTTTAGCACAGGTTGCACATGTATGATGTATTTATCTAGACAGGTCAATCGAAACAATTAAGCAATTCTTTTACTGTCTTTTAGTGATTGCCGCAGATTGTACAGATGTATATCTAGACGTCAATCGAAACAATCCATATCTTGGTTAAAAGTAACATGTGTACGAAGTATATATGTAGGTCATAATGGTACTAATAATTATATGTTGATGTCTTCCATATTGATACGTACCTCTACACGCAGCATAGCGCGTGCCTATTACTGGTATATACTTATATGGTCAATGGTTCAGATCGAAGGTTCAGATCGATATATAGCAACGATAGTACAGTGCAGTGCTACTAGTTTTTTTTTGAAGATAGATAAAAATACCTTGTTTTCATTTTCCTTTGTTGCACTCAAAAATACCTTTTATTTTATTCTCAGGAAAATAAAGACAATAGGCATGGCTGTAATTGGATTCAATTTTTTAGGAGGTCAAAACTAATGAAATAAATTCTGGTAAAATCGTATTAATTCATGATAAATAAGCTAGTATTTGAATAAATTATATTACATATACACTTCCATATAATTATATACACTTTCATATAATTTAATGCATGTAATTTAATGCATGTTTTGATGAGGTATGAGTTTTGTTGATTAGGGTCTTGAATAAATTAATGTTTTGACTGGTTTGACCCATTTAATTTAGGGTTTAGATGTAAAGATAAAATCATGCAAAAATTTCAGTGAGTCTAATATACTGATTAGTATCTACATGAATTTTTTCATGATTTTATCTTACACCAATTTGTTTTGAAAATTCACTAGACTTATCTTTACTTATAGGTTTCCTATTATAATAATGTGATTAAATGATTGTAAAATTATATTTAAGCTGTGTTTGACCTGAGATGATGTTATTAAGTTTAATTTCCTTCTTACTATGCTTGATTCCTAAGAATAATTGTAGGTTTAAATATGTGTATCTTTGGTTTAGATTAAAGAAAATACTTCTAGTACTTGTCATTAGGTCATTTTAATTATTTACTTCATATTTTATATTTTAATAAATGATCATATGACCTATTATGAAATACAAGCAAGATCAAGAACACTTAAAAGGACTCAAATCACACTAAGAATTCAAGCAAATGCAAGCACTCACTAAGTTTTATTTTCTACCTTTGAGCTATTAAGAAAAAAGTTTTAAATTATTCACAAATTTTCGAATAGTCACTAGCTACCTAGGTCTTTAGTTGAAAAATTTTAGTACTTCTATTTAGGAAAAACATTTTCAATACTTTTAGATGTAAAATTTGAAATTCAAATTTTGGGTATGTTACATGGATTCATCCATTGAATTTTAGTCCTACTGTAACATACCAAAAATTCGAATTTTGAATTTTGACTTCGACTAAATAATAAAAATGTGTTTTCGAGTTGATGACCAAAAATTTTCAAATATAAAACCTATGTAAGGTTAATTTAGCTAGTGCCCATATGCAAATTTGTGAACAAGTTAAAACTTTTTCCTTCCCGATTTAATTTGACATATAAAACATTAACATGTTTTCATAAACACAAGATGTGGTGTGTTATTTAAGTCCTTTTAAATGTTTTCGGATCTTGGGTGCATTTCATATTAGGTCTCATGAGCATAAATGTGGATACATATTAATTCATATATTATAAAAGCATTACCCTAAATATCACTTTAAGTGCACTTAGTCTAACTCAATTATATACACACAAGTGCATAAGAATCTTAAGAGATTAAGTATGGTGAAATGAAAATAAAGTCTAATAACATCATCTCTGGTTAATTACAAATAAAAATATAATTTTACAATCAATTAAACATACTAGCTGTCAACCCATGCGTTGCATGGGCTAATTTTACTTTTTCTAAAAGTTAAATGGAATAATTGTAGACTCAAAAAATATATTTTTTCCAAACTATTCTATTTTCTATTATTTTTTAATATTATTTTGCAGCAATCTTATATTGCTAGTAACCTCAGTATTTAATTTTGTAAACTGAAATTGTGGACCTATTCAGACTCAATGCTATCATTATAGTGTGGAAGTGAGAGATCTCTTAAAATCGTTATATAATGCATCCTCTTTAGCCGCTCATAGAAAGTATAGTATTATACCTCTTTCGTAGCTCTAATTTTTAGGAATATCCAAATGAAAATAAACATACTATGTTCTACTTTGTTGATGATAATGAATATTCTACGGATAGATAATGTTATAAACATTTTATGTTATTATAAGGCTTGCTTGTTAATAGAATACAACGTATTTAAACAATACATATACTAGTGTACTGGTATACTGGACGTGGATGTTACTATACAGACCCATCACAAATAGTCATAAATTATTAATTTTACTTTGTCACTCCATAAGTTGTTTCTAACCTTCTCACATCTGCATTTGTTGAGAGTCGAAATAACTGCAGTTAAAAATTATATTGATTAATTACTTTAATTGAACTTAATTGCTCTAATCAGAGTGTATTTTCATAGTTTTTTCTTGACGAATAACAGATTAGCTTGAAGCTATAGTATATGACAAAGTTACAATCGAACTATAAAAATCAATATAAAAATCAATATAGTACATACGTGGTATGATGGTCTTTTTAGGTGCGAGCAAATTAGAAAAAGAGAGTACAAAATCAACAAAATACCTTTCGTGGATTGCAGATGCGAACACCATGGGTGGATCTTCTAAGATGGAAGCAAACTTGTAAGTTTATAGATGAAACATCTCGACACCTAGAAAACATCTAAAGAAAAAACTAAATTATTGGAAACCAAAAATAAGCCTGATTCAAATCTTGCTTGAGAAATAGCGACCGTATTTGCATATGTCAGTCTGATTCAAATCTGGTGATTAAAGTATTACTGGTTCGAGAAGTTGTATGATTCGCACACATGTCTAGTTGACATCGATGAGAAAAGATTAGTATAGGGTCAATCAGATTCGATTGAATGATCGTTAATAACTTTTTCGGAACCACAAAACCAAACGCACAACGAAAATAAAAACAAATAATAATAAAGTTATTTTAATAATACTGGAACCCTAAATTAATCACCCTAATAACCAAGACACCTAGCACCGAAACATGAAGGCTTCAGTACATGCATGCTACGGCATTGCGTATGAACTGTAAAAACAGAAAACTGATCTTACGTTGGAAAGCGCTAAAACTCCACCAGTTCTAATCCATTTGATGTGAAACTCGAACTATATAAGTTATAAACATGGCCTAGGTTCAATTTTTGCCAAGAAACATGAAAAACAACACATAAAATTGATGAGATCTAATTAAACTCTAATCTGAACTAAAATAGAAAGACATTTACTTAAAACCTAGATCGTGATGAAAAGCTAACCAGTCAAATTGTGCCTGCACTTTGGGCTGATCATCAGGTGCATCATCAGGTGCAGGGTGAAGAGCTAGTTGATCATCGACATAGGCGCCATCTCTTCGCTTGCAGACAGCACGGAGTTATGGGGTGCGTCATTTGTTACCGCCGTCTCGTCGCGTCCAGGAGTCCGTTGCTCTCCATCAACTCGATTGCTGCCTTCCAATGTACTCAACGATGGACTTTGAAGCCTACAATCTAGATTGGACAGTCACCCAGACATGAGATTAGTTTTTGGGCTTTAAAAATCCAAGGTTAAAATTTAATCTATGGCCACGATATTATTATTAATCTAATTAATCAACTGTCATAATTTTCTCAAATCTATTGATTTAATTTTAGTAATACTTCCAAAACCGAATTACAAATTAATAGTTTGACCTAGTAGTAGCAACTGCCATGATATAATAAGATACTGGAACTACATAATTATAAAATATAAATTTTGAAGACAAAATCAAACTACTTCGACTAAAACATGAAATTCATAAAAGAACTGAAAATATGCTATAAATATTGAACCACCTGAGAGGTAGATGTAAAGAGGAACATTGACATGAAAGGTTTTGAAAACACATGCATATGAATATGATTTTTATACATATAATTGCGCTAGCATTGTGTATATGTGCCACATCACTTGCTCATGCAGGGCAGTCCTGCTGTATTTGATCTTCTGTATAGATTGCACATGTAAGCTACATATTAGGCTCCTAAATCTTTGAAGAATACCTGCCGGCTGCCAATGTGATGTGCTTCGACCGGCCTGCAGACTGCAGCCGATTTGCCGCTTGCTACGCCTTGCTGTACGTGCCACGATACATGCCGGTGCTGGCGAAATTGATCTTGTGATGCTGTGCTCCTCATCGATCTACTCCCGCGTGTTTCCCGCATCGTAAGACTCGATTGACAAAACATAGATTGGCAAGTCTGTTATTAAAGCGGTTGATTGGATGGGCTTTACACCAGGCCCATAACGTTAATGCAGATTAGAGTTTATAATCAATGGTTAAGATTATAAGATCTATCAAATTAACGATCAGATTTTACTGGTTAACGTAGAAAGTGTTCAATTAGTATAGGTATAGATATCTAAAATAAGAACACTTAAATGTAGACAAGTTCATTGAATATTTAAAAATAATTTGTGTAAGATAAAATCATGAAAAAATTCATGTATATGCTAACCAGTATACTACACTCACTTGAAGTTTTGCAGGATTTTATCTTTACATCTATACTCGTAATTAAATTGTTCAAAGAAGTCAAAATGTCAAAATCTAGTTTAATCTTAAACCTTAATCGGCAAAAACAATACCTCATCAAAATATGCATAAAAATATATGAAATTATGTATATAAAATAATGTATTCAAATACTAATATATTTATCACGAATAAATATAATTTTTTCAGAATTTATTCCTTTGGTTTCGACCTCCTAAAAATTCAAACAAAGTTTTACTGAGCCTCTTTTCTTTATTTTTCTGAGAGCAAACTGCACATAATTTTTGTTTGCAACTAAAGAAAATGAAATCTAGGCATCTTCGTCTACCTCCAAAAAAATCCACCTTAATTTATCATGCTCACAAATGAAACTATAGATTAACAAGGGAGGGAGAAATAATCCTGATTTTCACTCGAACTCTTAGCCGCCTCTCTCTGTCTAGCCTTGTTTGCATCGTGCTGGACCCACCTGTCATTCTCCTTGAGTCGCTCCCATCCCCGTACAACATCTCCACCGCTCAAGCAAACCGAGAGAGAACCGGAGAGATTGATGCCGGTAGTACTCGACGCGTGGACTCGACGTGGCACTCGCCGAGTTCCGGTGCCACGTTGCACGGCCATTACCTCCATCCCAGTGCCGATCCAACCGAGAGAAAGGGAGCCCAGCCTCTCGGTCGCCCATATTTTCCGTCGCCGGCCGCGACGAAGATGAAGGCTGCCATCGTCGGCCATCGTCGTCAGGCCGCGCTCGCCGCTCGCCATCAACTCTTTCCTGTTCTATACTCCTCTCTCCATGCCGATCATTTTCTATTTTGACACCGATTCATTTCATCCACTGTAGCAACAGGAACGCCGCCATGTCATCGCCGTCCCTAGAGCGCGCTCTGGACCTCATTGCCGGTGGCATCGTCGTCGCACAAGGTGGATGGGACCACTGCAAGCCGAGCTACTGTGCCACCATTACCACCATGAACTCCTCTGAAAAAACCCTCAAGAAACCCGAAGGATCGTGCACCGACGAGGGAGATCGCCATCGTCTTCTCGAACTCCTGTCGCCGAGCGCCATCACCAATTCCTCCCGCTCCGGTGAGCCACCATTCAATCCATCGCACATATAAGCTCCCTAGGACGTCCATAACATCATCCGTGTGCATGCATGGCAGCTCTTCGTGTAGATCGAGCCGTTATCGTCAACCCGGAGTCCTTCCTCACCGTCGAGCCGTTCCAACCAGGGTTGGAAAAACCGGCGGTAACCGCGTGGTTACCGCCCGTACCGCAGGGGTACAGTTACCCGTACCGCGCAGTACGGTTTAATGAATTTCGCCCAAATTCAAAAATTTAAAAAAAAAGAGAAAAAAATCAAAAAAAAATGGTGAAGGTAGTGCTTGATTTGTAGTGTTTTATGGTGAAGAAATTTCTGAAAAAAAAGTAATATTTATTCAAATTTGAGAGCAAAACGAAGAATAAATTTAAAAATTGGAAAAAGAAAAAAAATGGGCCGGACCGTTACTGTGCGGACCATCACACATCGCGCGGTAACCGCGCCAAATCGCGCGGTTTGCCCGAATTTTTGAATTCAAATTTCGATTTGTAAATTTGTCGCGGTTTTGCGCAGTTACCGCGGTTACCGCCAGTAACCACCGTACCCCCGGTGGCGGTAACCGGGCCCCCGGCGGTTTTTCCAACCCTGGTTCCAACCGAAGCCGCTGCTGTTCAAGCCTCGGCGATCCCTTCCTACAGCTTGGTGAGCCTCCTGACCCCTTAGGACACACATGCATGAATGCATCTAGCGAAATCAAAGCCCCAAAGCAACAGTAGCAGCCCGTGCAAAGCCGCCGCTCGGACTCGCCGCCGGCGCTACTCCGATGTCCACTAACTGAGAAAAGTAGAGGACTGGAATCACGAGAGTGTGCTCTTCATATTGTCTTTTGACCTCAACCCCAATTGAGCCACCAATTGCCGCCGGCGAGCTCGCCAAAACCACGGCTAGGCTCCCAGCCTATCGAGCTGCTGCCAGGAATAAGACAAGGGCTCATTTTGAGAATTTAAACAACCATAGGGTTTAAATGTAAAACTTCCTACTCACTGACAATAGACCTAGGACTTAATAGTAATAACTATAAACTTAAAGGACTCTTTGCAAAATATTTCTCTCACGTGAGGGTAGTGCGGGTTGATTTATGGAACTCCAGGTGCCTTTTTACATATTGGCCAAAGACGGACCAGTGGACCCATGTATTTATAATTCAAATTATTAAAGAAAATGATTAAACCTTTATCTTTTCAACTGAATTATGCTATACTTGTAAACTTCATATAAAATCAAATATATCTCATTTTGAAGTGAAGCCAACTTCAATAGGTTTATAAAATTGTGAAATTTAATTTTGTAAAATAAAAATCTATACGTACAGTATACCAAATATTTACTAAAATTTTGTATATGAAATAATAGACATAGTACATGTTTCAAATTTAGAAATTCACAGAAAATTCATTTTTACTCCAAAAAAGATGAAATATATTTCTGTAAAATCAACAAAGTATGAAATTTAATTTAGTGATATATAATTTGACACTTTCTGTAACAGAAACAACACTAATAATTTGTTTAGTAAAATAACCACCATATATACAATTTAATTTCCAAAAATTATAGGGAATTCGTCCTAACTCAAAATAAAGTGACTAAGTCCTGCTAGATTGTATCCTTGTGCACTGTAAGATAAAATGTTTGTGCACTATTGTTAACGACGAAATTTGGTAAATCATGCATTGGATTCAGAGTTAAAGCCGAAGCCGATTGGAGGAGATAAGCGATTATAGAAAACAGAGTATGAATCGGCTGCAAGCCAAATCGGCTACGGTGTGCATCGGCTGAAACAGAATCGAACAAGGATAGCCGATATAGCCGATTCCGATGAGGAGATGGCAGGATCATTGTCGGGTTCGGTTGGTGTGCTTCATGAGGATTGCCACGTACGGATTGAGTCCGAAGAAGGCAATTGTATCTATTAATTAGGATATTTGTTAGTTTCCTTTTATCTTTAGGAAAGTGTGTTTAGTGTCCCTTAAGGACTTTATCTTTTTCTTTTATCTTTAGGAAAGTTTCTTTCTTGTCCTACAAGGACTAGTATCTCCCCATGGGTATAAATATGTACACCCGGGGTTATTGTAAGAAATCAACTCTCGATCAATACAATTCGGCGCATCGCCACCTTTTACTCTGTTACGGTTTATTTATCAACCGGCGGAATTTGGCACCTGACGCGGGGCTGCATCGGCTGTCGATCTCCGGCGAAGGGGTAAGTCCAATGTTCCGTCGGTTCAGGCAATCGTATCATCTACGTCGGCGTCGTTCAAGGCTGCATCAGTACATTCGACCTCTTGGATTGCTCTGGTTTGGATAATATATTTGCCTGGCTATTTATCATATGTCTTCCGTTAATCTAGTATTAGCATCTCGATTTAGTTTTATCGGCTGCTTCTCGTTTTAGGGTTTCTGCCGGTATCGACTAAATCGTCTTGCTAGATTAGATTAGCTTAGGCATCTACCACCCTGAAAATCAGTCAAGGGCTTGATCATCTAGATACCGTGTTTCTTTACATACTTAGTGCTGCATCAGTTGAGTTTGACCTACTAAGTCGTGCTTAGAACCATGAATCTCTAGCCTGCTTTTTGATTGCTGATAAGGGTTTCATCGGGGTTTCAGCCGATGAGTTATCTGGACGTTGCATCGGCTTATAAGGATTGCATATAAGTTAAATTTAGCCGATGACAACAAAGGTTTCACTGTTTAATCTAATCTTGTGGATTTTATGGCATTGGATCTATGTTAGATTCACTTCATCGGCTATGCTATGAATATATATAATCTCTCTCTTGAGGTGTTTTTAGACATAAGTGATTTATACTGTCTCGGCGCCCTGTCCGATCTATCCCAATCACTTGGTTTAAATATATTTTGAGATTTAGATTATGTATCATTGATATCTACAGCCGATCGAGTACATCTAACTTTCGTTTCACTTTATCAAGTCATTGCCGATCTATTGCATGTTACATCAGCCGATTGATTTCTACTGGATCATATTATTGCTATATTATCATCAGCCGATTGTCTCTTTGTCATTATTTACATCAAGTGTCAGAATCTACATTGAACACATAGCCGATAGCTCAAACCCTATCGCTATCGGCTGTTATCAGGATCGGCTGGAATTACTACATCGGCTATGTTGGCCGATCGGTTCTTTGATCTGTCGTTTGTATATCTTGTCAGTTGCAGGATCAAACTGACTGGCACGCCTGCATCTCACCAAGATTTGGACCTGCACTGGAGCTAAGCAGATCTCCCAGGCCAGTGTGTGTTTTTTGCATCAACAACTATAAGATAAAATGTAGTATTTTTAATATAGAAAACATCTCTAACATATTATTGATGCAATAGGAATTAAACCATAACCTATAAATTGTGAAATCCATATAGAACTTATTTTAGCTCCAAATAAGCTGAAGTAAAATATGGTTAGACTCATATAATTATGCTTTTTATTCATTTTGATCAATATCTAGAACACTTAGTACAAATAATACCCCTCAAATTAGTATTACAAATTATCAACATATTCTACACGACAACCTATAAAATTCATAGGAAAATCATGTCAACTCATTTTGAGATGAACTAAATTTTAGTTTACTCACAGAACCATGTTAGTAAAATTCATGCACTGAAACTTGACACTTTCAGTAACAAAATCATCACTAAATATTTGTGTGGTAAAATAATTACTATAGTGCAAACTACAAACTATAAAATATATACCAAATTTATTCTAACTCAAAATAATGTAATTCCTGATGGGTTAGGTTAGTAATCACATGGACTTATTTCTAGCAATTAAAATTTGGCACATACAGTACTTGAAGCATTTCTAAAGTTTGTAAAACTAATAAGGACTATAATAAATGACATAACCCATAAAACCATAATAAATTCATGCTAACTCTGAAAACTGTGAAACCAATTTTGTTGGACTAAAAGGAACCCAAACTTCATGGCAGTAACCTGAAAAATCATAGAACTTGTACTTAAAATGCATCTAAAGCTTAGTAAAACATAATTAGCCTATTACTAATATTAAACTTTGAAAATTCATAACTCATAAATAAAAAGTGATAAAATAGAAATTTTTTCACCTAAATTCATATTAGGTCAGAACCTATCCACTGTGCATAAATCATGCATTTTAGAATATTTGTATTTTTCACATATTTTGGTATTTATTTGCATACCATGTCTTTTGTATAAATAAATTGCATTATCGGTGAAGGAGTGACTTTAGGTGGTATTCATATTGTTCAAGAGCAAGGCAAGTTCTTTCCTCTCCTCTCCTTTGAACACATTGAAACCCATGATTTGGGAGATGAAAAGTGTTGTTTGTAAAACTGCATATGTATTTGATTAAAATGGTATTTGAAACTTGGTTAAAGGTAGATATGACCCATTTGTTGCATGAACCCCTTGAAATATTGTTTCCCCTGCTGATTGTAACCTTAGTAATGGGAAAAATACTTTACTTGTGCTCATTTGAGGCTATCCATGCTTATTACACTACCATATGCTTAGCCATGCTTAGAATTAAGCAAAATAATCACTCTTATGACTTTATGAATGGGATTATGGATATTTGGTTATTGCTGGACTAAAAGTGAAAGTGCTAAGTATTTACGAACTAAAATGTCAGTAAAATGATTTTAGACTTAAGCGGCAAGTGGTGTGCATATGATGGTAGTTGCACGTCGATAGGGGGAGTGTTCGCCTGAGTCTGTTAAGGACTAAACTTCATGTCACCAATTTAAGTATACTGTACATCCACATATACTATTTATGTGGTGGCCTTAGCTAATTAAGTTACTTAAAATCTAGCCTTGCATATTGGTAGGCCGGAGTAGAATGAATTAGTCTGAGTGATGATTCATAGGAACTAACCATGAGTGTGTGTTGAACATAATGCTAGCGAATATTACTAGCCGTGTGTGTATTTCTATGAGGGGATGGATGGTCTGTCTCACAGCATGGGCGTCTAAATTTGTCCAATTCAACGGTTAAGTGACTCGTGAGGGAACAGATGTGTTCACTGCCACGGCGTTAGGTTTAAGGCATGGGCTTGCCATCTAACGGTTCTGGGTCATTCCTAGGATGGATTCACACTTGCCGTTGCTGATGCAAGGCTAGGCGTTGGGTCATTCCCAGGATGGATTCACACTTGCCGTCGCTGATGCAAGGCTAGGCGTTAAGTAATGTAAAGTCTACGTTGTGACCTCTAGACCGTATTCAATGTGTAGAATGTGGTGGTACCAACAGGTACCGGATAAACTAGAGCGATTCATATCATGTGGGTAAAGCTGTACAAACTCTGCAGAGTTCTTAAAACTAATCGTTTAGTTGTGCTCACGGTCATGAGCGACTTGGTGAAGTGTCATGAGTATAGATTTTGATTTATGTTTTCAAATTATGTTTCTGAACTATGGACTTGGAAATGGTAACTTGGGTTGCGTTAAGTTATGATGATTATGTTATATTGATGATGAATGTGAGACTTGATGTTGGGTGGGCAATCAAGTATGTGATACGATGAGATTATGACTTATTGCCGGTATGGGTAACAAATGTATGTTTATGATGTTATAATGATGAATATTATGATATAACTATGTTAATGTTTTGTTAATTGAATCATCAACTCTTATAAAAAGAATTATGAACCAAAACTTGCTTTATGCTAAAATTTAACTACATATAGCCTTCATATGCCATGCATGTAGTATGTTAGGATTGCTTTTGGCTTACCAGTACATTAATTTGATTAATGTATTGATTCTTGTCATACTGGAATATTCATTTTGTAGGTTGTATGTTTAGTCTAATTTGAGTGCATTCGGGGAATCGTTGCTTCTTCTAGGACTTGGATCTATATGGGTTACCTCCCAGTCGGCTGCTTGTGGTTTTGGGCAACCAAGTTTTCGCGGATCAGTAATTATTCGGTCAATTGGCCTATGTATTTAATTAAAGATGTAGTGTAAAATTTATTTGTGTTTACTTCTTATTTATCTGATTTTCATCGCTTAGATGAAAGTGTAGAACTAGAGCTTATCCTGGGATCTAGTTCTACACCGATATGAGTATTGAGTATTTGGAATATCGTAGAGTTTTAACGAATTTTGTCAAGTCTCCTGAGATGTGTAACACATCTGGTCACCACCTTCGTGTGGTTTGACGGACATATCTTAGGCTGAAGTTGACTATCATGTTAAAGTCCCATCAATATCCCTTATGCTCTTTACTCGGCACTTCAGGTTTTATGTTATGTATGTTATTTGACTTGATAGAGCAAACGATGAGGTTGGATGGTTACTGTTTTACTTGATTATTATTAGACCTCATCCAACTAAATATTTCGCGCTATCACTTCAGGTAGCTTACATAATATTTAACCCGGAGTGTCCCCACACCTACTCATTTTAATGGGCATAAAATCTGAGAATGTGACATTTGATTAAATCTGAGAATATGCATGACTTGGACGAGTGATCGGGCCACACCTACTCATTTTAATGGGCATAAAATCTGAGAATGTGACATTTGATTAAATCTGAGAATATGCATGACTTGGATGGGTGATAGGGCGATGACGGGATAGTGGATTTTCCCTGATGCAAGTAGCCCTGTCTAGGTCACCAAGGACCGAACATGTTGACATCTATTCAAGCATCATATGTACTTCCACATGCCTTATTGGGGACTAGCTTGTCTTAGTACCAAGTAAGGCTGTGGCCATCTATGCCCATTGGTCATTCGTGTGGGGTGTTTCCCTTGGAGGTACTCATGCATGCTTAGGTTGGCAGGGGGTATCTCCCACGATGGTGAGCCCGTCTTAGTCACACACATATGCATATGGCTAAGTTGGGCCTAGACGTGGCTTAGGTGGTTGGGGCTGAGCTTGGGAAGGGACATGCTATGAGCTTGAATCACTTGTAGGTCACACCTGTGTGCGTGTGAAGCATTTGATCCTTGTTCATTTCGTATGGGTAAAGTTATATACTGCTATTCAGAGTAAAACTATTCGAATAGCCCTATCCACGGTTACGGACGACGCTTGATGTGTTTCTCACTCATGTTAGCATCAAATTTGGGTTTTATGGCTAGTTCAGTTATTGATATTATGCTGGCTATATGAGAGTTGGATGATTGGGCAACTATGACCCATGTGACTTGTTGAGTGTACCACTTGTGTTTACATTGTTGATCAATTTCATATTTATATGCTTGCTGTCCAGAAATTGCAGATTGTGTCCTTATAGTTTTAAACTTATTACTTGCTCACTAAAACTAGCTTTGTGTAAAGATTTGAACCCTTTAGCTATTCCTTTGATATATGTAAGCTTGCATACTCCTTTGTATTATTATATATTGTGTAAGTCTTGCGAAGTATCATTTATACTCATGTTGCTATTTTCAAGTGAGGATGCCGGCGACATTGATGTGTCCTACTACTATCTTGCCAAGGGTGGCGAGGGTAGTGAGTAGTTGCAGCTTAGCTCTTTCCCGGTTGGTTGCCATGTGGGTTGTAGGCTAACCATGGGTGTCGTCTTTTGTTTTATTTATGCATTGAGACTTCCGCTGCTATATTTTGTGATGTGTAATGGGCTTTTGAACCCCGTTATGAATTATGTACCTTGCTGTCCTTTTATCCATAGTTATGCATATGTGATGTTTATCAATTGCTTGCGATGAAAGTGTGAGGCTAGTCGCTTTTCCTGGGGACTAGTTAAGCATGAGTATGAATTTTGAGCAATTGAGATGTTGTAAAGCTTTAGCAATTTGACTTAAGTCTCCTGAAATGTGTATCACATTTGGTCACCGCCTTCGTGTGGTTTGACGGGCATGTCTTAGGCTGAAGTTGACTGGCATGCTAAGTCCAAACTATATCTCCTTTGCTCCATTATTCGACATTATGGATTTTATATCGAATGGGGTCAATTTGTGATCATGCGCACATTAAGGTATGAGTGGCTATTTATGCGTGTATGTGGTGGTCATAAATTGCACTGGACAGTATAATTTTTGGTTGCCCACAGCTATTCGGTGGGAATCGCCGAAGACATTCTGGTTAGAAGCTGGGGTTGCTTCATCCCCGTCGTGGTACTGGATATAGACACCGACAAGGATACAACATTTATCCTTGGGCGTCCGTTCGTGAGCACCGCAGACACTCGCATTGATGTGGGAGCCAGAGAAATCCAACTCCACATTAATGGGAAGGAGGAGAAGTATGAGTTTCAGCTCAGGAAGGAGCAATACTCCATGTTCAGGATCAAGTACGGGCTAAACAAAAGAACATCCGAGAGGTTGAAGTGACACCCCGAAAGAAGGATAGCCTCACAGCATTCATGGAGAAGGTGTTGAAGAGGGAACTCCCTCTTCAATACCAGAATGTAAGGAAACCATGGAGACAAGGGGTGCAGCCGAGGCCGCGTTCCCTGAGGTCCGATGAGTCGTCCACACCAACAAAACCAAAGAAGACCAAGATGGTGTGGCGAGTCAAGAAACCACAGTCGTCTGTCTCATCATCTCCGGAGCTTTCACGCCCCGTTTTAGTCTAGAAATTGGGCTAAATTTCTGGGTGTGACAAGAGCCGGACGTCTCGTTGGACATAAAATAATATGTCCTTCGCCAAAAGGTAAACTTGGTAGTTATCCCATATTTAATTTTCTAACTGCATATTTAATTTTTCAACTTGCATTTGCATGTTAGCTTTCCAAATCATATTTTAATTTTCAAACCCTGTGCATTTTCAAAAGCCTTTTTCCTTAAAAATCAAATTTGAGACATGACATGATTAGTGGGTTGATCTTTCTTGAAATGAAGCCCCACTAATTGCAAACTTTGGAGTCATGTGAGGTGGTTCCCTAATTTTATCTTTAAAGAGGTCTAAATATGCATATTGCTTGGAACCAATCGTTCACATTTATTTAGTGAAGGATATAATTATTCTTACCTTGAAAGGAGGGCAACATTGGTGGCCACTAGGGGTTGACTGACCCCCTAGTTCGGCCGAACCAAGGGTGGCTCTCCCTTATAAAAGCCACCCCATGGCCATTGCTCTTATTGCCCGAAACCAAGTTGCACTAGTTTGCTCTTGAGTTTCTCTCTTTCTCCTATAGCTTCTCTCATGTTCTTGTCTCAAGTTTAAGCAAAAATATTTCCTTTTTCCTCTTGCATCTCAAGTTTACCTTGGACTACAAGAACGTGTTGTGGTGGTGTCACTATCAAACGAGAATGATTGTTGTGGTGCACTCTTGCCCACAAGAACGATTTTGTGAAGTGTTACTACCCAAAAGGATGATTTTTGTGGTGGCAAACAAGGTCCACAAGAACGACTAACTCTTGGACGCTAACCGGCTTTTGCTAACGTAACCCCTTCTTCGAGTGTTCTTGTGTGTTCTCTGCTTTGTGTGTAGGATGAAGAAGAGTGTTCAAACGATTCCTTAGCGCGATGAAGTAGGCTGCAAGTTGAAGCTCACAACACCATTCCTACAGCTCGAGCGCGTGCCCGTCCAACTAGTACGCGCCGAGTGAAGGGCAAACGGAGTCCTATGGCCAAGTGCGCTTTCCACATAACAGCAAAATAGACATCCAGACCAGTTCTAGCGAGCCAGTCCATGCCGAATGCTCACATGTGAGCGAACACACGATCCTTGAGGATGTGGTAGGCTTGCATCTCTTGGTCAACTTCCAAGTTAGGGTCTGTCAGGAAGAAAGTTTGTCTAGTCCTGATGTCACGCCCAGAAATTCGCTAACCCGAATTCCAAGCAGGATGTGTATTAAAATCCCCGTCCAGGACCGGCCAGGGTACACAAACGACAAAGTTGACATACAGATCCACGTCTTACAAACAACATAGAAATCTCTTACATAAACGCAGCGGAAAGAGGAAACAAGCTATTCTAGTTAACTAGACACTCGCAGCGTGGCAACTCCATTCCACGGGCATCCTTGACGGCAGCCACAAGCCTACTCTTCTAAAAAGTCTTCATCTGACACGTACTCCAACTCTGATGTGGGGGAAAAATGAAACAAGACTGAGTACTATCCACTGTACTCAACAAGTCATATCGGAAAGGGAGTAACAATGCAAGTAATAGCAAAGGAGGCTGAAGTGGTTATTTGCATGAAATACGCATTTAAAGATAATAGTTGAATGCAGTAAAACAGTTGAGTTAATTAATCAAAATTGAATCATTACTGTCCAACGCTACACCACGTTGCAACAGGCCCAAACCACCACCTGAACTACACAAGTTCCATTAAGGCAGGTTATTAGAAGTATAACTAATCACGGTGAATCTGGTTGATCGCCCATAACCGCGGGCACGACTATTCGAATAGTTCTACTCTGATCAGAGGTGTACAACTGTACCCACAAGACATAGTCCCACAACACGTTACCGTGCGCCGACATACCATCACGGTACACCGGAAAGGAACTGTCACATGACCCTTCGCACAACCCTTCCAAACCAAGCGCACCATACCTCAGGTTTCGCCCCCACCTTTACACCAAGGCAGGCAGCCCCCTCTCATGCCTAGGTGAATCCGGCAGCTGATCAACGGGTAAACCCCTGCCGACCCAACTCCATCACGCCCACCCTTGTCTGGATGCGTCGGCTAGAAAAAAGCTATACTACAAGTCCAGCCATTACCCATGCTGGCTTGTGGAAAGTACGATAATTCTTCCAGGGTTTCCCGCGAATTGGTCATTAATTGTCATGAGCACGATCATCAAAACCATGTGCTCACAACCCACCATTATTCAAGTTTTAGTTGGACCAATTATTTAATCATTCACAATTAACCATCGTGAAATACTAGTGAAGCATTAATTATCCCAATAATGAGCTTATGTTTCTAAGCAGGGCTAAGCATGTTCTATCCTAGCGACTACTCAAATTACTTCCCAAGCTATCAAAGGAATAAGATAATTGGAATATAAGGCAGAGTACAATAGGTAAATAAGCCCATAAATGACATTATAAAACAATGCAATATTTAGAGAAAAATAAGACATTTGCAATTTAGGTACAATATGTTCTAGTGAATAAGCATGACTTGCCTTGCTCCTGCGCTGAATCGACCTCAGCAACAACCTCGAAGTAAACTGGAGAGTCAGAGTTACCGGAATCTAAGCGAAAGACAAAGCACACAAGAAAACAGGCTATAAGTCTACTGAAACAGAGAACAAAACCATTTTTAATGGATTCCATATATTTTTATAAATTTTTGGCAACTTGAATGGACTCAAACGGAGTCCGGATGAATTAGTTATGAATTTTAGAAGATTAAGTATGTTTTTACTATAAACAGAAAAGTCCTTATTCAATTATTGCGCAACAAACACTAGGGCTGACATCACTGATGCCAGGGCTGACGTCCACCATGGACCGAGTCCACCGCCGGCGGCGGGCGGCGCACCACGTGGCGCACACGTGGCGCCAACGCGGCAGCCACGCGGCGGGGTGGCGAGACGACGCGGCGCCAGCCGCGACCACGGCGCGGCCATGGCACGGCGGCGCGCACGGCGGCCGGCGCGGGCGGCACGCACGGCGGCCGGCGCGGGAGGCAGCGGCACGCACGGCGGCCGAATGCGGCGGGCGGGCACGCGCGGGCGACGGCCGAGCGGGGCGGCCGAGCGGGGCGGCGCGCTAGCGGCGCCGAGAGGAGAAAGAGAGAGGGCGGAGGCAGCGCTCACCGGAGAGGAAGGAGACGGCGGCGGCGACAGAGCTAGGGTGCACAGGAGGCGGCGGCGCTAGCGGGAAAAGAGAGAGGGGAGCGCGGGGAGGAGAAATTTATAGGGGGCCGGGGCTAGGGTTAGGCCGGCGGCTCCGGATTTCTCGCCGGAGTTCGGCGTGGGAGAGAAGAGAGAGAGCGGGATTCGGTTGCGAATCTCGGCCTCTACGGCGCGGGGAGATGGCGCGGAGTGGGGGGGAGATGGGTGCGGGTGGCACGGGCAATGCGAGGAGATGGGTGGCGATGGTTGGAGGCGCGTATGCGGCGCGCGGAAGGTGGGCGGCGGCAGCCGGCCATGGGGGAGACGACTCGGGCGCCGGCCCCACCTATCGGTGGCCCGGGAGGCCGAGGGAGGCGGCGTGGACTTCGGGCGGCTCGGGCCGCGGCCATGGGCCTGCCCAGGAGGGAGGAGGGGGTGACGGGGTGGCGCGGGCGGCCTTGGGCCCGCCCGGGAGGGAAGGAAGGTGGTGACGGGGTGGCGCGGGAGGCCTTGGGCCGGCCCCGAGGGGAAGGAAGGTGGGCCGACGGCCCGAAAAAGGAAGAAAAAGAAAAATAAAAAGGGAAAAGGATTTTCCAGGCATTTATTTATTGCGGTGGAGGTTTTTAATTGATTAAAATTATTTCTAGGGCTCTGAAAATTCCACTAAAAAATCCTGTTAATGTATTTTAACATGGGAAACACAAGAAAAATCCCATCATGCCATTTCCACTTGATTAAATATATTTTTAAATTATAATTTTGCTCTAGGTTAAAAAGGAAAATTTATTTGACGCGATTTATTTCACGAATTTTAACCTGGAAAGCAAACTTCGGGGTGTGACACCTAATCCTCGTCCGCAATCGCTATCGCGCTACCTACGACGTAAAGATTTAATGTACTAATTTTTTCTAAAACCAATTAATGATTCAATATGTTTTGGAGCATGTACTCACCAGAAAATTAAACCTCCTACCAAGTTTTTCTTTCCAAACCCCGCGGACCAATGTACAGAACTTTGCCCATGCCCTATGTACAGTTGGAAGCTATGATTAAATATCGAAGATCTGCATAGTAGCAATAGCAGTGTTCATAATTAATGACAGTTGAATAGATGGCATTACCTGTCTATCACTTCAAAAATCTTGGTGAAAGTAGACTCTAGTTTATCCATTGAATCATAGACATGGACTTTGCATAGTTCAAGGTCGAAGAGGAAAAGGACCCAGTGAAATCTGCAAATTGCATCAGATGATATATATGTCACGGTATGAGTACGAGGAGGAAGTTGGTACAAATTCAAAAGACAGTTAAAACTCACTCTGTGTTGTAGGGCAATAGTATGTAGGTCTTATAATGCTGCTGCACTAGAAAATGAACAATATTGTCCTCTGTATCTTTCTCAAAGTCCTGTATCATTACGTCATTGACTTTGCGGGGGTCCATGAATTCAATATTGTAAATTCCCTGCCTACGGCACGATGGAATCTCCATTCTACAAAGGATAAAGGAATTTGCATCAGTCTTATTGGCACAGTGTAACCATTGAATGGTACATAGAAGGAGCTAAGGAACAAAATAAATTTTGCCAAAACGATACTTACAAAACCCAGCAGTTGAGAATGGAGACGTCGAGACCGTCTAGTTGGTATACATCGAATACATTCTTGAAGTTGATCCACAGAACATCATCTCCTTGATAGTAATCTGTGTTTCTTATCCTCACTCCAACCATCATTCTACCTTTGGATGAAAGTTCCATATACCATTGATGGAATCAGTGCATTTGTGTAGAGAGAGTGTTCACCTGACAAGGCTTGACAAGCGGTTCACCGAGTTTAAATTTGTATTTCAAATCGGCTTCTGTCGCCATGGTTATTGGTGCGTCTCCCACCAGTTGCGCCCTGTTCAGACCCGTCTCTTTCATCCATTGCCTCAGTTCCTCTTCACCGGGTGGTAGCAATGGCTCAACCGATTGTTTTGGTTGCTTTCGGAGCTGAGGCACTTATTTGATCTTTCCTCTTTGTTTCTTAAATGACTTTGTCACTGACCGGTCATAATCCAAAAGTAAAGCCCTCTTGACCGGTTCGCTCATCTTCTGAAAGAACTTCTTAGCAGCCGGATCTATAGGAATCTTCTTTGGTGGTTTTCGTGCCTTGAAGAATGCCTTCACTTCTGCTCGTACGACCTCCTCATTCTCCTCGGGAGTGCGGTCGTACGCCCTTTTCTTGAGAGCGGGGAGTTTTGGCTCGTCAAGTCTTGGCTTCTTTCTTTGTGGTGTGGACTTTGACGGCGCGGGAAGAAGTGGGCACGACTTTTCAGGTCGTGAAGGTGGAGCAGATGATGACGGTGCAGGCGGAGGAGGAGGAGGTGGAGGAGCCGGTGCAGGCGAAGGAGAGGTTGTAGGCGGAGGAGACTGTGGTGGAGGAGCCGGTGCAGGCGGAGGAGAGGGTGCAGGCGGAGAAGACGGAGGAAAAGACGTCGCTGCTCGGCCGGAAAACACGATGTACCGCTTGCACCATAGTATAATGGCGTGGGCTGTGTCTCCTAGTTTCGTCTCCCCGTCTCCTCCGGGGATGTCCAGCTCGATATCCTGGAACCCTCGTTCCACCAATTCAACCTCGACCTTTGAGTACCCAGGTGGAATCGGTCTGCAATGATATGTCCCTGAAGGGTCCACTGGTATGGCCATGCCCGACGCCACCTTCACAAGAATCAAAGTTACTTAGTAATTAACAGATGCATGCACCACCTTTCGCAATTTACAAGATATATATCATAAAACTACGAGCATACCATGAGTGATATGTTCTTGAAGGGACTGTGCAGCTCACAAGTTGTCCGCCGCGTGATTTCATCTACGGGGTATGATGGGTCATCGTGAGCTGGCCCTGCTGCACCTTCTATGCCCTGTTCTCCTGCTTGCCCTGTAGAAGCACAGCTGCTACGATTGCCTGAGGGGCTCACCATGATTGGAGGGGCATACGGCTGCACCATCTGCTGGCTCTGTCGTTCTGCCAGGCGTTGGTCCACCCATCGTTCGACCTCCTCTTGCATCCTTATGTCCTGCAGGGCGACCCTCTCCTCAAGATATCTTAATTTTGCCTCGGTATCCCTCTTGCTCCTCATCCGACTCTTGTAAGTGTGGCTGTCCTCTTGAAATCCGTATTTCCAAGCAACCACGCCTTTTCCTCGTGTTCATCCTGGATGCTTAGGATTCTGTAGTGCGAGTGTAAGCTTGTCCTTCTCTCTGTCAGGCTGGAATGTTCCCTGAGCAGACGCCTCCACTGCTTCCGTAAGTCGGCTAGCTGCTTCGCTGATCGCATCGCCAAATACAAGGGAGCCATCAGTGGGATCGAGCGTTTCACCATGAGCATAGTACCAATTTCTAGAACGTTCAGACCAGTTCATTGTGGCTGGTTCAATACCCTTTTCTATCAACCCGGCTTCCAGTTTATCCCACTTGGGGATTGCCTTCTTATAGCCACCTGACCCTAACCGGTGATGGTACTGCTTCTTAGCGGCATTGGCTTTATTCTTTGCTATTTGCGTTTGCCCGTGCTCGGAGGTCTTGTGCACTGTGCTGACCTTGATTGACGCTAGTGCACTGTGCTAATGGGCACGTGATCCCTTACGACCTAACCACTGTGTCCCACAAACTTCCGTAGTATACCGGCTGGGGCTACTGGTTCGCCGTCTGGGGCCACTTCACTAATAATGTGCCTGCTTTCTAGCCTCCTCGCGGCACCTCGTTGTCCGCGTGCCCTCTTCTCTCCAACGGCCGATTGTCTTTCACTTTCCTCTTGGTTTGTGCCCTCGTTTTCCTCCTCGTTTAGGTATTGGTTGGGGTCCTCTGGCTCCTCATCCGCCCAATATTGGCTGCTGCCCTCTACGATCTCATCCATGAGGATCTATTCATCATCACGATCTGCCATCTGTTCGTAACATTAACTAGTACACATCAACTAAGTGTATATTGTTATACATATATTGACATTGTTGAGAAATACGTACGATGACCAGTTAATTAATTGTTATACATGCAACCTACGTGCATATGTCATATATATATACACCAGGGAATTAATGAAACTTGCCTAAGTTTTGCTTGGAGCTATTAGGGCCACTTAAGCTTGAGCGATGACGGCGGTCAGCATCTATTAGAAAAAAAATTAGAAAAAAAAATTAAATCACTATTGGAAAATGTAAAAAGATGTGCAATATTATATTCAGTGTATCCACGTGAAAACATGAAAACTATTGCAAACAAAACGGAGGTTACATTATATCATTAACAATGTACATTGAAAACACAGCTACGATTAATCTGGTACATCTATGATTGAAAACACATCTATGATTAATCTGTTGCAATCAATTTGTTACATCTATGATTAATCTACACATCATGCTTGCATATCTGCATTGAAAACATATATGCATGTCTGCATATCTCGGTCACGTTCCATCGTTCGGTCATATTCGACTTGGTTTCGTGTGATATGGGTGATCTATAGTGATCTATGTGTGATATGGGTGATCTAAGAACTATTACTGCAATAAATGTATTTTATTTGAACCATTAAGTTTGTCCTCCTTTTAGTTGGCTCACATTGATACAATTTGTTCCATATATACATATGAATGAATAAAGACAGAGGAAATATACACATGGTTGTGGAGAATATGGGTACCGGGTACCCACACGGCCTCCACATTCTATCGTTCGTTTGTTCGTTCTATCATTCGTTCGTTCGTTCGGTCGTTCATTCTATCGTTCGTTCGTTCGTTCTATCGTTCTATCGTTCGTTTGTTCGTTCGTTCTATCGTTCTATCGTTCGTTTGGTTGTTCGTTCTATCGTTCGTTCGTTCGTTCTATCGTTCTATCGTTCGTTCGGTCGTTCGTTCTATCGTTTGGTCATGTTTGTTCTATCGTTCTATATATCGTTCACGTTCGTTCACGTTATATCGTTCACGTTCTATCGATCTATCGTTCGCGTTCGTTCACGTTCTACCGCTCACGTAACGCTGTCGTTTCTCCTTGTGCAAAACAGGAGCAGAGGAATAACTTGTGCGGCTACTACGTCTGCGAATATACTCACGCACTTGTACACCAAATCAACAGTGACAAGGATCTGGAAGTACGTAAAAATTATTCATACATTATGTCCCGATTTCTTATTGACTTCATATACTTATATCTCAATTTTTTTCAAATGATAGATTATTTACATGAGGAAAAATCTATCCAACGAAGAACTTATCAAGACTGTTCAAGAACAATTGATGGGATTTATCAATGAACAAATAATTCATCCCGCGGGAGAATTCCACTACGATGAAAGACCTATTGATCATCATCCCCATGTATAACATGTCTTAGGTTTCTTCGTAATATACAATAAAACATTATAATTAACGAAGGATTGTAATATATGTATATATTCAGAGGTGCATACATGTACTTATGTGGTGAGTATATTTCGGTAATATAAGTATATATTTACTTGAGTGCATATATGTAGGAAATATATATATGTGTAAACCATGTATTCATATATATATATATATATATATATATATATATATATATATATATATATATATATATATGCATATTGCATATATATATATATATATGTATAAATACATATATTACATATATACACATATTATATATACATATATATTATGCATATATATGTATTTATACATATATATGCATAATATATAAACAAGCAGCTGACAGAACTAGCAATTGTTTTTTTTAAAAAAATATCATTAGTCCCGGTTGGTGTAAAGATGGCTGCGCCAGCAACGTGGCACATTACCAACTGGGACTAAAGATGGACATCTTTAATCCCGGATTCGTAGTTCTGGTTGCATAACCGGGACTAGAGGGTGTTACAAACCAGGGTTAAAAACCCCTTCTTCACCAGTGTGATCTTGCTTCTTAGACAGTTGGAACACAAGTATATTATGGGGCCAAAACTGTGATTCCATTTGTCCATATCTGAGAGTTGCTCTTTTCCTGATGTGATATGAGGCCCTATGCCCACTTATAGTTAAAGCTACTTGTGCATATTTGTCAATAAATTACCTAGGATTTATTAACAGACAGCACCAATGTTGTGTGTGCTTCCACACAATGTTTTATTTAGTTAAAAGGCCATCAGAAAAGGGTTTTTGGTTTCTCTTTTATAAAGCCATCCTCAGTTTCTCTTATAGGGGTACAGAAATGGATTTAGTTTGTGGGGAATATATTTAAATTTATTATACATGCAGGGAAGTGGTATCATAAGAGCTACTAGGATTTGGGAAAATCCGCGACGTGAGGTATTTCATCAAGCAACTCTAGGAAATATTGTGATTGTAAATTCAGCATGGACTATACCTGTTTGGGTAAAATACAGGAAGGAATGTACATGCTGTTAAGAAAATTTAGGAGAACTAAATCCTTATATGCCTTTTTTGCTTTCTTCTAACACAGTTGTAAGTTTATTTGAAGAAATGGACATTACCAAAGATCAATAGAAAGGTAACTTTCTAATTTCTATATAGATAGTGATCTTACTATCCTGTGTATTCAAGAATTTATTTTTGGTGAAAAGTAAAGAATTAATATTGATGATAGTTCAAATCTTTATCTTGCTCGCACTACACAGGATAAGGTCACCTGTGACGGGCCCAAACCCGCACCTTTGACGGATTTGGGCTTGGTCAGTGATCAGTGGTCACTAGTGAGTCCTGTCACCTTTGACGGGTGGCCGGCTGTCAGAGGTGACACACATCTCTGACGGGAAAATAAATAGACGTCCGTCAGAGGTATTGGTCCCCGCTAGCTTAGGACCAGTTAGAACCCGTCACAGGTGTCTCATCTCTGACGGACACATAAACAAAAGGCCGTCAGAGGTATTAGTCTCCGGTAGTTAGAATCCGTCACAGCTGGGCTACCTGTGACGGGCAAGAAAGTAAAGGCCCGTCACAGGAGAGTCAGCTCTGACGGCCGCGGTTTACGAATCCGTCACAGGATGATTACCTGTGACGTCTTTTTTTTATGACCCGTCACTGATGTGTTAAATCCCGAAAAAAATAAATACTAAATATTGGCTAGCCTCAGGATTTGCTAGCCATGCCCTCTGAAAAACAGAAAGATCACAGATACATGCCAGCCAGCGCCAATATCACATGCATTCATCAATTCATCAATTCATTCATCAATTCATTCATCATTTGCATCCCATTTCCCCCAAAATCACCCAAAAAGCATTAGATTTCAGATCCACTATGGCCTCAGTTCTGTTCTGTTCAAGCATTCTGCATCAATTAGTATCATTTGCATCAAGGACAAAAAAACAGAGGGAATCAGCTAAGACAGAAGGAGAAGCAAGTGTCCCAAAAAAACAAGTGCACATAATATGTTCTTATGCATAAGACCAAGTGTAGATAGTCTGTTCTTAAGCATCGACAAAAAGGTTAAGTGTAGATAGTTTGTTCTTATGCATAAGACAACCAACAATAAAACCTAAAAATGGACAAGTGTAGATAATATGTTCTTATTCATCACTGGCCATTTAAGTCCATCCAAATGAACGACACAACAGGGCAACGCAAAATACGCATGTCATAAAAAACGACAAATAATTTGAAAATGGAGGGAGTAGTAAAGAGGTAATGTTCCAAATCAGTTTTAAATCTCTTTTCTAAGAAAATATACACAGGTGACCATATCCATCCAGTGAAAGTAAATTACATAGCATACCGTACCACAGAACCATAGAAACAACTATTTTTATATCACAGAAAATTGGATAACTGTTTTGTTCACGACATCACAAGTAGCCCAGTTCAATCGTCTATTACACGTGAAAACGTCCTTTCTTGTTCATTATTTGGGCGAGAATGAAGGCGCACAGTTCGCCTCTGATAGCAGGAGGGTTGATGGGTGAAACCTTCCAGCCAGCTCTACCTTTCTGTTCAATAATACATAAGTTAGCACGTTTATAAGATTAATATTTGGTATTGAAATGTTTGAATTTGCCATTAGCAACAACCTCAGGGTCGAAATTTTTGACCTCTCTTAGAAGTGTCGACATATTGTGGCACACGTGGAAACCGCACTGGTCCCCGATCTGTTGTGCGCATGCGAATTTGGTGTCATGATAAAGTTGGTCCTTGCCCTCCTTGTACCTACCACCCTTTTCCACATATGGTCCCCAAGCCATATTTAAGGCCTTGATGATTTCAGTGAAATTATACTCCTTTGCCTTACTTGAGTTAAGGTAGTAGACCCTACTCCATTTAGGTACAATGACTAGGAGAACCCAATGTCGCCTACGCGGTGGTTATGTAGCATTAGTAATAAGAAACTTAGCTTCAACAACAATATACACGAAATGATTATTGTCTTCTTACTCTTGATTGTGCGCGCACATGATGTACTCCTTGTCTTGGTGGGCCCATAAGCACCGGTTCACGTAGTCAACCAATTCATTGAAGTTATTTTGCAGATTGACCTCATTGACCATTGATGGATCAAGGAACCCAACTTGATTACCAAGGCGACGACCCTCGATCCAACACAACCTTAAAACAATTACGTATTAGCACTAATTTAGACGATAGTCCATTAATATCACAAGGAGGAAGGTTTGCACTTACAAGGAGTAGCATTTCAGAAGTCCTGTGTCTAACTTCCGAATCCTGAATAGGTCGAAGAGGTCATCAAAGCCTATAGTTACATAGGCAGGCGACGATAGGAAGGGCTGGTGGTCGTGATGTCCAACTATGCATGACTCCCTCATTTTCCGCTTGGCATTGCTTAGCTCCATGTACTGTTTGTGTAGCTCTCGGCAAGCAATACCCATCACGGCCAACACATTGTCCTCCACCAACGGCATGCCTAGTTCAAATTGTGCCGGGGCCTTCACGACCTTCCCCGTTTTGGTCAACGGCGCCGACGCTGCAGCCTTCCCCCTTTTTTTCACCGGCGCCGACTCCTCGACCTTCCCTTTTCCTGTAGCACCCCCGCGTTCACGTTTTTGTCCCTTGACAATGGGTGGCGAGCTATCAGCCTTCCTTGTGGTCTTTATTGGAGGCAGGTTCTGAGCTATGTGTGTCAAATCCATATCGGCTGCGGCAGGTGAATGGGGTTCTGACAACGCCGGTCCACGAGGAGCCTCAATTGATAGCTTAGACGTTGAAGGTGTTCGCTCCGTCGGTCGGCTTGGGCGAGGAGTCATCTTCACAATTATGTCTTCTTTGGGCCATTGTATGTACGTCTTGCACGCATCGCCCAAAGTAGTGATTTCATCATTAGGGGGCACAGGCAGCGGAAAGGCTGACCAGTTGTCCTTGACTGAATCTATGGACACCTTGGCATACCCTTGACGTAGGTTTACGCCGTGCACCTTTTCTGTGTCCGAGGGATTGAAAGCCATGCCCTCAGCGACTTCGGCCGCGAAAGTTGGGTGGACCCTCACCACTAGGACACACTGCTCTACGTCCTGCATTTTTAAAGTATCAATTTAATATTGGAACATGTAAAGGTATTTGAGTAGATATGGATCGGATATAATCGATTACCTCTATGTTGTCCACCGCATCTAGTGGTGTGACAGGGAGATGAGGGGCCGGCACTTCTGTGGATGCACAGCTACTCTTGTGTTGTGACGGACTCGCTTCGTGCTGTGCAGGAGGAGTTGGTTGGACAACTTGTGTTGCGGGTCGACGTATATTCATCTCGGCGAGGACCTTCTGAACCCTTTCTTCGACCCTGGCGTCCATGTCTGCTTGGAGTTCTTGAATGACCTCCAACTTAAGCTCGGCCTTCAAACGAGCATCCCTCTCTTCCTTGGAGACTTTTCGTTTCCTATATTGGGAGCTGTACTCGGGCAGGCCATGCTTCCAGGGCACATCAACGCCAATTCCCCGAGTCCGGCCAGGATGTTCTTTGGTTCCGAGCGCCTTCGTGAGGATGTCATCTTCGCGTCTCTTCGGCGCGGACTCGACCTCGCTCTGCGAAGCTTGTTCGGCAACCAACCCTAACTATAAAAAACAGGATTCTTGTTACAAATCTTTTGCTTAATATGAACGGACATTAATGAGGTTAATTAGCGAACTCACCAGCTCCTGATAGACGTTGGCGTCACTTTGATTGTCAAATGTGATGGAGCCGTCAGGGTTGACCTTACCCCTAGCCCTCGCCCAGTTGCGAGCTCTTCGTTCAGGGATGTCAGCGAATGGGGCAGGGACATTCGCTGCAGCAGCGGCTGCATCCTCTTGGGCCCATATTTGCTCCTTGCCGATGTACCCAGCCGTGCCCAGTCGATGCGGGTGCTCATTCCGCTTTTGCAGTAGGCGATGTGCCTCGCTTGACTGCCTAAAATCTTCGCTTTTCTTCATCTCGCAAAATTGCTCCCACACCGTCTCCGTTATTTGAGGGTACTCAACGAACGGAGTACGATTGCCGGGTGGGATGACATACTCCGTGAAGAGTTTCCACTTCCAATTCTTCCATGCTTTGCCCATCTTATGGAATGCCTTCCGCTTAAGCCTTTCCTTTGCTTCATCCGGAAATGTGAACCATTTCTCCATAGCCGTCCAAGCTCGCTCCATCTCAGCTTCTGGGACCATTCCGATATTTTTGTGGAGGATGCCGAAATTCTCACGTGCTGCCAGCCCGCAGCAGTTAGACCATCTTCCTATGACAGTCCTCGGCGCCGTGGGCCTACCACTTGCGTCGACCTCTCTTATAACCTGCACTGTGGTCGGCCATCTATTTTGTGTCCGGGGATTTCTACTTGACCTAGATGCACTTGTCCCGGCTGAAGGCGACGGTTGTTGTTCTTGAGGCACTTCTGCAGCTAAGACAGAAGGAGCATTTGCTAAGGGGTGGTAGGTACAAATTTTGTTGTCATGTATTGAAAAGTTATCCTATAAATTACCACGAGGTTCGGGTTGTTCGGCTGCCATCGTCGACGGATGACCTGAGGAAACCATGGCTGGGTCTGCTTCTACCTGTATCCTCGCAGGCGTCGTTGAGGACGGGGATGCGCCGGGCGTTGTCATCGACTAAACAATTTGAATACGCTTACAAATTTCCTATCATTTCACTAATTTCACTAATTTGAATACGCTTCGAACTATTATATATATGAGGGATGTGAAATATATATGCGAACTACATGACAAAAAGATCATGCGAACTAAAAAATGTTTATTACTTTAAAAACTTTAATCATGTAATTAATTTAAGTTCTAGCGATTAACAGTAAATCCATAAAGAAATTTACCGCTGTCACATAGGGAGTATTGTAACTGCCCAGTGACATGACAGTGACAATGGAAGATATTCATAAAATGTTTCCCACGTATTTGTGCTAAACAAAGAGATCTTAATGCAAATAATATTGTACTTCATACCTTTATAAATGTATGATTCAAACACTTGTTGTGAAAAAACAAAAATAAATGTATGCTTCATTTTGCTATTGCAGTGAAATATAATAGCTTATTAGAATGTTTAGTAAAAATTTAATACACGAGGTTAATAAAAAATGATAAAATTCGATGCTTATAGGAAGAACTCTAGTAAAAAACTTTTTTTGCAACACATACTTAACTCTAGTACAATTAATTAATTGCATGCATTTTGCTACCAATTTATTGGAACCCTATATAAATGCTAAATGTTCTATATAAATCTCAGAAACTACCACATCACAGATATAATCCATCACAGAAACTACCACATCACAGATATAATCCATCACAGAAACTACCCTATATAATCCAATTTATCAATATACAAGAACCCTAGAAAAAAATGGATCAAAGGGGAAGACGAGTTCTCACTGTGTAGCAAAGAGGGGGGGAAGGGCTTCTTCTCCGGGCTGCACAGAGGAGGAGGTCGGCCGGCACTGGAGGAGGTCGACGGCGGTGGAGGAGGTGGATGTCGACTTCGGCGGCGAAGGCGGTGGAGGACGAGTTCGGCGGCGGCGGCGGTGGATGTCGAGTTCGGCGGCGAAGGCGGTGGATGTCGAGTTCGGCGGCGGCGGCGGTGGTGGAGGACGAGTTCGGCGGCGGCGGTGGTGGAGGTCGAGTTCGGCGGCGAAGGCGATGGAGGACGAGTTCGGCGGCGGAAGCGGTGGAGTACTAAGTAAAATGACAGCAATGTTACCCTAGTGGATCTGGATCGAGAAAAGGCAGCAATCTTACCCTAGTCAACCACACCTGTGACGGGCTCTAAGTTAAATGACCGTCAAAGGTTACGACACCTGTGACGAGCTCTAACTAAAATGGCCGTCACAGGTGACCATATCTGTGACGGACTCCAACTAAACGGCCGTCACAGATGACAAGACCTGTGACGGGCTCCAACTAAACGGCCGTCACAGGTGACAAGACCTGTGACGGGCTCCAACTAAACGGCCGTCACAGGTGACAAGACCTGTGACGGGCTCCAACTAAACGGCCGTCACAGGTGACAACACCTGTGACGGGCTCCAACTAAACGGCCGTCACAGGTGACAACACCTGTGACGGGCTCCAACTAAACGGCCGTCACAGGTGACAACACCTGTGACGGGCTCCAACTAAACGGCCGTCACAGGTGACAACACCTGTGACGGGCTCCAACTAAACGGCCGTCACAGGTGACAACACCTGTGACGGGCTCCAACTAAACGGCCGTCACAGGTGACAACACCTGTGACGGGCTCCAACTAAACGGCCGTCACAGGTGACAACACCTGTGACGGGCTCCAACTAAACGGCCGTCACAGGTGACAACACCTGTGACGGGCTCCAACTAAACGGCCGTCACAGGTGACAACACCTGTGACGGGCTCCAACTAAACGGCCGTCACAGGTGAAAACACCTGTGACGGGCTCCAACTAAACGGCCGTCACAGGTGACAACACCTGTGACGGGCTCCAACTAAACGGCCGTCACAGGTGACTCATAAACACCTGTAGGTAACAACTATGTCCACTCCTCTCCTCAGAAGATATAACCCAATTTTTTTTTCTAGATTTGCTGCGATGGCTTACCTCATTATTTTATTTTACTTAATTATTTTATTTCACTTATAGTAGTTATTGTGCTTAATATTTCATTTGACTTACATGAACTATTTCGTAAGCAATGCACTAATGATCATTGCAAACATTTTAGAGTCATACATATACTAGACAAAATGGACATAAATTACAAAAATAATCCTTCCTCGTGGTCGACGCGTGCATGTTGAACCTCATCTTCTTCTTCCTCCAATTCTATAGGTATTTCCTGACCTATGCCGTGCACGTGCTGGTTGTAATCATCTTCGTCTGAAATGTTGTCCAATCCAACTATTCTCCTTTTCCCTTCTCGAACTACATGCAGTTTCTTGTTACACGGGTCAATTATGTAGAATACTTGAACAACTTGTTTGGCGAGAACGAACGGTTCATCCTTGTACGCGTTGTTAGCCAGATTGACAATGGTGAAACCTTCATTATCAACTTTTACATTACGAAGATCGACCCATCGACAACGAAACAATGGCACTTTGAACTTCAAGTAATCCAGCTCCAATATTTGCTCAACTCTGCCATAGTACTGATCACGCCGACCACCGTCGCTAGCGGCCTCAATGCGTAACCCACTGTTCTGAACTGTGCATTTGTTGTCTTGCTTGATCGTGTGAAAGGTGTACCCATTTATGTCATATCCTTGCCAGGTGGTAGCACTCCATTCAGGACCCTGTGACAACCACTGCAGTGTTTCACTTGACAAGTTCGGCATGTTGGCAATTCGGTTCTTGAACCACTCGTTGAAAGAAGACATGTGCTTTTTTCTAACCCAACTCTCTGATCGCCCTGGGTTGTCCTGTCGGAGAAATCGTAGGTGTTCATCAAAGTACGGCACTACCTCGGTCATATGCTGGAGTACCGTGAAATGAGCTTTATCATACACCTTACGATCCATCCTTACAATTTTCCTTCCAACAGTGCCCACACCATCAAGCCTTCCTTCGTGATGAGATCGTGGTAATCCAACTGAAGAGGTTTCTGACATATAGTCAACACAAAACTCGATGACCTCTTCGGTGGTGTAACTCTCAATGATGCTCCCCTCGGGGTGGGATCGGTTCCGTACGAAACCCTTCAGGATCCCCATGTACCTTTCGCAAGGATACATCTGCGTCATGAAAGCAGGACCACAGCACTTTGTTTGTCTAACAAGGTGCACGGGAAGATGTTCCATTATATCAAAGAAAGTAGGAGGAAAGTACATCTCAAGATGACATATGGTTCTGACAATTTCTGCCTGTAGTTCATCTAGTCCCTCGGGATCAATGATCTTCTGGCCAATTGCATGGAAGAAGGAGCACAATCGCATTATCGTGTGTCGCACCTTAGGAGGCAAAATATTCCTTATTGCAACAGGCAACAGCTGTGTGATAAGGACGTGGCAATCGTGCGACTTCATCCCTATCAATTTAAGGTCTTCCACTGAAACGAACTTACTAATTCTTGATGAGTACCCAGATGGAACCTTTATACCACTCAGACATGTTAGCAAATCCATCTTCTCATCTTTCGAGAGAGTGTAGCAGGCTGGAGGAAGGTACACACTGCCCGACTCCGTGGTTATGGGATGTAGCTCTGAACGAACACCCATGTCTTCCAGATCTCGCCGGGCGTTGAGACCATCCTTTGTACTACCAGGGTTAAGCAGTAATCCCATTAAACTCTCGCATACATTCTTCTCAATATGCATCAAATCTATGCAGTGACGAACCTCAAGATCCTTCCAGTATGGTAGTCTCCAAAATATTGACTTCTTCTTCCACATGCTTTTCTCTTTTGTCTTTCCATCTTTCCTCATTTTTCCAAACTCGTTGGTTATTCCCATCACTAAGTTGTGCACCTCTGTCCCTGTTAGCTCTGTCGGGGGGCTAGCTGTATCTCTGTGTCCATTGAAATTCTTTGTCATATTCCTATAAGGGTGATACCTTGGGAGAAATCTCCTGTGACCCATGTAGACCATCTTGCGTGAATGCTTCAACCATTTGCTCCTTGTTTCCTCCATACACTTCGAACATGCCCATCTCCCTTTGACAGTTTGGCCAGAAAGGTTGCCAAGGGCCGGATAATCGTTGATGGTACAAAACAACATCGCACGGAGGTTGAAATACTCTCGTGCATATGCATCCCATGTTCGTGTGCCCTCATTCCACAGCCTCTCAAAGTCATCGATTATCGGTTCAAGGAACACATCGATATCATTGCCAGGTTGTCTCGGTCCTTGAATTAGCATGGCAAGCATAATGTACTTTCTTTTGAAGCACAACCAGGGAGGAAGGTTATAGTTCACAAGAAGAACTGGCCATGTACTATGACGACTGCTCAAATCACCAAATGGATTAATGCCGTCCGTACACATGGCAAAACGCATGTTTCTTGGGTCATTTGAGAATTCACGGTAAATCCTATCGATTGTCCGCCACTGTACTGAATCTGCCGGGTGCCTAAGCTTACTATCGACTTTCCGTTCTTCGGCATGCCAACGCACTAGCTTAGCTTGTTCTGGATTCGCAAAAATTCTTTTCATGCGTTCCGCAATTGGGAGATACCACACCACCTTTGCGGGGCCTCCCCTCTTTGACTTACTTCCTTCACCTTCACTTATTGTTCGTTTGTATCTAGAAGCCCCACAGACAGGGCAAACATCTAAGTCAGCGTATTGCTTGTAATACAAAATGCAGTCGTTTCGACAAGCATGAATTCTTCTCACCTCCAGGCCCAACGGACATAAGACTTGCTTTGCTTCATATGTCGTATGCGGTAATTTGTTTCCCTCTGGCAACAGGTCCTTTAACAGCTCAAGAAGTTCTGTAAAACTCTTGTCGGACCAACCATTACTTGCCTTAAGCTTCATGAGTTCCAACACGCATGACAATTTGCTGTGCTTCGACTTACATCCATCATACAAAGGCATATGACATTCTTCCACCAACTTACTAAACTTCTCAAAATCTCTGTCGTTGTCATCTGCGTCTTCAACGTCATGCAACATTTCAGACAAACTTTGAGTATCCAAATCTATGGTCTCTCCGCCTAACGAAGAAGGTACAAACATGCCTTCTCGAGTTGCAGCGGCGTTCACTACATCCTGATCCGGGCCTTCTTCAACTGCGACATCAGGTGCCTCTTGCTCTCCATGCTTGCTCCAACATGTATATTTTTCCATGAAACCTCTCCTTATCAAATGAGAATGCACATCTGAACTATCATGGAACATCTGTTCATTCTTACAGTCGTTACATGGACACAATATGTGCATGGCCATCCTGCTTTTTCTGTCATTGTCCGCAAATGTGACGAATTCAGTGACCCCCTCCCTATACTCTTTAGACGAACGATGAACATGGTACATCCAACTACGATTCATCTGCAATCAACGACATAGGAAAAAAACTATATGATGATCAATTGGGAATGAAGGGAGAATAATGTATTTTTTACCTTTAATTTCAGCACAAATTCGCCCCCCTTACCCTCCCAACCGAATTGTGAACAGTGCACTGGTCGGGATGGAAAGCAGTTGGCAGTTAGATGGTATTTATAGAGATCCAACTCACCTCAAACGGGTTAAATAAATATAGCCCGTCAAAGATGTCGGCCAATTACCTTTGACGGGTTTTAACTCTCTGGCCGTCACAGGTGAGGTGATACCTGTGACGGCCAGGTAGTTAGAAGCCGTCATTGGTATTTCAGTGACGGCTTACCGTTCCAAGCCGTCACAGGTGAGGTCATACCTGTGACGGGCCGCAGCCGGATGTCTCACCGATGACGGCAAACATAAGGACCCGTCAAAGGTGACGGTCATCTGTGACCAATCCGTAGGCCCGTCACTGGTATGCCGTCACAGATGTAGGGTTCTGGTGTAGTGTCGGAAGTTTTATGTTTCAGTACATGTACCATGTTTTTCTCTTAATTTTCTGCTGTACAGTCAACCCATATACTTTGTTGGTAGCTCTTGCATGTCGTGATCCCCACATCTTATTAGATCTTAAGAACCATACCGAGGCTTCTTTTTTATATATGTCATTTCATGCAGGTATACGCAGGTGTTTTGCCAACCCCATTATCTCTGGTTTTATATCTTTTTACCCTAATAGCTAAAGTTTTGAACCCCATATGTGTTAGGTGTAAAGGGTAAAGTGGTTTATGTCCTACTGATTTGATTGATCAGTTTAGCGAGTCGATCGAGACGTAGAATTATATCATGTTAGATGTATAATTATGGAGTGGATGTGAATTTGGGTCTGTTTGTTGTCTCTTCGCACCACCTTTATGTCTCTTTGCCTCACGCTTGCATTGAAAATTAAGGGAATCAATTGAATCCATTGTACTAATGCAAGTGATATGTAGAGACCCATTTCTATGTTGATAATATGATTTCATTTCTGTATTTAGGGGCAATGTTTTTATGTTTACTCTAAATTGCAAACATATTTTATTTTTGATATTAGACCCTTAATTATAAAGGCATGACATGTATTTGGAGGACATATTGGAGATGACGGATGAATGTGTTGTGTTGAACATTTAGGCTGTGTTCGGCAGCCGGACTTCCAAGCGCGCTAATCCCTCCAACGAACAATCATGATGAACAAAAATTGTTGACTTTTGGGGAGTCATTTGGTGTGGCAATGGCCAAATAGCACGAGGGATCGGTGTCGCGTCCCACAACCTCTTCCTCTCCCAGTGTCGCCACTCCTCTCCTTTTCGGGGCGGGTGGATCCAGGGAGCCGTCTCCGTCGACCAGGCCTTTAATCAATCCGCATCGTCATCGTCAGGGCTGACCTCTCTCTGTGCATCCGCTGCCATAGTTGATGACCTCACTGCACATACCGAAAGCTCACGCTGCACGGCGAAATCCTCATGCGAACAGGCCTGATGTGCACCTCCTGCCATGACATCGACACGTGTGGCTACGCTGGTCTCTTCTACCAGGCTGACCTCCATAGGATGGCTTAGGCTGAGTTCGCGTGTTGCTCTTCCGAGCGCCTGTGGGTTGCAAACCCAAAATACTGAGCGCCTCGTATACTGTACGCGACACTGTGCATGTACTGTTTGACACTGTTACAAACGCAAAATACTGTAGCTGAGTTCGCTAGTTGCTCTTCCGGGCGTCTCGATGGCTTGGAAACGCCGCACAGTACAAACAATAGATGCCAGTGACACACAGTATATACACAGTGTCAAACAGTACATATACAGTGTCACCTACAGTATCAAACAGTACATGCACGGCGTAGCGTACAGTACACAACAGTCAGCTACAATATTTTGGGTTTGCAACCCACCGAAACGCTTGGAAGAGCAACACACGAACTTAGGCCGCTGTCAAGTGTGGCAAGGGGCAATGGGAAGCATTCTGGGCTGAGACGCTGAGTACGCCGAGATTCAGATCCTAAAATCCCTTAATTATAGCATCTTAACATGATTTGTCACTTGTGTTTGCTTTGGTTAAAATTTGCTATAGATGTTTTGGCTTGAATTATTTGGATAGAGATCGTCGATATGCGCTCCTGTGCGTGAGGTGTTCGGTTCTGCTCCTTATCCATTTTGACTTTTTCATGCCACTTGAATCCTACATTTTGATCGGTGGATTTCTATAATTCCTTATGTGGTCTCACAATGTACTGAAATATTCCTGTTGATATGGACATGAATGTTCGCTTTTTTAATCTGGTGCATACTACCTGACTAATATGTGAACCTGACACCATCTTAATTGATTCTTGACATGTAAAATCAATAAATTTTTTTGTGTAACTAACCAAGGGTAGCTAACTATTCAATTTTCTTAAAAATTTATCGGCTTATCTAGTTCATCTTTTTATGCGTGCGTGGAAAAATGAAGAACTACATTTGCCGGCTTATAAGGTAAGTGCCGACTAGCATTGATCATTTAGAATATTATATTATATATTATATTTTTTATAAAGAAATGCATGTGCAGAATGATGACGAGCTAAGGCAAATTTTTTTTTTGCTAAATCTACTTATGTACCAACAAAATAAGTGTGAAAGCAAAATACCTAGCGGCACACGAGATTTTTTTAAATGTATCGCAAATGCACAACAATAGAGTAGTTATTTATCTATATGGTATATTCTATATATGCATCAAATTCTTTATTTTTTACTTGATTATATGTCCGTAACAAATTAATAGAATAACTCTCTATCTTCTAAGGATATCTATATCAGAGTACGATTATCTTCTAAGGATATCTATAGCAGAGTACGATTTTTGAGGTGCTCATCCATGACAAATACCATATCTAGATATGCTTGACGTTCTTATGCTTTAATTTGTATAACGTCATGAATTTTTCATAGCAGCCTTCTAGCTATGTTGCCTTTTTTATAATCTCATAAACACCGTGAGATTGTTTTATGCGTTAGAAAGCTTAATTATATTTTTGAGGAACATATTGGCTAATTACTGTGTGGCCTTTTGATAACAACATGGCCTTTTGATAACAACATGTCTGTTATCACTCTGGTTCTATATTGATAACATGTTTCTTGCATTGGAATTAATCTACTGAACAATTTTGATTTGTAGTCTCTTTTATTGGCTAGATTTTTTGTGTTCAATAAATTTTCACTCAATGATTATTTAACATCTTCTCACCTGATATAATTTGAAATTGATATATAGCATTTTCCGTTGCAACGCACGGGCACCCAACTAGTCAAGACAGACATGTTGTTATCAAAAGGTCACACAGTAATTAGCCAATATGTTCCCCAAAAATATAATTAAGCAATACATTGTTTGTAAAAAGATAATAAACCGGTACATGTATCTTTTTTATGGACCAGTACTCACATCAGATGTTTCCTCAAATGAAATATCAGCATATGCATGAAATGATATTGCACTGATCCACACATTGATCTGCACCAAAAGAAAATTATGGGGGAAAATCATAGAGAAATTCACGTTGCAGATAACAAAGGACCACTTATTTTATTAACCTTCAGATTTTTGTAGCCATATATCTTACCATGTTCACCAAAAAAATGATTTAGGTCAAATGGTTATAGAGAAGTGCTGTTTGCTGAGCCCGCCTCGTCAGGGTTTCTTTGCTGTATCAAAAGCCCTGTGTTCGGTTGCTGGTTCCCAGGGTTAGGAACTAATCCCTTCGACGCGTAAAACGAAACGACTCATTAGCACATGATTAATTCAGTATTAATTCTTTTTTTTGAAAAATGAATTAATATATTTTTTAAAACAACTTTTGAATACAAAATTTTTGCAAAACACAGCATTTAACAGTTTCAAAAGCTTGAGCACGAAAAACAAAGGAAATGAGTTGGGAAAGTTAGACGAAGAACACACCAGAATCTGAGTACCCCAAAATATAGTAGGGTTATGGATTTATAGAGTTCAATCAGTTCCCGAACACATAAACTTCTTCTTTTATTTTTGCAGTTAATTGGACTATGCAAACAACCATGAAAAACTCATTTTTTTAACATAAAGACATCTTTTTAGACTATCTAACTTATTTTCTAGGTATGTCAATAAACAGGAACTTGGAGAGACAAAGGGTAAGAAAATTAGAGAATAGCGCTGCTGGACAACCGATCTTTGCTCGATTATTTTTAGAACCGATTGATGTTACCAATCGGGATTAAAGATGCCCTTATTGTTAGTTTAAAAAAAAATCTCTATTCAAGTCAGATGTGTATGGTAGGTGAGATGGTAATGCGCGTGAGGGCTGAGGTGAGAGATCTTGAGTTTGAATCTCATATCGCACATATTTTTTTGATCTTTAGTACTAATTATTTCAACCGGTACTAAAGATCGAGATCTTCAGTCCCGATTTGATAATCCCGGTTCAATAACTAGTTCTAAAGAGAGTTACAAACCAGTGTTAAAAATCGATTATCTAGCAGTGTAGCATTTCTTAGTGTAATCTATTTCAGATTCACAGGGAAGGATGAGCAAGCTCAATACCAATAAAAACTTTCATACACTCGTTGCCTCAATGCCAGCATCTGCAGCACAAAGGAAGAACAAAAGGTAATATGTGAGTCAAACACTTTATATATATATCCAAAAGAATTAGTGCTAGACGGAGCAAAAGTATACAAAGAAAAAAGGCCATAAATGATATACTTATAAACAAATATACATCTAATTGACTAAATGAGTTGCTTGCAAAGCAATGTTCGTAAGATGAATGCAGCTCAAAAAGTGATTGATAATGGTTGTTCGTATCTGAATTCTAGAAGTTACCAGTTGGAACCATGTTGACCATTAAACAGCTTGCAAATTTATCATCTAAATAGGAGACAAAAAACTACAGAGTTATCTCCCTGAAAGCAATATTCATTTTAATCCCTTTCAACTACGCAGAACAAAAATAATCACAATATCAAGGCCCAACTATGCAAGAGCAACTAAATCTACGTTTCCACATGCAACAAAGCGATGCGCTAAATTCAATGCTCTATAACTGTTCACTGCAGAAGACAACAAAAAGCCTGAATTAAGAAATTGACTGACTCGATTCACTCCTTTGAACAAACACAAAAGGGAAATTCCTCATTATTCCACTCTGCGACTGCACAACACAGCGAGAAAAATCCATCTGAATCCCAATCGAACGCAAATCCCAGCAGCAGAAACACCTCAATCGGAAGCGTGTCCCCCACTTCCGCCCCTCTCCCTGCGCAACTCCACCAGCAGATCTCCACCAACCCTACCCCGAGAATCTCACCAAGAGCGCGCCGGCAACGATTGCGACCCCGACCCACACCCAGAGCAACAAACCCCACAAATCGGGAAAGACGAAAGGGAGGGAAACGAGCTGGGTATCGATGCCGGAGAAGCCAACGCGGCGGTGCTTCTTGGGGTCATCGTCGGCGGCGGTCCCCTTCTGCTTGAGCACCATCTGGTGGTCGATGCAGCGGAGGAGGAGGAGCCGCGTTGGGGTTGTAGCCGAAGAGTTAGGGTTTGGGAGTTTTGTGGGGAAGAGGAGGCAGAAAGGGCAGGAGAAGGGGGAAGAGGAGGCGGGAAAATGGGGAAACTCCTACTCCCCGCTGCCAAGCAAGGTCACGGCCGACTGCCGACGCGTGGTGCTCCCTGCGGCCTGCCGGGCCACGCACGCCGCCTGCTCCCGAACGGGTCGGGCTGCCGACGCCGCGTGGGCTGCTAGGTTTTGAGAGGCGCTGGCGCAGCAGGTGTGGGAGGGAGGGCGGCGGCGCGCGACGTGGACGACCAGGGCGGCTGCGAAGGCGGCGGCCGTGCCAAGGAAGAGGGTAGAAGGGGAGGGTTGGAGTTGGGGAGATGGCCGGTGAGGGCTGCAAATGTTTCGAAAACATCCCTGTACTTTTCATGTTTACAGAGCTACTCTTAAAACGGAATTTTCTCTTATTCACATGGTATTTTATTGAAATACGAGAGCTTTTTGAGAATAAATACCAACAGGGTGTAACGGAGTCGGAGGATTTATGCGATATTTTGTACAAACATGAGGATTTTTCCAAAATAGCCAACCATGTGTAAATCTCTCCGAGAAGCCAAACAAAATTCAGAAAACAAGAAAAACAGGATGGGAAGTAGCTATTGCTGTCCCAGCAAATGCGCCTTCCTCTTCACAACAGTTGAATCAACTCAATCGAGAGAGAACGTGAAACGACAGGCATCTTTTAGAAAATAATGCGAGAAAAGCATCTAATCTTGGCTCTTCCTTCTTCCGGTGTACTCCAAACGTGTTTTCGCGTGCGGTTGCAGATGGCCCAAATGTGTTTTCGTGTGCAGTTAGGTGGCCCATCTGTCCAGGGGCCTACGAAGATCATCATATTCACGTGCGGATGGCTTAACTGTACGCAAAGATGTCTTCGTAGGCGGACTGCTTAACACGACTACACTCGAAGATCGATTATCGCGTGCGGTCGTGTTAAGCGGATCGCCTACAAAGATATGTCTTTGCATGCAGACATGCAACTTCTGATCATTTGGAAAGTTGTCTCATATACTAAATAACGCAATATTTCTCGCTATTAATAATCGAATTTTAGAATGGTACGCGTATTAGCTAACCAAGTTGTCGTTATTTGCACATATTACAAAATTGATTCATGAAATAAATAAGATATTACAAGTGAACACAAATATTTTCATAAAAGATATAATATACATATGTACATACACATATCAACATATTTTTTCGTCTCGCATTTTACAAGTGAACCCAAATATTGTCACACTAAATTATTTATGCATATGTTTTTTCTCCCACTCTCTTAGGTGTTTAAATGTTTCCTCTGGTGCAAATTAGCTCTTATTGTCGTAGAATTTTTCTAACCGGTTATAACAATCACGGCGGATGAAGTGGCACAGATCCACCTAGAAGCTTAGAATTGTTTGTTTGCCAAACTAGTTTACTATAATAGGAATTTATGGGATCTGTTAAAAAAGAAGACAAGATGAAAGTTAGGAAATGAAATTAGACAAAATATTTTGTATCAAGGATGTTGTTCGAACTTACATCTTTAAAGTTTGATGTGTACCTCCCGTTGACTCTAAGTATTTGACACATGTAATATCCACATAGGTTAGTGACCGGGGGTTTCTTGAAACACTACGTACAAAAAAAAATTACACCCGTCAATATTTAAAACTATATTTAAAACTAACAAGTATAACAAATTATGTTAACTGCAGATGTCATTATCGGCCAGCGTATCTTCATGAGAAGTTTTTTCTTCTGTGTATTTTTTATTGGCCTGTTATGCCTGACGTAATACCTATGTTCTCTATGTCGATAAAACATTTATTTAAGTTAATTTTAAATTACAGCAAAGCAACTAGATATTGAGAGAATGTATGTTAACACTTACAAATTTAATAAAGACGAGAAACTCCGCGAGCATTTTCTCGTTGTAGATTGCCGGATAAACATGGAAAATCCCAATCTCGCATATATTCATCTGCATCCTATCCTTGTGTGTGCTTTTCTGAACAGCTATTATATATATTCTTCTGTAATGTCACATCTAGTGGGGCCCTACAAGCACTTCAGGGCTTCCGGCTCTATCTATATGCACTCTCTCTCGCTTAATTTGCGATCGATTCCTGTCACGAGACCATCTTTACTACGAAGAGGGCTGTATGCTCATCCAAATTAAAGAGCTTGCCAGCCTCGGACCTTCAGCCCTACAGTGAATCAGTGGTCGATTGAATCAGGTGAGCTAAGGAGGCATACATTTGAGAACAGCTTCTCTTTTATACTTTATACTATATATTTTGCTCTTCCTGAAAGAAACGCACTGAGATTACCCTTGTCTTTACCTTTTGCTCCTAGGGAGAGGGATCGAAAAGCAAGGATCCATTTCAGACTTTCAGTTTTTATAGGAAAGGTAGTTTCCGAAAATAGAGCTAAACTAGCATCGGTTTCAGTGGTTCCAGTGGTTATTAACTTTTGACAATACATTTGGGAACCTTTCTAAAGAGTCTTCTCTGTTCTTTTTTCCCTTTTATGGTCCATTGCTACCATAAGGAGGCAACGCACTGGGATGGCACCATCACATCTGCTTGCTTAAACAATATCAGCAGCTAGTCAATAAAGTAAAATCTTTACTCTCGAATCTTGTTTTTTCATGTGCAAATATATCGTTCGAGCTGAGTCTGCTGTGCTACTATTATAATTAGTACTTCCCGTAATTAATTCATCGTGTCATAAATATTTGAGTTTTACAAAGATTTTGTGAACATTATATAACTTTGACAATCTATTTTCATATTAAAATAAGTTTGTAAAAAGCTTATATATTAAAGTTTTACAAAGTTTGACTATATCATAACAAAGTACTTATGATTAGAGTAAGGCATGTACAATACATGGTAAAGTCCGATATAGCTCATAGTAACTATCATTTTACTATAGTAGAGATAATAATATCTCTTAACCATTAATTTACTAAAATAATTTTTTATTATCATTATTTCTTTTTCTCCTCCCCATGCAACAAAAATTCATTTAATAAATGCTAATACTCCACTCTAAGTAGTTGTTATGCGTAGCATCCATGTTTTTCTTTTCCCCTCTCTCTCACGTCACTAAATTTAAAAGAGCTCGTTATTAAACATCATTGTACATGGCCTTATTTACCAGCATGTATATTGTACTATGGACCCCCATAGATGAGCTGATCGATATAGAGTAGCAGATGATAAATGTTAGAAAAATAAGCATGTATAGATTTAATTTATTTTATAAATAAATCATGAGACAATTAAAACCATCTCAAATGTTATAGAGGTATACACTAGAAAGTCACACATGAATATATGAATACATCAAATATACGAAACATAGTTAAAAAGTGATGATAAGTTCTTTCCCGGAGGAGGCACAACACATACCGTACATACAACTTGTAGTACTGGATATTTTCAATGATGTGTAACACTCGAGGATTGAGGAAGACGAGTCATTGTGGACGAACAACGAGCAGTCGCATGGAGTGTTTCCAAAACCCTTATTCGCCCTTTCCTGTTATAGGACTTCATGAGGACAATGTTCCAGAGAAAGACGACAGTAAAGTAGACTACTTGCGACGACACAGTATAGGAAGGAGACAAAACTTAAATTGTTTCCGTGTATGCTACATTAGGTGGCGGCCTGGTATACTTGAAGATACCAAGATGTGTCATCAAGGCATCCGCACGGCCATCATAACACATAGCCGAACCGGATAAGTCACGTGTGACCTATTCGGACTTCATGGCACTCCAACACAATTATCGGATTATCCGTTGGATGCAACAAATCAAATAAGTATAAATTTTGATGGACCATTCACATGCATTTCATACGTGCGTGACCCTATGCTCATGGCCGGTGATGTCAGGTGAGAAAGTGCCCGTGTGTTCCTTTAGATCTCTCCACCATATATTTTTCAAGTGGCCAGGAGAGCACTCACCTTTTAAAAGGAGGTCGCTTTATCTTAATTAGCGAGGTGGTACTCAAGATTCACATGCATGTATCCCTTTGTATGAGGTGGGCTTTTTATATTTTCCTAAGAATTATTTTTCGTATGGGCCTTATCCCATATATTAATTCCAACACAACTGATTGTTCCCTTGACGAGGGTGAGGTGGTGGCTGAGTACACTTAGTGTAGTACGTATGAAAACGGTCAGAAATGGTATTATTTTATATTATTTTTACTAAAACAGTTTCGATAAGGTCGGGAATTTTTCATTTCTATGGATTTAACTACTTAATGACTGACTTCAATACGGCGCTAAAAGAAATTAGAAAAACTGAAATTTATGGCTACAAATGTAAAAGGTCAAAAATGATATTATTTTTGTATTATTTTTAAAAAACGTCTTAATATGGTCAGGAATTTATGTACCATTTCCACGCCTTCTTAGCATGATATTTACCATTTAGATCAGCTCTACAAAGAACAATCCGAAGGGTCATCACAAAAGATATGGTTTTAGGCTTTTCAAAGTTAACGACACAAAACTTTTTTTTGGAATACATAAAAGGATTGTGCACCTTAAATTTACAGATCTAGCCAAACAAAAATGAAACAAGAGATGGGGGGAAGAAAAAGGAAACGAAAAAAGAGGTCTTAAGCCTACTCTTGCACTAACAATGTGACGACCTGGCGACCTAGCACCCTACACAGGAAGCACAGGTGACGAAGGCCGGGCAAGCTGCCAAAGGGTGGCTTCTTGCGCCATGGCTGCGATGACCTCGGTCCAGGACTGTGTGCAGTTGTTGAGCACACAGCTGTTCCTTTCCTTCCAAATGGACAAGCACCAAGGGTCACGATCGTGTCGAACCCACAACGTTGATCCCGTCGAACTTTGAGTTAACTAGAACATAACTACTCGTTGAAGGATGCGATGCCAGAGGGGAAGCATTGAGGTAGGCCGAGGCTCGATAGAACGATGCACTATAGCTGGAGGGACTCCAAGCACTCAACCAAAATGTGGTCGATCGTTTCCTCCTGTTGATCGCAGAAGACACAGCGGGTTGGATGCGGGAGGCCTCGCTTCTCCAGACAATCAACTGTCCAGCAATGTCGGTGAGCGACCATCCATATAAAGTAGCAACACCAAGGAGGGGGAGAGGGGGAGGGGGCAAGAGATGTGGAAAGGGATCCTACCAGTGAAAAGAGCAAGGTAGGCCGAGCAGGTGGAGTACGATCCCGAGTTGTCCCACTTCCAGAGGAAGGACTTAGGCTAGCCCTCCAACAGTGTTGTGGCATAAACCATCGGCCAAATCAACAGATATATAGGATCTCCTGCACCCCCATAGAGGTACGAATTTCTCGGATCCATCTGTTGTTGGCCAATGCATCGGTGACCGAGAGCCTCCAGCATACACGCACCGGGATGCGACCATAAAGTTCAGGCACCCAAGAGCGCAGATTCGACCGCTGTATGTGAAAACAAAGTGTGTTTTGATTATTATTTTGTGATGAACAATTGGCATGATAGATAATTGGTTTTGATATTTGATGATAATTGGCGAAGTGGTTTTGTTGTCTGTGTGGGACCGGTCAGACTGGCTAGGGTGTGCCGGTCAGATCGACGTGATGCATGCAGTAAGACTGGCTAGCCCAACGGCCTGATCGGCTAGATCCTGTTCGGGGTCAGTTTCAGGTTGTTTATTTGGATACTCGTGATTATCTCGTAATTATGACTTCTAGTTGATTCCTATACATGTGTGATACTATTGTGTGGTAATGTTGAGTCAAGTTGGGAAAGAACTTGTGCTCGGGTATGGTTTCTTGTTTGATTCATATGTATGTGTGTCTTGATGCCTCGGAAGAGCGTTGCCGGTGATGGGTCGGGAGTCAACTTGGAAAAAGATGACATTCGGACAATTGAGATATTATGCGGGATGCTTAGGCTAAAAAACAATGCACGTGGTTGATGGAGATTCCATGCGGCATACGATGGGAGATTGTGTGCATATGAAAAGCGGAGTCAAATTTGGAAGGAGTCCAAATTTGAGAAGATTGGAGTTCGAATTGTGATGAGATAAGTTTGTTACATGTACGGGAAGGTTTCCTAGTGAATTAGGACTACTTATACATGTTGAATTCATGGCTTTGGGCTGCCTAACTCGGGTATAAATAGAGAGGGGGGTTGGGGACTCCCTGTATCGATTTTATTAGAATTGAGCTGAGAAAAAAGTTAGGGTTTCGAGTTTAGTCAAATTTTGTGAGAGGAGTGCTATTATTGAACTTCGTAAACATGAATAGAAGCAATAAACTTCAATCTAATTTTGAGAGTCTTCGATTTCTGTTTTGCTCGGCTGTGGCAGTTACACCAGTGGGATACCGGTGGTCAGACCGGTGGCAACGAACCGGTCAGACTGTCGACATCACGATGGTTGGGCCGGCCGAGGCGATAGGTGATTGTGGTTTGATTATGCGGTCAGATCAGTGCATTCACACTGGTCAGACCGGCGGTGTCTGTACGGTCTGACCGATGTTTAGGCTCCAGTCAGGTCAATGTCCATCGGTTCGAGGGTAACTTCTTATTCGACTAAAAGATTTTGGTTTTCGGTGTTGCTACCATCCACCCCCCCTCTGGTAGGCTTAGTTCTTGTTGTTTGATTCTACATTGTAGCCATCTGTCTTTCCAAAAGAGGATTGACTTGCCATCACCTAGGACGCAAGTCATGGAAGTGGCCACGAACATGCACTCTTGCTTGGAGAACGGGACTTGCAGCCCCTGCCAAGACAAAGATTGGGATGTGCATTGAGCCCAAATCCACCTAGCACGTAGAGCGATCCCCATAAGCGCTAGATTGTGGATGTTGAGTCCACCATATTATTGATGGTTGTTAAGTACCAATTTCGACCGTCAATTACCTCAACAAATAAAGGGAGAACTAATATTTCTTACACATATATTAGTTATAAAATGAGTTCCACTTGTCTTGAAGAATTACTATGGATGCACAAATTATACAATAAAGTGAAGGAGAAATTAGCCGGCATGCAAAGAAACACACCTCTAGCGAATCACGTGAGAGCACATGGATCGATGGGCCCGCATGTCATCTCAAACCGACTTAAAGTGAGGCTAAACCACCGTGCACCTACTTAGGGGCCCACATGGCAGCCCTTGGAGAAGGTCAGTGGAGAGAGGTGGGACCCAAGGGTGACCGAACCCCTAGTTCAGCCGAACCACCATGGCCACCCCTCATCTCTACCTTACCCGTGGTCACGTGGACATCCCTGATGAGCTCCCAATGATGGTGTGGGAGTTACCGACCTTCCTAACTATCATTAAAAGCTATAAAAGGAGATCACTTCTTCACTCTCAAAACACATACTCAAGGAGCAATTCTCTCATTCCTATAGTTGTATTCTCTCTAGTAGAAGTGGAGTTAGGCTTAGAGTAGTCTTCGGTTCTATAGTCTTCTCGGAGATTCGGTTATGTCTTTAGTACTTTACTCTTCTTGTAAGACTATGAGTTTAATAAAGAAATCATCTTCTTTTATTATTAGTGTTTATAATTTATATACTATTTTGTTAGTAATGTGTTTTGTTGACGATCATTGAGTACCAATTTTAACCGCCAACTACTATAATAAATAAATGGAGAACTAACATTTCTTACATGTATGTTAGTATTAAATAATGTAGTTCCACTTGTCTTGGAGAATTAATGTGTATGCAGAGAGTATACAACAAAGTGAATGAGAAATGAGCCGGCATGCAAAGAAACATACATCCGGTGAATCACATGTGAGCACACGGATCGATGGGCCCACAAGTCAGCTCAAACCGTCTTAAAGTGGGGCCAAACCATCCTCAACCATCTTAGAGGCCCACATGGCAGTCATTGGTGAAGGTCGGTGACGAGAGATAAGGCCTAGGGTTTGGCCGAACACATAGTTCGGCCGAATCAATCTTGGCTCCCCTCATCGTGACCTTCCACGTTGATGCTGTAGATAGCTCCCCAATGATGGTTAGGGGCGCACCGACCTCAGTAACCGCCATACAACCGTCATTGGAAGGCCATAAAAGGAGAGGATCTTCTCACTTCTGTAGATGCAAAACACGATGGCCTAGAAGATTTGCTTCACTTCAGTGCAGGTCGAAAGCTTCGGGTTCCAGATGTGCCAGTTGGTTTGTTCCAGCAACCAACGAGATAGACAATGGTAAACATTAAAAAACGATAGCCGATTGGCTGGCGGGCCGATGTCGTATCGTATTAGCCGATGCACGAATAAAGCGAGTATAGGTTATAAAAGATGTTGCTCATAAACTAGATCTAGATTAAATATAATCATAAACAACTTTTCTTTAACAAAACCAATCCTATAGGTCAAACCCAATCGATGCAGCATAAGATTGATAATATTAAAGTCAATTGTAATACGATTATATGATCTAGATGACTAGCCGATGTACAGATAAATATAAATTAAACCCAAGGCAACTACGATCGGCTGCAGAGACAAATACCATGCAATTGTTAATTTGATTTTTCTCTTGAATATAAGCAACTACGATAGATTGGACCTAACCAAGACAGTATTAGTAGCTAATAATAAAGAACAAATGAATTAATAATTATTTGAATTCATATCATAGCCGATGAAGTAACTTAGGTAGCAAAAGATAACGTATCAGCTATAGCTCCGATACAGACATATACAAGAATATCAAATTTAATTAAATCTATTAAACAAGCTACAATCTCAACAGATCGAAACTAACCGAGACAGTACGATATTGATGGCAAGCTTAGTAGATTTAAAAGATTGATATACTTGCATAAGATGATAGATATAACGAATTAAGTTCAAGACAACATGCAATCTTAAAACAAAACAGTTATATCAGGTATGATCGGCTGAAACCCCGATACTACCCTTAACAGCACGCAAAGAACAAGTTAGTTCTTATAACTTTGATAACAACTAAGTAGGTCAAACCTAATTGATACAACACTAAGTTATAATCAAAATAGTAAGGTCTAAACAAACCTTTGATTCTTTTTCATAGTGGTAGATACATTAATCAATCTAAATCAACAAAGGTTGTTTAGCTAATATCAACAAACCTGAGTGAGTTCAGCCGATGTATGTAAATAGCACTTATCAACTTAGTTTAAGTAGTGTATATGACAAATTAGCGCTTGTATGGACCGGTATAGAGTGTCGAACTTAACTGATGGAAGCCCTAGCCCCGCCGATACAAGCAACTATAGACGGAACTCACCTCTCGCTAGAAATCGAACCTAACCAATGCAGTCCAACTTGAAGATAAGAACTCGTCGAAATAAAAACCTCGTGAGAGGGTGGCGATGCGCTGAAAGTTATATTGAACTCTTGTTATTTTGACAAGACCCTAGTTGTACATATTTATATCCATGAGCATAAACTAGTCCATACCGGACACGATATAAACTTTCCTAAAGTTAAAGCAAAAAATACAAGCCTGAATCGGACTCTAATAAAACTTTTCTAAAATTATAAAAAAGAAAAATAAACAACCCTGCCAAATTAATATATAATTCTCCATGTTGCTTTCTTCTCGAATTTGATCCCCTTTTGGTAATATCTTCAATCTCCTCAACTGAGTCCGACAAGAACTCGAACTCCTGTCTCCTATCTGTAACTTCCAAATTCCTTCCATCCGATAAATGCTTGCCGATACATTTTCCAGCCGATGTAACTTTCCATTTACTACTAAAATCACACCGCCAATCTCACTCCATCTTTAACAGAATATGCAAAATTTTGCCGTTAACAACTTCACAACACACACTCAAGAGCAATTCTCTCTATCTACATTGTATTCTTTATAGTATTAGTGGAAATAGGCTTAGAGTAATCTTCGGTTCTATAGTCTTCTCAGATATTCCGGTATGTCTTTAGTATTTTACTCTTCTTGTAAGACTATAGTTGAATTAATAGAATTATCTTCTTTATATTATTGTGTTCATAGTTCATATACTACTTTAGTAGTTATGTGTACTATGATTAGGATATACTTCATTTATATGCTTCACTTGATTAGGCTAGTCGATCTATGCTATGGTAACGGTCCAATGACCTTAATGGGTTGCACTAGTTCTAACTTTTTCATCTGAAGGGTTGGAGTCCTGGGGGAATTAGTGTCATTGTTTATTAACATAAGCATGGTGCTTATGTTAAATACCATTGGATGCGGGTATGCCCATGGAAAGTGAGGTAGGCGGTAGGTGGTGACAGCCCTGTTCGTTCTTTGTATTCCTCCATGTTCAGATATGATGTAAGAGTTCGTAAATTGCCATAACCACGCTGGCAGACTAGCAGGGAGTGGTCTCTCGGTAGTACCTTGGTGTCTAGAAGTAAGTCATAGCCTTGTAAGCATGTATGTGTTAAGTGTATACTACACATTAGTAATATAGAAGTCAATATGAACCGTTGTTCTCTTATGTCCTTTTCTACTATAATATTAATATAAAGATGAAACTCCTGTGTGTCACACTACCACCCCTGTTTAGAATATGGCGAGTTGATTATAGCTTGATTAATGATGTATAAACTTTATCTTTACACCGTTGCCTTCCCTACAAAAATATAAATACGATACCCTTGGAATACTCCTGGGTGAAATGTTACAGCGGTATCGGTGCGCTTGCGGATTAATCTGTGAACGTAAGAAATACCAACATGTTCTATGAGTAGGTTATACTTCAATTATATTCTTCACTTGATTAGGCTAGTCGATCTATGCCACGACATTGGTCCAATGTTTTTTAACGGGTTGCACTAGTTCTAACTAGTCCATCAAAAGGATGGTAGTCCCTGGGGCATTAGTGTCATTATTTATTAATGTGACTTTGGTGCTTAAATTAATTAAATGTCATTGGATGCGGGTATATCCCATGAAAAGTAAGGTAGGCAGCAGGTGGTGACAGCCCTGTGCGTCCTTTGTATTCCAACACGTCCGGGATGACATAAGAGTAAGTAAAATGTCATAACCACGCTAACAAATCAGCAGGGAGTGGTCTCTTGGTAGTGCCTGGATGTCTAGAACTAAGTTCTAGCCTTGTAAGCATGTATATGTTAAGTATGATCCAAACACTATAAATATAGTAGTACAAATGAACCTTAGCTCTCTTTTGTCCTTCTCCACTGTCTACTGTATTATTATTAGAGATGAATCTCTCATGTGTCACACTACCCGAATATTATTATTATCATTTACCCCTATTTAGACTACGCTATATTAATTATAGTATGATTACGAATATATGAACCCACTCTTTACACCGCCACCTTTTTTGCGAAAAAACAAATATGATAACCTTGGAATACTCCCTGCAGAAAAACAAATATTCTACAGCGGTATCTGTGTACTTACGGATTTTTCTGTAACCATATCAAATATCAACACATATTCCAGGGGTGCGTAGACACGAGGCCGAGCAAGCCGGCAATGTCTACCATGGGCACTCACACGACTGCATCAGAAGAAACTACGCCGAATCTTATCAATGGCTTTCAACACCCATTTCGGGGGGTCGATTGCAATGAGGACATAAACCGGGATCGCACTTTGAACCGCTTTGACAAGTGCGAGGCGCCCAGCTGGCTGGAACCAATCAGATCTCCACAACAACAGCCGTTGTGCAATATTATTGACACGAGGCTGCAGGTCCTCGTGGCATGGCTTTCTGACAGAGAGAGGCAATCCAAGGTACTTGCACGGGGACTCCTCGACCAGGCAAGAGAGACACTCACAGAGTGATGCGATCTCATCCTCTGAGCAGCTGATTGGGATTGCAGAAAATTTCGCATAATTGGTACGAAGTCCGGAATCCTCCCTGAATAGAATAAGAATCCCCTGGGCCGCTTGCAACTCCCTAGCCGTCGGTTGAAGGAACGACAAAAAACTTCAACTAAATTTTTTACATAAGTATTTTTCCTTCGTCAAGCTGAGTATTTTACACAATAGAAATCCTTACACAAGTTTAATATTATGAAAGTTTTTGTTATGTGAAACTTTGCCCCTTCAACGGCCACAATTCATCAGACCTTGTACCTCTCCTTCCTACTTCTGTGCACCTTCAGCATTCTGCTCCATGTCATCGTTTTCTCTGCCTAAGCACCACTCTCCTCCCTCGAGCTATCTCCTATGACCTCAAGCATGCATATGTAGCTAGATGGTTTTTAATGTCTTAAGGGATGTCCTGTCACACCCTGCATTGGCAACACCTACAGTAACACCAGAGAGGGTGCGCTGCAGAAAATAGGCGTGAACCGACTCCCACGAAACTGCGATGCTGGTACTAGTCTCAGGACATAGTGCTAGTACCCGTGGTCAACCGAGATGCATCAATGCAACTAAACATAGTATATATAGATTATATATTACACGAGGTCACACCTTCAGAACAACTATGATCATGTAATTGGCAAAAAGAGAAGCAGCAACGGAACTTAGCGTAGCTAGAACCGATCCACAGGCAACAGCTTGCAATTACGAAGGAAACCCTAACTAGCAACTCACGGGAAATGTGAGTATTTGGGACTGGGGTTTATTTTGCAAACTTTTCTTTTGAAATTTTTTTTCCAAAACACTAAGTGTTAGGTTGTTTACCATCTGGCTGGAACAAAGTTTTTGCCTTAATACTATGTGTGAATTGCTTTGCAACAACTCAAGCGGGTGAAACAAATTTTAGTTGGTTAAAATTATTCTGCTGGTTGACTTAACATGACACCGACACATCTGTTGATAAGCAAATTTGGCACTAGGGTCAAGTTATATCAAGTTTGAGACAAATTTGTAAATTATCGGGGCTTTCCTGCAAGGGCCGATTTGACCGCCGTTGTGTGGCCCGTAAGACCGGACAATGAACTACGGTCAGACCTTCAGTACAGAGTTTGAGTCCAATTTAGGTATTTCTCGTCTTTCCTTGTTTTAGACTAGGATTTCTCAAGTCCTAGTTGATTTCAAAGCCAAACTGATTGTGGGAAAGACTCTGGGAAGCAAGTCCATCCTCCTATAAATATAAGGGGACCAAGGCCGATTGAAATAACCAATCAATCATCAAAATTAATCTATTACCGAAACCATCTATATTCTACATCCCCGTCCTTCTTGCTACCTATCCCAAAGTCTATTCTCCTTAAATCCCCCAATTACTCATCGTCTCTCCTCTCTACAGCGTAAGAGGATGTCCTAGATGACTTGCCGAGCCTAGGACAAACCGACGCGCGCTCACCCTGACAGGGTCCTTCTCGGGTGTTCATTTGGCGGCATCTATCTCTCCCCGCGGTGACGCGTCTCTGGGTGCCGCTGCGGTTTGCACATAATGTGCTCAAAGGTGTGACGGCACGATTCTAGGTTAGCACATCTTTTTGGCAACTCTGCTGTGGATGATTTTTGTTGTATAGCCAAAACCCTAGTTCTCCACCATGGGCTCTCATCATGACAACATCAACTGCGGATTATAGAGAGTTACCGGAAGCCGATCGCCAAGAACTTGAAGCTCACTTTGAAGATCTACGGCGAAAGATGGCTTCATGCTAACGGAAGACGAGGTAAGGCGTCATCAAACAACTAGAACTCTCATTGCCTATCTACACCACATCTAAGGTAACAACCGATTATAGCAATACCCCCATTCTTGCATCTAATGTTGCTCAAATAGTAGATGATGTTGTTATTGCTAGTTTAAATAAATGGTTTATCTCCTTTAGTTCTACTTTTGAAAAAACACTAGATGCTCGCATGAACGAACCTGAGAATCAGCAAAATAGCGGATTGCTAGGTAGTGCATCTACTTCATATAATAGCGAGCACATATGTAACAAACACAAATTGTAAAAACTTGTAGAAGCAATATAATGAAAATTTTCTTTTATATCTATTGTGGTGAGAATTTATTTTAGTTGTTTTTGGATTTTCTATGTATCATTGCATTTTGCATAGATGAATGAAGTTTGAGAAATAGTAGTAGTACTAATAACAATAATAATAATAATAAAAACAAATCCATTTAGTTATAGCTCAATTTTTCTTCTCAAAGAAAAGAAAAAAAGAAGAAGCTGAAAACACCCAAAATTAATTCAAATAGAAATAAAAAAGGGAATATCTTTGAATTTTCAAAAATAAACTATACATCAGAAAAATCTAAAAAATTCACCAACTGGAGTTCTTGACCATGATAAACTCCAGTAAAATTTTCACAAAGTTTTGAGCATAGTAGCTATCTCGAAAAATTCCCCAAACTTTCAGTTTTCCTTCTCCTTCACTTCCTCCCTCCCCCTTGTGGGCACTTCATCGAGCACCTAGCGTGCGAGATCGAGGTCACTGACACCAAGCCGCCCTAGCCCGCGAATCCCGCTGGCAAAGCTGAGGCCAGGCTGCACAAAGCCGACGCCACCCTTGCCCGATGCCCTGCCGCGCCCAGACGCCGCCCCCGCCGTGCGCCTCGCCAACCCGAAGCCACCGCCCCCTGCCCAAAGCTCGACGCGACGCGACGACCCCGACCGGCGCTGCCTCCGTGTTCCCCACTGCGCCAAAGCCTGCAAAGCCGACGTCCCCAGCCTTTCGTTATTCCCACCAAGGCCGCCCACACCGTGTCTTCCGCCGACCCGGCCTACGCACGCACAAGATGCCGAACGCGTAACCACAGCCTCTGTGTCCGTCCCTTACTCCACCTTCGCCTATAAATTGAGGCCTCGCGCCAGCCACCTCCCACTCCTCTCTCGACCCTCTCAACCAAAGTACAAGCCTAGAAATCCACTATATCGACGGAAACGGCCGCGCCACCATCGTGCCCTGCGCCAGCCAGAACATCACCGCCTCACCCCGCGCCAAGCAAAATGCTGCCCCAGTGAGTCCCGAGCCGAATCCTCGCGCCAGAAAGCTCCTACAAGCCCCTTAAATCCATTCCCTTTGTTTATTTTAGGACCCCCTCATCGGAGCGCCGTCACCACCACTGTCGCCGCCCACAGCTCCGGGAGCTCGTCGCCACGCCACTCCGGACCGCCTCCGCCCAAACCGAGCCTAGGGTAAGGTTTCTCATAGTCCCTAGGCCCTCCCCTAGCAAGTAACCGAGCCGCCGTTCGCCGTAGCCCGCCGGCCGTCGTCGTCCCGAGAGCCGCTACCGTCGCGAGCCATGGCGCCCACCGCTGCTGGCCACCTCCGGCTGTGCCGCCGCCTCTAGGAGGTGCAGGAGGACACCCCCTAGCCATACTTACCTCCGCCCGAGCCAACCCCGCCACTGCTCGCCGCCGTCGAGCCCAAGCTGTGCCGTCCCCCGTCTCCCCCCACCCTCCCACGTCCGTTTCTTCCGTGGGAAGAAGACGAGTACCTTTTCACGAATAAACTAAAACCTAGGGTTCCCGATACAAAGAGCCAATACATTTACATGTGGGACCTGGCCTTATTTAGCAATATAGAAAACAATAGGGTTCGGGATATAAATTGCCTCTCACTGACATGTGGACCCGCTGTTTTAAAATGAATGCCTAAAATAAAAATGCACTTTCCGAGTAGGAAAGTGTATTCCTCAAAGTACGCTTTCGCTATTTAATAAAGAAAATTAATAAATCCGAGAAAATGATTTCGGCAAATTATTTTTTACTGAAAAATGCTAAAATTTTAGAAAATCATAGAATATTCATTTTAACTCCGATTGAGGTGAACCAAATTTTGTTAGATTCATAAAAAATTTCTCTTTAATACTGTGCACTCAAACTTAGAACCACTGTTACAAAAAATTTCACTCATTGAAAATTTGAATAGTAACTTTCGTATTTATCGTATTTAAATCTTAGAAACGCCATAACTTGCACATACGATATCGGATTTAGGCATTTCTTTCTCCTAAATTTATATTAAATCACCCTCTATGCACTGAACATGTTCATGCCTCGTGCATAATATTTTGTCTTGGAGTTTTATTGGATGTTCATTTGTATGTACGTTTAAATTTAAATAGAGGACGATTCGATTGTTGCCGTTGATGAGAGTGTGCAGGACCAAGAGATATTTGAGGAACCACCTGAGCAAGGCAAGTCCTATTCAATTCCTCCTTTTCCTTCGATCATGTTGAATCCTATATTTTCGCAAATGCTTTACTATTTATAAATTGCATGCAATGTTTTATAAAAAAAATAAGATATTGGTAGAAATGACCTATTTGTTACATTACCTACGTTGATATATTGATTATCCTTACTATTGAAGCACTAGGATGGGTATATATATATACATGTTGTTCAAGCACCATGTAGGTATATTCGAGCTACTATTATAGCTACTTGCTTAGCTATGCTTAGAAAATTTTCTAATGATTACATATTACCTGATATTCACTATTTACAAATGAGATATTTGAAAGTGTTGTACAGAGGAGTTGCCTCTATTACTTTGTGAAAGTTGAAAGGTGAAAATAATGTTTTTCAGACTTGGATGGCAAGTGGTGTGCATATGGTAGTAGTTGTGCACCGATAAGGGGAGTGTTTGCCCGAGTAGATTAAGGACTAAACTATGTGTTAGTAACTAAGATTATAGTGCAACCACATGTGTTGGTTATGGGACAACCTTAACTTATTATGTTGCTCATTGCTTAACCTTGCATTGGGAGGCCGTTGTAGTAGGGACTAGTCTGAGCGATGGTTCATAAGAGCTATTCATGTGACCCTCTGTGGGAACAGATGTGTTCGCCATATGGCATGGGCATCTGAGCATATCCAATATAATGGATAGTGCCTCGTTGAGAAAACAGATGTGTTTGCCTCGCGGCATTAGGATTAGATTGGGGCCCACCTTTCCTAGCGAGATTGGTTCATGGCTAATGTGGAGAAACACTCTCCATGCTCATGCAAGGTTAATCTTTGAGTAATGTAGTGGCTTCGTTATAGGCTAGCAAAACGGGTACCGGTTTGGGTATCGCGTGACATGGTTTACATGATTGCTAGCTCGTGTCATGTAGGTACCCAGTGCACAAATTCTGTAGAGTCTAACCTAATCGATTAGCCATGCTCACGATCATGAGTGACTTGGTGAAATGATACAAGTATATTGTTGGTGGTTTGTTAACCGATTTGTGAAAATGTGTACGGTGAGTAATGATACTATTTTTTTCCCAGTGTGGGCTAAGAATAGAATGTTTACTTGCTGCCCGGAGGATAGACAGATGATATATTGTTGATACTTATGTTACTATTGTTATGGTTTACTTTTGATTTAAAATTCCGTTGCAATCTATTATTATTTACTATTGCGATACAAAATTTGCTTTATGCTAAAAACGAGCCACAAATATAGCCATCTTTAATCTCAGCTTGCAATAGTCCTAGGTTTCTCAAGGTTTGTGTAGGACTTGCCAATATCTAGTGTATTGATTCATCTCTTGTTGTTGTTTTTAGAGTTGGATGCAGGATGTGAGGTGTCTAGTGACAATTACTTTGCATCGGGTACTAGAGTTTTCGAGGATGGTTTTTTCTAGGGTGACTCCTAGCCGGTTGCTTGTATAGTTTGGTAGATGGGCACACCGAAAGCTCACCAAATTTTTGTTGATTCCTCCTTCCCGTTAGGCAAGGTCATCCATGATAGAGATGTTGCTGACCACATCACTAAGTGGGCCATCGAGCTAGGAAAGTTCGACATCTCCTACATTCCACGAACAGCCATCAAATCCTATATGTTTTTGCTGACTCCGTCACTAATTGGACTGTTGCACCAGAATCATCAGCTGACGTCACTGCAGATCCTCATTGGACGATGATGTTTCATTGAGCATTTAACCATCAAGTAGCTCGATCACGAGCTATATCATCCTGACCTACGGGGGGACAAACTGAAGTACATGATCATAATCAGCTATAAGGCTACAGAGAACACAACAGAATACAAAGGATTACTGGCGGTACTACGGGCAGCCGTGGCACTCGATATTAATTAAGCCGCTACTCGTGAAAGTGGACTCAGAGCTCGTCTCACAACAAGTGCATAAAAGGGTATCAATGATCTGACCCTGTCATGGCGCAATACACTACTACAAAAACCCTCATAGAGACCGGTTTATAGGTATCGGTTTATTTAAAACCGACACCTATTAACCTTTTCCCACCTCCCGCGGTTTAAAAAATAGAGAACCGATACCTTTAAATAACTATAGGTGCCGGTTCTAAAGAAAAACCGACACCAATACTATTGGTATCGTTTTTTAAAAAAAACCGACACCTATAATATATTATAGGTGCCGGTTAATTAAAAACCGGTACCTATAATATTTTATAGGTGTCGGTTTTCTTTAAAAACCGGCACCTAAAAATCGAGCCGAGCTGGTGGGGCCCACATGACTGGATGGATAGACCCCCGGCCCGCCTCCTGATCTCCTCCGCCACCCTCAGTCGTCGCGCCCTCCCCACCCCAATCCAGCCGTCGCCCCCTCCCCGTCCAGCCGTCGCCCCCTCCCCCAATCCCTCATCCGTCGCCCCTCCCCCCAATCCCTCCCCCTCCAGCTGCCGTCCTCTCCCCCCAATCCCTCCTCCTCCGCTTCCCTCCCCCTCCGCCCCCTCTCCCAGCCGGCCGGTCGCTCCCCTCCGGCGAGCAGCGGCGCATGCAACTGGCGGCCTCCCCACGGATGACTGGGAGGTGCAGATCCGGTCCCCTCTTCTAGACTCCCTCTCCGTCGGCCTCATTGGAGACAGCCAGATCTGGGAAGGGGGTTGTCGGGGTGGTGGGTCGGCAGCGGCGACGTGTGGCAGCGGTGGCCAAGGGAGGCGGCGGGCGGCCTCCTCACGGCCGGTCCTCTCTTCCTCTCCCTCTCCGTCGGCCTCCCACCAGTGGTGGGTTGGCGGCAGTGGCAAGTGATTGCAATCTATCCATCCCGTTTCTTTTTTTATCTTGTTCTGATTCTGCTAGTTGCAAGTGATCAACTGTTGTTTGTTTAATGAATCATGAATGCAGTATGAACTATGAATGTGTGAATGTGTGCGATCTGATGGATTGCATCAAAAATGATTGAACTATGATTCTGCTAGTTTGCAAGTGATTGCAGTATGAACTAGGTTTGATTTGGTTTCGAGTTGTAGGGATCTTTTTGGTAGTGTTTTGGGCAACCGGAAACACCTCACATGCTCGATTTCGAGCCGATGCATTGAGGCTTTTTTTTTGGCTCGCTTGTGCCTCATAGGTGTCGGTTGAAAATTAAGAACCGGCACCTATAATTTTTATAGGTGCCGGTTCTAAAATCGACACCTATATGATTGGGCATTGGTGCCGACCAATAGGTGCCGGTTGGAAAACCGGCACCTATAGCCAGTTCCCAACCGACACCTTTGACTGTTTCTGTAGTAGTAATATATTGGTGCGCAAATTCGAGCGGTGATTTTATGGACTTGAAGTCAAGCATGTCCTTTGTACGGACAAGTTTGATGCTACTTAACTAGCCTAGTAAGCATGAAAGCGACATCAAGCACCAGCAGGGGTCTTCATCATGGAAGTTTTATCCTCTTTGTCCATACAAAGTTCGCCCAACAACTCATGTGAGGCCTGGCCCCAAGCTATCCGTGGCCACTTATTAGGGGGACAAAGCCGTAGATAACTAGATATGATATGATATGACAGACTCGGCACCTACATGGATAAGCGATATCAAAACTTACCTCATGGATGGCATGATACCTGCAAAATTTGGTTTGCCAATTCAAGCTGTATACGATCGTTGCAGACCAAGTTTATCGGAGAGAAAATAATGCCATGTTGGAGTACCATGTAGGTTAACTCGGACCAAAACCTCCTATAAATAGGAACGAGGATTTTATGTATCATGATTGAATAGTTGAGGGACATGATTTATCCTGTATTAGAGTTGATGGTAATTCGTACTTTCACGATAATTGAGGGGGGTAAATCGGGCTTAACCCTTTATTTTACTTGTTTCAACTTGTATAGGTCAATTTAAACTTATGTTTTCGTGGAGTGTATCGGTCAAATAAATATGATGATACCCTTCATGTACCAAAATACATTCATATGAGAAACCCTACGTATACCATATCCAGTACGATGGACGTATATAGACGAAACATCATCTCCAAATGAGTCCTAAAAAGACATGCTCACCTCACATGGCAAGATACCGAAGACCTACTCGGATAAGATTGAGACATAACTATTCTATCTCCACAAGTATATGATGAGGATCTATGGGTACAACTAAAAACACCAGGGCCAGGGGGAAAACAATAAAAATAGAACCCCTCCCAAGATGCTAAGTCAACAACATCAACCACGTCTTGCCGAGTCCCCTTGTCAAAATCCCTGACAAGATAGTACTATGTAGAACAAGATACTTATACGCATCGGCCTCTATTGCTCTTACCATGAGAATCCAAACCTGTATAAAAAAAATTGTATCTTTGTCTCTCTATATGCACATATGAGGGCATATAAATCCTTGCCTTGACATAAACGACTCCAAGATATACATGCGTTATAATGTTGTCAGATATTTATCAATGAAGAGTGATATACGGTATATTGATCTATGTGGTCAATTGTTTCCAAAATTTTTCATGACTTTTTGGATCTCATGCAACAACCGAGGGGACATAATCTTAAAGGGGTAAAATGACTTTTCTCATATTTAGCCTCACGAACAAAATCATGTATATTTACCATGCTTGGTGGAATTAATGTATATACGGAGTACTCAGGTGAGACTCGAGAGTACTTCGTGTATGCTGGTATAGCTTAGAAAATATTTTCTATTCCCTGTGCATGCATGCATGCATTCTGCTAAATAATTTAGGAAATATCTTGTATTTCATAAAAATTCACATGTATTGAAATTTATATATATGTGTGTGTTTTCTGTCAGTATCTCTAGGGGTTGGTGACCTATCGCGATAAACCTAATCAGAAATGAGTAGCTTGCTGGAACTACTAATTGAGTGGGAGATTCAGATGCTTGTGCTTCTTAGCTTCATCCTGCAGGTGTTTCTCTTCTTCACTGGCAGCATTCGACAGCGTAGCACTGATAGGTTACTAAGGGGCACCATTTGGCTAGCGTACCTGGGAGCAGATGTGGTAGCTATTTATGCCCTAGGCAACCTCTCACGACATCGAGATGATGCCATGGTAGAAATCCACCCACTAGCTTTCTTTTGGGCGCCGTTCCTCCTTATTCACCTTGGCGGCCAAGATACCATCACTGCTTTTGCCGTAGAGGACAGCAACTTGTGGTTAAGGCATCTGCTGAACTTGTTAGTTCAGGTAATCCTAGCCATCTATGTATTCTGGAAGTCATCTATTTGGCGCAATAATGTGCAGATTCTAGTTTCTGGTGTCCTCTTGTTTACTGCCGGAATCATCAAGTATGGAGAGCGGACAATGGCTCTCATGTACGGGAATCTAAACAACAATAGGGCATCGGCAGGTGTTAGAATTGGTGAGGAGAAGATGCAACAATTGTTCAATCGTAATGTATATTATCAAATTGTTTGTTTGGCTTTGAGTTCGGCGGAAAGCATCCGACTGCTGTTTCAAAGGCGTTTGCACATTGACCAAGTAAAACCGAATCTAACCACCAGCGAATTTGATCATGATGTGGTTGTCAAGTTGCTGGATGTGGAGCTTAGTGTCATATACAACGATATTTATACAAAGGCTACAATATTGCTTCGGACAAGGAGTGGCGTTGTACTACGGTGCATCTGTCATGTATCTACCGTTGCTGCCCTTGTGATCTTCGCTGTCATGAGCAATAAAGAAGCAGTGAGCAGATACGGTAGAATTGACATTGCGATCACCTACACTCTATTCATCGGAGGTATTCTTCTAGAGGTTTGTGCTGTGTTTACAGTGTTGCTGGCTTCACCTTGGACATGGGCGTTGCTAGAGGACCGAGGGTACCATAACCTAGCTCCCATGTCATGGTCTCTTGTCTCCAGCAGTCTTTTTGGACGGTCAGGAAGAATGGGGCAGTACAGTTGTCTTAGCTACATGGGCTGCTACGACGAGCAACTTACATTGTCCCAGCGAATGATGAGTATGATTAGGAAGACAGCGAGAGCAGTAAATATTAGAGGCAAGGAGAAGAAGCTACTAGCGGTGAGCAAGCTGCTGGACACCTGGTACGAGCCGGTGGATGATGGCATCATGAAGTGTGTTGTGGAGGAGATTCGAAGCCTCAGGTCCCAAAATGCCAGCCAACACGCCGGGAAGTGGCGCCACATGGGGTCATTTCTCAAGGAGGTAGAACCAACACTGGTCCCGGGCTTTCCTTTTAACGTTTGGCAGCTGCATATAATCACAGAGTTTTACTTGAGTAGTAGTAGTACTACTACTAGTGCTGAGGAGGCATCCTGCTGTGCTTTGGCCCAAGTATGCCGAAAGCTATCCAACTACATGTTGTACCTTTTTGCCGTGCATCCTGCTGCTTCCATGCTGCGGGTCGCCTTCGCCATCAGTCCTGAAGAGCTGTTTTTCCTGGATGCTTCCAGTAAATATATATCGAGCATGGGCGGCAACAAGGGCAAGGACGCCACGCTGCGGGCAAACAGTAAGGACGTCAAAGATGCATTTCCTAGCTTTCCTTGGAACGAGCCGTGTGAGGAGGTGCTCAAGGAGCTGAGAGACACTTGGGTCAGGTTCCTCATCTACGCTGCGGGCAAGTCCAGGCCGGAGGCACACGCGACACAGCTGGCCAGAGGAAGGGAACTCCTCACCTTCGTCTGGGTACTTATGGCACACTGTGGCCTCGGGGATTGCACGTTGAATCAGGTTGAACCTACTCACCCATCTCCAGGTGATCGTCGAGATTTCAAAGTATTCTACGCCTTTGAGATCTCTAATATTCCAGATCGGACTTACATGCACCCAGCAGGGATCGGCGACGGTAATCAATCAGCTGTATAACAGGTAATTAATCCCTTTGTATATTTTATGTAGGCATGTATATTTTGTTCTGAAAAATTTTACTTCATACTTTCATAGGCTTGTGCACGATATTTTAATCTAGATTACGCTTGCCTAGTACTCTGTCAATCTGTCACTATATACACGTATGTACGTGTTAAATGAATTAAGCAAATTCTCCTTTCGTTCAACTCCTCTGTCGTTTGAATGTTCATAAAACTAGTTAGCTAGTGTCTATTTCTTTTTTTTTTAATGTTCACCGGGGGGGAGAGTTTCCCCACCTAAATTTTTTCATTTAGATGGATAAAGTGGAGGTTACACAAGTTTAGCTAGTGTCTATTTCTTGTCTGTTGTCTGCTTATTTGCGTTTCTTTCTCGTACTACATATTACAGCTAGGCTTGGGAGGTTACTTATTGTCAAATGCATCGATCTGCACATCCTTTATCCTGCTGCTTCTCTCAAGTACTCTCAATCATCAAACAGCATTTATACAGGATAACGATACCAATAAGCTTTGCTGACACAGTGACACTGCTCTGTCTCTGTACGCCTAATATTGTACTTGTGTGCACTCGTGCTTAATTACTATATACAATATACGAGCCTCTCTGATCAGCTTTACTTGCCAAATAACTGCTCCGTCTTGTCAAACTTTTGAAATTTTTAACATCAATTTTATATCAGAACAAGTTTATGAAACCTAATAAGTTTATCATATTACTTTTTAGAGAGCTTTATAATTTTCATAATGTGTTTAAAACTAAGCATGTAACAAGTTAATGTCACGGACGTGGGCCATTCAAGTGGGCTCGATGATAGGAGACAAATGGACAGTCGGGAGGGCCTACCTGAGTCAAGTGTGGTAATTCTACAAAAGGAAGCAACCAGTAGCTAGGCACATCATCGAAGAACATTTGAACAGAACAGCTTCTTCTTCCTCCCCAGTCCAACTCCTAGATTAAGCACTACCCTAATCTCCCAGCCCCCCTGTTTCCCTTCTCACTCTTAACTTCTATTTCCCAGTCTAAACCTCTACTACTTCTCCTTTCATGTGTATCCTGAAATATTCAGTTATTGCTGCTTGGTTGCTTGTTCATACTTGAGGTTGATTTGGATGATGGAATGTAACAGTTATTTCTCATCAAAGTTTGGAAAGTTTGAGCAAATCTTGTTCTAAACAATAAATATTATTTATGATTGGATGGAGTATTAAATTAAGTAGCATTTCCATCTATTTTTTAACCTTGCAAATATATTTTTGCATTCTGATGCACATGGTGACTGCCGGGTACTATAAATATTGTACCACAAACTTCTCAAACATATATGTCACCCATGGACTATCTAGGTCGGATATAAGTGCAAATAGCCACTACCCTTACCGGGCCATTACAACTTTGCAATAATTATAAATATAATAACTACTGTGCCAAACTCAGCACAAATAAAACGGAGAACACTTTAATCCGGGTGCCCGATACCGATTAAAAAATCGGGCGGTCAGAAGAAAGCATCATTTCTACAGCAGAAGTCAAGTCGGGAGTGCATGCGTTAATGGGACCCACACAAGGGCAGGAGTTAGCAGGGCTAGAGACTGATCCCGGACACCACAAAAGCAGCCGTTCCAACTTTTAAAGCTTTGAACTCCAAATAATCTATTAAAATTCTTTTAAAGTATATATCCAATCTATGATTTAATTATACTGGTGTATTCGTTATAATTAAAGATCTCACTTGATTTGATTATAATTTGATTAATTTTTGCTGTAATTATTTCTTTTTAACGTTGCACGCAATTTTATTGAGATGTTTCACCATTTATTTGTAAATGTTGCACGTGATGTTTTTTAAATGTTTCAGGAAATACATTGTGATTTTTTTTAATGTTATGTCTCTTTAAACATGTATGAAGTGAAATGAAATATTTTACTAAATAATGAAACTTTTTTTATAAACGGTGAAAATTTGTTCTATTTTATTATATATTTTTTCATCGAAACATAATCGAGTGAGATTTTATGGTAAAGATTTAATAATTGTAATGAATACATCGATATAATCGGATCGTAGATCGGTTAAGTAATTTAGGAGAAAAAATATTTAATGATTACTCCAAAGTTTGTATGGGTATGTATGGGGGGAATTATGAGTGCTGATGGGTGCACGTACCGTTAGTGCAAGGTAGTGGGACAGGCGCCCAATATTGGATAGGGCGCCCAATCCGTAGTTTTGTCCCAAATAAAACACAATAGAAAAGAGCACGCCAATCCCCCGTCAGGATGCAAACCTGGACACCCACTCGATGGTTAGTAACCTAAGGTGCATATCGAACGTAAACCCAAATCATGCTATTTTTCACCTGTCTCAAATATTCACATGTCTAGACCCCTAGTGTCGCACATAAGAAGCAAGCCAAACCAAAAAGGGGTAAATGATAGGCAGAACCAAACACCAAATCTTTTTTAGAAGAAAAAAGTTTGAATTACCCTTTAAACATTTGATGTAGTCTGATATACCTCCTAAATTCAAATACCAAACATTTTACAACCTAGAATTTTCATATCGGATGAATTATCCCCATCTCAATCTAGAGCAATTTTGGTGCTACGTGACGTACACGTGACAGTTTCATCAACCAAAAATATTTTTTAAAATTCGATGGGGGCCCACATGACAGTGCTTCTCCGATTCTTTCTTTTTCTTCCTTCTCTTCCATGTGATTTCTGCGCGTAGTGGCTGGAGTGACTGTCACGCCCTGATTTTCAGTCAGGATTAAAAATCGTTAAATAAATCATTTCTAGAAATTATATTAAAAGTTAAAACAATGTGACAAGTGAATTTTTGTAATATTCTCCATGCCCTAACATAATTTTAATAAAAAGAAGTTCATTTAATCAATTAAATAAATGAAAAAACAAATTAAAACTCCCTCTTATGCTTTGGGCCGTTTTCGGCCCAAGTCTGTTTTTGCTTTCTCGGTTTCCCGTTTCTTCCCTCCTCCCAAGCCGGACTTCCCTTCCTTCCTTCCCGCGTGGCCCGTTCTCGCCCCTCCTTGGGCCGTCGGCCTGCTCGCCTTTTCCATCTCCCGCAAGTCCATTTTGCCTCCCCGCCCCAACCTCGTCTCTCCCTCTCACTGACAGGTGAGACCAGCGGCCCCACCTGTCATCTTCTTCCCTAACCTCTCACCGCAACCACCAGCCACCTCTTCCCCCACATCACATGCCACTTGCCTCGCCTCCCGCGCTCGCGCCACACGTCTCAGAGGCCGTGGTCCACCTCCCTACCTCCACCCGTGTCGCAACCCCCCTTTTTCCCCCCACTTTTCCGCGTTGAATCACGCTTGCCAGTCCTCACGTGCCCCACCACCTTCGCCGGCCATTCCCACCTTTCCTGGCTACAATCTCCGTACCCAAGCCTATATAATTCACTATCACGCCTAAAAATTTTAGCCATATTTTCAGACTATTTTGTGTACAAATACCTGTCCAGGAATCAAGCCAGGGTGTACAAAATGAAAAATTAATATACAGATCCAAATGTAAATAAAGCGTAAATACTTACAGAATATCCACTTAACCCTCACACCAAAAAGAAAACATCAGGAGCGAAAAAAGGCGATCCTAGCGGGGCTTCAGCTCTACTCCACTAGCAAAACTCAACTGGGGTATAAGCCTTGGTCCTTTAACTTCATCTTCAGCTCAGAAGCACTACACTTCTGAAAAGAGAGAATAATAGCAAGACTGAGTACAACCACCATACTCGGCAAGCCACACCAATGATGCAGTCGTGCAAGGGGAGACAAAGGAAAGTTTGTGACTATTTGCATAAAGGCAGTTGTAAACATTTATAGTTGAAAACAGTAAAACAGTTGATTAATTAAGGTAAAATTAAATATCCATTGAACAACCGTACACCACTTTGAACAAGCCTAACCAAACCACTTGAACTACTCTAGTTCATTAAGTCGAATTAATTGAGTGGGACTAATCACGGTGAAGCTGATCGATCGCCCATAATCGAAAGCACGGCTATTCAAATAGTTTTACTCTGATCAGAGGTGCACAACTGTACCCATAAGACACAATCCACCATCATGTTACCGTGCCCGACTGAACACATCACCATGGCGAGTAAAAGTGACAAGACCCTTTACATAACTCCCCCAGACCAAGTGCACCACACTGCAGGTTTTACCTCTACTCTTAAAATCAAGGTAGGCAGCCCCCTCTGTGCCTAGGTGAATCCGGAAGCCACATAGACCGTCGCAAGGCCCATCCAAACTCCATCATGCTCACCCTTGCCTGGGTACGTCGGAAAGGAGAAAGTTACACTACAAGTCTAGCAGTTGCCCATTCTTGCTAGCGGTAAGCACGGTAAGTCTTCTAGGATTTCTCGCGAACCGGTCCTTAATTGCCATGAGTGCGACTAGCAAAACCATTCACCCAGAGTGCACCATTAAACCATATTTTAGTTGGATAATTATGACCAATAAAACATAGCAAAATATCTTGAGTTCACATCTCATCAAGATACTATATGTAAATAGTGTAATTATCCCATTAGTGAGCTAGTGGTAATTAAGCATAGCTACGCATATCATAATTCTAGCAAGGTCGACATAAGTAACACAAGCTAGTTAAGTTATCACCCAAGTTTGGCACAGGATGGATATTAAGTAAGCATAACACAAGCAAGTAGGTAGGTAATCCCTATTTCCACGTAATTAGCAAAACATGCAACTTATTTTCAAACGGTAAAACATTTTATAAATTAGGCTCAACATGCTCAAGGGGGAATGTGTGACTTGCCTTGCTTCTTCGAACAATCTTCTGAACTCTTTTCCTCTTGAACGCGATAATCTGAAACGACGAAATCTACATGTTGGCATGCAAAATGAGGAAAAACCCTGATAAAAACCAAATAAACAAAACATGAAAAGTAAACAAACATTTAGATCTCCATTTTAAATGAATTTTGCAAGTTGAAAGGCTAAATTTAGAGTTCGTATGAATTAGTAATGAGTTTTAGAAATTTTGAGCCATTTAAATGGATTTCTAGAAATTAATTCAATTTATTACGCAATTATTAATTATTTTTACAAAGGAAAAGACGACCGCTGACGTCAACATGGGGCGCCGGCGCCAGGGTTTGAAATACCGGCGGTAACCGCGGTTGTTACCGCGGTTACCGCCCATACCGCGGGGGTACGGTTACCCGTACCGCGCGGTACGGTTTGTCGAATTTCATCCGAATTCAAAAATTCAAAAAAAAAGAAAAAAATCAAAAAAATGGTAACGGTAGTGCTTGATTTGTAGTGTTTTATGGTGAAGAAATTTCTCGAAAAAGAGCAATATTTATTCAAATTTGAGAGCAAAACGGAGGAAAAACTTGGAAATTGGAAAAAGAAAAAAAATGGGCCGGCCCGATACTGTGCACACGGCCCATTGAGGCCCAAACGAGGGGACCCTAACCCTAAACCCCATCTCTAGCGTGCGGCCATGCGCTCCATCTCTGCTCTCTCTCTCCCTCTCTGTCCAACGCCTCGGCGGCGCCAGACGAGGCCCAGATCCGCCGCCACCGCGTCGGTGAGCGACGATACCGTGCGGTAGGGCGCGGTAACCACGCGGTACGAGACGGTAACCGCCGGCGCCAGCAAGCCCACGGTAAGTCCTCCGGTACCGCACGGTTTTGCGTGGTAACCGCGCGATTTTCTTGATTTATCGCGTGGTTTTGCGTTGTTGCCGTGGCTTTAGGGTTTAGTTTCCGGGCGCTATAGAGAGCGGTAACCGCACAATACCGTGCGGTAACCGCGCCTAAACCGTGGTTACCGCGAGCAAAACGCCGGTAAACCGTAGCTAGCAATTTTTGTAATTTTGATTTCACAATGCAATTGTCTTGCTTGTTTGTTATCACTACAAATTTTGAATCACTCAGATACAAAGTAAAAGTAGTTAAATGGTAGTAAAATAAGTCCATAACAAAACCTAGCGTACATGTGCGAGCGTAATTTGTAATTGAGTGTAATTTTGATTTCATATGCATATTCGAAATGTCTATTAGTAATAAAAGACTATGTGTAAGATAATGCCACCGGCCAAAGCCAAGATGCTAACTTCGTACTGAAGGTAACTACGTTCCATCAACACTTTAGTCTCATTTGATAACATCAAGTGTAGTGTTTGAGGTCTTGTTTTATTTTGTGTTTGATCCATGCAGGAGATAAGAAAGGTGGTACGTGAATTAGGCTCCCAACATGTCGTTCAGATTATCACTGACAATGGGTCTAACTACAAGAAGGCCTGCAGACTGCTGCGGCAAGAGTATCCAACAATTGTGTGGCAACCTTGTGTAGCGCACACAATTAACTTGATGCTTAAGGAGGTTGGAAAAATGCCAGACCATGAAATGGTGATTGGGAGTGCAAGGAAAATTTGCAGATGGCTATACAACCATTCCAAGCTGCATGCCATGATGGTGTCTGCTATAGGTGGTGAACTGGTTAAGTGGAATGCTACACGGTTCGGCACAAACTACATGTTCCTTCAGAGCTTCCTTAGGAGGCGAGATCAGTTCATGCAGTGGATGGCTTCTTCTGGGTTCATGCAAAGCAAATTCAGTGGCACAACAGATGGTATGTATGTGCACGCATGCCTATCTAGCATGTCTTGGTGGGAGAACTTACAGGCGGTGGTCAACGCAGTCCAGCCGATTTACTCCTTCCTTCGGTTTGCTGACGAGGACAAGAACCCCAATTTGAGTGAGGTTCTTCTGAGATATCAGTTGTTGAGAATGGAGTATGACAGTCTCTTTGCGAGTGAAAGGGATAAATTCGAAGCATACATGGAAATTGTCAACAGGAGGATGCACGACCTCACCAATCAAACTCTAATCAATGCCAGTGAGTAACCGACATTACATAATGAAAAAATTGGTATTGTACGACTCTCATCGATCTTGTTTCATGATTTGTAGGTGCGGCATTGAACCCTATGACTCACTACCAATACTCTCCAAGTGCCTCCGTCTTCCAAGACCTCCGTCAGGCCTTTGCGTGGATGACGGACATCGATACGGCCGCCGCCGCTTTGCTGGAGGTTGAGATGTATCGCCGTAAGACTGGTGAATTTGGGAGGGCCCTTGCAAGAAAGATGGCAACTGATGGAAAAACTTCCCCTGGTATGTCTTTAATCATTTGCACATGGATTATGTCTTCATGCTTCTACACGTATTCAGTGTTGTAAATTGACATGGAAATTGGCATGTGCAGCAGAATGGTGATCTATGTTTGCCTCAGACACGCCGAATTTGAAGAGGCTTGCGTTGCGCATGGTTGGTCAATGTTGCTCTTGAAGTGGATGTGAACGGAACTGGAGCACATTCGCATTCGTGCATACCAAGGTCTGTAATAAACTTACCCACAAGAAGCTGAACAAACTAGTTTATGTGAACTACAACCTTCGCCTGTGAATTCAACAAGCAAATGCCCAAGTTAGGAAGGAGGACGACGATCCCCTTCAGAGACTAGCGGACCTATCATTCTATGAAACTAACAATCAGATTAAAGAATGGATGAATAATACTCGGTCCAATGCCAACCCAGAACTAGATGAAGACTCAACTGAAAGTGACGCCCCCGTGCCTAGTCCACTTGTAGCCAACCTAGTGGACTTGACTGACCTGCGCAGAACCACGGGAGCTTCTACTATTGCAGAGTGGGCTGATGTGAATATAGGTGACACTCATATTGGAAAAAGGAAGACTCGACAGCCACCAAAAGAATCTACATCCAAAAGAGCTAAGGGCAAAGGTCAACAGTCTCGCAATGTTGATAGCGATGAAGAGACTGAAGATAGCCCAGACTACCAAGAGTCCAATGATAGTAGCTCAAGAACTGATACAGATGATGGAGACGATGGTGGTCAAGGAGGACAAGGAACCATTGAAGTGCCTTCTGGGGGTCACCACAGCCCTATTCAATTCACTAGTGCGATGTGCTTCATTTACCATTTAGACCTTTACCATGCATTTCACTATTGATTAATTTCCTTCCTACAATTTCATTTGCAGGTGAGGCCGACTTCACTCACGCGACTCAGGACCGTGATCACGGTGCTCCAAGCTCTCAACGAACTATCGTTTCACCGAGTGACCAACAAGAACGACAACATCTTGACATACTACAGGATAGCTACAGCTCATTCAGTGCCTCTAGCATTGAAAGTGGCTATCCAAGGTATGCGTACAATCGTCTCCAACCTTCTGATTATCCCCCTCCTACATGGGTGTACGAGTGGCAAGAGCCCCAGTGGTACGCTCAATTGTATGCTCAGTGGCAAACAACAGCATCATGGACAGGTCAAAGTTGGGAGGAATACAAGGCAGGGTTGCTACACTCGCATGGCTTGATGCTCATGTCCACAGAGGAGTACAACATGGCATATAATCAGTGGAACTTATAGCTGGCTCTATGTTGGTACGTCCTTCTCTATTTCCTTTCATCGTCCAACAAAACTTTTATTTTCATATTGCTTGTCACGTGAACTATCATATTGTGGATGTTATATTGTGGACTCTATTGTGAACTCTATATTGTCGACTGTATTCATTTCACCTGTGAACTCTATATTGTGGACATCTTGACATGTGAACATATGGACACTTTGTGCGATATCTTCAGATTGTTGATTGTTGTTGTCGAAATATTATGTTATGAATTGTTCAATTGATTTTAAGTCCGTAATATAGCAAAGATCATGCCAAAATTTTTTATTTTATACCCATATGTATTGTTCAATTGATTTCAAGTCCGTAATATAGAAAATATCATGCCAAAATTTTTTATTGTATACCCACAAGTATGCTACATATTTTAATTATTATCCCAAAATTCTATAAATTTTTAAGTGTTTCTCCAATTTTTTTTTATTTTTATATTTTGTTCTTCTTTTGCTCTAACATTGCATGGTAACCGCGCCAAACCGCGCGGTAACCGCGTCTCATACCGCGGTTTTGAATTCAAAATTTTCAAAAACGAATTTGTCGCGGTTTTTGGCGGTTACCGCGGTTACCGTGCGGTAACCGCCGTACCGCCGGGTGGCGGTAACCGGGCCCCCGGCGGTAAGTGCAACCCTGGCCGGCGCCGACACGTGGGCTCCACACATCAGCGGGTCAATGGAGGTCGGCCTACTGTGGACCAAGTCCACGGAGGCACGGGCGTGGGGACACAAGGTCGCGACCACATGGCGGCCATGGCGGACGGGGAGGGCGAGGTGGCACCGATGTGGCGCCATGATGGCACCGACACGGGATGGCGCCAAGGTGTCACGCGGACAGCCCAAATCCTGTAACATACCACAACGACCTTTTAGAAGGCTATGTAATATTGAATGGTGGTTGAAAATAAAAATCTCCTTTTCTGAGTTTGTGATTAAAATTTTCTTTTTCTAGCCATTTATTTTAAAGCATATGCATTGTAGCTTTTTGAATAAAAGAACCCGATAATTAAATACCCAGATAAAAATCTAAAACATTACAATTAATGGAATAACTCAATGGGTTTGACCCATGGGTATGGAGTAAATTGTAAGTTTTGCTAGATTTTAAAATTTTCCTTTTCAAACTATTCAAATAAAGAGTTTGATTTAAACTTAAAATCTGAAATTTCAGAACCTTTAGAACCTACTTTGGAACTTCATGAAAATTTGATCAAGAACATTTTAGTGTGGGGAATTTGACCATATTGCAGATGAAATAGTGTACTACCAATTTGCCATTTGGGTCTTTACCAAAATGTCCCTGGAAACTATTTTAAAATGAGGGCAAAGTTGGAATTCAACTGCAGTTTTGGACTTAGCCAATTTTCCAGTGCCTTCTTCTCTACACCCCAGCCTTCACACTGCCATGTGGGCCCAGGCATGTGTGGGTGTTAACGACGAAATTTGGTAAATCATGCAGAGTTAAAACCGAAGCCGATTGGAGGAGAGAAGCGATTACAGAAACAGAGTATGAATCGGCTGCAAGCCAAATCGGCTACGGTGTGCATCGGCTGAAACGGAATCGGACAAGGATAGCCGATGTAGCCGATTCCGATAAGGAGATGGCAGGATCATTATCGGGTTCGGTTGATGTGCTTCATGAGGATTGCCACGTGCGGATTGAGTCCGAAGAAGGCAATTGTATCTATTAATTAGAATATTTGTTAGTTTCCTTTTATCTTTAGGAAAGTGTGTTTAGTGTCCCTTAAGGACTTTATGTTTTTCTTTTATCTTTAGGAAAGTTTCTTTCTTGTCCTACAAGGACTAGTATCTCCCTATGGGTATAAATATGTATACCCGGTGTTATTGTAAGGAATCAACTCTCGATCAATACAATTCGGCGCATCGCCACCTTTTACTCTGTTACGGTTTGTTTATCAACCGGCGGAATTTGGCACCTGACGCGGGGCTGCATCGGCTGTCGATCTCCGGCGAAGGGGTAAGTCCAATGTTCCGTCGGTTCAGGCAATTGTATCATCTACGTCGGCGTCGTTCAAGGCTGCATCAGTACATTCGACCTCTTGGATCGCTCTGGTTAGGATAATATATTTGCCTGGCTATTTATCATATGTCTTATGTTAATCTAGTTTTAGCATCTCGATTTAGTTTTATCGGCTGCTTCTCGTTTTAGGGTTTCCGCCGGTATCGGCTAAATCGTTTTGCTAGATTAGATTAGCCTAGGCATCCACCACCCTGAAAATCAGTCAAGGGCTTGATCATCTAGATACCGTGTTTCTTTACATACTTAGTGCTGCATCAGTTGAGTTTGACCTACTAAGTCGTGCTTAGAAGCATGAATCTCTAGCCTGCTTTTTGATTGCTGATAAGGGTTTCATCGGGGTTTCAGCCGATGAGTTATCTGGACGTTGCATCGGCTTATAAGGATTGCATATAAGTTGAATTTAGCCGATGACAACAAAGGTTTCACTGTTTAATCTAATCTTGTGGATTTTATTGCATTGGATCTATGTTAGATTTACTTCATCGGCTATGCTATGAATATATATAATCTCTCTCTTGAGGTGTTTTTAGACATAAGTGATTTATACTGTCTCGGCGCCCTGTCCGATCTATCCCAATCACTTGGTTTAAATATATTTTGAGATTTAGATTATGTATCATTGATATCTACAGCCGATTGAGTATGTCTAACTTTCGTTTTACTTTATCAAGTCATTGCCGATCTAATGCATATTATCATCAGCCGATTGTCTCTTTGTCAAGCGTCAGAATCTACATTGAACACATAGCCGATAGCTCAAAACCCTATCGCTATCGGCTGTTATCAGGATCGGCTGGAATTACTACATCGGCTATGTTGGCCGATCGGTTCTTTGATCTGTCGTTTGTATATCTTGTCAGTTGCAGGATCAAACTGACTGGCACGCCCGCATCTCACCAAGATTTGGACCTGCACTGGAGCTAAGCAGATCTCCCAGGCCAGTGTGTGTTTTTTGCATCAACACGCTTTTGGCACGCCTGGTGGACCGTGTTTTTGACAATATATTTTTACACGGCTCGTGGAACTCACAATTGCAACAATATGTCTGATCAAGAAGTCAAGGCCAAGGAAGAACAATCTCTCAAGCTGATAAAGGAAGAAGAAGAGCCGATGGATGATGAGATGCTTCAAAAGATAGTTGATGAAATCGTTCGTCGCGCTGTGTTTGATCGATCTGGAGTTTTGGTGAGTACATTACATGGTTTGATCGAGAAGATAGTTCCCAGAGTGATTGCCTTAACAAATCAGATTGGGGGGCAAATCGACGAACGATTTCAGCATCATCGGCAACAGCGACATTGGCTTGGGGGGCAAATAGATCAGTATCAGCCTGGAGAGCCACATCAACAATATCGGCCAGAAGAAACTCAAAGATATCAGTCTAAAGAAGATTGGGCCGATATGATTGCAAAGGTAACGGAGGAGCAGTTTGGGATTAAACCTAAGGATCAGATTTCTTTGTATCGGCCGCCATATCCTGAGTGATTTGATAGGGTTCCACTTCCAGGCCGATACAAGATTCCAGACTTCTTCCAATTTTCAGGGCAAGATAATATGACTACAATGGAACACATCAGCCGATTCTTAGTACAATGTGGGGAAGCATCGGCTGAGGAAGCTCTGAGAGTTAGATTTTTTCCACTGTCTTTGACTGGATCGGCCTTCACATGGTTTTCATCACTACCACCAAATTCCATCAGAAGGTGGGCCGATCTTGAGAAGCAGTTTCATGACTACTTCTTTGCTGGCGTCAGTGAGATGAAGCTTTCAAATTTGATATCAGTGCAGCAGCAAGAAGGAGAATCGGCTATGGAATATATACAAAGATTTCGTGATGTCCGCAGCCGATGTTATAGTTTGAATCTAAGCGATGAGCAGCTAGCAGATCTTGCATTTCAGGGGTTATCAGCGCCTATCAAGGATAAATTCTTTTGCCACAAGTTTGACAGCCTAGCTCATCTAATGCAGACGGTATCGGCTCATGAAGGCCGATTGCAAGAAGCAAAAGAGGATCAAATTGGGAATCATAGAAGATAATTTTGAAGCATGAGTTCCCATACTCCAAAACTGGGGGGCATGTGTGGGTGTTAACGACGAAATTTGGTAAATCATGCAGAGTTAAAACCGAAGCCGATTGGAGGAGAGAAGCGATTACAGAAACAGAGTATGAATCGGCTGCAAGCCAAATCGGCTACGGTGTGCATCGGCTGAAACGGAATCGGACAAGGATAGCCGATGTAGCCGATTCCGATAAGGAGATGGCAGGATCATTATCGGGTTCGGTTGATGTGCTTCATGAGGATTGCCACGTGCGGATTGAGTCCGAAGAAGGCAATTGTATCTATTAATTAGAATATTTGTTAGTTTCCTTTTATCTTTAGGAAAGTGTGTTTAGTGTCCCTTAAGGACTTTATGTTTTTCTTTTATCTTTAGGAAAGTTTCTTTCTTGTCCTACAAGGACTAGTATCTCCCTATGGGTATAAATATGTACACCCGGGGTTATTGTAAGGAATCAACTCTCGATCAATACAATTCGGCGCATCGCCACCTTTTACTCTGTTACGGTTTGTTTATCAACCGGCGGAATTTGGCACCTGACGCGGGGCTGCATCGGCTGTCGATCTCCGGCGAAGGGGTAAGTCCAATGTTCCGTCGGTTCAGGCAATTGTATCATCTACGTCGGCGTCGTTCAAGGCTGCATCAGTACATTCGACCTCTTGGATCGCTCTGGTTAGGATAATATATTTGCCTGGCTATTTATCATATGTCTTATGTTAATCTAGTTTTAGCATCTCGATTTAGTTTTATCGGCTGCTTCTCGTTTTAGGGTTTCCGCCGGTATCGGCTAAATCGTTTTGCTAGATTAGATTAGCCTAGGCATCCACCACCCTGAAAATCAGTCAAGGGCTTGATCATCTAGATACCGTGTTTCTTTACATACTTAGTGCTGCATCAGTTGAGTTTGACCTACTAAGTCGTGCTTAGAAGCATGAATCTCTAGCCTGCTTTTTGATTGCTGATAAGGGTTTCATCGGGGTTTCAGCCGATGAGTTATCTGGACGTTGCATCGGCTTATAAGGATTGCATATAAGTTGAATTTAGCCGATGACAACAAAGGTTTCACTGTTTAATCTAATCTTGTGGATTTTATTGCATTGGATCTATGTTAGATTTACTTCATCGGCTATGCTATGAATATATATAATCTCTCTCTTGAGGTGTTTTTAGACATAAGTGATTTATACTGTCTCGGCGCCCTGTCCGATCTATCCCAATCACTTGGTTTAAATATATTTTGAGATTTAGATTATGTATCATTGATATCTACAGCCGATTGAGTATGTCTAACTTTCGTTTTACTTTATCAAGTCATTGCCGATCTAATGCATATTATCATCAGCCGATTGTCTCTTTGTCAAGCGTCAGAATCTACATTGAACACATAGCCGATAGCTCAAAACCCTATCGCTATCGGCTGTTATCAGGATCGGCTGGAATTACTACATCGGCTATGTTGGCCGATCGGTTCTTTGATCTGTCGTTTGTATATCTTGTCAGTTGCAGGATCAAACTGACTGGCACGCCCGCATCTCACCAAGATTTGGACCTGCACTGGAGCTAAGCAGATCTCCCAGGCCATGTGTGTGTTTTTTGCATCAACACGCTTTTGGCACGCCTGGTGGGACCGTGTTTTTGACAATATATTTTTACACGGCTCGTGGAACTCACAATTGCAACAATATGTCTGATCAAGAAGTCAAGGCCAAGAGAGAACAATCTCTCAAGCTGATAAAGGAAGAAGAAGAGCCGATGGATGATGAGATGCTTCAAAAGATAGTTGATGAAATCGTTCGTCGCGCTGTGTTTGATCGATCTGGAGTTTTGGTGAGTACATTACATGGTTTGATCGAGAAGATAGTTCCCAGAGTGATTGCCTTAACAAATCAGATTGGGGGGCAAATCGACGAACGATTTCAGCATCATCGGCAACAGCGACATTGGCTTGGGGGGCAAATAGATCAGTATCAGCCTGGAGAGCCACATCAACAATATCGGCCAGAAGAAACTCAAAGATATCAGTCTAAAGAAGATTGGGCCGATATGATTGCAAAGGTAACGGAGGAGCAGTTTGGGATTAAACCTAAGGATCAGATTTCTTTGTATCGGCCGCCATATCCT